>JAPVLO010000025.1:675833-1351666 GCA_027257055.1 Cephalopachus bancanus | reverse complement strand
ATTAGACTAGTTTTAACTCTTCAGTTGCTCAGTGTTCGATTATTCTATCTGCATTTCTTCAGCAAATACTTAAGTACCTACCATGTTTAAAATACTATCCAGGCCCTGAAGATTTAGTAGTGAGGTAGACATAAACAATGAGAGAGTTTATAATTCTGTAATTATTTCTGTGGATGACTCATCCTATTCATTACTGTAAGATCTCGGTGGGACTTTCAAAAATGTTAGGGCAGGCTCCCAACGGGGGCTTCCAGAATGTTAGGTCAGGCCCACTGGGGGTGTAGGTGTCTGGTGTGTGATTCAGTACTGCGAGAAAGATGCAAAGAAAGATGCACAGAAGTTAGATTAGAAAATATAGTTTATTTAGAAAGTAAATTAGAGGAGATTCACTTGGCCAAGACAGGGAAGGGGACCAAAGCCAGGAAACATGGCCTGACCATAAGGCAATGGCCACATTGGCCTGGCAGTGGTGACTATGATTGCTTGTGGTTGAGTCCTTTTAATCCTTCCTTTTGATGAGGGAAGGTCATTAAGGCGATTGGGAGTGGTCTACTCCATGTAGTAGGGGCTGGGAAGTGCAGGTACTGACATCAGGTGATGGACAGCAGGCAGATGGGTGGGTTAGTCACATGATTGCTGCCATGGTGGTGGGGCTAGATTGGAGGAGATAAGGGGATGGGTTTTTCCTGCAAGAGACCTGTCAGACATTTCCAATCCATAAACTCTTCAGCAAAAAGGTAGTGTTATTATAATTTCTTTGGCTTCAGCCAGCTAAGGGTCCTGAGAGTTTCTTAGAGCTTATTATGCTAATCCATGAATTGAATGGTTGAGCTGTCCTTGTCTTGCATCTGATGAAGATTTGCTAAGGGGTGGGGTAGACTGCCATCTTGGCCTGCAGCAAAATGACTGAATGCTTTCTAAAACCTGCCTACTGGAAATTTATCTGTTTAACCTGTGCTAGGTTCAAAGCATGTCAGTCTAAAAATGAGCTAAGTTTATTCTAAGTTTCTTGGGGTCCCTCCTTTCAGTCACCTGTTAGATTTTTCCTATTTTACACCTAACTTCAAATTCTAAGGCTCCATGTACTGACTGCATAATAAGTGATGATATCTAGTCATTCTACTTACTGAGATATGTTACTTAAAATATTTGTGACACTTTAAAAATTATATTCCCTGTGAATTATTAGAGAACAATCCAGACTTAAATGTTTTCTACTACTAAAGTAGTTAAAGTTACTGTTAAGAATTTCCTTACCTTTTAAATGGGGACAAAATAGTAAGTACCTTCTAGGGTTATTGTGAAGATTAAATTTGTTGGTACTTGTGAAATCCCAAGAATAGTGCCTGCTGAGTAGTAAGCATTCCAATGTTAAATATTATCATTGTCATTATATCGCAGTTGTTTTGTAATTGATCTTAGCTGGAATTGTAGACCTAATATTTGTTTTAATGTGGTATACATTTTGTTTTTTTAAATTATACAAGGAAATTTCCAGTAAGTTTACAGAATTTGGGGACAATATAAAAGGGCGGGGGAAGTCACTAAAAATTTCTTTCTTTCTTTCTTTTTTTTTTTTTTTTTTTTTTGAGTTGGAGTCTCACTCTGTCACCCAGACTGGAGTGCAGTAGCCGCTTCCGGCCACCACAGCCTCGACCTGCTGGGCTCCGGTGATCCTTCCACCTCAGCCTTCCAAGTAGCTGGAACTACAGGCGCGCGCTACCACGCCTGGCTAATTTACTAATAATTTCTTAAATCACTTTTCCATTTCAGGAAATTTAGAACTTTTCTACACACACACACATTTTGAGTTGGAGTCTCACTCTGTCCACCCAGGCTGGAGAGCAGTGGCACGCTCCTGGCCACTGCAGCCTTAACCTGCTGGGCTCAGGTAATCCTTTCGCTCAGCCTTCCAAGTAGCTAGAACTACAGGCACATGTCACCCTGCCCGGCTATCTTTGTTTTGTTTTGATTTATTGTAGAGATGAGGTCTTGTCAAGTTTACCAGGCTGGTCTCACACCCATGGGCTAAGGCAGTCCTCTTACCTCCCTCCCAAAGTGCTGGGATTATAGGCGTGAGCCACCACGCCCAGCCATATATATTTTTTAAACATCACAAGGTTATTGTGTATACATAGTTTGAGTTCCTTTATTTACCTGGTGACATAGGCACTCTCCCATGTTGTTAAAAATGTGTTATAAGTGTTCTTTTTAATACTGCATAATCCTAACCTGTTGCTTCATTATAGCAAAGTCATAGTGTTGGAAGCATTATTAATGTATATCATGTTGGAACATAGTCTTATATACTTGAAATGCATGACTATAAATCATGCATAAGTCTTGAATGAGTCTTAGGCAGACTGAATCATGAAGAAATAGAAAATCTAAACGGACTGGTAATGAATAAGGAGGTTGAATCAGTAACAAAAAATTTTTCATCAAACAAAATCCAGGCCAGGTGCAATGGCTCACATTTGTATTTGGAGGCCGAGGCGGGAGGATTGCATGAGCTCAGGAGCTTGAGACCAGCCTGAGCAACATAGCAAGACCCTGTCTCTACAAAAAAATTAGCCAGGTGTGGTGTCACACTCATGTAGTCCCAGCTACTCGGGAGGCTAAGGTGGTAGGATTGCTTCAACCCCAGGGCTTGAGGCTGCAGTGAACCATCATCATGCTGTTGCACTCCAGCCTAGGTGACAGAGTGAGACCCTGACTCATAAATAAATAAATAAATAAATAAATAAATACATAAATAGCCAGGACCTGATGGCTTTTCTGCTGAAATAAACATTTATAGAATTAACACCAGTCCTCAAACTCATCCAAAAAGAATTGAAGAGGAAGAATTACTTCTGTTAAACCCAAATTTCAGAATCCGAGAGACCAACAAAGAGCCAGCTCTAATGCAAACACACAAGGGTCTTTATTCAGGCTCGAATCTGGGCTCACGCCCGAAGCAGCAGCTTCAGGGACGAGAGCCCCGATCCAGCATGGCAAGCAGTTTTTATACATCATTACAGAGGGAGGGGAAAGAACTTTAAACTTGTTTTTACATGATAGGGTAATTTCTCCTAATGGGTATGGGGGCACTTGGGATTGGTCTGGTCCGCTCAGCTACCTGTGATTGACAGGGGAGCTGCTAAATAAGCAGAGTGGAATGTCAGATAAGCTAGGTTTAGCAAGCAGGCAGGCTAAGCAAAGGAATGTCTGGGAGGGGTTTATTACTTGACATTCACATACTGCTAGCAGCAGTTGCGGAAGCAATCGGTTATTTTATGAGACAAACAAAAATTAAACTTAACAAAATTCTAAGTACAAACACTGCAAACAAATACAGTGAACGTGGGGTAGGAATTAATATAGTAATAGTTCTCTTAGAGTATTTTTTAATCTCTTGGGTCTCTCACTTCCAAATGTTAGGGTACTGGACAGGGTGAGGGTGGAAAGGTGTAGGGAGGCGTGGCAGCACTGCCAGGGCTGGCAAGCCGGAGGCGCGCACTGGGAACCCAGAGATCAGAGTAAATCGCAAAGAATTGTGACACACAAAAAGGTTAAGAAAGAAAAGTTTATTTAAAAGTAGATTAGAAGCCGGGCTTGGTGGCTCAGCCTGTAATCCTGCGCCGTTGGGAGGTTGAGGTGAGTGGATTGCCTGAGCCCGCGGGTTCGAGACCGCCTGGGCAGCGAGATCTCATCTCTACAATAAATAAAACAGTCAGCCGAGTGTGGTAGCGCATGCCTGTAATTCCGGCTACTCAGAAGGCTGAGGCAGAAGGATCGCCGGAGCCCAGCAGGCGAGGCTGCGGTGGCTGGGAGCGGCCACTGCACTCCAGTCTGAGCGACCGAGTGAGACTCCAACTAAAAAAAAAAGTAGATTAGAGAGAGAAAGAGAAGGAAGAAAGAAGATTCACCTCCCTAAGGTGGAGGAGGGGACCAAAGCCAGGAAGCATGGCGACAGCCATAGCTCAAAGAGCACATGGTGACACCAGAGTCTAGCAAGGCAATGGCTGCTGGTTGCTTGTGGTTGAGTCCTTTTAACCATTCCTTATGATGGGGGAAGATCATTAGGGTGATTGGGTGGTGGTCTGCTTCCAGGTCATCACAAAGGGGCAGGCAGGCACAGGTACTGATAATGTCAGGTGATAGGTGGGTTAGTCACATGATTGCTGCCATGGTGGGGCTTATCTGTGTCATGTAGCTCACAGAGGGCTGATTAGGTTAACCCTGGGCGATGTGATTTCTGCAAGAGACTTTTTAGACATTTGCAATTCTCAAACTCCTTGACCAGAGGTGGGGTGGTCATTTGGGCTGTCCTGATCTTATATCTGAAGATTTGCCTAGGGGGGATGGGATAGGCGATAGGCTGCTGTTTGTCCTGCAGTAGAATGTCTGAATGCTTTCTTTTTTTTTTTTTTTTTTGAGTTGGAGTCTCACTCTGTCGCCCAGACTGGAGTGCAGTGGCCGCTCCCGGCCACCGCAGCCTCGACCTGCTGTGCTCCGGCGATCCTTCCACCTCAGCCTTCCGAGTAGCCGGAATTACAGGTGCACGCTACCATGCCCGGCTGATTTTTTGATTTATTGTAGAGATGAGGTCTCTCTGCCCAGGTGGGTCTCGAACCCGCGGGCTTAGGCAATCCACTCACCTCAGCCTCCCAAAGGCACGGGATTACAGGCTGAACCACCGAGCCCGGCTTGAATGCTTTCTAATGGTTACACGGAGGCACAAAAACCAAGAATAAGCTAAGTTTCTTCTAGGTTTCTATAGGTACCTTTCACCAAACTCGTTTTACAAGGTCAGTATTAACCCTGATACTTTAAAGCCAGACAAGGATGCTATAAGAAAAGAAAGTTACAGACCAAGGTTTCTGTTTAATATATATACAGAAATCCTCAGCACAATACTAGCAAACTATATTCAACAGCACATTAAAGGGATTATTTACCATGATCAAGTGGGATTTATCTCTGGGGTGTATGTGTTGATAAAGATACCAAACTCTGTAAAATATTTAAAGAGGTTTATTCTGAGCCAAATATGTGTGACCTAGGGCATGGTCCCAAGAGATTCTGAGAACATGAGCCCAAGGTGGTTGGGTTATAGCTTGATTTTGTACCTTTTAGGGAGACAGAGGTTTATGGACAAGGACATAAATCACAATACATGTGAGGTTTACATTGGTTCGGCTTGGAAAGGTGGGACATCTCAAATTGGGGGCTCACAAGTTATAGGTAGGTTTTAGGGATTTTTTAAGTTGACAGTTGAAAGAGTTAAGCTATTGTCTAAAGACCTGAAATCAGCAGAAAGGAAATGTCTGAGTTAAGAGTGGAGGCCCAAATTCTTAATTTGTAGATGAAGCCTCAGCTCTTAAAGAGAATAGATGGCAACTGTCTCTTATTCAGATTTTAAAAGTATCAGATTCTAAGTTAATGTCTCGGATCTGGGAAGACCTGGAAGGGAGATTCTCTACAGATACAAATATTTCCCTACAAAAGAAGGCTTTGTGTGGCTATTTCAAAACATCAAAGAAATGTATTTTGGGATAAAAATATTTGTATTTTCTTTGTGGCCTGCTATCATATGATGCTATACCACAGTCAAGTTGGAATTTCATATCTTATTGCCACAGAGTCTGTTTTGTCAGTCTTATGATCTCTGTGTTAATGTTAATGCTGGTCAGTTGTGCTAAAAACTCCACAAAGGAGGAACCTAAGGAAGTATGTCTGTCCAATCTCCTTTTCTTTCATAGATTAGTTTTTCATGTGTCTCTCGGCCTAGAGGGGATCTGGTCAGTTGGTTGGAAGGGCTTAAAATTTTATTTTTGGCTTACACAAGAAAGGTGCAGCATTGCAAATGTGGTACATTAACAGAATAAAGAACAAAAATCATCTCAATAGATGCAGAAAAAGCATGACAACACTTAACATCCTGTCATGATAAAACTCTCAACATATTAGATACAGAAGGAATGTACCTCAACCTAGTAAAGGGCATAAAGGACAAGTCCACAGGTAACATCATACTCAGCAGAGAAAAACTGAAAGCTTTTCCTCTAAGATCAAGAACAAGACAAGGATACTTGTGCTCTCTGTATCTATTCAATATAGTACTAGAAGTTCTATCCAGAGTCAGAGTAGTAGAAAAGATAAAGAAATATGTAAATGAAGGTTTAAAAAAATTCAAGACTCCCAAACTTCATATGCAAATGGGAAGATTAAGCCAGGAGGCTGAGCCATGCAGCATCTTCTGTCAAATGAATAGTTGTTGCTAGCATTGTGAATCAGCCAGATCCCCAGGAAAAGTAAAAGACCTCAGGCATCTATGAAGGACTTATCATTCATGAGTAGATTCTTTGCTGGCCTCCCATAAACAAGGACATGCTAACTGTAACCTTAGTTTTACAATGTAAGTCTAGCTCTTAAAACTAAAGTATATTCCTATTAAAAGGTATCTTCCCAGGTCAGAACAAAGACAAAACTCATGCCTCCAGCTACCCAGAGATGTATGCACAATTGACTCTTCTTTACTATCTTTTTCTTCATTCATCTTACTTTATTTTTTTTTAATTTTTTTTGAGTTGGAGTCTCACTCTGTCACCCAGACTGGAGTGCAGTGGCCACTCCCAGCCACCGCAGCCCCGACCTGCTGGGCTCCGGCGATCCTTCCGGCTCAGGCTTCCAAGTAGCTAAACTACAGGCGCGTGCTACCACACCTGGCTAATTTTTTTGATTTATTGTAGAGATGAGTTCTCACCAAGCTGCTCAGGCGGGCCTCGAACCCATGGGCTCAGGCAATCCACTCACCTCAGCCTCCCAAAGCTCGGGATTACAGGCTGAGCCACCAAGCCAGCCAGATCTTTCAAAGAACAAATGGTCTCCAGGAACTGCGAATTAGTTGCTCTTTTCCATTTCCATGAGAGCTGTCAGTCTTTGGCCATTTGGTTTTTTCAAACAAAACCGGCCCCTTTCTGCCACAGGGTTAGTGGGAGACAATTTGTCATCCCAGGTGATTGCCATGGGGCCAACTGCTGACCCCAAAGTGGTTATTCATGTGTTTTGGCGTTCATTCACTCAATCATACAAGAAATATATTTGAGCATTTGCCACCTTCTGCCACAGAAGGAAGTAAAGTTTATTATTCGCCTTTCACAGATTGAAAAGGGGGCGACACTCAGAGGCAAGTGCTGCCCAAAGGGCCAGGAACTGGGTATATTTAAGGGCCTTTGGGGTCAGGGGGGTTTGGGCCCCGGAGGAATCTGGGCCAAAAGGAATGTCCAGGACTGTTGGTCTTTGATGTTGATTGTAGCCACATGAGCCTTAGATTTTGACATACTCAGATATTAGCATCTCATGCTCTCTGGTGGTGGGCTAGATGGGAGGAGACAAGGGGAGGGGCTTTTCCTGCAAGAGGCCTGTCAGATGTTTGAATCCACAAACTCTTCAGCAAAAAAGGTCAGGTCGTCTATTATTTCTTTTCTTTTTTTTTTTTTTGAGTTGGAGTCTCACTCTGTCACCCAGACTGGAGTGCAGTGGCCGCTCTCGGCCACCGCAGCCTCGACCTGCTGGGCTCCGGCAATCCTTCGGCCTCAGCCTTCCGAGTAGCCCGAATTACAGGCACGCGCTACCACGCCTGGCTAATTTGTTGATTTATTGTAGAGATGAGGTCTCGCCTGCCCAGGTAGGTCTCGAATCCGCAGGCTCAGGCAATCCACTCACCTCAGTCTCCCAAAGGCACGGGATTACAGGCTGAGCCACCGAGCCCAGCTTATTATTTCTATGGCTTTGGTCAGCTAAGGAGTGATCTTTGACCTTCTGCCTTCGACAAGGAACCTGGAAATTTCTTAGAAATTATTATGCTAAACCATGAATTGAAAAGTTCGGCTGTTCTTGTCTTGCATCTGACAGAGATTTGCCAAGGAGGTGGGGTGGGCTGCCAGCTTGACCTACAGTAAAATGTCTGAATGCTTCCTAAAACCTGCCTATTGGAAATTTATCTATGTTTAACCTATGCTAGATTCAAAGCATGTTAGTCTAAGCAAAAATGGTTATGTTAAGGCAAAATATGAACTAAGTTTCTTGGGGTCCTTCCTTTCAAATAGCTACAAAAAAATACTTGGGAATATATTTAATCAAGGAGTTGAAAGATCTCTCCACTGAAAACTATATAATTTTGTTGAAAGAAAGTGAAGGTAGAAATAAATGAGAAGGGCCGGACTCGGTGGCTCAGCCTTTAATCCCAGGCCCTGGGAGGCCGAGGTGAAAGAATTGCCTGAGCCCACAGGTTCGAAACCCGCCTGGGCAACTTGGCAAGACCTCATCTCTACAATAAATAAAAAAAAAATTAGTCGGGCGTGGTAGCGCACTCCTGTAGTTCCAGCTACTTGGAAGGCTGAGGTGGAAGGATTGCCGGAGCCCGGCAGTTCGAGACTGCGGTGGCCGGGAGCAGCCACTGCACCCCAGTCTGGGTGACAGAGTGAGGACTCCAACTCCAAAAAAAAACGAAAGGAAGAAAGAAAGAAATGAAAAGATAATCCATGTTCATGGATTGGAAGAATTAATGTTGTTAAAATATTGCCTATAATGATCTACAGATTCAATATAATCTCTATCAAAATTCCAATGACATTTTTCGCAGAAATAGAAAAAACAGTCCTAAAATTCATATGTAACCAAAGACCCCAAATAGCTAAAACATGTGAACAAAAAGAACAAAACTGGAGGCACAGCATATCCTGATTCCAGAATCTACTACAAAGCTAAAATAATCAAAACAGCATTATACTGCCATTTTAAAGGTCAGTAACTATTTAGTATACCAACTTTTAGAAAAGATTAACAACACAATGACTAGCACAAAAACTGGAAATAAAAATTGAGATTTTCTTTGCTTAAAATGTGGGAGTTACTTAATCTAATTTTTGAAGAGAATGTGTGTGTAGGGATGGATTATGTTGTATGTGTGTGCATTTATGAAAGGGAATTTCAGATGTATGCAAAAGTAGACAGACCTGGCTATGCTCTCCAATACCTTCACCCATTTCCATTTTTGAAATCTAGAATTTCAAAATAAATTATTTGTAAATCCTAATATTTTTATATTAGCAAAATATTTAATGTCTACAGTTATAGGATCAATAATAATAGCTATTTTTGGCTTACTTAAGAGCTTTTTAAAAACTACACACCAGCCGGGCTTGGTGGCTCAGCCTGTAATCCCGCGCCTTTGGGAGGCTGAGGTGAGTGGATTGCCTGAGCCTGCGGGTTCGAGACCCGCCTGGGCAGCGAGACCTCATCTCTACAATAAATCAAAAAATCAGCCGGGCGTGGTAGCGCATGCCTGTAATTCCAGCTACTTGGAAGGCTGTGGCGGAAGGATCGCCGGAGCCCAGCAGGTCGAGGTTGCGGTGGCTGGAAGCGGCCACTGCACTCCAGTCTGGGCGACAGAGTGAGACTCCAACTCAAAAAAAAAAAAAAAAAAATTACACACCAAATTTCCCTATAAAATAAGTGTAATGCTGAAATCCACTTATAAAGATGATTTCCCTTGGCAAATGGAAAGGATGTTGTTATTCTTTATACTTTTTTTTCATGAAGTTTAGCTTGAGTTTTTCATTTAGAAGATTTTTTTCAACATGATCAGTATATACTGTCTTGATTTTCTCAGAATTGCATTAGAATTTTTTTCTCTTGAATTGCCTTTAATTTTTCAAAGTATGACATAGATACGATTTTATATTTCTTGAGTCACACAACTACCTGTGAGATACACAAGGCAGTAGCTATAATGACAAAAGTAACCTAAGATTCACTGAGGTTAAAGTGGCTTTGAAATTGTAGTTAGTTTCTTATGGAACTAGAACTGGAACTCTAGTTTCTTCAATCTAAATGTTGTGCTTTTTGGTCCATTGAAATGCAATGAATGCGTTAAAGACTTACCTCTCTTTTATCAGTCTATTCTTATTGTGTCTATCTTATATTACTTCATTGAATTTTTTAATAAGCTTAAGGACTAGGTGATGTAATACATTTATACTCAATATTTTAAACAGTAAAGAGTAAACATAGTTTTATCAGTGGCAAATTTTTCAATATTTTAGCACCACAGAAATCCTTGGGCCATGAGGTGAATGAGTTAACATCAAGTAGATTATTGAAGTTGGAAATGGAAAACCAAAGTTTGACGAAAACTGTAGAAGAGCTTCGGAGTACCATGGATTCTGTAGAAGGCAACACTTCCAAAATCCTGAAAATTGAAAAAGAAAATCAAAGACTAATTAAAAAGGTAAAAAAAAACTTATATTTATTGTGATGTTTAAAAATGCAGTAGAAGTATAGGTAAATAGCACATTTATTTTTGTTTTTAAACTGTACCCTCAATAGTATTTTAATGTGTTATGGAAAATTTCAAATATGCATAAATATGGTGGGAATAAACCCTATACTCATTATTCAGCTTCAGCGATTAATAACTTATAGCTGGTCTTATTTTATTTATCTCCCTGCCTATATTCCCTACAACCTCTAGATGATTTTGAAGCAAATCCTAGACACTGTATGATTTCACCAATAATTATTTGAGTGTTTGTTTCTAGTTAAGGAATTAAAAAAATAAGAACAGTGACATTATCATACCTAAAAAATTATTTTTATATCAACGTTTTATCTGTTTAAATTTCTCCATTCTATTATGATCTTTGTTTTTTATTTAGTTTCAATCCAAATTCAAATAAGAGCAATACATGTAGTCAATAACTGTGCCCCTTAAATCTTTTATATTTTAGTCTGTAGGTTCCCTCTTTTTCCCTATTTTTTGTTGTTGAAGAAAACAAGTTGTTTGACTGTTAGAGTTTGCCCACGATCCAGATTTTGCTGATTACATCATTTTTGTGCCACTTAACATGTTTTTCTCCTTCCTTCCTCCCACTTTCTCATTCTTTTGCCCAGGCTAGAATGTGTTCAATCATAGCTTACCGCAGCTTTGAACTCCTGAGTCATGCAGTCCTTCTTCCTCAACTTTCTGTGTAGCTGAGACTGCAGGCATGTGCCCCCATGCCTAGCTAATTGTTTTTCTTATGTGTAGAGAGGAGGTCTGGCTACTTTGCCCAGGGTGGTCTCAAACTCCTGGGCTCAAGCAATCCTCCCACCTTGACCTCCCAAAGTCCTGAGATTACAGAAGAGAGCCACTGTGCCCAGCCCCCATCAATTTAAAAATATCTGTAGCATTTCAATCCACTATATTTATTTTTCTTACTGTCCCAACTCTAAAAGCTGCTTCCTTCCTGAATCCTTATGACATAACCTTAGCACTCCTTGAGTGCTTCCTTGCTTCTGCCATGACAGAATATCCTAGGCTCACCTAGAACATTTCCTCTTTTAGATCTGGATACAGATATTTCTCTAAAAATCTATTTATTTTAGTGGGAAGTAGTATTTACAGACCACAATTTTGGTATTATGAGACCTGAATTTTAGTTAGGTTTTAGGTGAACAGAAATATTACAGTTATACAACAATTAGACCAGGTATTTTATTTTTGCCTATCCTTCTGCATATACATACACCATCTTACATAAATAGAATCCTATCTTTAAAATATACATGATTTCTATTTTTAATTGTTTTATTATAAAGACATGGGGTACAATTCAGGTTAGGGATACAAACATTGATTATGCAGGTACCCTTGTTGATGAGGTATGCCCTCCCTCCCCTAGCAGTTTCCCTCAACTGCCAATCCTACTCCCTTTCCCCTGACAGTTTCCCATTACTTCCAATCGCTTTCTTATGGTAGTATAATTGTTCAAGGCCCACTTATTAGTGAGAACATATGGTACGCTGCTCTTTGTTTCTGTTATAGATCACTGATATGATCGACTCCAAATCCATCCAAGTTGCTGCAAAGTCTGTATATTTGTCCTTCTTTATGACTGCATAATATTCCATTGCATATATGTACCACATTTTTTAAAATCCAGTACAGCTTCCATGGGCAACATGGTTGGTTCCATGTTTTTGCTATTGTGAATAGAGCTGCAACAAATGTACGTGTGCAAGTATCTTTTTTGTAGAATAATTTGAGTTCCTCTGGGTATATTCCCAATAGAAGAATTGCTGGGTCATATGGAAAGTCAATTTCTAGTTCTTTCAGGAATCGCCACACTGTCTTCCAAAGAGGTTGCGTTTGTCTGCATTCCCACCAGCAGTGTAGAGAAGTGTTCCTTTCTCTCCACGTCCTCGCCAGCATCTATTGTTTGTTTTATTAATGATGGACATTCTTACTGGGGTAAGGTGGTATCTCAGTGTGGTTTTGATTTACATTTCTCTGATGATGATTGAGACTTGTGCACTTTTTCATGTGGCTGTTGGCTGCCTGTATATCTTCTTTTGAGAAGTGTCTGTTCATGTCTTTTGCCCAATTTTTAAAGAGAGTGTTTGATTTTTTTTTTCCTTTCAGCGTGTTTGAGTTCCTTGTAGATCCTAGATATTAGGCCTCTGTCAGATATACAGTTGGCAAATATTTTTTCCCATTCTGTGGGCTGTCACCCTGCTCTCTTGATGGTTTCTTTTGCTGTGCAGAAGCTCGTTAGTTTGATGAGGTCCCACTTGTCTATCTTATTTCTTAAGATATTGGCCTTTAGGATTCTGAATAGAAATTGGTTGCCAGTTCCAGTTTCCATAAGAGTGTCTCCTGCACTTTCTAAGATTCTGATAGGTTTTACGTTTTGGTCTTTGATCCATTTAGAGTTAATTATTGTGTATGGTGATAGGTAGGGGTCCTGTTTCAATCTTCTGCATGTCGTCAACCAGTTTTCCCAGCACTGTTTACTGAATAGGTTCTCCTCTCCCCAGTGGTTGTGGTTGGAGGCTTTGTCAAAGATGAGTTGGTTGAAGAATTGAGACTTTGCTTCTGGAATCTCTATCCTGTTCCATTGGTCTATGTACCTGTTCTTGTACCAATACCAGGCTGTTTTGATGACTGTAGCCTTATAGTAAAGTTTGAAGTCTGGAAGTCTGATGCCTCCTGCTTTATTTCTTTTGCTAAGGATTGTTTTGTCTATTCGTGGTTGTTTATGTTTCCATATGAATTTTTGTACTGTCATTTCCAGGTCTGAGAAGAATGATGTTGGTAACTTAATGGGTATTGCGTAGAATCTGTAGATTGCCTTTGGTAGGATGGACAGCTTCACAATGTTAGTTCTTCCTATCCATGAGCATGGAATATTTTTCCATTTGTTTGTGTCTTTTTGGATTTCTTAGAGCAGTGTTTTGTAATTCTCGTTGTAAAGGTCTTTCACTTCTCTGGTTAGGAAGATGCTGAGGTATTTCATTTTTTTTGTGGCTATTGTGAATGGGATTGTGTTTTTTATTTGGGTCTCTGCCTGCTTGTTGTTGGTGTATAGGAATGCAACTGTCTTTTGCCCATTTATTTTGTACCCTGAGACTTTGCCAAAGTCCTTTATGAATGCAAGCAGGTTTTTGACAGATTCTCTTGGATTTTCAAGGTATAGGATCATACCATCAGCAAAGAGGAATAACTTCACTTCCTCTTTTCCTATTTGGATACCCCTGATTTCCTTCTCTTGTCTGATTGCTGAGCTAGGACTTCCAACACAATATTGAACAAGAGGAGTGATAGCGGGCATCCTTGTCTTGTTCCACTTTTCAGCGGAAATGTTTCTAATTTCTGTCCATTTAGCAATATGTTAGTTGTGGGTTTATCGTAGATGGCACTTAGTATTTTGAGGTATGTTCCTTCTATACCTAGGTGTTTGAGGGTTTTTATCAAGAAGGATGCTGGATTTTTATCAAAAGTTTTTTCTGCATCTAATGAGATAATCATGTGGTTCTTGTTTTTACATCTATTGATACATTTAATGACATCTATGGTCTTGCGAATGTTGAACCAGCCCTGCATTCTGAGTTTGAAGCCTACTTGGTCTTGGGGGAAGTTTTTGGATCTCATTTGCTAGAATCTTATTGAGGATTTTTGCATGTGTGTTCATAAGGGATATTGGCCTATAGTTCTCTTTTTTTGTTGGATCTTTACCCAGGTGGGTATCAGTATGATGTTATTTCATAAAATGATTTGGGGAGAATTCCAACTTTCTCAATCCTTTCAGTAGGATTAGCATCAGCTCCTTCTTGTATGTTTTGTAGAATTCTGCTGGAAAGCCATCTGGTCCAGGGCTTTTTTTTTTTTAGGTAGTTTTCATATGACAGAGTCAATTTCCTGGGTTGTTATTGGTTTATTTAGTGTCTCAATGTCTTCTTGTTTATACCTGGGGAGGTTGTGTGATGTCAGAAAGTCCTCCATTTCATCTAGGTTATCAAGTTTGTTTCCATATAGGTATACATAGTAATCTCTGATAATCTTTTGTATTTCTTCGGGGTCAGTTCTGATTTGATCTTTTGTATTTCTGATTGTGTTTATTTGGGCTTTTTCTCTCTTTTACTTGGTCATTCTGGCTAGGGGCCCATCATCCTTGTTAATTCTTTCAAAGAACCAGCTTTTTGTTTTGTTGATGTTTTCTATGATATTTTTGTCTTCTGTGTTCCGTATTTGGGCTCTTATTTTTGTGATTTGGATTCTTCTGCTAAAGTTGGGGTTTTGGTGGTCTTTTCTTTCCAGCTCCCTTAGGTGATTTGTTAGCCTCTCCACTTGTGATCTTTCCATTTTCTTGATGTGTGCTCTATAAATTCCCCTCTTAGAATTGATTTCATGGCATCACAGAGGTTTCGGTAAGATGTTTATTCATTTTCATTTGTTTCCAGGAATCTTTCAATTTCTGCTTTAATTTCAGTGTTGACCCAGTAGTTGTTCAGCATCATGCTGTTTAGTGTCCATGTCTTTGTGGGCTTTGGGGAAATGTTGGTTTTGATATTTATTTTTATTCCAGTATGGTCTGAGAGTGTGCATGCCAAGATTTCAACCTTATGGAATTTGTGCTCGATTTATGGCAAAGGATGTAATCGATTTTGGACAATGTTGCATGTGGTGATGAGTAGAATGTATATTCTGTGGTTGTTGGATGGAATATTCTGTAGGTATCTATTAAGTTCATTTGGTCAAGTGTCAAGTTTAGGTTCTCGATCTCTTTGTTGATTTTTTTGCCTCGTTAATCTATCTAGGGCTGTCAGTGGGGTATTCAAGTTCCCTGCTATAATACTGTTAGAGTTAATATCTTTTTTTAGTTTATTTAGTAGTTGCTTTATAAATGCTGGTGCTTCTGTGTTGGGTGCATATATGTTTAAGATAGATATTTCTTGTTGATGGATTCAACCTTTTATTGTTATGTAGTGTCCTTTTGCATCTTTCTAAATTTTTGGTAGCTTAAAGGTTGTTTTGTCTAATTTTTTTTTTTGAGTTGGAGTCTCACTCTGTCGCCCAGACTGTAGTGCAGTGGCCACTTCTGGCCACCGCAGCCTTGACCTGCTGGGCTCCGGCGATCCTTCCGCCTCAGCCTTCCGTGTAGCCGGAATTACAGGCATGTGCTACCACGCCCGGCTGATTTTTTGATTTATTGTAGAGATGAGGTCTCGCTGCCCAGGCGGGTCTCGAACCCGCGGGCTCAGGCAGTCCACTCACCTCAGCCTCCCAAAGGCGCGGGATTACAGGCTGAGCCACCGAGCCCGGCTTGTCTAATGTTAAGAATGCAACTCCTGCCTTCTTTTGTGATCCATTTGCCTGGAAACTCGTTTTTCTTCCTTTAACTTTGAGTCTGTGTGCATCCCTTGAAGTGAGATGAGTCTCTTGGATGCAGCGAATAATAAATGGGTCATGGTTTCTTATCCAGTCCGCCATTCTGTGTCTTTTCAGTGGGTCATTTAGTCTATTCACATTCAGGCTGATTATTGAAATGTGATTGCTTATCCCTGTCATGAGGTTCTTATAAAGTTTTTTTCTTTGCTTGTTTTCTTTTGACTTTGGGGTTAATGTATGTGTGTATTTTCAAGTTTCTTGTTGCGCTGTATTCTCTGTTGATTCTGTTCTCTGCTGTTCTCTTGGAAAGTGTGTGATCATTCTTTTTTTTCTTTCTTCTGTACTTAATACCTTTTTAAATGTCTCCTGCAGAGCTGATCTGGAAGCTGCATAATCTCTTAAGGATTGGATGTCTGGGAAGGATATTAATTCTCCATCACTGATGAAGCTGAGCTTGCCTGGATAGGAAATTTTGGGTTGAAATTGTTTATCTTTAAGGACTTTGAATATAGGGCTCTAGTCCCTTCTTGCTTGTAGTGTTTCTGCCAATAGGTCTGCTGCTATTCTGATTGGTTTTCCCCAGTAGGTAGTCTGACTTTCTCTCTTGCTGCCTTTAGGATTTTTTCTTTTGTGCCTACTTTGTGTGGGCAAATTACTATGTGTCTAGGGGTTGGTCTTCTCATTTGATGACTTGTGGGGGTTCTCTGTCTTTTGTGCTTAGCTGGTCACATCTCTGATGAGATGGGGAAAGTTTTCTTGGATTGCCTCCTGGAATATTTGCTCCAAGTTGTTCTCATTTTCCCTTTCTTCTTCTGGGATACCAGTCAGGCATAGGTTCGGCCTCTTGCACATCTCTTATAGGCTTTGTTCTTTCTAAGTCTTCTTTCTATGTTTGTTTACAGATCGGGTTAATTCCATGTTCTTGTCTTCAAGTTCTACAGTTCTTTCTTCAGCTAGATTAATTCTGCTTTCCATGCTTGTTATCTTGTTATTTATTTCCTGGATGAAATTTTTTATTGCCAAAATCTATGTTACAAGTTCTTTCAGTGTTACATCTTGTCTTTCTTGAGTCTTATTCACTCTTTCCATCCATCCCTAATCCCTCTCGTAGTCTGGGGACAGTTGTTGGTGACTTCCATTGTTTGGGCACCAAGGTCTGTGTTTTCAGTTTTGTCTTTGGTAGACTTGAAATTGCCTGAGGTCTTCCTTTGACTTTTCCTCATTTGTGACAGATCCTCTTGTTTTTCTCTTTAGTTCTGTTATTCAGCATTAGTGGGAGAGGCTTTCTCTTCTGATGTTTGCTCAGTCCTCTGTTCTTCCCTGATCTGGGCTCTGGATTTGTTCTATTTTGAAATAGGACAGTGGATGGGAAACTTTACTGTCTCTCGTAGTTTTTGAAATTCGAGGCTAGGCTCGGTGGCTCAGCCTGTAATCCCGCGCTTTGGGAGGTTGAGGTGAGTGAATTGCCTGAGCCCTCGGGTTCGAGACCTGCCTGGGCAACTTGGTGAGACTTCATCTCTACAATAAATCAAAAAAATTAGCCGGGCGTGGTAGCGTGCACCTGTAGTTCCGGCTACTTGGAAGGCTGAAGCAGAAGGATCGCCGGAGCCCAGCAAGTCAAGGCTACAGTGGCCGTGAGCGACCACTGCACTCCAGTCTGGGTGACAGAGTGAAACTCCAACTCAAAAAAAAAAAAAAAGAAAGAAAGAAATTCGAATAAAGTGGGGGATGGGGCACTAGGTATCAGATACTACTTGCAAATAAAAATGTTCACTTATTGTGTATGTGTTCCCTGAGACCCACTCCCCACCACCACTCTATATGATGATGCAGAGCAGAAACCAACACACACTCCAAAACAAACTGGATTAGCAACAAAACGAAAGAAAACAAACCACACACACAAAAAAAAACCCAAGAGAACTAAATACACACACACACACCCCTAGCACAAAGTGAATAGAGAAGAAAGACCAAAGGAGGGGAAAGAAAAAAGGGATTCAGCAACCCTCAGACATATATTGACACACCCCTTAAAGTATAAAAAATAAATATGAAAAAAACCCCAGAAGAACAAAAGAGCAAAAACTAACAACAAAATCTAAAGATGAACACTTAATCGTTCACATACACATATTAACAGAAAATGACAAACAAAAGAAGAAAGGAATAGAAAAAGAAAAGAAAAAAATTTTTTTGGAGGGGATGCAGATCAAACCCTCACATACACATTCATGCACAAAGGGAAGATATTTTAAAAATTGATGAACTAACAGTCAAAAAAAGTTTTTTTAATTAAAAAATAATTGAAAATTAAAATCAAAAAAATCTGCCCTCTTGTGGCAGGCTCTGTAATTGTGCCTCTAATCAGGTCTCTCCTGCAGTCACCTCTTTCACTCCTCGGGGAATGAAGCAGGAAAGGAGGAGGGGCAGTGGAGGTGGGTAGGGCTGCAGTCTTCCCCTCCCACTCTCTTATGGTTAGGGAGATTTCTGGTGAGGGTACAGTATTGTCTCTTCCCCAGGTATGTACTCTCACAGAAGGTGCCCCAACCAGGCCTATCTTGGAATGGAGTTCTCCTATTGTGACTGACGTTCAGAGGATTTCTGGGGGAGGTGGAGGTTTGGGTCACCCCCAGACTTACCACTGATCTCTTTGGAGTTCTTACTTGTCCTTTTCTTGCTGCTCCCTTTGTCCTGTGGTTGGATCAGAGTAGGGATGGGGCACCTGGAACTCAGCACTCCTCAGGTCCCTCTGAAGTTTGTGCTCTCAGGGTAAAGAGTTCTTATTTCTAAGAAGTTACTGCGTGATGTTCATCCTGCTGTCCTAAAAATCCTTTAAGAACCACTGCCTTAAATTATCTGAAGCTTCAGATTTCCTGCAAGTTTTTTACGGTCATAAAACATTTTTGCATTGTTTTAATCCATTAACCAAATAATCTTAATAGCATTTGACAATCAATTTAGTGTTAAAGTAGGAATGGCCATTTAGAATTTAGAACAGTTTTATTTTGATTGTCATTATAATTAGGCCTATGGGGTACAGTTTCATTTTGCAATTAGCTTTGAGGTTTAATTTGTAAATTCTTAGTGATTCAAGAAATTCTTTTTTGAGTCAGAGTCTTACTCTGTCGCCCAGGCTGGCGTGCAGTGGCATTCTCATGGCCACCACAGCCTTGTCCTGCTGTGCTCAGGTGTTCCTTCCCCCTCAGCCTTCCAAATGGCTGTAACCACAGGCATATGCTACCAAGCCCAGCTAATTTTTTTATTTATTTATTGTAAAGGTGAGGTTTCACCAAGTTGCCCAGGGCTGGGCTCAAACCCGTGAACTCAGGCAATCCTCTCACCTCAGCCTCCCAAAGTGCTGGGATTATAGGCGTGAGCCACCGTGCCCAGCTCAAGAAATTTTTAATTAATTCATTGTATAAAAGATGTTTTTGTGAATGTTTCACTTGAATCCTATTGATATGAAACAAGAAATAAGTTTAATTAATAATTTATTCATGTATTTCTATTTATAATGAGATAACCAGATTAATTAGCTATTAGTGGCTAAAAGCTTTGTAAACATAAATTAATGTCGAATTGAGCTATTGGATAAAATTTGGGACTTGATGCTTTTGAGATATTATTGGAAAGTTGTTTCTTATGAGTGGTGATCGTCCATTGATGTTAAAATAGAAAAATTTTAATTGCTCTAAAGTTCTTCACTATCCATGTAAGAATTTAAGGAACATTTTAACTTGAAGTGGAATAGTTTATAAAGTCTTCTTATCTTTTTTATTACCTGGTTTGAATAGATTACATAATAATGGGAAAATTAATTGAATTGTCTATTCCATACTTAACTACCAATATTATTATAATCTAGAATGTGTAATTGAAAATAAATTTAAATCCAGAATACAAATATTTGCTGCAGTTTTGTTTACCCCCTTTCTCTAACATTATTCTTCCTTTCTCTCCCTCTTTCCTTATTATTGCAAACCAAGTCCCTTCTTGCATCCTCATTAAACTTGTACCACCACTTCTCATTTTTTCTCTCATGCTTATTAATATTATCTTCCTCCTTCTTGCTCATTGAAATTCTTTGAATATAAGTAAAATTTTATTTTACAAATTTACTGAAGCCATAAGTAAACTCTAGAGCTCAGCCTGAATCTTCACTTTTCCAAGCTTCTTTCAATACAGTCTGTACAGTTTTTATATAGCACATCATTATCCTTTATTCAGTTAGATTTGTCTTTGTTTTTAGGAACTGAAGTTTACCCTATGAGGTACACAGAATAAGAAATATAGTCATGTCTGCATATTTTATACAGCTATTAAAATGAGCATGAAATGCTACTTGAATTTGTATGCTAAATTATTAAGTTTTACCATATGGGTATTAAAACTATACTTCAGGTGGAGCATGGTGGCTCATGCCTATTGTTCCAATGTTTTGAGAAGCCAGGGTGGGAGGATTCATTGAGGACAGGAGTTCGAAACAAGCCTAAGCTACATAATGAGACCTTCTCTCTACAAAAAAATTTTTAAATTAGCAAGGCGTGGTAGTGTGCACTTGTAGGCCCAGCTACTCAAGAGGCTGAAGTGGCAGGGTTGCTTGAGCCAGGAGGTCAAGGCTGCCGTGAGCTATGATTACACCACTGCACTCCAACCTGGGTGACATAGTGAGATCCCAACTCTAAAAAAAGCAAACTAAAAACTCTGTATTTTATTCAGTGATTATGTCTTGTTTTGACATGTTTTCACTGTAAAATAGTTAATATGTTGTTTTTATGATTTATTTTTCTCCAGGTTGAAGTTCTTGAAAATGAGATTATTCAAGAAAAGCAAAGTCTTCAGAATTCTCAGAATTTAAGCAAGGATCTAATGAAGGAGAAAGCTCAACTTGAAAAAACTATTGAAACACTTAGAGAAAATTCAGAGAGACAGGTTTATAAATTTTTTTACTAAACTATATATTTTAAATTTTAGTAACAAAAGTTATTTTAAAGTATATGTAAACAAAATATTCATAACATTAAAGTGAAAGTGAAATATTTTCTATTTTTAAAGTTTAAAATAACTATAATTTTATTTCATTCATGTATCTTAGCAAAGTTGAAGAGAACGCTTAAAATTTTTAAAACTGCCAAGGTGCTTGGTAATCATCTAGTATGTAGTACTTGTGCTTTCAAGTGTCTGTGGAATAGGGCTACAGACTAAAGTCCCTGAGAGGAGTTGGAGAGAATGCAAGAGTACTTTGACTTACTAAAAAAGGAAGAAGTGTAGTGATACCAACTGTCTTGGATATTCACAAGTTTGTTTTTAGGTGTTTATTGTTCTTTCTCATTTTATGTTTGAGGAAACTACTGGCTAGATTAAGTGGCTTGCCATTTTGAAATTTTTATTTATTTTTTAGAAGTAAAATTATTTGTTTTATTTTGTCTAGATACAGTCCTTAGACTGTAAAAGTGTAGATTTCTCTAGAGCTACAGAATAAAAATTCTAGAACTAAACCTGAATCTGCACTTTTCCAAGCTCCTCAGGATTATTTAACACACAAATTTTGAGAACCTTTGTATTAGACTATGCACTGAATTGGATGAATTAGTTATCAAATATGCCAGGTGATTTTGTTATTTTGATGTTTCCTAATCAGAATTATTTTTGGTAAATAATACAGACACATATAAACCCATATATCTGTACACACATACTACAGCACATATTACTGAATACCCATTATGTATAGGCATTTCAAAAATTATTTCGTGAAAGGAAAACCTTCTCTCCTTAAGCGGGCATGTGGGTATTTCAACTATATTCATATTTGAATTTGCTGCATGTACCTAAAATAGTCGGAAGATCATTTTGATTAATAAAAAATATATTTCTCAACTGTTCCTTTAGACTGTCAACTCCTAAAGATATGACCTTTAATGACCAGGTTTACATGTATATGTTTGTCAGAATTAAAAATGAAACAGGGCAACCTCTTTGGGTCCCTTTCCACTGTGGGAGCTTTTCTGTCCTCTCAATAAATCCTGCTTTTAAAAATTAAAATTAAAATTAAAATGAAACAAACATTCTAGTATCTTCTTATGCCATTTTTGGAAGGGAAAAACTATGTACTTTGAAATACTTTGTTTTTGCTTAATTATAGTTTTGAATATTCTTTCTTTTTTTGAAATAGATTAAAATATTGGAACAGGAAAATGAGCACCTGAATCAAACAGTGTCTTCCTTAAGGCAACGCTCCCAGATAAGTGCAGAAGCAAGAGTAAAAGACATTGAAAAAGAAAATAAAATTCTCCATGAATCTATCAAAGAAACAAGTAGCAAGCTAAGTAAGATTGAATTTGAAAAAAGACAAATTAGAAAAGAATTGGAACATTATAAAGAAAAAGGAGAACGAGCAGAAGAACTTGAAAATGAGTTGCATCATCTTGAAAAAGAAAACGAATTGTTACAGAAAAAGATAACTAATTTAAAAATTACATGTGAAAAAATTGAGGCCTTAGAACAAGAAAATTCAGAGCTAGAAAGAGAAAATAGAAAATTAAAAAAAACATTGGATAGCTTTAAAAATCTTACATTTCAGTTAGAATCTCTAGAAAAAGAAAATTCCCAACTTGATGAGGAAAACTTAGAACTGCGAAGGAATGTGGAATCTTTGAAGTGTGCAAGCATGAAAATGGCTCAATTACAACTAGAAAACAAAGAACTGGAAAGTGAAAAAGAACAACTTAAAAAAGGATTGGAGCTCATGAAAGCATCTTTCAAGAAAACAGAACGCTTAGAAGTTAGCTACCAGGGTTTAGATATAGAAAATCAAAGGCTACAGAAAGCTTTAGAGAACAGCAATAAAAAAATCCAGCAACTAGAGAGTGAACTTCAAGACTTAGAAATGGAAAATCAAACATTGCAAAAAAACCTAGAAGAACTAAAAATATCTAGCAAAAGACTAGAACAGCTAGAAAAAGAAAATAAATCATTAGAGCAAGAGACTTCTCAACTGGAAAAGGATAAGAAACAATTGGAAAAGGAAAATAAGAGACTCCGACAACAAGCAGAAATTAAAGATACCACATTAGAAGAAAACAATGTGAAGATTGGAAATTTGGAAAAAGAAAACAAAACCCTATTTAAAGAAATTGGTATATATAAAGAATCTTGTATTCGTTTGAAAGAATTAGAGAAAGAAAATAAGGAGCTTGTGAAAAGAGCAACTATTGATATAAAAACTTTGGTTACATTACGTGAGGTAAATATATTTACCTAAATGTAAGGCAGATCTTTACAATATATTTTTAACTCAGGGTGTCTTTAAGTTTTATTGGAACCCATCAATAATTTTCATCTTTTTTTATGGTTCAGTAAAATTTTGGAATTAGAACTAGAAACAGTTTCCAAGTTTTCTACTTTTGTTAAACTAAGAAGTACATATAAATAATATTTTTAAAACAATTTGTAGTAATAAGAGTTTTTTGTTGTATCTGACTTACTACATTATAATTTTAAACTTTTATTACAAAATATTAATGATTTGCTCAAGATTCTTAATGAATGCTAAGTATAACAAAGAAGCATGATAGCTACTATTTATTTAGTGCTATGTGCTAAACATTGACTAAGGAATTCATATGAATGGTACTTACATATTTATATAATTTTACAACTAATTCTATATAGATATTATGTCCTTTTGTTGTTGTTGTTAGAAAAATGAGGTTCAGAGACATTAAGTAATTTACTCAGGATCGCACAGCTAAATGAATAGCAGAATTGGATTACTGGATTCAAACTTAGATCTTTCAGACTCCAATGCTCCATGAATTTTTACATCTAAGCCAGAGAATGCAAATCAGGTTTAACTTAAAGGTTCAACTGAACAACTGGGAGTTTCTTGGA
The DNA here is from genome assembly GCA_027257055.1 of Cephalopachus bancanus. Lineage (NCBI taxonomy): Eukaryota > Metazoa > Chordata > Mammalia > Primates > Tarsiidae > Cephalopachus > Cephalopachus bancanus. The sequence goes on along the minus strand of JAPVLO010000025.1, from coordinate 1,328,073 downwards.
TCTATGTATTGAAAAGAATTCTGAAATTTTGGGGAGTAGATTGTTGGTATGTCCTGGGAAACATTGTTGGTGCTAGTTGGTTGCCATCCTTATACAGTATGGTGTGTGATAACCCTTTAGGTTCAGTTTAAAAGTATCTTAACATTTTGACAAAAAGTCACATTGGGCAGTCTGCATTTCTGCTAAAAAGGTGTTGAGGAGGGACCTTTTAATTTTTTTCTTCTGTGCTACAGTCACAACAAGTTCTTGGTGTCTGAGCTTCTAAGAGCATCCCTTAGTTCTTCAGATCAGTATCTTAGTTCTCTTTCACTGGGAAAAGAGGGGCTTGTGGTAGGGAATTAGTGTTGTGTCCAACATATATTCATAGGAAGAAATGTACACTAAAGTTCTAGCTCATTATTAAAGAGTAAATGGACAAATGTTTTTACACCACAGGTTTCAAACCTAAGATATATATTCACAAGTAAAGAGTTTCTCCCTTTTAAGATTTTTTTAACATTAGAGTTAAAGCAAAGTTATAGCGAAAGAAAATAAGGAAACAAAATTATTTCAACTAGGTTATAACTGTTGTTTAACTACTTTTTAACAATGAAGGAAAGGTTCAATGACATTTCTGTCTTTTCTGATTCAACTCTATGTGTTTCTGGTTGGTGATCATTAAAATCTTAGCTGATTCTCTTAGATATTTATGCCCTTATTACTTATGTGAGTTGTACATTCCTTTTAAAATAAGGATTTGGTGAGTGAAAAATTGAAGACTCAACAGATGAACAATGATCTTGAAAAATTAACTCATGAACTTGAGAAGATAGGGTTAAATAAAGAGCGACTCTTACATGATGAGCAAAGTACTGATGACAGGTGAGTATTAAGTCTATTTGGCAAACAGTTGAAATTATTATTTATTTACTCAAACGTTAACTCTTTCCTGTACTAGCTAAAAAAAACACACGTTTTTTTACCGTTTCTGGTTCCTTTCTTCCCTTAGAAAAAGTTTTGTAAGGACAAAAAAGAATCAAAGATAATTACAGATAGAAGAAAACAAAATCTAAAATGTTATTATATAAATTTTACAAGAGGAAAAGAAGATGCTACACTCGTAGCAGAAGATTAGAGGCTGTAATTGCCTGTGAAAATAAAATAAAACATTAACAACACATAAACCTCCCTCTCGTCAAGTACAGTCAATTAAGCAAGTTATTTTTAATTTGAGTCACGTGCTTTAAATGTCTCAGTTCTTTGATTTATTTATCTGCCAAAATGTGTACTTGAAGAGAAATGGAGGAAAAGTATGAAACAAAGGAAAATATACTGAGAAGCAAGTAAGGTATAAAAATGGGAAAACTAAAAGCTTGACAAGCCAAATAAAAATTCACTCATATACCCTAAATCTTATAAATGATCAACATAAGGTTAAAGAAACTTTCTATTCTTTCATGGTAATTATAGTCTGTCAAACAGAATTAATCTGATTTTTTTTTTTTTTTTTGAGTTCGAGTCTCACTCTGTCACCAGGCTGGAGTGCAGTGACCTCGACCTGCTGGGCTCGGGTGATCCTTCCACCTCAGCCTTCCAAGTAACTGGAACTATAGGTGCATGCCACCAAGCCTGGCTGATTTATTGATTTATTGTAGATACAAAGTCTTGCCAAGTTGCCCAAGCTGGTCTTGAACCCCTGGGCTCAGGCAATCCTCTTGCCTTGGCCTCCCAAAGTGCTGGGATTACAGACTTGAGCCACCATGCCCGGCCAAATCTGTTTTCAAGTAGTCTTATTTATTTTATACTTTTTTGAGTGGAGTCTCACTCTGTCGCCCACACTGGAGTGCAGTGGCCGCTCCCGGCCACCACAGCCTCGACCTGCTGGGGCTCCAGCGATCCTTCAGCCTCAGCCTTCCAAGTAGCTGGAATTACAGGCGTGTGCTACCACACCCAGCTAATTTTTTTATTTATTGTAGAGATGAGGTCTCACCAAGTTGCCCAGGCGGGTCTCAAACCCGTGGGCTCAGGCAATCCACTCACCTCAGCCTCCCAAGGCGCGGGATTACAGGCTGATCCACTGAGCCCAGCTTCAAGTAGTCTTATTTAGCATCTAGTCAGCCACAGTGTTCCAGCTAGAATAGAAGTTGTATTGTTAAGAATATTTTATGTAGACTAGATTTTAATCCAGTCGAATTTTTGTTATATAATTTATATTTTATGATCTCATTATTATTATTCTAGTATTTATGTACTATATTAACCCTTTGCACTTGGTCCAGCAACTGGACCACACTTTTTAATGAAATAATAAAAAACGAATCACTTCATATTAAATACTATAGTGTTGAAACCAATTATTTTATTGTAATATTTGGCTTATAATAGAATTTTGGACATTGAGGGACTTATTTATGACAAAAAAATCAAAATTTTATATCTTATTTTTCTAACATGTGATAATAATCTGCCTTCCACTTCAAAAGTCTTTTTCTTTTAAGGCTATAATATCTTGCTCATCTGTCTTTTCAGGTTATACCTTATGATACAAAAGGTATACCCACAACTGGCTTTCTTATACAAACTCTCTTTATGACTACCTTCTTTTACAAAGAAGGGTCAGCACCACTGTGAACGCACTTCACACATTCTCTTTCTACATAACACCAGCTTGATAGCCATCTATTTACTTTTTCATGCAATTTGAATGGAAAACTTGAAGGAAACATACATTTAAAAAAAATTTTTTTTCTGGCATAGTTTGTGTTATCACTAGCAATCTCTTTATGTCCCCTGAGAGAGACATCCGAGTACAAAGGGTTAATTATTGATGTATAATATATATATATATATATATATAATCAGCATTCACTTTTCCTATATATATATATATATATATATATATAACACACACACACACACACACACACACACACACACACACACTAATATATATAGGAAAAGTGAATGCTGATTATATGGGATTTTTTTGTATTTGAGATTGTTCAAAGTAAATAGAATAAGTTTACAGTTCTATAATAACAAGTAATTTAAGGCATTTATTTTAGCAATCAATTCAAGTCATGCAACCATTATTAAATTAATTTTACAGATATTTCATGAGTATATATTTTTATTTGAACTAATCAGATAGTTAAGTGTGGATTTGGTTGACTGGTTTTTGTGTTTTTGAGTCAAGGTCTCACCCTGTCACCCAGGCTGGAGTGTGATGGCATGATCATGATGATCATGGCTCACAGCAGCCTCTACCTCCTGGGCTCAGGCAGTCCTTCCACCTCAGCATCCTGAGTAGGCATACGTCACCATGTCTGGCTAATGTTTTACTTTTTTTTTTTTTTTGGTAGAGACAAGGTCTCACTTTGTTGCCCAGGCCGATTTCAAACTCCTGGGCTCAAGCAGTCTGCCTGTCTCAGCCTCCCAAAGTGCTGAGATAACAGATGTGAGCCACACATGCCCAGCCTTACTGTCTTTTAATATAGATACCAAAAATGCATCCCTTCTGTTTATTCAAACAGATTTATCACCTTCTATGTGTAAGACACTGTACTGCACGTTCTTGGCACAGCACCACATGGTTGCTCTAATTGACCCTATTATAAAGTTATGAATCCAGTTCTAGATGGTCTCTTCATACTATTTGGCTCCTCTTCCCAAACCTTAATTCATACAGTTAACCGTATTAATTGATCTCTTACTATCTTCTGAACATCAAGCCTCAAAAAAGTGATAATGCTTCAACTGAACCTTGAAGAATGACAGAGATTTACAAGTTGGGAACAGTGTGGGTGGGTAGTCCCCACAGACAAAAGCATTTGTATGAAAGTACAAAAGCATGCTGAGCAATTTTTAGTTATGTAAAAGATGGGTTTTAAAGGGTGAATTTGAGACAGAGACCAGTTAGGATGCAAACATCACAAATTCAACATGTATAATATCAGACTCAGTAAATGTTTTAATAACGTTTGTTGACTGAGATCCATACCAGAATGCCTGAAATTTGGCCTCTGTATTCAATGAAATTAAAATCTAATCAAGCAGACAATATGTACATACAAGTTAATTACAATAAAAAACAGGGTGGGCACAGTGGCTCATGCCTCTAATCCCAACCCTTTGAGAAATGGAAACAAGAGGATTACCTAAGCCCTGGAGTTCAAGTCCAGCCTGGGCAACTTGGTGAGACTGCATCTCTACAATAAATAAAATTTTAAATATTAGCCAAGTGTAGTGGTGCATACCTGGGGTTCCAGGTACTTGGAGAAGGCTGAGGCAGAAGGATCACCTGAACCCAGTAGGTTGAGGCTGTGGTGACTGTGTGTGCCACCGCAATTCAGCCTGGGCAACAGAGTGAGACTCTGACTCAGATAGATAGATAGATAAATAGATAGATAGATAGATAGCAGAATGTGATGAAATATACATACTTTAGGTTTTTATTTGGTTTTGTCTCCTTGATCCTTAAGTGTGAAAAATGGATCATAATTTTTAGTATATGATATACTCTCAAATTGTGCTCATGTACCATCCTTTTTGTTAAAAACAAATTATTAAATAATGATATAATTCATGTATTAACCATTCAAACAAGATAACTAGAATATTGAAAGTCACATCTATCTTTTGCCGCTCTGTCACCAGTATCCTGTGTCATGAGTATATCACTACCTTTTTAATGTAACTACTCTATACCCTGAGTAAAAAGTCTTCGGTGCGGCTGGGCATGGTGGCCCACGCCTATGATCCCAGCACTTTGGGAGGCCGAGGTGAGAGGATTGTCTGAGCCCACCATGGGTTCGAGATCAGTCTGGGCAACTTGGCGAGACCTCATCTCTACAATAAATCAAGAAAAATTAGCCAGGTATGATGGCGCATGCCTGTAGTTCCAGCTACTTGGAGGGCTGGGGTGAAAGGATCACTGAGCCCAGCAGGGCGAGTCTGCGATGGCCATGAACGTGCCCCGCTGCACACCAGCCTGAGCGACAGAGTGAGACTCCTACTCAAAAAAAAAAAAACGTCTTCAGTGAGTCTTAAGTCTTAACTGTTCATGGGTCTTTGTATAAATACTTTATACACTGATATCACAGGCAAGCACTTGATGATGTAATGAATCCATTCACTGCTTCTTTTTATAGTTTCAATTCTTATAATACTGAAAGGAATATTTTGGGACTTGGATCTTCTAGATTCAATTTTTGACCACTAATAATTGCTTTTGAAAATCTAGGCCATAACCTGGAGCTCTCTTCACTTAATTATTTTGTTGTTTCATGACCAGGAATATTTTTAAAAGAGGAATAGGGCACTAAGGGGAAGATAATTTAATTTGTTGCTTTAAAAAAAAGACTTTTGTAAGACCCACTTATGATCTCAATATTTGTGTTTGTAAATTATCTTTTAAAATAATTTTGTGACCTCCAGTGATGAACTGTATTACTTTTGTATTTGGATAGTAGATACAAACTTTTGGAATCAAAATTAGAATCCACTCTTAAGAAGTCCCTTGAAATAAAGGAAGAAAAAATTGCTGCTTTAGAAGCTCGATTAGAAGAATCCACTAATTATAACCAACAACTGCGCCAAGAACTTAAAACAGTAAGTGATTTTTCTTGGAAAGAATATTATTTTGTAAATATTTAGACAGAAATGTGTAAAGTAGAAGATAAAAATGTAAACATTTTACTCATATTTAGCGTGTTTTTTCATATATTTCAGAGTATTCTTAAACAGTGTTGTCCTATGGATATGATATAATTTATTCAATCCTGTTTCTTGTGTGTAGTGTCCCTCATGCAGTTAGGAACATATCAAAATTGTAGGGGTGGAATGAGGAAGAAGCAGACTTATGTTACTGGGAAAAGCTCTCAATGTGATCATGACACTTCACACTGGCCCTCTTTTCCTCTTGACAATCCAAGAAAAATTTTGGTAGGCAAAAATATGGGTTATGAAGATACCAACTAGAGGAAGATTATATGCATGGTATAAGACATTACCTGATTTCCTCACAAATTTGAGGTTCTTTTCTAGGTCTTTTTTCTTGTGATAGTTGGCATTACTCACTGAAGTAAGCAAGCAAGAACGAGGCAACTGTTTTCCCTAAGGGAGATGAAATGGAATCATAAAAAAATCCAAAAGAAAGCAAAAAAGAAGAAACTGGGAACAAAGTACAGGTTGGACAAATAGAAAGCAAATAATAAAATGACAGTTTTAAACCAAAGCATGTAAATTAGATGTAAAAGGTCTAAGCATCCCACTTAAAAGGCATAGATTAATAAATTAGATAAAAAGACCTTGATGGAATGTGATACATCATTCTAACTAATCAAAAGAATGCTAGATTGGCTACATTAATATTAGACAAAGCAAATTTTAGTGCATGTAATAATACCAGTGCTAAAGAGGCTCATTTCACAATTATAAAGGGCTCATTCCAGCACGAAGACATAAACAAGGTTAATTATTAGTACACCTAATAACAGAACTTCAATACACATGAAGCAAACAATCTATAGAACTTCATGGAGAAAGGCATCCACAATTACAGTTAGAGAGTTTCATACCAATCTCTCAATTGGTAGAATAAGTAGAAAGAGCATCTGCCAGTGAAAAGCTTCTGTGAACAATCTGTAGCTAACATTTTTTTTTTAATTGTGAACATTGCTAACATTTTTTTTAATTGTGAAAGACATATCACTTACCCCCTTTGATCAGAAACAAAGCAAAGATATTGCTGTTACTTACTTTTTCTTTTTCTTTTTTATTGAGTTGGAGTCTCACTCTGTCACCCAGGCTAGAGTGCAGTAGCATGCTTATAGCCACCGCAGCTTGACCTGCTGGGCTTAGGCGATCCTTCCACCTCAGCCTTCCAAGTAGCTGGAACTACAGGCACATGCCACCATGCCCAGCTAATTTTTTTGGTTTATTGTAGAGATGAGGTCTCACTAGGTTGCCCAGGCTGGTCTCGAACCTGTGGGCTCAGGTGATTCTTTTGCCTCGCCCTCCCAAATGCTGGGATTATAGGTGTGAGCCACTGCGCATGACCTGCTGTTACTTTTTCTATTAAATGTTGTGCAATTAGTCCTAACAATATACTAGGATAAGAAAAAGAAATAAAAGGCTTACAGATTTGAAAGAAAAAAGTAAAAATATCTTTTATTTGCCTATGATATGATTATATTTACAGAAAATCCTGAGGCATTCACAGGAAAATCTCTGCAGCTAAAGTGAACTTATTAATGTCATAGGAAAAGGGTCAATACATGTAAAAATCTATTGTATTTATATATATGTAAGCAATGAAAAGGTAGAAAATGAAATTTAAAAGGAAAACACTTTTACAATACCATAAAAATAACATGAAATACTTAGGAATGAATTTAAGGAAATGTATGCAAGAACTCTATACTAGAAGCACCTAATGAATACCTTAGTAAAGAGAGAGGTGTACTATATTCATGAATTGGAAGACTCAATATTGTTAAAATTGAAGATCTCCGCTGGGTGCAGTGGCTCATACCTGTAATTCAGTACTTTAGGAGGCTGAGGTGGAAAGATTGCTTGAGGGCAGGAGTTTAAGACCAGCCTGGACAACAGAACAAGACCCTGTTTCTACCAGTAAAAAAAAAATTATTTTCAATTAGCCAGGCATGGTAGCCCCCACCTATAGTCCCAGTTATTTAGGAGGCTGAGACAGGAGGTTCGCTTGAGCCCAGGAGTTCAAGGCTACAGTGATTTACAATCGGGCCACTGCACTCTAGCCTGAGTGTAGTGAGAAGTTGTCTCAAAAAAAAAAATTTTTTTTGTTAGTTAATGCTAAATTACTTTGTTACTATTATTATGTATATCTTGACTAGATTTATTTATTTCATATGTGAACATAAATTAAAGATTTTGTTGAATAATACATAAAGGAACCATTATGTATTTGAAAGGACAGTGGGCTTACATGAGAGGCCTTGAGTTTCATTGAGGCCTTGAGTTAATATTGCCATATGTTTATAACCTTTCTAAGCCTAGGAAAAAAGATCCTGTGGAAATTAATGTAATGTATAAGACTTGAAATGATGTTCCTCAGCTATTGTTATTCGGGTGTTAAAAGTGTTTTTTTTTTAAAGTACACTGGAAAATTAGGGTCCTAGAACACCTGTTAGATCCCTTGTCAAACTTTACATTACATTCTATCTTGACATCTTTTTTCTTTAGTCTCACTTTATTATTTTTTTTAACTCAGTGGTAGCAATATTAGTTTATTGTAGAGTCATAGACTTCCTTAAGTTTTGCATTAGATGTTGAACTAGTAAACATTTCTATCCTTGCCTTAATATAAAGGTTGGAGTTAATTTGAAATTTTTTGTAAACATCTCGTAAGATAAACTAAAGACTTAAGGCAATATACTAATAGCTACTTTAAATTATAGAGCATTATTAAATTAAATCTGATAATTTTGGTCCTGTATGATGAATAAGTTGTTTGTGTTTAGCAATACAAGGATATATCTTACCCAGGATTTTCTGGTGTGATTAAAACCTACTTTAAGAGAGCCAACTCAAAACTAAAATATCCTGAATAAGACATATCTTTACAGCTAATTATTAGGTGGATGTGGAGGCTCACGCCTGTAATCCCAGCACTTTGGGAGGCAGAGGTGAGAGGATTGCCTGAGTCCAGGGGTTCAAGACCTGCCTGGCAATTTGGTGAGACCTTATCTCTACAATTAAAAAAATCAGCTGGGCATGGTGGTGCACACTTGTGGTTCCAGCTACTTGGAAGGCTGAGGGGGAAGGATCCTCTGAGCCCAGCAGGTCGAGGCTGTGATGGCTATGAGTGTGCCACTGCATGCTCACGGCCATCTGGGAGATGGGAGACAGAGTAAGATTCATAGTAAAAAAAAAAAACAACACAGCAATTATTACCTTGTGTCAAATCTTTATTTGTTTTTACATAAAGATCTGTGTGAAATTTCTAAATTGATTATAGATAGCTCTAAAAAGAATTGTTAGTGTTTAGCACCATATCTATATCCTCTTAATTTATTCTTCAGGGCCATTTTCATCACAAACAATAGGATTTGAAATTTCAAAATATATTGTAGGAACATGGCACATAAGCAGAATACATTTTATATTTCTTTTCTTTTCTTTTTGTTTTTGAGTTGGAGTCTCACTCTGTCGCCCAGACTGGAGTGCAGTGGCCGCTCCCGGCCACCGCCTCGACCTGCTGGGCTCTGGCGATCCTTCCGCCTCAGCCTCCCAAGTAGCTGGAACTACAGGCGCACGCTACCACGCCCGGCTGATTTTTGATTTATTGTAGAGATGAGGTCTTGCCAAGTTGCCCAGGAGGGTCTTGAACCCACGGGCTCAGGTAATCCACTCACCTCAGCCTCCCAAAGGCACGGGATTACAGGCTGAGCCACCAAACCTGGTTTATTTTATATTTCTAAGAGGAAAGGATATGCATTTCAAAAAGCACAAATTGTGATCATGATTATAATTATATTATCACATTTTTAAGTAAATTGTCATATTCATCAGACCAGTGCAGAGTCAAATTATGAGAAATACAACTTTAATGATTTTTCTTCTCCTCATTAAAATATTTTAAATAAAAATTTAGGTGAAAAAAAATTATGAAGCTCTCAAACAAAGGCAAGATGAGGAAAGGATGGTACAGAGCTCTCCTCCAATAGCTGGTGAAGATAATAACAAATGGGAACGAGAAAGTCAAGAAACAACCAGAGAGCTTTTGAAAGTTAAAGACAGATTAATTGAAGTAGAAAGAAATGTAAGTATTTAAAAATTTTTAGTGGGAGTAGTTTTTTTCCACAAAGGATCATTTAATATATTTATCTTAGATAAATTAGGAAATGTATCTAATCTGGTTTTGCAGTTTTGCTCATTTTATACTTTTTTTGACTGATCCATTATATAATAAAAAAGAGTGAAGAACTAATAATTTAATATGCTTGTTTCCCTCAACCTGATGTAAGTTCATCAGTAAGCTTTATCAGCTTTATCTTGGAAATAACCCCAACCTATCTACTTCTCTCCATCTCTGCTGCTACTACTTTAGTCAAAACACCATCATCTCTCATCTGGACTATTAAGGTATCCTCCTAACTGGCCTCCTCCCTTCTACTCCTAGCCCACAAAAAAACCTATTTTCAATGCAGTAGCCACAGTAATCTTTTTTAAAAAAATCCAGATTGTATCACTTCACAACTTAAAATCTGTGGATTTCCATTTCAGTTAGAATATAATCTGTGTACTTCCTGACATTGTCCTGCCTATATCTCTGACCTTATACCATACCACTCCTTTACCCACCATCTTTTTAAAATCTAGGTATAATATTATCTGTTAATATCTGGAAAATATTTAAACACTTCATGGCACATAATAAGTAAATATTCTAGTCATATTGACCTTTTTCATATTGTTGAAAATCATGTTGGTCTGTTTCTGTCAAAGCCTTTTCTCTTTGCGTCCCCTACATGTAACATATGGCTGGCTTCCCTAAGCATTTGGACGTCATATCACATATATCCTGTAAAAGATCTTTTCTGACTCCTTCTCCCAGTAAAGTAGTTATTCCCAACCTAATCTATTCCCTATTGCTCCACTGCCTTATTTAGTTTTTTCATAGCACTTTTCGTTAGTGAGATTATATTTTTGTATTCGCTTATTTGTTGTTTGTCTGTTGGAAAAAAAAAAAAGTTCTATGAGAGCAGGTTGTTTGTCTTTCTTTTTACCAATGTGCCTTTAGTATCTGGTACCCGGTAGGTAGTAGACACTATAAATATTTGCTAAATGAGTTGAACAAACAACTTGATAGTAAACAGTAAGTAAACAAGCTCAACAACAATAATGAATGAGCTTAAGGAACTTACATGATAACAAGTAAAATAGTTGTGGTGGTCATTATTGTTTTTTAATTTAACATAGAAGTAATGTCCTTAATTAAAAACTTCAAGCCATAAAATCAAAAATTAATTCTCATACCATTTATTTCTCCTTTTTTTTTTAAAGAAAGCAGGATTTATTAAGAAGACAGAAAAACTCCCACAGTGGGAGGAAACCCAAGAGGGTTGCCCTATTTCTACTTTCTTATTCAAAAAGAATCACGATAAACACTTTATCTTCCTAGAAAAATATTTATGGTTTACCAGTATAGAGAAGTGTTTACAAATTTATACCTGTGGGATCATGCTACACCAAATTCTTTTTATTTTTTCAATTATGTTATCTTGGTGATCTATTTTAGCAGATATACATGTGTTTTATTTTGTTTAATGACTACTTATTATTCCACATAGAGTTTATTTAAGTAAATCCCACATTTCTGGATGTTATTTTTCAGGTTTTGCTGCAATAAAAATCCATGTATAAACATGTTCATAGGGTGCTAAGCTCCTGATGGTGAGATTGGTAGGATAGAGGATATATATGCATACCTTTGTGTGTTTGTCTATGTGTCGGTCATATCACATATATCCTGCAAAAGGTCTTTCCTAACTCCTTCCCCCAGGAAAGTAGTTCTTCCCAACATATGTTATATATATGTTTTTTATATAACATAAAACCCATAAAGTGAATATTAGCCTTATATATATGTAATAAGAGTGATCTGCTGTGATTCATTATAACTTTTTATGCATCGTGCATTGATAGATTAATTATGGCCTTTTCGTATATTAAAGTTTTATTTCCATTTTCTGGATAATTCTTTGTTTATACTTTTTGATGCTAATTTATTCTTTATGAAATTTTATTTAGAACTTGTCCTAAAAACATAATATCTGTGGCAAGCATTTTAAAAATAAAGTGATCTTTCGTTTGCATAGTAATTCACCTGTTTATAAGTATAAAATTTAAATATGGCTATATGTACAGGAAAAATTGAAATTGGTATGTTTTGTTCGGGTGTGCTGCAGAAGTTCTTTAGTTGAAATAGAGTTTTAGTGAGAATTGTGTACTGTGAAAAAATAACTAAAGGAAATATTTAACATCTGTTAGGTCTGTTATCGACTAAATTTTTTAAACAGGTGGTTAAGATTGTTACTGTAAACCTGCTTCTCTTTGAAATATTTGTGTTTGGAATATACTTAGTTTTGCTGTTGTCTCTGGGACCACCACTCACTTATGTATACATTTATCTTTGAGCAAATTAGAAAAAGTTACACTTTCTTGACTGGACACAGCCCCACTATTCTAGGTATTGTGGGCACTTTTGAGCAGTATTAAAACTATACAACTTTCTAATAATTGTGTTAATAAATATATTTAGAATGGAATATTTTATATGTAGGACATTATAATGGAGACAGGACACAGGCAAAATAGTATATTAAGATTTTAGTATTATCAACCTTTCTCATAGATTGAATATGTCTGTTTACAATTGGAGATGGGTAAAAAATTTTTTTACTTTAAAGATTGTTAGATTAAGCCGGGCTCGGTGGCTCAGCTTGTAATCCCACGCTTTGGGAAGCTGAGGTGAGTAGATTGCCTGAGCCTGCAGGTTTAAGACCCACCTGGGCAACTTGGCGAGACCTCATCTCTACAATAGATAAAAAAATCAGCTGGGCGTGGTGGTGCATGCCTGTAATTCCGGCTACTCGGAAGGCTGAAGCGAAAGGATCGCCAGAGCCCAGCAGTTCGAGGCTGCAGTGGCCGGGAGTGGCCACTGCACTCCAGTCTGGGTGACAGAGTGAGACTCCAACTCAAAAAAAAAAAAAAGATTGTTGGATATTTTTTGGATTGTAATGGTAATAAATGCTTATTGTATAAAATTCAGTTTGCTAAATAAATATGTTTCATGTTGCTTTGATTTTTAATATGTGTGCGTTTTTTATTTTTTTAAGAATGCTACACTGCAAGCAGAGAAGCAAGCATTGAAAACTCAACTGAAGCAACTTGAGACACAAAACAGTAATTTGCAGGCTCAGATTCTTGCACTTCAGAGGCAGACAGTATCATTACAAGAACAGAATACTACACTTCAAACACAGAATGCCAAGCTTCAGGTTGTAATGTAATATTTTGGGGATATCCACTCAAATGCTTTACTTTTTAAAAATTAAAACAATTTTTTCCACAAAAATATATTTTTAAAATTAGAAATGGTCGTGCTCAGTGACTCAGCCTATAATCCCAGCACTTTGGGAAGCTGAGGCAAGTGGATTGCTTGAGTCTACAGGTTGAAGATCAGTCCAGGCAACTTGGTGAGACGTCATCTCTACCATAAATAAAAAATTAGTCAGGCATGGTAGCATGCACCGTGTAGTTGCAGATAGCGTGCACCCTGTAGTTGCTGAGGTGGAAGGATCACTGAAACCTAGCAGGTCGATGCTGAGGTGACCATGAGTGTGACACTGCAACAGAGTGAGACTCTAATTGAAAAAAAAAATTGAGACCTGGTTAAGTATGTTGCTCAGGCTGGTCTCAAACTCCTGGCTTCAAGCAATCCTCCCACCTTGGCCTCCCAAAGTGCTGGAATTACAGGCATGCACCACTATGCCCAGCCCTAACCTCTTGAATTATGCTATTAAAATAAGGGAGGGTAAACATGGAAACATTGTTTCTTTTTTAATGAGTAATTTCAACAATTAGTTGAAGATAAATGGAAATATTTTTATTTAGTGTCATGCAAACTTTCACACATCAGCATTTTTTAAAATGTCAGAGCTTCTAAGTATTAATAAGTTCAATCAGTATAAATACATAAAAATAAATTGTATTTACTTGATGGTCTTTCAAGTATTTCAGTAATTTGTAACTAATCAGGTAGAAACCCTTCCTATAGAGTTTGATTGCAGCGTACTATTTATTTCATTTTTACAACTTTTTAATCAGTTTATATATCGGAAGCAAGACAACATGAGAGTTTTGTCTTTAGACTTGTCCCTAGTTTAAAGGATCTATCCTTCACTTAAGACTGCAAGTGTCTTTTCAAATAGAACAATAAGATGGGGAAAAGTACAACTCTCTGAAACCTCTTAAAGAGTAGAAGCAAGTTCTCTCTATATATCAAAAAGCTCTTTTTGTAACCCTTTTCTTTGGTATTGATACTGATCAGTATCAACCCTTTGCATCGTTAAAGTAAATACTAACTTAATTTGGACTCTTGAGAAATTTCTAAAAGTAATTTTTCACTTCTGTTAACTCCTCAATCCTAGAAATGATAAGCTAAGCACTTCAAATTCTATACTTTTTCATAAGTGGAATACAAATAATTACTAATTACCTTTATTTAAAATAAATTCAGGCAAGGTGTGGTGGCTCACTCCTGTAGTCCCAACACCTAGGGAGGCCAAGGCAGGAGGATTGCTTGAATTTAGGAGTTCCAGACCAGCCTGGGCAATATAGCCAGATCTCATATCTACAAAAAAATTTAAAAATTAGCCGAGCATGGTATCACACACCTGTAGTCCCAGCTACTCAGGAGTCTGAGGCGGAAAGATTACCTGAACCCAGGAGATCAAGGCTACAGTGAGATGTGATTGTACCACTGTTCTGCAACCTGGGAGACAGAGTGAGACCCCAATTCAAAAAAATAATAAAATAAATTCAACCCAAAACAATATGTACTTGTATGTACCATATGTGTTCATATATATATGAGTGTGTCTGTATTATAATACCTCCAGAAGCTAAAATACAAGTTTTCCCAGTATAATGTGAATATATCTGCTATAATTTATTTAGAGCTTTCTTAAGTTAACGTTGTAATCTTTATTTTTACAAAAGAATATGAACTATTTTTCTTATGTCCAATAACAATATGCATTCTTATAGGTTGAAAATTCCACCCTTAATTCCCAAAGTACCTCGCTTATGAACCAGAATGCACAACTCCTAATCCAGCAGTCTTCCTTAGAAAATGAAAATGAATCTGTTATCAAAGAGCGAGAAGATCTAAAATGTCTCTATGATTCTTTAATCAAAGATCATGAAAAGTTGGAACTGCTTCATGAACGGCAGGCTTCAGAGTATGAATCTCTTATCTCTAAACATGGAACTCTGAAGTCTGCCCACAAAAATCTTGAGGTGGAGCATAAAGACCTTGAAGACCGGTAAGTTATTATATTTTGTTGTGCTGTGAATTTAAAACCAGTTTTTGAGAAGTATAATGAATTTTATATATTAAACACATCTAAGTAGGCAATTTATTTAGGAAATATATATAAATTGTCATGTGTTTTATGTGATACTTATTAATAAATGACTCTTATTTTTAAAATATTTTCTATTTTGAAAATATTATAAGCCAAATATCTGACCTTTTTTCCCAGTTACAATCAGTTACTGAAACAGAAAGGACAATTGGAAGATCTGGAAAAAATGCTCAAAGTGGAACAAGAAAAAATGCTGCTTGAAAATAAAAACCATGAGACCGTAGCTGCAGAATACAAGAAACTTTGTGGTGAAAACGATAGGTAAATATTTATATATTTTATTTCTGGAACATTACTTACATCCGAAGTATATATTGCTCATTTGTAGTACCAACCATAATTTGAACTCAGGATTTTAAAATATAGAATAGACTGTTTGGTAGAGTTCGCTTCACAGTAAAAAATAAAAATAAAAAAAGATTGTAGTGCAATAAGTAAATTACCCAACAAAATCCTGCAGTAAGTTATTGAATTACTCTCTGTTTTGTCTCTTGTTTTTTTAAACTAATACCTTTTTAACTGATACTTAATAGTTGTACATATTTACAGAGTACATGTGATATTTTGATAGAGCTATACAATAAAGATCGGATTAGGGTGTTTAGGATATCTACAAAAGTTTGTAATTTCATTGTTGTAAAAATATTTCAAATCCTCTCTTCTAGCTATTTTGAAATTTAAGTAAATTATTGTTAACTGTGGTTATTCTACTGTGCTATTGAACACTAGAATTTATTCCTTTGATGTTGTACTCATCGTTCAGTCTCCCCATTCCCCTTCTAAGCCTCTAGTAACCATCATTCTACTCTTTACCTTCTTAATTTAGATCAACTTTAGCTCTCTCTACCTTCATGAGATCAACTTTAGCTCACACATGAATGAGAACAAGTGATATTTGTCTTTCTGTGCCTGGCTTACTTCACTTAACATAATGACCTCCAACTCCATTTCATTTTGCTGCAAATGGACAGAATTTCATTCCTTTTTAGGGCTGAATACTTTTCCAGTCATTCATAGTCAGCTAATTAAGTTTTTAAGTCACATTGTATAAGAAGATTTCTTCACCTTGATAACATTTACATACTTGATTGAGATAAAATTAATTAAATCTGATTATTTCTCTCTGTCTTTCACTAATCTAATATCTCAGTTCTTTTCTTTTGAAATTGCTACAAGTGAACAGCCCTGCTGATTGATTTGTACTTATATCTTAACTGTCTTATGTATTAATGGTCTCTTATTGCCATAGGGTAGTTAATTTTTAATTGAATGCCTTGGGGAATTAAAACTTGTCAATTGCAGTTAGCTTGCTTCATAAGGATACTTTTTCGAAAGTTTTTCAGAAACCATTAAAATGTTTTGATAGCCTAATCATTTGCATTGCCACAGCTAATGAGTTGAAAGGAAGCACCAAAATTCAAGGAGTGGTCATTTATGAATTGTCCTATTATGAATTTAATGCAATCCATTTTGGGGCTTAAACTCTATTCCTTTACTTTTTTCTTTTTGAATCTGGGTCTCACTCTGTTGCCCAGGCTGGAGTTCAGTGGCACGCTCACGGCCACAGCAGCCTCAACTTGCTAGACTCAGATGATCCTTCTGCCTCAGCCTTCCAAGTAGCTGGAACTACAGGCATGCACCACCACACCCGGCTAATTTTTGATTCATTGTAAAGATGAGGTCTCACCAAGTTGCCTAGGCTAGTATCAAAACCCCTGGGCTCACCTTCGCCTCCCAAAGTGCTGGAATTACAGGCATGAGCCACCTCGCCTGACTGTTTCTTTCCTTTCAAAATATATCCCTAATCTAGAGCCATCTTTGTTTTCATGCTCAACTGTTTTGAATTTAGTTTTGTAGTTGTTATAAATAGAAATTCTCTACTGGGGGATTTGAATTTCCACAAGCTCAACACCAAGCTAAATCAAAGGTAATGGGATATACAGTGTATGCAGTAGAAGACCAAGTTGTGACAAGGTATATAATACAAAGATAGAGTAATTTTTATTACATACCAGACATTGAGTAATGCATTTACTGTGGAGGTGCCATCATTTACCTAACCTGTTTTCCATTATTGGGATTTGAACATAACTGGGACAGGTTGGGAACTTAGGTCTTCCAGGAATGTAATTGTGTATATTACTGAGGGGCCTCCAGAGAAAGAACTCAGCCAAAATCACGAATAAATTGAGCACGAGACTGACCCAGAAAATTCTCCAGTCTTGACGGGAAGAGCAGTCTTGAATAGACTGTTTTCTCTCTGTTTTTGCTCAACTTTTATAGACTCATGTCTGTGTTCTGAGGAAAGAAAAGGCTTTAAGTAAAGCATTAAAGTGCTGTTTCACAAAAAAAGGTATTCAGGAGACTTTTCTGAAGATAATAATAATTCAGCCATTCCTCTAAATCGCTTAAGTTTAAGCTTAGATAATGCCAAATCACAAAAATTTCTTATGTGGAATAGGTTGTCTTGGCTTCTCTAGAATTACATTCACTGAATTGCATTTTGGTAATAATGTCCTCAGCTTTAAAGGATAGTATAGCCGGGCTCGGTGGCTCAGCCTGTAATCCCGCGCCTTTGGGAGGCTGAGGTGAGTGGATTGCCTGAGCCCGCGGGTTCGAGACCCACCTGGGCAGGCGAGACCTCATCTCTACAATAAATCAAAAAATTAGCCGGGCGTGGTAGCGCGCCCCTGTAATTCCGGCTACTCTGGAGGCTGAGGCGGAAGAATCGCCGGAGCCCAGCAGGTTGAGGCTGCGGTGACCGGGAGCAGCCACTGCACTCCAGTCTGAGCTACGGAGTGAGACTCCAACTCAAAAAAAAAAAAAATTATTACATGTTCTGAACAAGGACCCCCGGGAGCAAAAGTTTATTTTGTTTGGCTACCTGTCTGTTTTGCGGGATCCTGAACTTCATGCCATATAATAGATGTTGATAAAATACAGCCAGTTCATCAGACCAAATCTAGCCTGTAGTCTGTTCTGTACAGCCCCCAAAACTAAAAAAAAGTTTTTATGTTTTAATGGGTTGGAAAGGGGTAAGGGAAGCAGTGTGCCACAGAGACTGCATGTGGCCCACGAAACCTAAAGCATTTACCCTCTGGTCCATTACAGAGGGTAATTGTCAGTCCCTACCATTAGAGTTCAGTGAACTCTATTCTGAAGGTGAATTTTGGGGAGAAAAATTAAAAACTATAGTGCGATTTTTTTTTTTTAACGAAAAAATTGGGGAATGCATAAATATGAATAATTTGCCACAGTGGCAGAAATCTCAACAACCAAAATTTGGTTTAAACCTTTATATCTCAGTTATCAGCTAACATATTGACATAGTATTCCATATTAGATTGGCTAATTCTCTTGCTCTAATCTTTGATTCGTGATAAATTTTAGAATCTTTAAATTCTCTATGGGTTGGTCATACTCTCATTTGTCCTTTAAATACTTTCTTATTAATATGTGAAATTTTGAGTACCTTTACTTCAACATATTTAAAGACTGAACAATTCTTTTTTTTTTAAGGAGTAATTTTCTAGTCTGCTTTTATTTTTAACTTCACAAACTATGGTTTGTGATAGGAACAGTGCATTTAACATTGGTAATTGTTGAGAAACTTTCAGGAAAATCCAGCTCATTCAGAAAATATTTGTACAATGCTTCCTCTGAACTATCTGGGCATTGTTTCCAACAACCCAGAAGTATAATGGAGGGTGATAGAATTCTAGAGCAGAGACTTCTGGGTCCTTCTGCCAAGGTGCTCTTCTTCTCACTCCTACACATATGTGAAGTAAACACTGGTGTAATGTGTGCAATAAATCTTCATTTTTATATAATGTCTACAAATCATGGTATTTATGCAATTAAAAAATGGTCATCCTGTTCTTAGGAGATGTTTATACTCTTTCTAATACTTGTGTAGCTGATGGTAAAATGGGTAAAAGGAAAAAAATTGATGTTTACTGCCAATCTAATCATTTGTCAGATTTTTTTAGTAATTCCTTATAAAGAATGCCAGCTTTTATTTTTCCTGAATATCTATTTTGATCTCATCCTATCATATAAAATCATAAACTTTATAAAGCATGGTATTAACATAATAGCTAGACTCAAATACTACTAAAGGCCAAACCAGAAAGGAGTTTGTTAAAATGAATGAACTGAGTTTAATTTACATTTCTATTACCAAGACTAATCATAAGAGCTTTCACCTTGATGGGAGCCTTTAGTAAATAAAAATATGCTCAAATTTTATGAGAGTGTTTGATCTACTCAAGTACTACAGGAAACTCGACTTGACCAAGATATTCATCTATTCTGTCTAAGGATGATAAAAAGGAACTTTCTTAAACAATAAGCCTATAAATACAAATTGAAGAGTTATGCTGTCTTGGTCATGCATTCACTAGGTGTGATTTTCAGTCACAGTGTATTGAAACTTTGGTTGTATTAAAACATTTGAAAACTAGTTAAGGTCCCTGAGGTCCCTAAGGTTTTGTCTACAAACAAGAACACTGTGCTTCTGTCGCCATTTTTGCTCTCAGTCTAATGTAGTGGTTCTCAAACTTCCTGACCATCAGAATCAGCTGGAGGGCTTGTTAACCTACATATTGTTGGGCTCTATCCCTGGACTTTCTGATTCAGTAGGTCTGGGTGGGGCTCAAGAATTTGGAAACTCACAATTTTCTAGGTGATATCGATGCTGCTGGTCTAGGACCACACTTTGAGAACCACGAATGAACTTTTTGAATTCCAATGACTATTTTCCTTGATACTATTAGCACACAAGTTGGTATCTGTGAAGCCTGGCAGAGATAAATTTGAGCCTGTGACTTATTTACTCGATGACTAATATGATAAGTTAATAGTTCTAGATTGAAAAAGAATACTGTTCAACATAGCATCCCTTCCAAGTTGCTGCCCCTTATAAGCATTTATAGTGTGAAGTCTTTCAATGCATATTTGGGTAGTTCCTGGTTTATGAATGGCTTGTTTTAAAATTAAAAAATTTTTTTTAAATGTAAAGATGTGGGGCACAAGTCAGGATTTGGGTACATAAGTGGTTTACGAACAGGTGAAGTTTGGGCCTCCCATTGGACCTCACGTTGTCTGGATTAGGATCAGGCACACTTATTGATTTTATGTGCCTCTTCCCCGCCGCCCCTGCTGATAGTGTCCCGGTACTGCCAATTCCTTTCATGCAAGATGTTCAGGGTCTACTTATGAGTGAGAACATGTGGTACTCAGTTCTTTGTTTCTGTGATAGACCATGAGTATGACAGACTGTAAATCCATCCAGGTTGCTGTGAAGCCCATGATTTTTGTCCTTCTTTATGACTGCATAATATTCCCTAGTGTATATGTACCACATTTATTAAATCCAATCCACTTTAGATGGGCAGCATGGTTGGTTCCATGTTTTTGCTATTGTGACTAGTACTGCAATAAACATGCATGTTCAGGTATCTTTTTTACAGAGTCATTTGAGTAACTCCAGGTATATTCCCAGAAGGGGGATTGCTGGGTCGTATGGAAGGTCAATTGCTAGTTGTTTTAGAAATTGCCATACTGTTTTCCACAGAAGTTGAACTAGTTTGCACTCCCACCAACAGTATAGCAGCATTCCCTTTTCTCCAGTCCTCGTTAGCATCTGTTTTTTATTTATTTATTTATTATTTTTTATTTTTTTGAGTTGGAGTCTCACTCTGTTGCCCAGACTGGAGTGCAGTGGCTGCTCCCGGCCACTGCAGCCTCGACCTGCTGGGCTCCGGCAATCCTTCCGCCTCAGCCTTCCAAGTAGCTAGAACTACAGGCATGCGCTACCACACCGGGCTAGTTTTTTTATTTATTGTAGAGATGAGGTCTCACCAAGTTGCCCAGGCGAGTCTCGAACCCGCAGGCTCAGGCAATCCACTCACCTCAGCCTCCCAAGCTGAACAATTCTTTTCAAGGGAAAGATGCTCAGGACTTTTATTTATTTATTTTTTTAGTTGGAGTCTCACTCTGTCGCCCAGGCTGAATGCAGTGGCACGCTCACGGCCACCACAGCCTCAACCTGCTGGGTTCAGGTGATCCTCCACCTCAGCCTTCCAAGTAACTGGAACTACAGGCATGCGCCACCGTGCCCAGCTAATTTTTTTATTTATTGTAGAGATGAGGTCTCATCAAGTTGCCCAGGCTGGTCTCAGAGGATTTTTAAAAATCTTGTTTCTACAGACTAGAAACTGACTTTTGATGTGTAGAACTGGCAAAACAGTATTTTATTCTAAGTATGTCTGAATGTTATTTACAGCATTTCACATTTTGTAAGTTATACTGAAGGCTATTAAGGGAATCTAATTCAATTTCTATTATGATTTCTAATTATAGGTTGAATCATACCTACAGTCAACTTTTAAAAGAGACTGAAGTTTTACAGACGGACCATAAAAATTTGAAAAGTCTTCTAAATAATTCCAAACTGGAACAAACAAGATTAGAAGCTGAATTTTCAAAGCTAAAGGAACAATATCAGCAATTGGATATCACATCAACCAAGTTGAATAACCAGTGTGAGGTGAGCTTTAACAAGTTTAATCACTCTTTTTCTTTTAGGCATCAAGTCATTCCTAAAAAGTCAATGATTATAATGACAATAGCAAAATATATTTAGTAGAGTATTTCTAAAAGAATTTGATCAGGGATAATTGAAACTCAAATAATTCAGAAAATCTTCCTGTATCATTAATTTCAACCTTTTTTAAAACTACTAGTTTCAACTTGTATGTCTAAATCCTTTGAAAATGTTAAAATTGTTTAATGAAAAATGTTCACACCTGGGATGAAGTTTTAAACCAACAGAAAAATTAGTTTGATATCACATACAATTATCTAACAAAGCTCAGAAGATACAGAACAGATATTCTACCTATGAGTTATAAAAGTCTAAATATAAACTATAATTAGGATGGTATACTTCCAGAATGATAGAGTGAGGAACATGTCAAATCAAATTCCTGAGAAACAATAAAATTGGACAAAACTGTCAAAAGCAATCATTTTAGAATTCTGGAACTTAACAAAGGCATACAACCAATTGAGAGGCATTTATTAAGGAAACACCACTCAAACTTGGGGAGAAACTATGGTTGTGATGAGTCATTTTATCTTGTGGCTCCTCCCATTCCTTTCCCCCTTTGCTGGTTCCTATGCCTGGTAGTTCTGACAGGGAATAGGGTGAGCTGTGGAAACTATCAGCTTTTCTGCTGGAGAGACTGACTTGATTTGGAACAGAGCACAGAAATGCCTATGCTTGGGAGAGTTGTCAAAGGTCAAGTATCAGATAGCCTGAGGATAAAATATTGGTTGAGGCAAGTAACAGACTGATGGAAATAGTCAGAAATTTAACTGGGAGTTCCAAGAAATGAGACAGCCACAGTGGGTCTTGATAAAGTCCCACGTCACTAGTGAGCTGGAAGACTGTTCAGAAGAGATCTGAGAGGGCCCTAGCTATCTGTACATCCCTGGCTGATTGTCACACCTTGGGTCAAATTTAATCCTTTGCTGGAGACTAAGTCATATAATGACGTGATTTGAAGAAAGTGGAAAAATTTATAGTGTAAAAGGTTGAGATAGTAGCTAACTTTGGTGGCAAGGGATAGTGATTGGAAGGTAGCACAACAAGTGTTTCTGGAATACAAATAATGTTTCTTGATCTGGGTACTTCTTTAACACACATATTCACTTTGTGATAATTCATCCAGATTTGTGTACACTTAAAATTCTCTGTTCTTACATTTTATCAGTTGTTTATTGACACAGTAATGCGGTCATAGAACCTTAGTGATAATAGACAGTAAACATAATTTTTGCCCATGAATCTGGGTTGGCTGAGCACATGTGCTAATCCACTCACTGATGTATGGACCAAGGATTTGTTTCTGCACCTATAGTTAGCTAGCAAGTACACTGGGAGCTGGCTGGTCTATGGTGGCCTCAGCTTGGATAGGTCTTCTCTGTTCCATATGGTCTCTATACCTCTAAGCATGTTTCCAGGAGACTTAGTGGAAGCATACAAGGCAACCTGAGGCCTAGGCTTGGAACTGTCATACCATCACCTCCACCACTTTCTCTTGGCCAAAGGAATTCAAAATTCAAGAAGAGGGGAAATAGATTCCACTTCTTCATGTAACTAGTGAGAAGTCACATTGCAAGTATAGTTCCCTGTATAGTTACAGGGAAGAGAATAAATACATTCAGTTTTTTGATGAATCTACCACATACGGTGTATTTCAGTTTAACAATGTATAGATAAATTAAACATGGTACAATATTGGTAGTTATTGAATCCAGATAGTTGTTTATGGTTATTTATAGTATCATTCTCCCTGATTTTTTCCTACCTTTTGAAATTATTCAGAATGTTTTCCTTTTTATTTTTTGGAGGGTGGGGGTGGGTCAGGTATGTGTTGTGACATGTTTACTTTTTTTTTTTTTTTTTTTTAAATACAGATCTCTAGGCTCTATTCCAGAACTGCTGGATTTGAATGCTGGGGCCCAGAAATCTACGCTACAAGTGATGCTAAATTTTTAGAATCACTGCTTTGGGCTTTCTGACTTCTATAGGAACTTCTGGCCTAGCTACAGCATATTTCCAATATCTACTGAATGCATTTAAAAAAGCCTACTGCTGCTGGCAACTCAACTACCAGTAATGCCAGTTATTAATACCAACCATTGACTAAATTACCTGACTCTTTAATCAAGCCATAAAAAATATACATAATCTTTAAGGTTTCTTTAAAGCAGTGGTTGGGGAAAGAATGAGACATATTAAGTAATTACTGTGCTGTAATTCCAGCACTTTGGGAGGTAGAGACAAGAGGACTGCCTGAGCTCAGGGGTTCTGAGACCAGCCTGAGCAACATGGCAAAACCTCATCTCAGCAATAATGCATAAAATTTACTGGGCATGGTGGCGCATGCCTGTGGTTCCAGCTACTTGGAAGGCTGAGACTGAAGGATCACCTGATCCCAGTAGGGCAAGGTTTTAGTGGCCATGAGCATGCCACTGCACTCCAGCCTGGGTGACAGAGTGAGAGTCTGACTCCAAAAAAAAAAAAAAAAAAAGTAATTACTGTGTGCAATAGGCTTGCTACCAGGTACTTTACAGATATTTAATCCTTGTAACAATCTTGGTGGATGGAGGTTATCCCCATTTTATAGATCTGAGAACTAGATTGTCCAATATTCATACCTATTTAAATAGAAGACCAGATATCTGAATCTAGCCTTTGGACTGTACTATAAGTTGAACAGTTTTGAAGACTTAAAGTATTTATAGTACAAGATAATTTATTAAATATTATACCCAGTATTTGTGAGAATTAAGAAAATATATATACAATATGTAACCCAGTACTGTAGCTGTCATTATCACTAAAATAGTCACTCATGTACTGATTAAAGTACATCTGATTGTTCAAACAGTGAAAGACTTAAGTCTTTGTGAAGTACTTTATATTTTCCAGATGTTTCAGGTGATTTATGTTAAACGTAAATGTTATTTTATTAAAAAAATAAATGTTTGTGTTTAAACAGTTGCTAAGCCAACTTAAAGGAAATTTAGAAGAAGAAAATCGACATCTACTAGATCAAATTCAGACATTAATGCTACAGAACAGAACACTATTGGAGCAGAATATGGAAAGCAAGGATCTTTTTCATGTTGAACAAAGACAGTACATGTAGGTACCAAATAATTTTGCACTCTGAAATACTACTAATGAATTGATCATTGCCATACTCAGTGGCAGAGAAAACTCATGCTAATTTTTATTGATTGTCAACATTATTACTTCAACATATATTTTTTGAGTGCTTATATTCCAGGCATTATGCTAATAACCAGAAATACCAACATGAAAACACATGAGTCTTCCTCTTAAGGAATTAGCAATATGAAGTGAGAGACACAAATAAACATTTAAATACAATCATTCTATAATGGAGGTATGCATAGGAGGCCATAGAAATATAGACTTCCAAAGATGAAACTTGAGCTGAGACTTAAATATTCAGTAGGAGTTTATTAAGGAGGCAAGCCAGGCAAAGAGAGCTGCAATGCAAAAATGTGAAGTTGTGATGAAAGTATGTTGTGGTGTGGTAGAGGACCTAAAAATTAGTTGTTCTTTCTGGAGCAAAACTGAGGAAGGGAGAATTGGCTAAACAGTCACAAAGGATTTTCAAAAAAAAAAAAAGCCAGTTCACAAAGGATTTTCTATGCCATACAAAGCAGCTGAGATCAGGCTACAAGAGAGAATTGACAGGGCTTAAATTACTGATAAGTTGTTTCTTCATTGAGAGTGAAAGAATCTGGTAGGACTCAGGAATTAGGGCCTGGGCATTTCAGTAGGTAGTCACTGTATTTATTACATGATGATTCATCTCTACTAAGTTCACCTCTTCCCTTTGTCCCATAAATGAGAAGCACTGTAGTATAATAGAAATAGCACTGATGTTGAAAAATACAGTTCCTAATTCATATCCCAATTCAACTCTCTATGTTACCATAGACACGTTGCTTCATTTCTTTGATCATTAGTGTCTTCTTCTCTAAAGTAGAGATAACAATACCTACTTCCCAGATTATCCAAGGAGTACATGAAATAATGTGTCTGTAACTTTCAATCCTGATGTGCATAATGGTAAGCCAAGACACATGTGAAATAAGGATACATCATACATTTTTCTGAAGCATCAATCTTACTACAAAATCTTTGGCAGGGAACATTATTTCTGTATTAATACACAGATGTATCATGGAACAAAAGGCAGAGTTTGCATAAACTTTTAAAATGAATGCAAAACCTCAAAGAAATTTCACATTTATAGCTGGCCATTTTGGATCACACCTTTAATTCTTTCATCTTTACTCTCTGCCATAAGAGGTATTTTAGGTTAAGAAGCATTGAGTATATTTAAAGCTCTTGGCATTTGAGTTTCCTGTCCCTTAAGCAAGACATTATTCAAAGTTCTGTTGTCTGAATATTCTGACCCTTTGTGACTAGTACATTTTCCATCATGTCAGTGATTATCATCTGTCAAGTTGACTTCCAATGTCAGACATTTCTAGCTGAATGTCTTTATCACATGATCCTAACAGGAAAGGCAGTGGACAGGTAGTACTGAGAATTTGGAGATTCCTAATGCTATTTCAAAGGGTAAAGAGTAGAAAAGAATCGGGAGCTAGGCTGGGCGCAGTGACTCAAGCCTCTACTCCCAGCTCTTTGGGAAGTCAAGGCAAGAGGATTGCCTGAGTCTAGGGGTTCAAGACCAGCCTGGGCAACTTGGTAAGCCCTCATCTCTATAATAAGTCAAAAAATTAGCCAGGCACTGTGGCACATGCCTGTAGTTCCAGCTACTTGGAAGACTGAGGAGGAAGGATTGCCTGAGCCCAGCAGGTCGAGGCTGCGGTGGCTGTGAGCGTGCCACTGCACTCCAGCCTGGGCAACAGAGTGAGACTCCGACTCAAAAAAAAAAAAAAGAATTGGAATTGGGAGCTGTGATCTTCTCTATTACAGCTATCAACTTTTCAACTGTCAGCTCTTCTGCAGGCTTCACATCTATGCAGTTGGTTAATAATAAAGGTATAGGCCAGGCGTGGTGGCTCAAATCTATAATCCCAGCTTTTTGGAAGGCCGAGGTGAGAGTATTGCCTGAGCTCATGGGTTTAAGACCTCCTCTCTACAATAAATCAAAAAATTAACTGGCTGTGGTGGCGCATGCCTGTAGTTCCGGCTACTTGAAAGGCTGAGGTGGAAGGATCACCTGAGCCCAGCAGGTCAAGGCTGCAGTGACCATGAGCATGCCACTGCACTCCAGCCTGGGCAACAGAGTGAGACTCCAACTCAAATAATAATAATAATAATAAAAGTATTAGGCCATTTGCTATTTGTGCTGGGTTATGACTGTTGGCAACATCTATTCACAAGCAATCCTATAGAGTCTCTCAAACCAGTTCCTCCCAGTTCTCACCACTCTAATTTAGCCTTCTCTCTCAACTGGACTACCTCATTAGCCTCCTGAATGTTGCTTTATACCTTCAACCTTTCTAATATATCCTATCCCATCATTGGGTTAAGGTACTTTAAACAAAGATTATATATCACTTTGTAATGAAACTTTTAAGACATCTGATTTACTGAGCAAAATCTAAACCCAAGACTCCCTCACTCCTTTCCCTCAGCCTATATTCAAACTAAACTACTTTAGCATTTCCTTTTTTTTTTTTGAGTTGGAATCTCACTCTGTTGCCCAGACTGGAGGGCAGTGGCATGCTCATGGCCACTGTAGCTTCGATCTTCTGGCTTAGATGATTCTTCCGCCTCAGCCTTCCAAGTATAGGCTATATAGGAACTATAGGCATGTGCCACAATGCACGGCTAATTTTTTTATTTATTGTAGAGATGAGGTTTCACACCCCTGAGCTCAGGCAATCCTCTCGCCTCCGCCTCCCAAAGTGCTGGGATTACAGGCGTGAGTCACTGCACCTGGCCTTCTCTTTCCTTTTGGGCCTATTTAATAATGACCTTTTTCTTCATGAGGAGTTTTTTGGTCATCCAAAATGGATATATTTTCCCTTTTATAAAAAGTTTCTGTTCTACTTCCACAGTACTTTATTTTGGTACTGCTACTGCCTTGTATTATAATGGTCATTTATGTATGTGTTTTCTCTGTCCTACTGTATTATATACAGAGCTACTTAATACTTATCTTTATATACATCTCATGCCTTCCTTATTGTACATAATCACTAATGCTTCCTGAGTAAATACTGTTGTTTAGCATTGCAATTTTTTTTAGAGAGATTAATGATCTTTTATATTTCTCTATACAATAAATACCTCCAGTAGCATAAAAATGAGAGTAAGATCTGGTGAAACGAATATACTTATGCATTACTAGAGACAGGAAATAATTCTTTACAAATAAATTAAGCCTAAATAATTCTGCCAGAAAGAAAAAAATTTATATTCATGAAGATGTGGTTGCAAGATTATTTATTTTGTCTATAATTGTAAGAAAACTAAATATCAAATATTTTTATTTTTTGCTTACATAAATTGTTGAAAGTTACCCTTCTTCATTCCAAAAATGGTTTGAGATAAAGATTCTTCCATGAATAAGGAAATAACCAGTTTTGATATAATGTTTGTTTAATAGCTATAAAAATGTTGAGTTTATTTATGTGATGAGATTATATGAAATATTTTTTCAAAGAAATAAATCCTTTTGAAGAATTGAAACTAAATCTTGTATTCATGCATTTAAGAAAGTTGTAAATTTAAAGAAAAGGAGAAACATGGAAAAATACCTAAAACCATGGTATCTGTATTTGCTTAGGTTTTGGAGAGAAGTTAGATCATAGTCACAAAATAGTATCATTCATTGCTGTACAAAAATGCATGTTCTAAAAGGCTATTTTTATTTTTATAGTGATAAGCTAAATGAATTAAGGCGTCAGAAGGAGAAATTAGAAGAGAAAATTATGGATCAATACAAATTTTATGACCCATCTCCTCCTAGAAGGTACCATTAACCAAATTTTGTGAATTTTTATTTTGAGGAAGTTATGTTACAGTATTTCTAATATTGTAAAGACTTCTAATTTTGTGAAAGATTTATAATTTGAATTTTAGACTGATAAGAATTTTTAAAATTCTGTTAGGAGAGGCAACTGGATTACTCTGAAAATGAGAAAATTGATAAAGTCTAAGAAAGATATTAACCGGGAACGTCAGAAATCTTTAACGTTAACACCTACCCGCTCAGATTCCAGTGAAGGATTTCTTCAGCTCCCCCATCAAGACAGTCAAGATAGTTCTTCAGTAGGTTCAAACTCTTTAGAAGATGGCCAGACCTTGGGGACCAAGAAAAGCAGCAGTGAGTATAAAAAGCCTTTGATCATAGTATTGATTTAGAATCCTTTCTAAAGATTTTGAAAAGCTTCAACAGTCCTTTGGGGGTATCGTCTAATGAATGGCATTTCTTTTTAATTCCATATGATTATAAAATTAATTGCATATTGCAGTGGTGCACAACCACATTATTTCTTCAGGTATATACAGAAATACCATCATTTAGCCAGAGAGGTAAAATATTGCAGAAAGAATGTTGAAATAAGAGCTAGTATACCTCTGCCACTTGCCTGTCTGTTAATATGGGCAAGCATTTTACCTTTGTTTCATACTTCACAGGGTGATTGTGAGAAGCAAGTGAGAAATATGTATGAGATTTCATTTTCATTATTACCTGAATTATTATCAGAATAATAGGGCATTTTGTAATAAGGTGTCTGGTCATATACTTTGGTGTCAAATTTGAGCAAAGTTACGTTGGGGAAAGCAAAGAAAAATAGCTATGAATTTGAAGAGGTGTTATTCAGTGATTTAGAAATAACTAAAGGTTAAGAAAATTATTGAGGAATTGCTTGGTAAAGGATCAATTAAAATAAAGAGGTGAGAAAATATAAGTTTATGTGATAAACTTGTAATTTAATTTTTTTTACCAAGTTAGAAGTGTCCCATTATTATATACTCTATACAATTCATAGCCTTTTAATTTAGTTTTATTTTTTTGAGTTGGGGGTCTCACTGTGCCATCTAGAGGAAGTGTAGTGGCATGATCATGGCATCACAGCCTTGAACTCTTAGACTCAAGCGAGCCTCCTGCCTCAGCCTCCCAAGTAACTGGGGCTGTGGATGTGCATCACTACGCCTGACTAATTTTTAAAACATTTTTTTGTAGGGATGAGGGCTTGCTATATTGCCTAGGCTGGTCTTGAATTCCTGGGCTCCCGTAGGCCTCCTGCCTAAGCCTCCCAAAATGCTGGAATTGCAGGCATGACCTCCTGTGCCCATCCCCATAGCCTTTTTTTGTCATTACTAGTATGCTTAGTTAAACATCAAGAACAAAGTAAAAGCTGTAAATAAATGTATTCGAAAGAAAGAATATTTTTTGGAGATGTCCAAGAATTTGACTACTATCAATGTTCTTACAAAATATGTTAACAGGATACTTTGAATCTTCTCACATTATCACAGTATCACTAAATTAACACATGCACACACCATTTTTTTGAAATATATAGCAGGTAAATGGCAGCTGCTTCATCCCCTAGGTGTTGACTCTCCACATGGGCAACTCTCAAAGCACTCAGTGCCATACACAGTGTTTTGGCCTCAGGTGAATTATCTCTGAAAAGACAGTATTTTAAGGTGTAGGATGTTAGACGTTATGGGATATATTTCTGAATGCAAGTATAACAGCCTAAAAGCTAGAATCCATAGGTAAGCGACGAAAAAACACTGTACACATGCACTCATATATGTAGGTATATAGTTTAGTCTCAAGAAAGCAGAGTAGTTTTGTATCCCTTCATAAGATTATTGTTATCCTGAATCTTTTGCTGTCTGGTCTTATCCATCAAATAAATCTATATAAAACCTTTCAGTAGTTATTGTTTTAGAGAGATCATCAAATTTTCCTTGAAGGGTGGCAGTAAGTTAATTTTGTTTGTTACTTTTAGATATGAAATACCTGACATCTTATTAAATAAGAAATGGTAATGGTTATACTTAAATTTTTTAATTAAAAGAAGCTATTTCAACTCAGATACAAGAGCATACACAAGAAAGGCACATCCGTCTTTTGAGGGGTCATCTTGTCTAAGTATAAATCTGTCATTCTTCATATTCTTTGCTAAACATCCAGAATAAGAATCAGAAGGAAATTATATTCTCCTTTCTTACAGTTGTTCAGTTTTAGAATTTTAAAAATAAACTCCAAATCCAACAATACTAATGTTCTCTTAATTTTAGTACGCTTTGTGAAATGAACATTACATACCTACAAATTCATTGCATAAAAACAAAAAAAGTATCTAAACAAAACAACATGTGCATGCTACAACCACTCAACTTTGTTTTAGCTAAGTGTCCATTTTTATATTGCTTTCAGTTCATTTCTTTGTAATCATTAAAAACAACTATGTTTACCAACTTTGAAAAGAAACAGGTCAGACTAAAAGCTTAAATGAATCATGATAGTTCCTAATAGCAATCAAACAAATTAAAATGTTGTGTGTCCTTTGCACTGTATTCAATGAATGATACTTTTCATTTTGTCATAAGAGCTTTGATTATTTGCAAGATGATGGCAAACCCTGAGAAAGCATAGTTATTAAGACTGTGTATAATATGTTTTGAAGTCTTTATGCAAGTTGTTTCCTGATTCCTAAATTGCATTTTCAAAAAGTATAATCATTTTTATATTTAAATCTGGCTAAAATATAACTTAAGAATGACTAATAAGCCAATTGAACTTTTTTGTTCCAATGATTCCTATATTTGAGTGATAATCCTAACTTTTATTCACAAAATTAAAATCACCTAAAATGCCCTTCAGAATATCTAAAAATGTTACACATATTTTTCTCTTATTTTTGCCTGCTTTGGGGTGCCTTCTTATTTTTTTAGCTTTATCAGAGCTTAGTGCTAACACTTGTTACTACTGTCAAAATACGCTTTCCCCCTTTTTCCCCCAATCAACTTTTGTAAAATGAACTTAATATATAATTGCTTATTCATCTTTATGAAGACTTTAGTCGACAGAATGTTTATTTCCATGGTGCTGCTAAACAATGCAAGTTTAATCCAAGAAATCATTGCTACAGGCGTTGTCTACTAAGTTGGTCTATTGCTGCAGGAGAAACCCTGTATGACATACTTTTTTTTTCCCCCTTGAGTCAGAGTCTTATACTGTCACCCAGGCTGGAGTGCAGTGGTACTCTCATAGCCACCGCAGCCTTGACCTGCTGGGCTCAGGTGATCCTTCCGCCTCAGCTTTCCAAGTAGCTAGGACAGCAGGCATGTGCCACCACACCCAGCTAATTATAAAGGTTGTTTTTTTTTTAAAGATAATTTTAAACATACCCTGGGCACCCTAATTTTTGTTGCTGTATGTTGCTAAAATACTCTGGTAGAATGTGCATTTTTCAGAAATTATTTATTTTCCAGAGTAAAGCCTTGTTATTTAAAAAGTTAAAGAAACTAAAGGCTTGAAAAGCCTTGTACACTCTGTTAACCACTAATAGCCTTAATTTTGAAGGCTTAACTTTATAATTTATCTAGGAAAATTGATCCCTTCATAAGTAATTCTAACCAGTTCCTGCTTTTAAAGGACTATAGCTTTTAAAGTATATGTTCCTCATCATTGTCTTCAGTGCTTTTCCAAGTATTTTAAAGTATCAAAGTACATATTTCATATTTCATTATCACTCAGCAGCATGAGAATAATAGCTTTAATATAGCATACATAGCTGAAACTCAAAACATTCATTTCTGTCCTTAATTTCAACATTTAACTCCCATCTGTTCTTCTCCCTTTTTTCTTTCATTTCCCTGTTTCTGTTTTTCCTCATGCTCTGACATTAAAGTGGTTGCACTGAAAAGACTGCCCTTTTTGAGGAACAGACCGAAGGATAAAGACAAAATGAAGGCCTGCTACCGTCGTTCCATGTGTAAGACTTTATGACAGTTCAGCTTCTTTCAAATGACTACACTGGCTTTCATTACTAATTTTTCACTAACCTTTCTTTGGACTGTGCCAATTTCCTTATTTTACAAAGTGCAGTCTTCCTCTAATACAAGGAACTGGAAGGATATTTTTTTAAACTGGCACTGACTTTGCATTATATGTATGTCCACTGATACATATACATGCATATGTTTAGACATACATGTGATATACTTTTAAATTTCCAGTGCTTTTTAAAAGTTGGCAGAAAAATACCTTTAATTTTATATGCTATATAGATTTTTTCCCAAAGACAT
This sequence comes from Cephalopachus bancanus, assembly GCA_027257055.1. Taxonomy (NCBI): domain Eukaryota; kingdom Metazoa; phylum Chordata; class Mammalia; order Primates; family Tarsiidae; genus Cephalopachus; species Cephalopachus bancanus. Next base: position 1,295,037 of record JAPVLO010000025.1, on the reverse strand, counting down.
TAACTTAAGAAAAATATAACAAAACCTTTAGCATTAGAAATTTACTTCCTTAATGAACCAGATTAAATAAATAAATAAATAAAATGGCCTGAATCCTTGGGAATATTTGTCATTCTTTATATAATAGCATTCTGGATTTTCCTTTTTTTTTTTTTTAAAGTACAATGGGTAGTTACATAATCACAATAAATGTCTGTCACTTTGGATGTCATCTCTTTCAGGTTTTTATTGAATGGTATACTTATTTGAGTCATAAATTAAGTAATTTCTTCAGTAACCTGCTCTGACCAAGGACTCTCATTTTCAATAATGATGCTATATAAGAACTGCTCTCCATCTTACCTTTATTCATTCCATTTTTGTCACCACAAAACCACATTGTGAAGGCTTCTAATTAAATTGCACATCACTGCACAAAAGCATGACAGTTGTACATAGTAAAATTCCTTTCTCTCTTTTGAAGGGGGTGGAGGTGGGGTAAAAGTATTACTGAAATGTATCAGCCTTTGGCTTACTCATTTCATTCAGCTGAATGCATGTCATAATTCAAATGACCGTGTGGTTATAGTTTTTGATGTTCATTTGCATTAATTCATAGACAAAAACCAGATCATTTATAATACAAGACAGAAAAAAGAGCAAATACATTAACCATGCTGATTCATTTGCTTTCATTTGCATCCCAGCCATGAATGACCTGGTGCAGTCCATGGTCCTAGCAGGAGGACAGTGGACAGGTAGTACTGAGAATTTGGAGGTTCCTGATGATATTTCAACGGGTAAAAGGAGAAAAGAATTGGGAGCTATGGCCTTCTCTACTACAGCCATCAACTTTTCAACTGTCAACTCTGCTGGAGGCTTCAGATCCAAGCAGTTGGTTAATAATAAAGGTATAGGCCGTCTGCTATTTGCACTGTGGTGTAACTCTTGGCAACAGGAATTTTGATTTCATTTTCTCCTGTGTCCTTTTTAAAAAAGTAGCAACCTGAAATGATTATCAAAACATGATCTGTATTTGATTTAGGGGAATTTTCAAATCATTTCAAAAATTTAAAACAGTATGTAATTAAAATCTTTCCTTGGCCTTTTTTCATAATAAACAGCTAATGAACTAACAAGAAAAGGAGAAGTAAACCAGGTAACAAGAAGAAACAGGAAGGAGTGATAGGTGTTTAAAAAAAACAAACAAACTACAAGCACTGCAACTTTCAACAGAACTACTATAGAGCGATCCCGGCTCTTGCTTTGCTTTGCAGGGTCACCGGAGAGGTTGTTTCATTGCTTCTGGTATTTTCCTTAAGCAAGTCAACTCTCATCAGAGATACTCGATTTCTTACATCTAGTTCCAGTTTCTTGTTGAGTCTATAGAATATGTTAAATCGAGATGTATAGTACATGACTGAAAAATAATTTCCATATTCTGCATAAATAAAACTTTATAATGGATCTCTTTGGTTACAAAAATATTTTTATATCCATTTTGCTATTTTATGTAGATGCTACGTCCTTTGAAGACATAAGTCCACAAGGTATTAGTGATGATTCTAGTACGGGATCAAGAGTTCATGGTAAGATATGAAGTTTATTTAGACAGTACATGCTAAATACAGAATGGGAATGCTAAGACTCTTGCATTGAATAGGTGAATGTAGCGTTGCCAGCAAGCATGTTTTCTCTATCCTACATCTCATAGTTACCTTTACCATTTCTTCAAACCTAATACTCTCTTTTGCTGCTTTTAAGATTATTGCTTCATCTAAATATTCTGTTTTAGGTAAGGTCATTTATAAAGTATGCCTACACAATCCTCAAAGGTAATTTTGTTATCATTTTTGTATAGGGATAAAGTTTTAAGAGTTCCATTTTTTAATTGGTTTAAAATACCAATATAAAATATATATTTAAAATATTAAAATGTTTATTTATTTGTTTGTTTGTTTATTTTTTGAGTTGGAGTCTCACTCTGTCACCCAGACTGGAGTGCAGTGGCTGCTCCTGGCCACCGCAGCCTCGACCTACTGGGCTCTGGCGATCCTTCCGCCTTAGCCTTCGGAGTAGCCGGAATTACATGCACGTGCTACCACACTCGGCTGATTTTTGATTTATTGTGGAGATGAGGTCTCGCCAAGTTGCCTAGGTGGGTCTCGAACCCACGGGCTCAGGCAATCCACTCACCTTAGCCTCCCAAATGCGCAGGATTACAGCCTGAGCCACTGAGCCCAGGTTAAAATGTTTATTTTAAAGGATGAATTTTAAGAAATCAAATTCTTTGTAGTGTTGAATATTTCAGATTTTTAAATTTCTGTTTGGAAAATTATACCTTACCAAATAAAATTATTAGCAAAAAAATGAATAACATGTTAAAGGAATTTTAAATGTCAGCAGGATTTTAACAATTAGCATAAGGCAGTGTTAACTGTACAGTTGTTTCCCTTTATGACTAGGAATAGAGGACATTAACTGTACAGATGCTTATATTCCCTCTCTTCGTGGCATCTCTGCAATGTGTAGAGTTCCTTGTCTGATCTGTTGAAAGTGACTAATCATTAGCATTTTGTTTCTATGCAACTAAAACACTCCTGGTATATCCATCCAGATATTATTTTCAAATCTAAATATGTACTTTATTCTCTTTTCTTTGAATCTCAACTGTTGTTTCAGAGGTATTCTGTTCTAAAGTGTCAATGAACTATCTGGAAATGTCTTTGCTTTCTAATATGTAAGATTCAACTCTGTGGGCATGCTCAGCCTGTGTATTATGCATGATTGCTTCCTCAAAGCATTCTGTGATCAGAATGTAAAATCATCAGCGTCATCAGCTAGAAGTTTTATCACACTGTCTCCTGATTTTTTCATTTAGCTTCGAGACCAACCAGCCTTGATAGTGGCAGAACATCCACTAGCAATAGCAATAATAATGCTTCACTCCATGAAGTCAAAGGTATGCTGTAGGTAAATTTATTCATGTACTCCATCCATTTCCAGTATTTAAAAGTGGGAGATGGGATGAAGTTTCTGCAGTAAAGTATGAAATCCAAATCATCTATGTTTGGGACATTTTGTACTTTTCACATTGTAATACAAATGTATTTCAATGTTATACAAATGTAAAAACAGGAGCAGTTACTTGATTTCAGTTATTCATCTTCACACATAAAGTCTTATTGTAATCTTTATACTTCAAAAATTATCTGTAGGTCCTTATTTCATTTACATTTTGTCTCTGATATGAAAATGGATGTCCTTAATTTTTCTTGTGATGCATGTACATTGAGCATACATTACTCATATTTTAGAAATACTTTAGCTAAACTTATCCACAAAATAAGGGGAAGCATTTTATGTTTAATTTGAGAAGCAACTATATGTGTACGTATGTTGAACAAGAGCTATATGAATGCATATAGCACATAAAAAAATTATTTAAAGATTTTTTTTCTTTAATATTTTAATATGCATTCCAAGATGAAGTTTTTATGTAAATGTTTGGAAACCTTGCCTGATATACCTCAAAGATACATTGTCTACTCACATTGTGGAATTGCTTAACCAATCTGTTATAGTTCTTCTCTATTGTCCAGAATTGCCAGGTTATAATGAATGCATTTGTTCTGTTGCTTTTTGGATTGTAAAATTATGTTGCCTGAGTTGTAACTTTATTTTATCAGAATGTTGTGACTTTGTTGGAGTTATCTAAAATATCTGATTTTTAAGGGAGTTTTTTTATTTTTATAATCACATTTTTACAGTTTACAATGTTTTTACATCCAGTAGAGAAATATAGTCTGAAAATATTCCTATGCAATGCTACATAACTTGAGTCACATTCTTTCATGGCCCACTTTATTCTCTGTGATTATAAACCATGGAAACCATGGAAAGTTGCATTTTCTGTCTTGATGTACTGTACAGTTTGTTTTTGATCAAAACAAATCAACCTCAACTGAGTCTTTTTAAGGCTATATTAGCACCATACCAACAGCGGACAGCAGGAACAATCAGATGAGTCAAACATTAAGACAAGAATAAAACATTTCTTGTTTAATTATATACTTTTACTGAAATTTTCTAAGTAATTTCATCATATATTTTGACTTTCCTTATATGTGTGCTAAATTTTTCAAAAAATTTTAAGGTTATTTAGGATGAACAGAGAAACCTTCAAGTAAGAAGTGATGACTTTATAGACAGGCAAAGAATTAGAATATAATTTTTTACATTTAGAACAGTTTTTGGTTTTAACATTATGAAATAATATAAAATTCATATAATCATGTTCTTATTATAAATTGTGAAGTATTTTACAATTATTTGAGCCTGACTTTTAAAAAATGTATTACTTTCTAATATATGTATTTAACCATTTACTCATCAAATGTATTGAGTGCCTGCTTTGTCTGAGGCACTGTGTAGGCTTTAGGTGTGGTGGTAAAAGCAAGTCTTTGCCCTTCTGGAATTTACAATGTTTGTCAATTTGACAGAATAAGGAAGCAGGCTATTGCAGACAGTTATTAGATGGATGACAGATTAACATGGTATACTGAGCATTTGTAAATAATGCTTAAAAGTAAGTTTGGCTGTTCATGTAATAAGAACCCAGTCAGCTAATGTTCTGACTTATACAAAGAGTACTAATCTTATTTCTATTGTTGAAATCTCAACACAACCATTTACTCCAAAAGCAGGTGCAGTTAATAACCAAAGCAGGCCACAAAGCCACAGCAGTGGAGAATTTAGCCTGCTTCATGATCATGAAGCTTGGTCCAGCAGTGGCAGCAGTCCAATCCAATACTTGAAAAGGCAGACCAGATCAAGCCCAGTGCTTCAACCCAAAATGCCTGAAACACTAGACAGTCGAGCACATCACAAAATCAAAACTGGTTCCCCTGGAAGTGAAGTTGTTACTCTACAACAGTTTTTGGAAGAAAGCAATAAGCTGACATCAATACAGGTTAGTTTTATTTCTGGAGACATTAATTTAGTTGAACACAAGTTAAATTTTTTGACTGAACTTAAAACCTTTTTTTTTTTAATAGTTAAGGAGTGTTAAAAGATACCCGCAATTTTTTATTGATTGTACAGTCTGCTATAGCAGGAAAATAAAAAATATGGATGTATTCACTAATCTGCTTTGGATTTTTTTTTTTTAAACAGATAAAATCCTCAAGTCAAGAGAATCTTTTAGATGAAGTAATGAAAAGTTTGTCTGTCTCTTCTGACTTTTTGGGAAAAGACAAGCCAGTTAGCTGTGGTCTGGCCAGGTCAGTAAGTGGAAAAACCCCAGGGGACTTCTATGATAGATGGACATCTAAACCTGAGTTTTTGAGACCTGGTCCTCGAAAGACTGAAGATACCTACTTCATTAGTTCTGCAGGAAAACCTACACCAGGCACTCAAGGAAAGATAAAATTAGTAAAAGAAACTTCTCTGTCACGACAATCAAAAGATAGTAACCCTTATGCCACTTTACCTCGTGCAAGCAGTGTGATCTCTACTGCTGAAGGAACTACACGAAGGACAAGCATCCATGATTTTTTGACCAAGGACAGTAGACTGCCTGTATCAGTTGACTCACCAACAGCTGCTGCTGATAGCAACACCACTGCAGCATCTAGTGAGTACCGTTTACGCCAGTGGTCCCCTCATGCACTTCATGGTCCAACACATGCTGTAGTTTCTTGTGCCCAAAATGATTTAGCTACAGATGTGTCTGAGTCTCTATATGCTCAGGCTAGAAAATCAAGAACAGAGAGGCCACATTTTTTAAAGAAAACTTCTGCCACTGTTAATATGACTAGTGATACATTTGGAATATCAGCAAAAAATAGCATAGCGTCATTTGCTATGGCTCATTCATCTCAGCCATTTTTATCCCTGAATACAGAATTAGTTAGTAACATAAGTGGGTTACCTCCCAGGCCAATCCCTAGAGTAACTGACCAGGCTTCTGCCTCTTTGGATAAAGCTGCACAGAAAGATAATGAACAATTTTCTGGTAATCAGAACCCCAGTAACAGTAACCCACAGTCTTCGGTAAATAGCAATAATCTTGTCACTCCTGCATGCCTCTATCCTGATGACACAGAAGCTGCGTTGTTGGTTTCTGAGGATAATCAAACTGTTTGGTATGAATATGGTTGTGTATGATCAAAACTGCACAATACATTTATGTTATTTGATATACACTGCTTCTCTAATTTGGTTTGAAGAGCTGCTGTTGAAAAATGCCATTTGGTTAGGTTTATATTTTTTATTTTAAAAATGTTGCATAGTGTTCATCTGTACATAATAGCATGTATATAAATCTGAATGTGCAACCACATGAAAGCCTGCATGAAATATTGCATTGTACATTTTCTGCATGCCTTTGAAAACTTTAACCATACATACTCTTCTTTCACATTTTTTGTTGTCTGATAAAATTGTTACTTTGATATCTAAAAGCATGTTAAAACAGTTGCATGCTCTCTTACCAAGAAGGCATTTCCAAGTCATGTTTGCTTTGTTGTTCTGAAAAAGAATGTTCATTTTCTCCCTCCCTTCCTCCTCCTCCACCTCCCTCTGTCTTGCCCTTCCTCTCACTTCTTTCTTTTTCTTTACAGAGTGTATACTTTATGTTGCACATGTGCAGTATTAGGGAAAAGATGTCATTTTCTTTTACCATTTAATTATGCTATCTGTCCTATTTTATTTTCAAAGAAATAGTTAATAATTTAACACTTTCTATAGCAAATATTAAATAATGCCCATATTTATAAAACATTGTTCAGAATTAAAAGTACTAATACTAATAAATTTAGTATTATTCCTAGAAAACCCCATCAAATTTAAACGTGATTTACACAGTGGCTAGGAGCATTTGTATTGATTCTTCCTCTGCACTTTTCTTCATCTGATAGTGCTCAAGTACTACTGTCTTTCCTTCAAGATGATTTATGTACTTGAAATCAGTTAACATAAGTTTTTCTAGTTCTTTTTTTTTAATGTAGAGTCAAAGAGAAATAAACCAAATTATACTCAATGTGTTGGAAACTTGTATTTTTACTTCTGTTCAAAAGGGGTAGCCAGTTTACAAAGTGATAAAAATTGTTACTTTTATAATTAATTTATTATTAGATTATATATATATGTCCTTAAAACAGAATTTTAAAAAATGAATCTATTTGACTAAAGTGTAAAATTAGGACTTGTAGCCAGCCATTTAAACAAATACATAAGTTTTTAGTAAACAAATTTTAGAACTAAGACTAAATACAAACTCTTTAGCTAAAAAAAAAACCAAACCATTTAAGATAAATATTTAACTCTGTTTCTAGTGTCATAAGCTTTTATAATTATCTTTCTGTGTTTATAACACTTTTAAAGGAAATTAGCTAAATTTGAATCTTTGACTCCTGAAGTATTAAAAACAAAATGTAATCTGGATCCACTTCTGGAGGAGTATTTCATAGCTTTATCTCTAGAATGCTTCTGCCATTTTGATTTAACCTAAATATTACTGATATTACTTAGCCTGGTACCTGGAAGGAATGCCTTGAAATATGACTTTCTACATGGGGAGGAAATTGTGATATGTGTTGTTATTGTATTAAGTTATTATTAATTGAACCAAAGAAAAAAATCTATAGAGAATCTTTGCTTAATGAAATTTGTCTCCTTTGTAAATTAAGCTATCCTCTTATACAGGATCACTTCAAGGACTAGGCCTCTTTCATTTATATCTTTAATCACACTTTTTTCTCACAGCTATTTTAAAAAATGGTTCTGGTGCAGGTAATCAAATGAACACAATCAGAAAATTTTTGTATTTTTTAGTGCTGCCTAACACACTTGCATGAATACCTAATTCTATTCTGTTGTCGGTAGTTGCCCACTCAGTGTCCTAACATTTCAGATATTTTTGATGCTAATATTTTCCCTTTTCTTTTTTCATAACCTAGTTTAAAAACTCAGTGGTAAACATAGCTGAGATTAGACAGGGGCCATATGTGACACTAATATTATAATTAGTGTTATTTCTTTTCCACATTGAGTCAAATATTATTTCACAGCTCTTTCATTATTTTAGCTATAAATTTGTCCAAAACACTTTAAAATATTGTCTTTATTCATTCAAAATACATTGAAAGATCACTTGCTATTATATTAAAAACGAAGTGATTGTTTTATGGAATTAGACTTACAGGAAAGAAGTTTTTCCTCCCCGAAGGCAATAGGTATATATACAGCATGTTTTTAAAAAGAACATATGCATTTTGCATGTAAGACAGTTATATAGCATGTCCATGTGTCCTGAGAACTCTATGAAAATACAGTTTAGTCACTGGAAACCATCATCTGCTGTGGAGTCATAAAATTTCCCCAAACAACGCTAGTTTTTACCTATGTATTTTTCATAAACTTGGAATCAAATTTTTAGCAGTGGGAAAAAACCTTTTAAATCATATGGAACTAGTTTTTCCCAACATCAACAACAACAAAAAATCAACATGTTCTGTAAATGAAATCTTATGTAGATACCCGATATTTGATTGTTTGTTTGTTTTTTTGAGTTGGTGTCTCACTCTGTCGCCCAGACTGGAGTGCAGGCCGCTCCCGGCCACCGCAGCCTTGACCTGCCGGGCTCCGGTGATCCTTCCGCCTCAGCCTTACGAGTAGCTGGAATTACGGGCATGCGCTACCATGCCCGGCTGATTTTTTGATTTATTGTAGAGATGAGGTCTTGCTGCCCAGCCAGGTCTTGAACCCGCGGGCTCAGGCAATCCATTCACCTCAGCCTCCCAAAGGCGTGGGATTACAGGCTGAGCCACCAAGCCCGGCTGATACCCGATATTTGAAAACTAATTTTCTTTAAGATAAAAGTGAAGGAACCCTGACTCAGCTAAACAGCCGTACTAACTTCCGCTATGATATCTCCATAAATCCTACAGCTTCACAAAAGTTTGAAAAACTTTTTGAAGATTCAGTACCCTAATTTTATAAATGATGAAACTGGATTTCAGTATTCCTGACCTAGAAATTATACCCATATGATTTGTGTGACATTATAAACATTTTTATGCATTGGGTCCTCTTTGACCAAAGCAATTTTAGTTATAAGTGGTTTAAGTAGGTATATTATTTGTCTGCCTATAAAATATGCCCCAACCTGGTTTTCTTAGTAAATACTACAGGTAATTCATTTAGGATGTTTTTGTATGCAAGGTTATTTTTACTTTAAAACTATACGGTGACTATTTAGTAAATAATCATAGTAAGTAAGTCTGTCTGACACCAAGAGAAGGAAAAATGTAATTGTTAGGATTTATTTTTATTTTATTTTTTAAAGTTACAGCTTTCCAAAATATGTATAGCTTTAAAATATAAAAATCAGACCAAGCACTGTGGCTCACACCTGTAATTCCAGAACTTTTAGGAGGCTGAGGTAGGAAGATTGCTTGAACCCAGAAGTTTGAGACCAGCCTGGACAACATAGCAAGATGACCTCTACAAAAAAAAATTTTTTTTTTTTTTTTTGAGTTGGAGTCTCACTCTGTCGCCCAGACTGGAGTGCAGTGGCCGCTCCCAGTCACCGCAGCCTCGCCTGCTGGGTTCCAGCGATCCTTCCGCCTCAGCCTTCCAAGTAGCTGGAACTACAGGCGCGCGCTACCACACCCGGCTAGTTTTTGATTTATTGTAGAGATGAGGTCTTGCCAAGTTGCCCAGGCGGGTCTCGAACCCGCGGGCTCAGACAATCCTCTCACCTCAGCCTCCCAAAGTGCTGGGATTACAGGCTGAGCCACCGAGCCTGGCTAAAAAAAATTTTTTTAATGAACCAGGCGTGGTGGCATGTGCCTGTATTCGCAGCTACTTGGGAGGCTGAGAAGGGAAGATCGTTTGAGCCCAGGAGTTTGAACCTGCAGTGAGCTGTGATCATGTCACTGCCCTCCTGTCTAGGCAAGAGTGAGACCCCGATTATGTAAATAAATAAATATCAGACTTTAAGCACTGAGATGTCTATCAGATTAATTTCCCAGTTATAGGTTCCCTCTCCTTACCCTACTCAGTGAGAGTACTTTTGTTTCTTCGTGAATCATATTATGTTTAATCTTTGATTAAATAACATGAAATGCTTTTCTCCTGCAGATGTGGACAAAGTACAAGAAAGCAGAAATTCAAAAAGCAGGTCTAGGGAGCAACAAAGCTCCTAATTCTATTACCCCACTACATGACATGTGGGCCAAGTGGTGAGTTTCCTGCTTAAAATGTAAATGAGATTAGTCTCATTTATGCAAACTAACCAAATTAAGTATGAGAACAAGTGCGTATTGCATTAACAGATGTAAATATTGCTTGCTTAATTCACTGACTTTCTGTTTTACTTACTAGTAAAGCAAGATTAGTTGATTGCCATAGGTTTACTGTCAGCACAGGGAACACATTTTTTAAAATTACTTCTTTCTTAATTTAAATTGAATTTTACTAGTGAACAGTGTTCTAGGAATTCCTTTTTTAGTTTGTTTTTTTGTAGTAATAATACAACTTCCCCACAATTTTCTTAATAACTGATGAGAATAAACAAAATGCCTGTTCTGCCAAGAACCACTCAAAAATTGTCTCTGATTTTCTGTCACTGTCTCATTCCCATAGAAATATCTGGTGCATGCTGTTCTTATGGTGGCTGCTCTGTATTTTATCTCTCTCTTATCTTCAAGCTTTTCTTATATTTTCTTTCTTCTTTCTACCTTCCAACTAAATACAGAGAGAAAAGTATCCTTCAGTTTCTCAGTATGAAGCCTTTATTTCTGAAGTAACAAGACACCTAGCAACTATAGGAATCATTTTTTTAAATCTTTAAGGAGACTTTTAACAATCCTTCGTGAATAGAGCAGGCAAGAAATACAAACCTTCCTTCCTTGAATCAAGGAGCACTACTGGAGTCAACTGCCAAATTTTTTTAAGGTTTTAGAACTTACAATATACATTGTACTGTTAAGATCTACTGAATAAAGGACATTCTCTCGCTAAGGACCAAGTGTTTTAAGGTCAAGTGTTTCAAGAAGTACTCCAAGAACAATCTGCTTCTTTCATCTTTTGTTTTATGAATTTATTCATGTTTGCTTAATGCTTCTCCTAAGTATTAGCCAAAATCTAGCCATTTATATTTAGTTGTGTAAATCTAAATTAAATGCTGTAGTATTTTGTGGAATGTAGTATATATTAAGATACAGAGAAAATTGTTTTGGCATGTCAGAGCCCCTTTTCGTTAGCAGACTGCATGTTTGTACTTTTTTTCCTTAAAGCCAATTATTTTGCACTGCAAAAGAAATTCAGTTTATAAGATAAATTGGAAAAATCCTTAAGAGTTATAAAAAAATTTATAGTGCTATTAATCTTTCCATATTCCCCATTAAGCAACATTAAGCATTCATATATGGATCCATGGTAATTAATGTTTTTCTAAAATTCTTTTTAGTAAGATGGTTTTCAGCAAATAGGATTCCCAAGATAAAGCTGTTATGTTTTAGCTCATTTCCCTTCTTTGGTATTAGGTTATATATGTGTGTTTGTTTTTTAACTTGAGAGCTGACTTGCTTAGGAAGTTTTCTTATGGCAAAAATAATGTAAATAATTTACTATGTTATGCATTTTGCCAGGAACTCATTTATAATTAAGCTTATCATTTATTAATAAGAATTTTTCTGTTCTTGTCCTTTATAATATTACATTAAAGTTAATAACCATTATTGGTACTTTTGCAATATTTGTATGCATTTGTTACCTTTAAACATTTGAAGAAGCACAAAATAGATTTAGTTAACCCAGGGACACATCAGTTTTTTAGTAGTTCCAATTTTATATCACAGTTTTATTTTCTTATGAAATTCAAAATAATACATTGATGCTCATTAATGCAAATTCATTATTTAACATAAATATGAGTAGTCTTTAAGGTTTGAAATGAGAAGGATATTGACTATTTTTTATTTTAACAGTATACTTCTTAGGCTTTCATTACCAGCTCTAAAGAACTTTTTGGAATAATTCCATATTCTATAGTGTGTGGTTTATGAATTGTGTGTTTCATCACTAACCCAGTAGCCATGAGAAAAGTCAGTCTCTCTCACTCTCTTTTTCTCTCTCTCTTTCCAGTAGCAATGTTGTGTTCATAGTCTACTTTCCAAAAGACCAACAGTTAAAAAGAGCTTGTTTAGTTGATCAGAAATTGAAATGGAAGTTAGAGAACTTGGATGAATTAACTCAAGTTTTACCACCAAATGCTGTAATGTTAAACCATTTTTAAACTCTTGAATGAAAGGTGCTATGTAAATGTAAATACCAAGAATTCTTACTCAAATACAAATATTGCACAACAGAAATATTTAAAGCCTATTCTCCAGACTTTGAAACATCTCTCTCCATCATGACTCCCTGGATTCAAGTATCAAATTGGAAATGGGTATCAGGGCAGTCTAGATACACCTGCATGTAAAAAATGTAAATTCATTTTTAGGTGGATAAGTTGAAAGTAAATGTAGAAATTATGTTTAGCTAAGTACAGTAAGTGGATAACTTAGATTTTTATTAGTTAGCTTCTAATTTGCACAACTAGGACATATCCCAGAACAATTTCTGAAAGCTGAAATTTAATGAGTGTGAGGTGGCCCAATAAGGGTGAATACTATTAAAGCTTGACCTCTTCAGGACACTAACATCCTAAAGTAGAGAACCTGCTGAGTTAAGCACATGACTGCTTCAAGTGGAAAACACTGAAAGACAGCCTGTAACGTACTGAATCTGAGTAGGCTGACCCTGAGAAAGGACAATTAGACAACCAAGGGAACACATTGAGACTGCAAAAATATGAATAATCTCAATTATACTCATCACTTTTTTTATACCATTTCAAGAAAGGACTAGATAATAACCACATGAATATTTTACTTTCACTAAGATACCTTCAGAATCAAACTTTGTAGTAAGCTACTCTTTTCCCTTAAACTTTTTTAGCCAAACAAAATAGTAAAGCCAACTGGAAACTAACTGTATCCTGACATGGTTTTAATTATCTGGCTCTATTCTAAATCAACACCTAAACCCCCAGGGAAACTGAAGAATTCGATATACAGGGTAAATAGCTTTGGCCAGGAGCTCCAATAATGTGCTTCAGATCTGGCCATGTGGAAATGTTTTGGTCCAAGTTTTTGAATTGGTGGTAACCAAAGAGTTCAGGAAACAGGTTTGTATGTAGCACCTTTCATGCAAGGAATATTAAAGCCTATTTAAAAATCACTGTGCATATTGCAGAATTGCAGCCACCTCACAAATGAAGTACTACAGCCTGTACTTTCTTAACAGTTTATATCAGGAAGTAAAAAAGATACTGTACCAAATCTGAAATTACAACGGGGAGTAATAATGTATGCTAAATGACTTTTGTATTTTAAGTTACGTTTTGTGAGAAAAGTGGTGAATTTTTGTGTTTTTCTTTTCAGCTACACTAAGTCCTGAGATGTATTTTTTTCTTTAAGCCTTGAATGAATAACACGGAAGGAACCCATTTTATAATATAAAACTTGATGTACATGTTGAGATATTTGGACAATGAAAATGCCTTAAAAGGAATGCTTATGGATAAAGTTGCACTTATTACACCCTTCAACAAAGCCTGATTTTAAACTGTCTTTTTCTTTTCTACTAAAGGTTTTCTTTTTCAGTGTTTATACCATTGTACTTATAACTGTTATTAAATACCAAATCAAATAATATAAAAGCTGTAATATTTCCTTTAAAACTAATGCAAATGAGGGATTTAGAGTTGAATGGCAAAATGTTTACTACTTGGCAATACCTGTTGTCAGTCACAGGCATCCAACTCATAACAAGAAACACTGTTTGACTGATTTGTCTTTTAAAAAACATTTTTCATTTTATTTTTTGTTTCTCCTTCAAAAATTAAGTTGGATTAACATTCACTTATCAAACTGATATAAAAATAAAACCAAGAGGTGATTTTTATAACAAGTGGTTAGTAATCATTTAAAACTTACAACATACTATTTTAGCCAAATGATGTTCTTGTATTCCTTTCCCCTTGCCCTAGAGAACTATTTCCAGACATAACCCATAGCCTTGTCTAGTTGATTCTGTCAGTCATTTTGGGATGAGTATTAAAGGTTTGGGAAGAAAGAAAAGAGAATACAGTATGTTGATTTTGTTGGTTTTTAAAATAATCTAATAGCTTGTACACATCAATCTCTCATTTTCACTTAACAGACTTTGGGAGACAGAATATTAAAGACAACAGCTGGCCTTGTCCTTGGGCAAGTCAGTTTTTCTGGGCCCCTTTTCACCATAATGTGGAGGGGGGCAGTTAGACCAGACTTAAGTTGCTTAATTTCTGATTCTGTTCATTAGTACTTTCATTTTATACACAGAGCAACCTAAAATTGTCCTTTTGTCTTAGAGATATAATACAGAGTAGGTCTCTAAAAAAAAGTAGAACCTTAGAATTAGGCCATTAATTTTATTTTGCCTTTTAGTAATACAAGTTGGTACAAAATAAGTACAGTATCTCTGTCAGTTGAAATTACTTTTTGAGTGATCAAGCTTAGGAAAATATCATTTTATGAATATTTTGACTGGGCACAGTGGTGCATGCTATAATCCTGGCACCTTGGGAGGGTGAGGCTAGAGATTTCTTGAGGCCAGGAGTCTAAGACCAACCTGGGCAGCATAGTGAGACCTTACCTCTATTTTGAAAAAAAAAAAAAAAAATATATATATATATATATATATATATATATATATATATATATATATATCCCATTTGATTGTAATAGAGGAAAATGAGAATTGTCATGACAATGAGGATTATTCTTATGTCAGATCCTCAACTAATGAAGGATTTTGTTTAAGTGAAGTGAAAAATGTTAAGTTTTGTTTTTGACTGGCTTCTACATGACAAATGATTTTAGATTTTCCTGGGTTTTTATACTGTTATAGATGCTGTCACTGAAAGGGTATGAGTATAATTTGATATAGCCTAGAGAAAAAAATAAACTTGTATGTGTACGCTCACATTTCTAACCTCTGAACCAAAGACTAAACACATCCTTTTTAATGGCATAATGTATATCCCACTACTAAGTTCTAATTTTTTTTTTAAGATTTGTCAAGTACGGCAGTGAAAAGGGAGAAACGTAGAACAAGGAGTTCAATATGTAGCTGACTGTGAACAATAAATGGAGGTAACTCGCTACCTTTGGACCAGCATAAAATGTAATTTTTATTTTATTTTTTATTTTTTTGAGTTGGAGTCTCACACTTGTCACCCAGGCTGGAGTGCGGTGATCTTCCACCTCAGCCTTAAAATGTAATTTTAATAGAATAATCACATCTTTCACCTCTAGTTGTTTTTCCCAAATAAAATTGTGTAACTATTTTTTGTAATTGCTCAGCATTTGAAAGACAGCTAGTTCCCTGCCATGAAATAATTTTTTATAGAATATTAATTAGCTTTTTACTAGGGAAAAAAAATAACCAGTTTAAAAAATTAAACACCCAGTAGTGGAAAGTCTCTACTCTTGCTCCCATGTTTGTTTTAATTACAATGCTGGGGAATTCTTGTTCCTTAATTCCCATTTCCCAAGAAGAACCACTATCGATATTTTTTTTTTCTTTTTAAGAGACAGGGTCTCACTCTGTTGCCCAGACTGGAGTGCAGTGACATGATCATAGCTCACTGCAACTTCAAACTCCTGGGCTCAAGCAGCTCTCTCACTTCAGCCTCCCAAGTAGCTAGGACTACAGGCATGCACCATCATGCCTTGCTAAATTTTTTTTTCTTTTGTAGAGATGGGTCTCCCTATGTTGCTCAGGTTGGTCTCATACTCCTGGCCCCAAGCATTCCTCCCACCTCAGCCTCCCAAAGCACCGGGATCACAAGTGTGAACCACTGTGCCAGTTCTCAACAATTTAATATATTCCTATATTCCTTTTGATTTTTCCCCCTTTATTGTGCACTTTATACCTACCATTTTGCAACTTGCTTTTTTCTAGTACAGTAAACACCATAAAGATACAATAAGCTAGTTAATCTTAGAAGTATTCTTAATTGTTGAAGGCATTCCTTTAATGAGTAATCGTCATGAAAAATGAACTGAATCTGAGCTGACTAAAACTACCTCAGTACCTCTAGAGCTCTTTTAAGGTGAAATACTGTATTCCTCCTAATGTAATTTAGTCACCAAACCTAGTAATATCACTTTCCATGCTTTTTATAAATTATAAATAAGAAAAACAGCTTTCAGAAATAAGTTTATTCTAAACATTTGCCCAGTTAATTTTTATTAAAATTTAATATTATGGGATCATGTCCTGTCTTCTTCACAAATGTGAGAAAGTCTTCAGGCCTCAATCCCATGGTCGCAGCATTGGTCATTGGATGAAAGTATACCTTTTCATGTCCACCTTCCAGAAAAGCAGAATCCAGAACAAATTTCACATCTCCATCGTCACAGAAGAGCGCCAAGGGTGTGGCACAGCCTTGACCAACTTTTAGTTTTTCTAGCATGGCTGTTTCATCAGCAAACCGCAGATTTCCACTCCCAACACCTAACTGCTTGGCAAGTTCATTTAAATTAACTTGTCTATCATGAAGAACTGTCACCAGCCAATAGCTTTTTTTCTTTTTGTCCTTAAGAAATAAGTTCTTACTATGTGCTCCTTTCAAATGTTGAATATGAGGCATCATTTCTTCAACTGTAAACACCTATAAAATATCACATAATGAGAAGTTTAAAAATAAGGTAATATGCAGTTATACACATGTTTTTGTTTGCTGGGTGACAACAGCAAGGTTAGGAAATTCTCATTGTCCTAAATTTCTCTGGTAGACCCATCTCTAGCCCATTACCAAATAATTATTTATAAGCCTTTGCCATCACATTTCCTCACCCTAGGACCTCAGGCAGTTTCTCTTAAGCCAGTTTTCTATTATAATGTTCTGGCGAAGCCTTCACACTCTTAAGCAGCTTGTTTTTGTTGTTGTTGTTGGTTTTTTTTTTTTTTTTTTGGTGTGTGTAGGGTGGGGTGGTCCTCATTCTGTCTCCCTGGCTGGAATGCAGTGGCATGATCCAGTTCACAGCAGCCTTAAACTCCTGGGCTCAAGTGATCTTCCTGCCTCGGCCTCTCAAGTAGCTGGGACTACAGGGGCACACCATCACGCCCAGCTAATTTTTAAATTATTTTGTAAAGATGAGGTCTGACTATGTTGCCTAGGCTGGTCTTGAATATTTATTACATTTAAACTTTTGGTACTGGAAGTTGACAGCAGCCCCAAACGTTCCTATGCCTTAGCTAGCATTCCATTAATCCAGATCATGTGACAAGCTCCATTCTCCAAGTAGGTAACCACGAGGGTGAGTGGGTAGGGAATAAGACCCTGGACTAATAGACAACATCAGAAAAGCTGGCAATCTGCACGGGTAAAGGAGGAGGAGAGCATACGACTGGGAGGGAGAACGGTCAGAGAAAATTTGTAAAAGTAAAGAATACTAACTTTTTAATATATTTTATCTTTGAAGATCATATTTAGTATCAACTGTCGAGTCTCTGGTAAACTTTATGTCCTTGCACCACTCAAGTTACACACTGGTTCCATGAAATATTTGCAAATAAGTCTGCACATCATTACACACCATGTTAAAATTTATGAAAATACAAGGATGTACATCTTAGTAACCACTTTTTGCCACGGTGGTTACTTCTGCCACGCTGCAAAAGTGTAATGAGTTAGCTTTGTGATCAACCTGACCAAGATAGCAAGATGCCAGACTGTACCTCGGTGTCCTGCTGTAGGTATGGTCCCTGACACATCGCGGGCGCTGAATGCCGGTTTACTGCTTGGTAACTTCATCTAGACATACAACGTGAACAACACCCGACACCGGTTCAAGGTGCACGAGTTCTCAATGTGGAACGTGAGCAAACCACTCCCAAGAGGAAAACGTTCCTGCAAAAACCTCCTGGTCCCCAGTCGAGACTTGCTGTCTATCGGGTCCCTCTCGCGCCCGGGGAAATGCTCCGCCAGCGCCACTAGCATCAGGGACGCCTGATCCTAGCGGCCTCGCCCGCAGGACGCTGCGGCAGAGCTCACCCCCTCCGGCCGGGCTGTCTCGGGTCGCACCTGGGGCCTCACCTCGGGGTGCTCCACGACCTCCGTCTGGATGGCCAGGGCACCGAGCCGTTGCTCCAGCGCCGCCCGCAGCCCTGCGCCCGCCATGCTGCTGCCGTCGTGGCAGCGCCCGAGGGAAACGGCGCGGATGCCTGCGGCCGCACGGACCCGAACCTGAGGCGGAAGTGCGTGAGAGGCCGGGACCCGCGCCGGAAAACCCAGAGCCGGCGCCTGCCGGGGGCGGGTCGGCGCGATCCGCGCGCCTCCGCGGCGCGCCTCCGCGGCGCACCTCCGGCCCGTGCGGTGCTCGGGCTTGCTGGGCCCTGCCGGAGCCCTCCTCGGGTCAGCGCGTGTTCGGTTTAGACAGCCACAGCCACGTAGCAACGTGCCTTTCAGGGAGTGTGAGGGGGCCAAGATCCCTATATCGTTCTAAGGCTTCTCGACTTTAATTCGTAAATGATCGTCTTACATTGTTATTAGTCTAGGAATGATTGCCTGTGTGGATTCCTATTATAAAACAGAGCTAAATCTATATATGATGAAAGAACTTTATATCACCTTTTCCCGAGGTGGTGTGGCTACCTCGTGGTCGTTTTTTAACCTATCCTGGAGTTTTCAGCTATCCTGGGAAACACTCCCCCTTGAGTGAAACCTGGAAATCCACGTTGGGAGTTTTGATAAATTATGGATTTATTTGCGCGCTCTTTCCCTCTTTTTTGAGGCGGGATCTCTGTAACCCAAGCCTGCGGAGTACAGTGGCATGATCACTGCTCACCGAACCTCCACATATTGGGTTCAGGTGATCCTCCCGCCTCAGCCTGGCAGCTGTGACTACAGGTGTGCTCACCACCACGCGTGGCTAAGTTTTTTTGTTTTTGTAGAGACGAGGTCTCACTGTGTTGCCTACACTGGTCTCGAACTCCTGAGCTCAAGCAGTTCTCCCGCCTCACCCTCCCAACACGCTGGGATTTACAGGCATGAGCCACCTCTCCTGGCCTTCACTTATGAATTACGCTTAGGGCTCAAATCCCAGATAAAACATAGATATGCCTATGGACGTTTAACTTTAGTGTGAATGAGTCTGGGTCATTTCTGGGGTGCAAATTAAGGACCTAGAGAAGAAAGTCTTTTCAGACGTAGTAAAGTGTCCAAGTCCTAACCCGCAGGCTTGGAAGAAGCGGCAAAAGAGGAAGAATTCAGTCAGCCTCACAGTTTGATCCAGAATTGGCCCTGGATAGCGCAATTTTATTTTAATTTTTTGAGTTGGAGTCTCAATCTGTCACCCAGCTGGAGGGCAGTGGCATGCTCCCAGTCACCACAGCCTCGACCTGCTGGACTCAGGAGATCCTTCTGCCTCAGTCTTCCAAGTACTGGAACTACAGGCATGCGACATCATGCCTGGCTAATTTTTTGATTTATTGTGGAGGTGAGGGCTCCCCAAGTTGCCCAGGCTGGTCTCGAACCTGCGAGTCCAGGCAATCTTTCACCTCGGCCTCCCAAAATTCTGGGATTATAGGCGTGAGCCACCGCAGCCGGCCTGAGAGCGTACAATTTTAAACGTCTCAGTTTAACCCACCTCTTTAAAAATTAAACCATGTTTCCCTTCAAAACTCCACCCAATTATTTCATCTCTAGAATCTACAACAGGCTACTTCCCATGGCGTACTAAATTCAGATCAACAACAAAAGCAACAAACCATATTACAGAGGATTTAGAAAACAGAAAAGGAAAAGATCACTCAATCTCATAATATTCATGCAGTGTTACTACCATTGTGGTATATCTTTCCAGTTTTGCATATTCCTTTTATTCTTGCTATTTTCGCTGTACATAATGAATTTTTCAGATGATTGAAGCCTTCCTACATAAGCAGTTATGTATCCTGCCTTTTTTTTTTTTCTACTTATAAGCATTTTCTTCTGTTGCTACTGTCTTCCTATTCTTTTTTTTTTAAGTTGGAGTCTCACTCTGTCACCCAGACTGGAGTGCAGTGGCCGCTCCAGGCCACCGCAGCCTGGACCTGCTGGGCTCCGGCGATCCTTCCGCCTCAGCCTTCCAAGTAGTCATGCGCTACCACACCCGGCTGATTTTTTGATTTATTGTAGAGATGAGGTCTTGCTGCCTAGGCGGGTCTCGAACCCGCGGGCTCAGGCAATCCACTCACCTCGGCCTCCCAAAGTGCCGGGATTACAGGCTGAGCCACCGAGCCCGGCAATGAACCTTATTTAATGTTCATTTCTCTGATTACCAAAGGCCTGGACATTTTTCCATGTTTATTATTTTATTTCCTGTCAATTAGCTTTGTTCATGTCTTGGCTCATTTAGTCACTGAATAAATATTAACGGCTTTCACATTTATATATATGACCTCTTCTCATGATGAAATTATGAGCCTTGCCGGGTGCAATGGCTCAAGCCTGTAATAACAGCACTTTGGGAGGCAGAGGCGAGAGGATTGCCTGAGCTCAGGGGTTTAAGAGCAGCCTGGGCAACTTGGTGAGAGCTCATCTCTACAATCAATCAAAAAATAAGCCAAGCATGGTAGTGCACGCCTATGGTTCCAGCTACTTGGAAGACTGAGGTGGAAGGATCACCTGAGCCCAGTAGATAGAGACTGTTGTGGCTGTGAGCGTGCCCCTGTAATCCAGCCTAGGCAACAGAATGAGACCCCGACTCAAAAAAAAAAAAAAGAAAAGAAAAGAAATTATAAGCCTTTTATTTGTCTTGTAGTCTCCAAATTGTTTTTCTTTCTTCCTTTTTTTTTTTTTTTTTTTTCAGGTTTGGTTTTACCTATAAGAATTACCCTGTTTTATGTAACCAAATGTCATTCTTTCTTTTTCAAGTTATTCTGATCAAAGTTTGCAAAGTTAACCTCAGTAACAGAATAACTACTCAATCTTTCTTCTTAAGCACATTCAATTCCTTAATTTATTTAAAATTTAGCCTGGCATATATGATGTGGTGGAATCACTTTTTTTTATACATAAAGTCTGTTTATTTGGGGGTCTCCTCTTGTAAACATTGAGGCTTTGACCTCAATTCTCTTCTCTCCTTATTCTACGTACCATCCTTGCATGATCTCACCTATACCTTCATCTTTGAGTAACCTCTTAAGGTGGATATATACAAATCTATACTTCTAAACTTTGCCTCTCCCATGATTTCAAAGGTATTTAATGCGTGATCAGATGCACACAGTGCTTACATTGACTCAGAGTGCTTTTATTTATTTGTTTATTCCTTTTTATTTTATTTTAAAGACGTGGGGTAAAATTCAAGATTAGGTATATAAGCAGTCATCGTACAGGTAAAAGTTTGGACCTCCCTTTGGTCCCCACTTTGCCTGGTTTGAGATCAGGTATCCTTATTGATGTTGTGTCCACCTCGCTGGATTCACTTTTTTCAGTAGTTTTCCTTTTTACGAATGAAACTAGAATAGCAAAGATAGCCCATTTGAAGAAATGCCACACCCCAAATGATTATCCTTAAATGTTTGGAATCTTTCTAGAATACCAAATTCAATCATGGTGACCTGAGAATAAACAGGAGAAAGGAGAATTGGAATCTGATTGTAAGAAAATGTAAATTATGCCCCAAAGTAGGAAAACATTAACCAAGGGCAGGGTCTCCTTGACAGCTGCAAAACAAGAAAAGGCTTACATTAATAAGTAAGAAGTCTTTTTAGGTGTTGGATGAAACAAAGGGCAGTTCTAGGACAGGTAAGTTGAAAGCAATTGTATGAAGCTGTGCATACCCAAACAGCAAGTGAGATGATGTTTAAAAAAAAATACTTACTGTAATCTGTGTCTCTTCAACAAGTCTTTTGGAACATTTCTATGTACCAGGATGCATCTATATATGCCATGCTTTGAAAGTATGGTTTCTGCCCTTAAAGACCTTAATTTGCAAAGAGGACTGAAACATTCATAGAGGATAGATTCAAGAACATGTGCCTCATTGAATGATAATGGCATAATGAGAATGCTTTAGGCGGGCCACTAAAACCAGGCTGGAGTGGTGCATCAGGAAAAGCATTAGGGGGAAATTGTGCTAGTTTATTTTTATTCGTTTATTTATTTATTGAGTTGGAGTCTCACTCCATCACCCAGACTGGATGCAGTGACACGTTCACAGCCACTCCAGTGTTGACCTGCTAGGCTCAGGCAATCCTTCTGCCTCAGCTTTCCAAGTAGCTGGAACTAGGAGTGCACTACCACGCCTGGCTAATTTTTTGATTTAAGTAGAGATGAGGTCTCACCATGTTGCCCAGGCTGGTCTTGAACCCACAGGCTCAGGCAATTCTCTCACCTTGGCCTCCCAAAATGCTGGGATTACAGGCTTGAGCCACCTCACCCAGCCTAGAAATTGTGCCAGTTTAAAGGGTAAGTAGGAGTTTGCCATCTCCTGTCCCCTCCCCTCCAAAAAAGCTGAAGAAACTCCACGAATTGAGGGATGGATGTGAAATAGCATGATGTTCTTGGGGCATTATGCTCTCATGCCACAGTAGAGCAGAATGAAAGATCCGTCTTTAGGACACAAAGCTAGAGCTACACACAAAGGATCCTACATGCTATGCTAGGGAATCCAGAATATCCAAACATAGAAAGGCATGTTAAATTAGTGACCTTCTCTCTAGGGACTCCTATATTCCCAATCATATTTGCAACATTTAAGGGCATAGGAAAAGTGCATAACTTAGTAAACAAGAAAAATGTAGGGAAGAATATAGACAGTATGACTCCAAGTTTGCTTCAATCTGTATAACAGTTATTTAGGATTTTTTTAAAAAACCTGCCAGAGTCCAGCTCCAACAAGAGAGTCAGGGGCCTGACTGGGGAGAATCGGGAAGCGGCGAAAAAGAAAAGACGAAGATGACAGGAATCCTCTTCTGGGGGAGAGCTCAAGACTCTGCCAATTTTTATTCAATTTTTACAAGCTTATATAGTTTTTTTACTGACGCCCCCTACCCACAAAATGTATCCCATGTTACACATTAAATGTTTACATCATGTTTTTTTCTTTTGTTTATGGGGAAGTTGACCTTTACAAGTTTCATTTTGTTTCTTCCTGCTACCAGGTGGTGTAACAAAATACCAGCTGCCAATTTATCAGCCACATCCTGTGACCTCTAGGTCACCTGAATCTCTTCCCTTCGCTATTCTATTTATTTTCCTTTACTAATTTATTTTCTTAATTCTACCCTTATATATACTTTCAGCAGCAATATATTGACTTGTTTTTTCTTTTATATAACCACCCTTATCTTACCCACTACGAATTCTTAATACTATTAATTTAAAAATTTAACTTTCTTAATTCTAATTGCCTTATCTATATTACTTGCTATTTTCTTATCACCTATTTTACATTTTATATTTCTAAACAAAACATGTCTAAATCTACACTTATATATGAAACTAATCTTACTTCTAATCCTAAATGTATTTAATTTTAAACCTACAATAAGTGTATATAATTTTAAGTTTACCTTAAAACTTAATTATTTCCTATTCCTTATATTTAATACCTACATCTATAATAAACATTTTTCTTTTAATTATAACTACTATCTATTTAATTCTAATCCTTACTTTAATTTTAACCTTTCTAATTAAACTATAATATTTCTTAAATCAAAAGGCATGTCTGTGACTTGTTTTTCCGGAAAACACCTGTTTTTGGAGATACTCTGTCTCAATTTCCCACTTCCTCATCAATCACAACTGTCAATGTTGTTACTTATAAAGGGTGTGAGGAGTACTTGTTTTTCCTTTTTAGTTAAAGGTTGAAAAATTTGCATTCTCTTGTCCCTTCAGGGGGGAAATTTTTTGCTGTTGAGCCCTTTTTACATTTTTATACATAGGTTTATGGCTAATTCCACATCCTCGCATATTCTAAGGGGCACCCTTTTTGCTTCAATCTCACCTCCATTATGCCTATGTATAATTTTTGCTGTCAAATGCCATCATCCATTTGCGCATCTATTATCTCAATTAAAAAGGGAATAGTCTCAAGCCTATGCACGCAATCCTTCAAAGTTAGGGAAGGTCTGTCAACAGGATCCATGGGGCTTTGCCTCCGTCATGGCCGCATTTTACTGGGGCCTTGCTCCCAGCCGGCGTTTTTCCTGTTTTCAGGTCCCTTTTACCTTACTTTTACTAGTGATTGCGGCTCCCGGCAAAAACCCAAAGTGTTATTCATCTTCTTTCCCTAGCCTCACTCCAGGAAAATTGGTTTCTAAAGGCCCATGGCAGAGGATTCATCTCAGAACAGATGATGGAGGCTAGTTCCTAGAATAAGGGAGCAGAAGGAAAAGCAACTGGATCTAGGAGGAAATCTAGGAGTTTTCCCAGGATCAGAAGAGGGTGGGGGTATAGGAGGTAGTGAATAGTGCCTTATTGGCACTCTGTCCCTCTAGTAGGTGGCAAATGTGAACTTGCTGTCAGTAGAATGGAGTCCACTGGGGCACCATTGCCAAAGCACAGGACACATAGGTACTTGTGGGAGTCCAGCTCCAACCGGGTTCAGGGTACTCCAAAGGTGGAGATGGCGTCGGCAACTGGGGGGAAGAAGAGAGAAAGAGAGAGAGAGGGGAAGAAAGAGACTGGACCCCTGTCTAGTGCAGACGCTGTTTATTGGGAATTACAACGGGTCTTTTATACACAGTCAGGTGTGTGAGCGGCGTTCCCCACCCACCAGATGTTCTTTCAGGTATAATCCCATAACAGATGTTAAACCTAATCCATGAAACCTTAATCCATGACTGCCTTTAAACCCTTTTCGTACTGCCTATAAACCCTTTTCATATTGCCTATAAACCCTTTTCGTACTAATACCAAGTTAAACAATTCTATAGAGACTTAAGTACTTACTTTACAAACTAAAGTGGCCCATCCCAGAATGTTTGGAATGTGGCCCAGTCCAATGTTCACAGTGGGATACCCAACCGCATTCTTTCAACAAAATGGCTGTCTTCTAAAACTATATTCTACAATTTACACCTTATTCAACTTCAATAAATCCTAAGATCATGACCCAGAAGCCTGTGGCCAATACTAAGGCTCTTAGATGTGACCTGAGTTTGAATTGTAAGTTGTGTGAAAGCCAAAACTGCAGTTTGTGGAAGAATGGGAGCAATGAGCTTCTAAAGTTAGCTTGTGTTCGTCCCGGTCTCAGAGTTTTTATGTTTTGAGCTCACAGGAGCTTAATCTGGTTAGTGCTGAGTAGAAAGGGGGAGGAAATGGGGTCAATAGCTCGCAAATGCATCCTAGTGGTCTCGGGGTCAACGGTCCTTCCTGATCCCTAATGCTCAGTGGGCCTCCGTGGCCGGCTCCCAACAGGTACTCTCTGAAGCATTATTGCTATGGGAGGAGCTGTGAGGAAGACGATAACCCCACAGCCTGTGGACCACCCTTTCCCAGTTTCCAGGCTCCTCCTAAATCTCAGTTTCCTGCCTGATGCTGTGGAGAAGGGATGAACTCTCAGTTATAGTCTCAGGATAATTTTTCTTCCAGTTCCAGCGTGAGGGCTTGCGCTACATAAATTCAGTTCGTTTGTTGTGACTGAAGATCAGCTAAGTGCTGAAGGTATAGAATAATAAGCAAAACCAGATTGCCTGCCCCTACAAAGCAAACAGTCTAGTAGAGGAGACAGGTATTAATCAAGTAATCACAGGAACAAATGTGAAATTGTCTGAGTGGCAAGAGCTAAGAAAAACAGGTGTGGCCGGGCTCAGTGGCTCAGCCTGTAATCCTGCGCCTTTGGGAGGCTGAGGTGAGTGAATTGCCTGACCCCACAGGTTCGAGACCCGCCTGGGCAGCGAGACCTCATCTCCACAATAAATCAAAAAATCAGCCGGGCGTGGTAGCGCATGCCTGTAATTCCAGCTACTCGGAAGGCTGAGGCAGAAGGATCGCCAAAGCCCAGCAGGTTGAGGCTGCGGTGGCCGGGAGCGGCAACTGCACTCCAGTCTGGGTGACAGAGTGAGACTCCAACTCAAAAAAAAAAAAAAAAGAAAAACAGGTGTGCAATGCTTTGAGAGCACATAATAGAGGAATCTCACCTAGTATGGGGGAGGGAAGTAACAGGTAAAGAAAAATTTCTCGGAGGAACTGAAGCTTAAACTGAGATTTGAAAGATGAGTGGAATTCAGACAGCAAAGGGTAAAGAATAGCGTTCCAGGCAGAAGAAGCAGCGTGACACATGAGCAAAGGTGGGAGAAAGCAAAAACAAGGAAGCAACACTGAAAGGTGGTCAGGGTCATTGGTATGCAGAGAGCAAAAGTGGCCAGGATGTGGCTATATTTCCCATACACTAGGGCTGAGTCTTAAAATTCTTACCTGAGTCTGGCATGCTGGCTCTCGCCTATAATCCCAGCACTTTGGGAGGTGGAGGCCAGAGGATTGCCTGAGCCCAGGGGTTGGAGACCAGCCTGGGCAACTTGGTGAGACCTTGTCTCTACAATAGATTAAAAAACTTAACTGGGTGTGGTGGCAGGCACCTGTGGTTCCATCTACTTGGAAGGTTGAAGCGTAAGGAGTGCCTGAGCCCAGAAGGTTGAGGCTTCGGCAGTGGCCGCGCCCAGTCTGGGCAATAGAGTGAGGCTCCAACTAAAAAAAAAACCCCAAAAAACAAAAAAAAACACCTCACCTATTACATATAGATTTGTTGAGGTGGTCATTTCTGGGTGGTGGGACTGTGGGAATTAAAAAATTTTTCTTTATACTTTCTATATTCTGAAAACTTCTATGTTGAGTATATATATATTTTTATAACTAAGGAGGGGAGAGAGTAAATAAATTAGTAAAAATAAAGAAATGTAAGGCAAGTCTGAAAAAATTAAAAAATATTATTAAACAATTACAAAGAAATGTAAGCCAAGTCTCCACAACTAAGATCGCAGGAGGGTATTTTCAACAAAGATTTCAAAAGAGAAGAAAGTTAAGGTGTAAAAAAGGCAATAACTGGCCGGTCTCGGTGGCTCAGCCTGTAATCCCAGCACTTTGGGAGGCCAAGGCGAGTGGATTGTCTGAACCTGTGGGTTTGAGACCAGCCTGGGCAACTTGGCAAGACCTGGCCTCCACAATAAATAAATAAATAATTAACCAGGCGTGGTAGCGTGTGCCTGTAGTTCTGGCTACTTGGAAGGTTGAGGTGGAAGGATCGCCTGAGCCCAGCTGGTTGATGTTTGGGTGGCCGTGAGTGTCCACAGCACTCCAGCCTGGATGATGGAGTGAGACTTCAACTCAAAAAAAAAAAAAGGCAATAACCGTGCATACTAAATAGAATTACCTTCTAATTAGTGAAATTACTGAAATGGGTGACCACATTGTTTGCTTGCCTGGGAAAACACTGGTTTCATGCAATGTGAACCAAACCCATCTAATTAGAGAACAACTGGGTTAAGCGGTGAAGTAGCATGTTTCTCTTGTGTTCTCTACAAAACACTCATTTAAAATTGCATGGTCATAAGGAAGCTTTACTTTGTACAAGCAACCACTTACAGAAGACAAAGACCCTGCTGTGAGCCCCCACTATACTGTAAACACCCTATAAGTAACTCTAGGGTGCTGTAATTACTGCAATTC
Source organism: Cephalopachus bancanus (assembly GCA_027257055.1). Classification (NCBI taxonomy): domain Eukaryota; kingdom Metazoa; phylum Chordata; class Mammalia; order Primates; family Tarsiidae; genus Cephalopachus; species Cephalopachus bancanus. The sequence goes on along the minus strand of JAPVLO010000025.1, from coordinate 1,267,292 downwards.
AGGAAGCCCAGCAGAAGGTCAGTGGAGCAAGACCTGCTCTGAGCTGTCCAAACCAGTCTTAGTTTTTTTGGCCTAGTGAACCCTAGACCATTAAATTAATGAATGGATCCTTATATTCAGTGTTATTACATGGTCTGCAGGTGGTACTGATAGCAATCCAAGAAGTACTATACAAGAGTACTGTAACAGAGATTTTTTTTCCCTACTTTGCACATGAACTAGGGATATTTTCTTTAAATCTTACATTTCAGAATAATTTGATTGAATTAGGAACTACTTTAGAATTTCTCTTCTAGTCTTAGTGCCCAAGAAATTTTCCATGATTTAAATATATTAGATTAACTTGCAAATTAAATGTATTTGCATAATTTTTTTTTTTTTTGAGATGGAGTCTCATTCTGTCACTCAGGCTGGAGTGCAGTGGCACGCTCATGGCCATTGCAGCCTTGACCTGCTGGGCTTAGGCAATCCTTCTGCCTCAGCCTTCCAAGTAGTTGGAACTACAGACGCAGGCAATCCTGTCACCTCGATCTCCCAAAGTACCAGAATTATAGGCTAAGCCACCACGCCCAGCCTACATTATTACTTATAATGGCTGTATAATATTTAATTTATGTACCCAACTCCAAATTTGGAAATGTCCAATGACTTAAATATAAGTCATTTCCAAACTTTTCATATTATTATAAATAAGACTATGATAAATGTCTATATTTCTATATCTACATATCTTTGTGTAATTATTTCATTTATTCCTTAGAATAAATCCAAGAATCTGCAAGGTTACACACAACACATTTAAGTTATTGATAACTATTGCTGGATTGCCCTCCAGAAAGATTCCATAAATTTACACGAAATCAGTGTCCTATTTTCCAAATCTTAATTGAGAAGTCTTTGATTACCAGAGTCAAGGATATCAAATAAGCAAATTATTATTGTGTTGTGACAATGCACAATGATTTTGCTTTATGTTCTTCAGATTTAGGAAAAACAGCAATGTCATTTTTGTTACTAGTGTAGGCTGATGTATCTACCTCACCTTAAATATCCTTAACTATCATCTAATACCATCAAGATAAAATATAAACTTCTCTACTAGAATGTAAACTCCTGAGTACAGTGGTTTTTGTCTGTTGTATTCACTAATGATAGCCTGGTTCCAGAAGGAAAGTTGAGCTAAGCATATGCTCAATTACTCTCAAATTTAGTAATCAGAACTATTTCCTCACAATCTAATTGAGTAAAAGAGCAGAAAGAGGGCCAAAATTGCATGAAATGAGCTCCTTTCACAGAAAAGAATTTCAAGAGTAGGGAAGAAACAGCTCCAAGCTACACTTTAATTGGCCATATAGTATTAATGCTTTCCCGGCTGTTGCTTTGTCTTTTAACTGTGTTTTCAGTATCTTGATAGTACAGTGCATATAGGCTTGAACTTAATTCCTTCATCAATCACTAGGGATGTGACCTGGCAAGTTATTTTAACTTCTCCAATGATAATGCATCCCCTCTGGTTTGATGACAAGATTGAATCAGATGGTAACTGTAGAACATTTAGAACAATACCTGCCTGTTAGCAAACATCAAATGAACAGCAGCTATCATTTCTATTAAGGTTTAGTGATTTCCCCTAAAACCACACATTTAAAATAAATTGACCTTACAAAAATTTGACTCCTAGATCGTGTTGTGTATGGCCCCCATCAGAGGGCCTGGGACACTGGCCCGAGGGAAAACAATTTTGACATTTAGATTGCCAATTTCTTCCTGGGACAGGCTATCAAATCAGAGTAAAGGAAGACCAAACCCCCAGTGGGCACCAAACCTACTAATGTGCTAAGAAGAACTGCTGTATAAAATATTAAATGTAATAAATAATATCTGTACCTACTACATAATTGGCAGTGAAAAATGATAGTTTTGATTATAACTATGACTGATAATTTTAGAATGCCATGATTCAGATTCTCAAGTCTTTTCTAGTTCTAAAATTCCTGGCAACACTTCTCTAGAAAATTTATATTGCTGGGTTTTTGCCTTATTTTGTAAAGTCAACAAATGACAGTTGAGATGGAAAACAAAACATGTGAATTTTGTAAATTTGATCTGCTTTCCTGCAGGCTTGATGAGATCAGCTTCTCCTTAGAAGACACTCAATGCCTGTGTTGTTCCTTGTGATTTCCTCCTTGTTTTAGGGAACAGGCCCAGGAGAGATGACTGTAGCTCTTTCTAGTACTGTCTTGCCAACATGCCCCTCTTACAGAAGGCACCATTTACTCCTCATTATTAACAAAAACTATAGTTGGTCTGGGTATTGAAGAGAACTAACCCTCTCAGGGAGCTTTTAGTCAAGACCTTGAAAGGCAAGAAAAAAGTTGGTAGAAAGGGTAAGATGAATGGCAGAACTAACGAGTCTCCAAGTTATTTGCTAGACAGGGAAGGGATGGCTGCAATACAGCTGCTTTTTCTGTTTTTTCTTTTTATTACTGTTCTTCAGATTCAAGTTTGTTTATTGGGTATTTTTTATGACTTAGCATTTAATGGCTTCTCAGCAAGGAGATGGCAATATGAAACATATTTGTGGTTAAATTGGCTACTCCTATGTCCAAACATAGTTATGTCCTGCTGTTGATATGATCAGACTTTTACAAGGCCATTAAAGGAGATGAGATATGCTGGGAACAGATGCCCTTACTCATCCTTTCCCCTTCTTAATAACTCAATCCTAAAGCCACTGGGGGAAGAGCAAGGCTGGTATCCACAGATGTGGAGATGAGGATGGGGGCTCCAGTGGCCCCATAAAGGGTATAATTTTAGATTATAGAAAAGTTGCAAAGGTACTAGAGGGAGTACCCAAATGTCCTTCACTCAGACTCTCCTATTTCTTTTTCCTCCTGAGATAGAGTCTCATTCTGTATCCCCCAGGTCGGAGTGCTATGGCATAGCTCACTGTAACCACGTACTACCATGTCTGGCTAATTTTACTGTTGCTCAGGATAGACTTGAACTCCTGGCCTCATCAGATCCTCCAGCCTCCCCAAATGCTGGGAGTACAGTTGTAAACCACATGCCAGGGCTTCTCCTATCGTTAACTTCTCACATCCAACAGAAGAGTATGTATATTCACTTAAAAGGGTGGACTGGCCTGGAAGTACAAACTGGAGAAGGGTATGAGCACAGAGGAGGGGAAGGTGGTCAGATTCAAAATTGCCTTGAACAGGGGAATTGATCAAATAATTAAATGTATTAAACCTTTGGGAGTCAAGTTTCTCACTCTCAGAAAAAGAGGTTCGGTGGCTCAGCCTGCAATCCCGCGCCTTTGGGAGGCTGAGGTGAGTGGATTGCCTGAACCCACGGGTTCGAGACCCGCCTGGGCAGCGAGACCTCATCTCTACAATAAATCAAAAAATCAGCTGGGCGTGGTGGTGCATGCCTGTAATTTCAGCCACTCGGAAGGCTGAGGCGGAAGGATCGCCAGAGCCCAGCAGGTCGAGGCTGCAATGGCCAGGAGCAGCCACTGCACTCCAGTCTGGGCGACTGAGTGAGACTCCAACTGAAAAAAAAAAAAAAAGTAACAATGCCGGGCTCAGTGGCTCAGCCTGTAATCTCGCACCTTTGGGAGGCCGAGGTGAGTGGATTGCCTGAACCCACAGGTTCGAGACCCACCTGGGCAGCAAGACCTCATCTCTACAATAAATCAAAAAAATCAGCCGGGCGTGGTAGTGTATGCCTGTAATTCTGGCTACTTGGAAGGCTGAGGTGGAAGGATCGCTGGAGCCCAGCAGGTCGAGGCTGCAGTGGCCGGGAGCGGCCAGGCCACTGCACTCCAGTCTGGGTGACAGAGTGAGACTCCAACTCAAAAAAAAAAAAAAAAAAATCAGTAACAATGAATACACTTAACACTCAGAGGTTCAATTATAAATCATCCTTCACTTAAAGGATATAAGGCTCCTTTTAGGAATTTATTATAAAAAAAGAACTGCACTAGCTTGCAAAAGTGTATGTCCAAGGATGTTCACTAAAACATTGTTTGTAATTTAAATATTGGAAACAACCTGTAAGTCTGCCTGTGGATTATGGTACTTACAGACAATGGAATCTTTTATAGTCATTAGAATGACATGGGTGTATTTTTATTAGCAGGGACAATTTCCATTATATACTCTGAAAAGACAAAAAACAGCATTTATTGTATGAATCCCATTTATATAAAGTCGTATGTGCATGAAAGGGACCCCAAAACCCCAGAACAATTGTGTATATATTCTTACATGTTTAAACTTCAGTCATCTTCAAAGTACTATCCACTTGATGCAATACACCTACCAAGATGCTTTTTCCATTGATCAAAATTGTCGAGTTTTGAACTCGACAATTTTTATGCCTTGTAGTGCTTCTGCCATCTTTTGTTTCACCTCTTCCACGTCAGCAAAATGTTTCCCTCTGAGGACTTTTTTCAGCTGGGGAAACAAAAAGAAAGTCGCTTGGGAGGAGACTGGGTGAATAGTGAAGGTGGGACATGGAGGTCATGCTGTTTTTTGGTCAAAAACTGCTGACGCTAAATGCAGCCTTTCACAACTCAAGCTGGTACGGATGCAGATGTGTTCCTAGAACACTTACCTTGCAGGGGAAGACTGTACTGCAAGGGCCTGTCCTTCAAAAAATAATTCTGTTTTTTTTGGGAGGTCCCCCCTTGTATGTGTATATATACATAGAGATTAATGAAATGACGTTCACCAAAATAATAAAAGTGGTTACCTCTAGAGAGGTGCGATTTAGGATTTGATTCACATTCTTTCTTTCCTTTTTTTCTTTTTTTTTTTTTTGAGTAGGAGTCTCTCTGTCATCCAGGCTGGAGTGCAGTGGCAGGCTCAAGGCCACTGCAGCATCGACCTGCTGGGTTCAGGCAATCTTTTGTTTCAGCCTTCCAAGCAGCTGGAACTACACTGGTACATGCTACCATGCCCGGTTAGTTCTTTAATTTATTGTAGAAACGAGGTCTTGCCAAGTTGCCCAGGCAACTCGAACCCCTGGACTCAAGCAATCCTCTCCACCTCTGCCTCCCAAAGTGCTGAGATTACAGGTGTGAGCCACCACACCTGGCTTTCTTCTTTAAATAAACTTCTTAACTTTGGGGTAATTTTAATTACAATAAAGTAGCAGAGATAGTGGAGAGTTCCCAAATGCTCTTCACCCAATTTCCTATGTTAACATCTTACATTAACCATGATGCATAAGGGGGATACCCCCCAAAACCAATTATTTTCTGGAGGGCAGGACCCTTACACTACAGATTTTCCCTACTAGGTAAGTGTCCTAGAAACCCATTGGCATCAGTGTACCAGCTAGTATTGTTGCGAGAGGCTGCATTTGGCTTCAGTGAATTTTTTTTGGAGATTCTTTCAACGTGTTTGCCCATTTCATGATGGGTGATTACACAAACAGCTTGTCCACACTGTGCTGAGTGTTCAGTAGTTTTTGACCAAAAACAGCATGACTCCGGTGCCCCACCTTCACTAGTCCCCAGATCTCCCCCTGAACAACTGTTTTTGTTTTCCCCGTATGAAAAAAGTCTTCAAAGGGAAACGTGCTGATGTGGAAGAGTGAAGCAAAAAACAGCAGAAGCACTAAAAGACATCAAAATCAACAAGTTCAAAAACTGTTATGAGCAGTGGAAAAAGCATATTGATAGGTGTATTACATCAAATGAATAGTATTTTGAAGGTGACTGAAATTTAAACATGGAAGAATAAATAGATAAATCTTTATAAATAAATTCTGGTGTTTTTTGGGTCTCCCCTCATACTGATGAAAATGAATTAACATTGGGGTATTACTTTTAACTAAAATACAGATTACATTCAGATTTAACCAGTTTTTCCACTAATGTGCTTTTCTGATCCAGAATTCCAACCAGGATACTCTATTGCATTTAATTGTCATGCCTCCTTAATCTCTTCTGATATGATGTTTCTCAGTCATTTCTTGTTTTTCACGACCGTGACACTTTGGAGAAGTACTCATTAGATATTTTGGAGAGTGCTCTCCAACTGGTATTTTTCTTATGTCTTTTCCACAATTAGAGTAGGGTTGTGGGTTTTTGAAAAGTATATTATGAAGTGTCCGTATCATAATTTTTCAAGGGGATCTGTGATGTCAACACATGGCTGGTGATGTTCACCTTGATCACTTGATTAAGGTGGTGTGTGCCAGGTTTCTCCACTGTAAAGTTACTATTTTCCCCTTTCTATACTCTATTCTTTGAAAGCAAGTCACCAAAAGTGGAGGGAATCAATCTTCACTTCCTAGTAGAGATCATATTTGTACATTATTTGGAATTCTTCTGTAAGCAAGATCTGTCCCATCTCCATTTATTTATTAAGTCATTTATTTATATCAGTTTGGTAGCATGTATAATTATTTGATACTTTGGGTTCTAAGCTAATGTTATATTCTTTTGCTGCTCAAATGTTCCCAGTTTGACCATTGGGAGTTTTCAGGTTGGCTCCTTTCTTTTGACTGCCTTCATTATATTGTCTTTTTTTTTTTAACTTATTTTAGTTACATTCTTTCTATATTTTGGTGTATTGCTTTAATTTTCTATATTATTAAAAGAACACTTTATGATTGAAAACATCATTTATTTTCACTTTAATACTGGGGGAAATAAAAGATACGACTACTACTCTACTTGGATGCTCTATCTACCAATTTCTGCTTGATTCCTCAATTGGTTGGCAAAGCAAGTAAGAAGAGCAATTACTTCTTACTACTACTTATTGCAGAAATTAAACTTCAGTAGATGTTTGTGAACAGCACAGCAAGTAAATGATAGTTATTAATAGTTTCCATGTTGTGGCAGGATCCTTTATAGAGAAACGAGACACAGAGGCTTTTTTTTTTTTTTTGCCAGGAAGCAGCGTTTATTTGTGCCAGCACTGGCCCAGCAATTTCACATCAAAAGGCTGAGCCCCGAACGCAGCAGGGTATTGCCTTATATTACGTTTTAGCCCCTTTGGCTCCCTTATATGGCAACCTGCATTTTTGATTGGGTATTTTATGGCACAGGGTTGTAACTGGGTTACTCATGTGCACTTAGACATCTTCTACGCCAAGTTACTTTCTCTCTAACAGACTTTTTTTCTATTCTGGGAAGGCCCTTATCTCTTTGTTTTAGGAGGGCCACTGCCTCAAAGTGTAATGGGTGTTAGGTTCAGTTAGAAAGATTTTCAGAAGAGGAGTTTGCATAAAATCATTCAGTAACACTGATTGCACACCTTTGAAGTGACCACCGGAAAGGGAGAAGAAAAAAAAAAAGGTGTGGGGGTTTGGAACAAGTTAGGAGGTCAGACAACGGGCAAGTATGCTTTTAAATAATAAACTCTTCTATACCATAGCCATTAACCTACAGCAGAGTAAGATCTCAAAGATAGAGAGAATAAATAATAGTTATTCTCTTGAAATGTGATGATGGTTGTGGTCATGGGGGCCAGCCAAAAGCAAAGTCCAATCAAGGTAAGGAAAAGCTCTGGGAGGAAACTAATAATCACAACAGCAAACAGTTGCTATGAACCAGGCACTATTATCAACACTTTATCAACTCATTAAAACCTTACTACAATCCTATGAAGTAGCTATTTTTACCGTATTGCAGATAAGGAAACCGAGGCTCAGGGAGTTGACAAAACGTCCCTAAGTACACACTGGGAATGAGCTGGGAAGGAACCCAAGCCCTCTGACTTTACTACAAATACATCCACATTATGTGACTTCTGCGAGGAGAGGAAGTACTCCTTGCACAGTACTGACTGGTTCTATCGCCACGTTTCCCTGCGTTTTTTTCCTTCTTGTTAGGAACGTGTCTTTGAAGGACATACCATTTCTCTCACAATTCCTTGTTTAACTTTTCCACGAGTGAAGACACCGAAGTCGCTCTTAGCCGCAGAGTACAAGTAATTTACTTTCTAGAAACGTAAGGGACCCGCAGAAGCGAAAAACCACGCACGGCTGGCCCTGGAAGGAGGCCATAGCTTGAACTGTCGCCTAAGCTGCTGTGCACTTCCAGACAACCTCATCCCTGGCAGCGACTGCGACTCTTCTGAATTCGGGAAAGAACCTCTTCCGGCGGGACCGGAAGTCTGACGGGGACCGTTTTAGTGGACGGACTGTCTGATCGATAGTTCTCCCGGGTCCGGAAGGTGATCTCGTCTGGGCTCATAATCAAGGCGCCCGGGGCCTAGGATAGGAGCTGAGTGAGTGGGGTCCTTTAGTCAGGGTCGTCCGGGTGCAGCGTATTGTCTGGTCTAAAGTGTCAGTGGCGCAAATCATGCTAATTCATAAACATTGCGCCTTCGGAAGCCTTTCCAAGATGCGTTAATCTCAGCGTGAGCCCGCATTGGGCACTCACGACAGTATGTTTCTTGTACTCCCAGAAGCTGCCAGGATCCGTAATTTTTTCTACAATGACTTAATGTACCTTTCAGATAAGCTTCAGAGCCTCCAACTCTTACATTCAGACGTTTCCACTAACGCAACTACGTATTTCCAACATCCTTTTTTCAGATTCCTTGACGAGAATTTCCTAGCGGCGGAACAACACCGATTTGGGAGTCCTAAACCCTGGGTTCTAATGCTGGCTGCTGTAAACTAGTGGTATGAAATTGAAGACTCCTTTTGACCTCTGTGAATTTCAGTTGACTTTTCTGTAAGATGAGTATAGTTGTTACATATTCCAACCCTTAGTTGGAATATGAAACAACTAAGGGTTTTTACAGTTTTGACATTGGGTTATTTCCCCCAGTGTGTTTTTCTGATTGCTGCCTTAATTATATATCTGTGTTTTTTTTTTGTTTTTGTTTTTGTTTTTGTTTTTGTTTTTGAGTTGGCGTCTCACTCTGTCACCCAGACTGGAGTGAAGTGGCCGCTCCCGGCCACCGCAGCCTCGACCTGCTGGGCTCCGGCGATCCTTCCGCCTCAGCCTTCCGAGTAGCCGGAATTACAGGCATGCGCTACCACGCCCGGCTGATTTTTTGATTTATTGTAGAGATGAGGTCTCGCTGCCCAGGCGGGTCTCGAACCCGCGGGCTCAGGCAATCCACTCACCTCAGCCTCCCAAAGGCGCGGGATTACAGGCTGAGCCACCGAGCCCGGCTTATATCTGTGTTTTAATTAATCTGTGGAATCCTTCCTCCCACTCCATTAATTTACATCCTTGTCAAGTCTAGTTTCAAACTCATTTGAAAATAATTTCCTTAAGGAATCCTGTGCTTCCTGAGCTCTCAGGGACACATACCTAGATAAGACTTTTTTCCATGTGCTGATTGATATAAGTGCTTAATGTGTGTAAATGCTTGATTACTATTGAATGAATTTCCTGAATCTTTTTTTTTTTTGAGTTGGAGTCTCACTCTGTCGCCCAGACTGGAGTGCAGTGGCCGCTCCCGGCCACCGCAGCCTCGACCTGCTGGGCTCCAGCCATCCTTCCGCCTCAGCCTTCCGAGTAGCCGGAATTACAGGCATGTGCTACCACGCCCGGCTGATTTTTTTTTTTAATTTATTTTTTATTGTAGAGCTGAGGTGTCGCTGCCCAGGCGGGTCTCGAACCCGCGGGCTCAGGCAATCCACTCACCTCAGCCTCCCAAAGGCGCGGGATTACAGGCCTGAGCCACCGAGCCCGGCTTTCCTGAATCTTAGTGTGTTTATTTCTTTGGCATTAAGTCAGATTTTTTTTTTTGGTCTTTACTTGAATAAGTTTTTTAAGGTAAAATGCTTGCTGTGTTATACACAAAACCTCAAGAATTATCCATAAATAAACAAGATAGTAGCTTGTGAATATTTTTAATTTATAAGCAAAGCATATAAGCCATCAATAAAAATCATGTGATTATTGTTTTTAAAATAGCTGATGATAAAGTATATACATATCCCATTTTTTGCCTTATTGCCTTGTACTAGGAAGGACAGATATTCAAACACTTTTACTTTCTTTCTTACAGAGATCAAGAAAATGAGGCCCATAGGAAACAAGTGACTTGCTCAATCAAAATAACAGTTGTGGTATATGTCAGTGTGGATGTCCACCCAAGGTTCTTTTGGTGCCCGGCCAGGTACTTTCTTCAGGTGCCTGTTTCAGTTGTCATTTATTTTCTTTATTTAAAAAAAAAAATTGGTATATTCTATTTACTATATCAGGACAACAAAATACATTTTGGGTAGATTGGTTGAAATGTGACATTTAATTTCCAGTTATCTAGCAAAACTTACCTGTCTAGAACTTCAAATTTTTTTTGGTTATATCAAATAACTATTATCCTTTGTGAATAATTTTAAAGAATATCTACCAGAAAATGTAAATATGCTTACATAAAAGTAACATTTACTGGGAAAGGTGGCTCACACCTATAATCCCTGTACTTTGGGAGACACAGGCAAGATTGCCTGAGCCCAGGGGTTCAAGACCTTGTCTCTACAGTAAATCAAAAAATTAGCTGGGCATGGTAGCACGTACCTGTAGTTCCAGCTACTTTGAAGGCTGAGGCAGAAGGATTGCCTGAGCCCAGCAGGTCAAGGCTGCAGTAGCTGTGAGCCAGTACCCTCCAGCCTGGGTGACAGAGTGAGACTTGAACTAAAAAAAAAAAAAAAAAAAAAGTTATATATATACTATACACACGTATATATATAAAATATAAGCATACTGTAGAAATGCCATCTTATGAGAGAAATAGTTAAATGTTTTTAAGACTTTATAAAAGTTTAACATTTCGTTCAAGGTAACTTTATATGATTAAGGTAAACACAGTGAAATATTTCATAATTTTTATTTTTTATTTTTGTAACATAGAAGAATACATTTGTCCCTAGGTATTCATAGGAGTTTGGTTCCAGGACCCTCTCTTCATCGACCCCAAAATCTATGGATGCTCAAATCCCTTATATGAAATGCTATTTATTTGCATATAACCTAAGCATATCCTCTTACATACTTTGTCATTTCTAGTTTACTTATAATACCTAATACAATGTAAATGCTATGTAAACTGTTGTTATACTGTATTATTCAGGGAATAATTACAAGGAAAAAAGTCTACATGTTGTTCAGTAAAGACAAAACTACCTATTAAAAAATATATTTTTGAGTCATGGTTGTTTGAATCCACAGATGTGGAACCATGGATATGGACTGTTGATTATAATGTTTAATAACATAAAACAGTATTCACAATATATTCTTTAGTGCAAAAAGTTATAAAACAAAATATTATATGACTTCATTTTATAAGTAAAATAGATATAAACACGAAGAAAAGGGTTGAAAAGATACTCATTAAAACATTAACTAAAGTTATTGAGTCGTGAGTAAAAGAAAATCTATTCAGCCAGGTGCAGTGCCTCATGCCTGTAATCCCAACATCTTGGGAGGTGGAGGTGGAGGTGAGAGGATTGCCTAAGCTCTGGAGTTCAAGATCAGCCTGGACAACTTGGCAAGACCTCATCTCTACAACAAATCAAAAAATTAAGTCAGTGTGGTGGTACATGCCTGTAGTTTCAGCTGCTTGGTAGGCTGAGGCAAAAGGTTTGCCTAAACCCAGCAGGTTGAGGCTGCAGTGGCCATGAGTGTACCACTGCACTCCAGCCTGAGTGACAGGGTGACACTCTGGCTTAAGCAAAACAACAAAAAAAATCTATATTCAAGAGTTTAAGAGACCATACCCACTACCTGGAGATTTACTCTCCATTTAAAAAAAAAAAGCTGAGCACAAGTGGCTCTCGCCTATAATCCCAGCACTTTGGGAGGCGGAGGTGAGAGGATTGCCTGAGCACAGGAGTTCGAGTCCAGCTTGGGCAACTTGACAAGACCTCATCTTTGTGATAAATTAAACAATCAACCAGGCATAGTGGAACAAGCCCGTAGTTTCAGCTACTTGGAAGACTGAGGCAGAGGGTCGCCTGAGACCAGCAGGTCGAGGCTGTAGTGGCTGTGAGGGTGCCACTGTACTCCAGCCTGGGCAACAGAGTGAGACTCTGACCGCCCCCCACAAAAAAGAAACAGAAGCATATAAGATATCTCATGAAACACTAGCTGGGCATGGTGGCTCACTCTTGTAATCCCAGCACTTTAGGAGGCCGAGGTGAGGGGATTGCCTGAGCCCACGGGTTCGAGACCAGCCTGGGCAACTTGGTGAGACCTCTTCTCTACAATAAATTGAAAAGTTAGCCAGGCGTGGTGGCACACACCTGTAGTTCTGGCTACTTGGAAGGCTGAGGTGGAAGAATTGCCGGAGCCCCGCAGTTCAATGCTTAGGTGGCCATGAGCGTGCCACTGCACTCCAGCCTGGGAGACAGAGTGAGATTCCAACTCAAAAACAACAACAACAACAACAACAACAAAAACCTTAATATGAATTTACCATTTTCAGAAAAAAATTGTGCATATTATTGCAATGCAAATGCTACCCTAGGTTATAATCAGTCACTGGGTCTGGTGTGCCAGAGAATCATTGTATTAGAAAACTTGCTTTAAAAATAGTGAACTCTTTGTGGAACGGACTCTGACTTACTAAACCGAATCAACATTATCAAACATAAAACTGGCACAGGGGACTTAGGAAATAGTTGCTAAGCAGAAAACATTTACTTTTTACATTATTTTAATTGTTCCTGCCCTTAAAAACTGAAACACAATGTTGTAAAAATGCTGTCTTAAGAGCAGAGGAAATAGAGGATTCTGGGAGGAAAAGAACTATATTACTAATGAGTTCTGTTATAGTTTTCTCTCAATAAACTCTTATTTCATTCCAGTAATAATATTCAAAAGGCATTTTTTCAGTAGATATCAGGTGCCCTCTTGCTACCTTAAAGCATCTTTTTGCAAGGGTGAAGTGGGAAGAAGAAAATATGTTGAGAGTTGAAAGACAGCTCCAACTAAAGGAAGTGTATGGAAGGATTCGGAAATAAGGTGGTAAACCATTGGTGATTATAGGCAGGTCAAAGTATCAAAAGCTTGGGAGGTAGGAGTGGGCATATTATGAGAATATGAGAGATGAAATGAGATTAGCAGAGTGCAGGGAATGAGCCCTTAGCATGTTATGAAATACATTAAACTGGGGCTAATGAGGAGCCATTGGAGAGTATTGAGCAGAAGGTTGATGACTTCAAATTTGCGCTTTAGAAAAAAACACTCTAGTTGTGATTTGGTTAGTTGATATTTGAGAGTGAAAAAAGAGCCTTTTGTGAAGTTGTTTGTTATTGTATTGCAGTTCTATCATAGTAGTAACATTAACAACAACGATAGTATTAATAGCTATTATCTAGAGAGTATGTGGTATGGCATCCCATCTCTTGACTAAACTGAACTCTTTCAGGACAGGAACCCAGTTTTACTTATTTTTGTAACTCTAACACTTAACGCTATGGTTTGCATGTAGTAGATATCCAATTAATATTTGCTAACTTGACTTGAGCACTAACTAAAGTATTATTTTAAAAACTTTTTTCTAGGAGAAACATGAGCCAGAGGCTACTGAAGTTGGAGAACTTGCTACGATTTCACACTATTTGTAGGCAACTTTGCAGCCTGGGTCAAAGAAGAGCATTATTAGCACAGTGGAGGCATGGGTTTTCATCTGCTTACCCAGTGTGGACAGCTCAGCTGTATCCCCTGCGCTGGCAGACAGATATGCTCATCGGGGCTGCTTTATCTCAATATAGACTTCTGGTAACAAAAAAGGTAGTTACAGATTTCTATCACTTATTGTATTATTTAGTCTGAGATGAAAGTGCCTAGAACTATGAGTAGAAATCAATTTTGAGTATTTTGTCATTTATAGAGTATTTCTTACTTAATTCTATACTCCAGGTAGTGGAACTTTTTTAGGAAAGGAAGCTCTATTTGTGTGATAATGCTGATAAATTTGATTACTGGGAAATTATAACAGTGAATTAAGGGTGCAGGGTTTTTTATTTTGGCTTAAGGTTCACCTATTTATTAATTAGGAGTGTTTGTTGGTAGAAATAGTAGCTGTGATTACGGTAGCTATTCCAGAATAAATCTAAAATGTCTAAACTGTTTTCCTCCTTTTTGCTTATGTTTTGCTTTTTCATAGGAAGAAAGACCAAGGAAACCACAGTTGTCTTCAACAAAATCTAAAAAGGAGGTAGAAGTATGGATTGGAATGACTGTCAAGGAGCTGGCCAAGGCGATGGAAAAAAACATAGGTGAGCCAGATAATTTTATAAGGAAAAATATGGAATGTGAAAGACTTAGAATTTAATTTGCAATGAGATTAAGGCATTCAAGGATAAAAACCAGATTGGTACTTTAAAATGATGTGAAGTCATTCCAGTATTTTCCACTTTAGGTCACAAACCCTAATTAAGTTTCTCAACTCTTTGCCAAATGTAGTTCTCCAAGATTTTGCTTTAAATAAAAATAGAAAAATATTTTCTTACAGGAATTAACCTTTCTTAAAAATTTTGTGGGCTAGTAGAATAAATCCAAAGAATGTTTTAGGATTGAGGAGCTATACTTATGTATATTTCCTTTGTTTTTCTAGAACTTTCTGATTTCTCTTTTTCTTTTCTTTTTTTTTGAGTTGGAGTCTCACTCTGTCACCCAGACTGGAGTGAGCGGCCACCGCAGCCTCGACCTGCTGGGCTCTGGCAGTCCTTCTGCCTCAGCCTTCCGAGTAGCCGGAATTACAGGCGTGCGCTACCACACCCAGCTGATTTTTTGATTTATTGTAGAGATGAGGCCTTGCTGCCCAGGCGGGTCTCAAACCCGCGGGCTCAGGCAATCCACTCACCTCAGCCTCCCAAAGGCACAGGATTACAGGCTGAGCCACCGAGCCCGGCTTGATTTCTCTTTTTCACTCATTTTGACAATATCTGTAAGACCAGCAGAAAAATATTTATGGTAATAGTTATAACTTCTCATAATGGAGCACATCATTGTCATTTTTTCATTCCTTCATTGTGCCATGGACGTATTTATTACCAATTTACAACTGTGGAAACAAAATTTGAGTTTTCATTATAAACTGACATTAAAATTCAGTATTTAAGAAATAGTCTATTATTGTGGCAAAATAAAGTGACAAGTGAAGCAGACTCTTGGAAAAAACAATTAATAATCGTAACTCACATGTGAAGGGGGAGGTTGGGAAGGGGTGGAGGAATGAAACATCATCTATCATATACAATGTGCACAGGTAGGGTTGGTGGGTACACTTAAAGTCCAGACTTCTTCACCATTATACAATGCAGCCATGTAACCAAAACTATTTGTATCCCCTAGAGCTATTGAAATACAGAGAGAGAAAAATAATAACTCGTATTTGTTGAACTGTTAATAGGTACTGGTACTTTATTAACTCTGAGGTAGGTATCCCTATTTACAGGCCGAGAAAGTTAGGCACAGAGAGGACAAATAATAGCTTCTTTTTATGCCTAGTCTGGGGTAGAGCTGGGGTTTGAACCCAGGGGATATGGCTCTGAGCACTTGCTGTTATTCACAGGCCAAATTGTCTCTCAATAATTATTTTGTAAATTATGGCAGAACTAAACTTTAAGTGTTACCACTTTTGTTGCATGTGCATCCTGACAAAGAATAGAAAATTAGCACACTGGCATTTTTATAACTTTGCAGTTGGATTATGCAGTCACTTTGTAACAAGAAAACATTAAGAAAATAAATGGATATGGCTACATCATTCAGAATTTTTCCAAGGAAAACAGTATTAATAAGACTTTATCAGCCACGCTCGGTGGCTCAGCCTGTAATCCCAGCACTTTGGGAGGCTGAGGTGAGTGGATTGCCTGAGCCCGTGGGTTCGAGACCCGCATGGGCAACTTGACGAGACCTCATCTCTACAATAAATCAAAAATTAGCCGGGCATGGTAGCGCACGCCTGTAGTTCCAGCTACTTGGAAGGCTGAGGCGGAAGGATAGCCGGAGCCCAGTGGTGGAGACTGCGGTGGCCGGGAGCGGCCACTGCACTCCAGTCTGGGTGACAGAGTGAGATTCCAACTCAAAAAAAAAAAAAAAGAAAGACTTTATCAGTAATGTTGATGATAAGTTTGCTTTTACAAACTTTTTATTATTTGCAATTTTCAAGCATATGTGATAGGAATGGGATAAGCTTAAATGTATGCATAAGTCAGTGACAGCATTGCATAATATACCATTTTATCCGTAATACTTGAATATGTTTCTACAAAAGTCTGTTCCTTTTTTTAAAAAAAAGTACCCCCATGCTCTCTGCACACAGAGGAATTAACCATAATTACTTAATATCACTAAATAAACAGAATGATTAAAATATAAATTTAATCCCATGGAGAACTGTTCTGAACCCTAAACTGATTAACTAAGATTTAAATAAAAACTTATCTATTTGAAACTTATTTAATATTGAAATATCTTCTGAATTAAAGGTAATTTTCATGTCCAGGCATGGTGGCTCACGCCTGTAATCCCAACACTTTGGGAGACTGAGACGAGAGGATTGCCTGAGTCCAGGGGTTCTAGACCACCCTGGGCAACTTGATGAGACCTCGTCTCTACAATAAATCAAAAAATTAGTTAGGCATGGTGGCAGACACCTGTGGTTCCATCTACTCGGAAGGCTGAAGTGGAAGGATTCCCTGAGCCCAGGTCAAGGCTGCGGTGGCCATGAACATTCCACTGCATTCCAGCCTGGGTGACAGTGAGACTCCAACTAAAAGTAAAATAAAATAAAATTTAAAAAAGATAGTTTTCAGCCGGGCTCGGTGGCTCAGCCTGTAATCCCAGCGCTTTGGGAGGCTGAGGTGAGTGGATTGCCTGAGCCGGTGGGTTCGTGACCCACCTGGGCAACTTGACGAGACCTCATCTCTACAATAAATCAAAAAATCAACTGGGCGTGGTAGCGCGTGCCTGTAGTTACGGCTTCTCGGAAGGCTGAGGCGGAGGGATCGCTGGAGCCCAGCAGGTGAGGCTGCGGTGGCCGGAAGCGGCCACTGCACTCCAGTCTGGGCGACGGAGTAAGACTCCAACAATCCAAAAAAAAAAAAATAGTTTTCATGAGGTAATTATTTTTAATTTCTTTATATATTAGCAATATGAATACGTTTTTTCCTCCTCTCCTGAGTCAGTTAATTAATTAATATTTCTGGATGAAGAATGTTGAATACTTATCTACATGTAAGTATTGACTTACGTCTTGGATAAATATAAAATAGTATGTCAATACCATAAATACCTCTGTTTCTGATACAGAGGGGGAATAAGATTATCTCTATGTGCAAGCTACCTCTTAAAAGTTCAGAATATCATATTGGAAAACTAGTAACTGAATTGTTATGCATTTTTAGCATTATTAGAAACAGCATTGTTCTCATAATTTTTATGTTTTGAAAGAGTTTTATAGTTATCTGAGAGCATATCCACATAGGAAGTTTGAGATGTATCATTCTTAAAATGTGTTTTCTTGGGAAAGAATGTGGTGAGAAGATAAACAGGAAGTAGTTTTTTTGGCATTATGGAGTAGGAGCAGAGGCTTGCTGGGGCTGGCTTGCATGTTTGTGAGCTCATTGCTAAATTATAAGGAATTATGTGACCTGGTTGTTAAACACGGTCATTTAAAAAAATTAAATAATAAAGATAGTAAAAACTCTTCACTTCCTAATTATTTTCCTGCATTTTACTATTATATATATTCTTGAGGTTATTTATGCCTATTATGTTTGTGTGGCGGAAATACTATATAATTGTGCAACTGTGCCTCTCTTCCCATCTCTGCATTCAATGACTTCGTGTTGGTAGCTTGAAATCAACCATAGCAGACGTATTTGTATCATGGAAATTAGGAAATTCTATAAATTAGGGATTTTTTTTTTTTTTGAGTTGGAGTCTCACTCCATCGCCCAGGATGGAGTACAGTGGCACACTCATGGCCACCCAGTGTCTACCTGCTGGGCTCTGGTGATCCTTCCGCCTTAGCCTTCCAAGTAGCCAGAATTACTTAGTAGCATGCTACTAAGCCCTACTATTTATTTTATTTATTGTAGAGACAAGGTATTGCCAAATTTCCCAAGCTGGTCTCGAACCTGTGGGCTCAGGCAATCCACTCGCCTCGGCCTCCCAAAGTGCTGGAATTACAGGCTGAGTCACTGAGCCTGACCAGGGATGTATTTTTGAGAGCCTAGTTATTAAACATTTATCAGCACACTACTGAATAGGATGTTCTTTTTGCATAATGTTCTACTTACTTGAGGATGCCTTTTTTCGTATGTACTTTTTAAATATATTTGTCTGGGGTAACTGGAAGTCTGGAACATAAAACTACTACTACTATTTCATTACCATTACATATGTATTTATTTATCATACATGGGAAATATGACTGAGATTAAAACAAAGCACTTTAAAATATTTTTCCTGTATTTCAAGACTTTTTGGATACACTAAGTAGATATATAAAGAAGTAAATAAATTGTGGGGTGTGTACTGAGAGATACCTACTGTGTATGTGAATCCTCGTTATTTGTGGATTAGGCATTTGCAAAGCTCCCTTCTCATTAAAACATATTTGTAGCTCAAAATTCAATACCCAGGGTGATTTTGCAGTTATTCTTGGACATGTGCAGAGTGGTGAAAATTCTGAGTTACCTGATGCACTCGTTCCCACCTGAGATTGAACAAAGTGATACTCTGCCTTCTTGTTTCTGCTCTCATACTATAAATAAGCATCCTTTTTGTGGTTTGTTTAGTACCACATTTTTACGCTTTTTTGTTGATGATTTCGCTGTTTAAAATGGCCCCTATGTGTAGTCCTGAAGTGCTGTCTGATGTTCCTAAGCACAAGAAGGCTGTGATGTGCCTA
Organism: Cephalopachus bancanus; assembly: GCA_027257055.1. NCBI lineage: Eukaryota > Metazoa > Chordata > Mammalia > Primates > Tarsiidae > Cephalopachus > Cephalopachus bancanus. The sequence continues at coordinate 1,248,432 of JAPVLO010000025.1, read as the reverse complement.
ACAGAAAAAAATATGTCTTAGATAAGCTCATTCAGGCATAAGTTATAGTGCTGTTGGCCACGAGTTCAGTGTTAATGAATCAAGAATATGTATTTTAAAAAGTATCTTTAAACAGAAACACATAAAACAAGATTATATATTGGTAAGTTGATGAAATTGTGACTGGAGCTTGCAGGAACCCAACCCTGTATTTTCCCTCAGAGCAGTGGTTCAGTGTTTGCTGAATCAGTTTATTTATTTATTTATTTTTGTTGGGGATCTCACTCTGTCACCCCAGCTGGAGTGCAGTGGCTTGATCACGATGATCATAGCTTATGGCAGCCTTGGCCTCCTGGGCTCAGGTGATCCTTCCACCTCAGCATCTCAAATAACTGGGGCTACAGGTATGCACCAAGCCTGGCTCGTTTGTTTTATTTATTTATTTTTTGTAGCAATGTGGTTTCGCTTGTTTCCCAGGTTGATCTTGAACTTCTGGGCTCAATCTGTCTGCCTGGGCCTCCCAAAGTGTGAGGATTACAGGTATGAGCCACTGTGCCAGGCCTGATTCAATATTTGTGGTGACTTTATAGAATACAACTGTTACAAATAATGAGAATCAACTGTGTGTACACACACACATTTGTATATGTGTGACGTATGTGATGTAAGTTTTTAAAGAAGTAGACTATGGTTAACTACTGTAAATACTAAATTTATACACTATGCAATTTAATGTTTTATTGATGATTCAGATGGCTTAGAAAGTACATAAATATGCAAATATTTATGAATATGCAGAACTGTTACTTACTATAAATGCATCATTTGTGATTTGTTAACGTTAAAGAAACAGATAGTTTATATAGTTAGTTATCTCATTGAGTGTACTGGTTATATTAGCACTTTCTTGAGCATTTAATTCATGATCGTAAAAGGCTTTATTTTATTCCAATCAGATTATGTATATGAAGCTTTATTGAACACTGCTATTGACATAGATTCACTGGAAGCAGACTCACATTTAGATGAAGTCTGGATCAAAGAAGTGCTAAGGAAGGCAGGGATGAAGTTGAAATGGAGCAAATTAAAACAGGACAAAGTCAGAGAAAATAAAGATGCTGTGAGAAGGTAAAACTTAACTGTATGCATTAGGGGAGGGAGACCATATGGTTTTATTTACACTTTCAATGGAAATATTTACCTTAAAACTTATTTTGTAATTTAAATGATGCATGAGTGTGGAACAAAGTTTTCTTCAAAGTGCTTAAAGCATCAGAAAGTATATTCAGGTTATTATAAAACTTTAAGGTTTATTTTTCTTAGTTTGCTGAGAGTATGTATTGATTTGAATTTTAAAATTTGATTCAGTTCTGCTCATTGTTATGAAAATGCCAACTGTAGGTAGGCAATCATTAAATATTCTTCCATAAGTCATCATATGAATAGGCGGGGAAAATAGTTATGTCAAATGAAAGCTGAATGTTGGGTTTTATTGCTAATGGTAGCTCACAGAGATAACTGTGAACCAGTTCACAGACTGTCAAGTGTTTCTGATATTTAAGAAATGAAACTCCTTTGCTGTTACTTATAGGCCCCAGGCAGATCCAGCTTTATTAACCCCAAGGTCCCCAGTTGTTACTATAATGGGCCATGTTGATCATGGGAAAACGACGTTACTTGACAAACTTCGAAAAACTCAAGTGGCAGCAATGGAAGCTGGAGGCATCACTCAGCACATTGGTGCCTTTCTTGGTATGAACACAAATTACCTTACAATGTGCTTGGGAACCCCACTTATTATTATTTTTTAAACCAAATGTCATAATATGAAATATACAAATGCAAAGTAAAAAGGAAGGCTAAAACTTAAAGCCATTGGCTTGATGAAATGTACAGCAAGTGCTTAAGAAAGGTTATGTTGTACTTTCTATGAGAAAATCATGTCGTCTTTTTTATTCTAGCTCATTCTTAGTTTAATTTAATGTGCCTAAAATTTGTCATTAAATAATTGTTTATATAACCTCCATTGACAAGTTGTGATAATGTTGCTGATAAGAACATTATAAATAATAGTACCCTTTACTGACTACCTAGCATGTGCCCAGCATTGTGCTGAGCACCTTATATGCTTTATCTTTTTAATCTTGGCAACAACATCGTGAGGTAGGTATTAATATTTGCTTTTACATATAAGGAGGCTCATAGTTCTTTGGTTTAAATAACTTGCTCAAAGTACGTAACTAGTAAGTGGCAAAGCCAGGATTTAAACCCAAGTTTGTTGGACTCAAACTCTGAGCTACTAACTACATACTGAATTGCCTTTCTGTGTCAGGATAGTTGTGCAGCTGTGGTTTGCTAATGTATGGGTAGCTGCTTTTTAGTCTTGCTTTTGCTCCAGAATAGATACATATCAGTTGGTACCTTTATGAAAGCAGTTGTATTCTAGAAATATGAAAAATTTTAGTTTGAAATTACTACATGGAAAGGAAACCCTAAGAGTCTCACTAGTATCTTCACTTTTCATAGTGAAATGATCTGTGTTGTTCGGATTAAGATTAATGGAGGGAGTAAAATTATTTTAAGGATTTATGGATTATATATAACAATATCGTATATGTTTCTTTGTATTGAGGAAGTACATATTTGAGTCCTTAGTGTGTTCTTGTATCTGTTTTCACAGTCTCTATGCCTTCTGGAGAAAAGATAACTTTTCTTGATACTCCAGGACATGCTGCTTTCTCAGCAATGAGAGCCAGAGGTGCTCAGGTCACTGACATTGTCATATTGGTTGTAGCTGCAGATGATGGGGTGATGAAACAAACTGTAGAATCTATTCAGCATGCCAGAGATGCTCAAGGTACTGTGTGGTTGACTTACATGTATAAGGAAGGAAGGTGCTTTATTTTTTGTTTGTTTGTTTGTTTTTGAGTTGAAGTCAGTCTGTTGCCCAGACTGGAGTGCAGTGGCACGCTCACGGCCACCACAGCCTCAACCTGCTGGACTCAGGTGATCCTTCCGCCTCAGCCTTCCAAGTAGCTGGAACCACAGGCACACGCCCCACGCCCAACTAATTTTTTGATTTATTGTAGGGATGAGGTCTCGCTGAGTTGCCCAGACTGGTCTTGAATTTGTAGGTTTGGGCACTCTTCTCGCTTCGGCCTCCCAAAGTGCTGGGATTACAGGTGTGGGCCACCGTGCCCAGCTGCTTTGTTTTTTTTCAAAGGATCTACTAAATAAAGTCACAGTTCTGGGGTCATTGACATGTAGCTCATTTAATCTTCACAGCATTCCCAGGATTATTATACCTGTTTTACAGACAAGCCTCGGAGATAGTGAAATTGTTTTACCACAGACTTATAACTGAAAATGTGTAGCAGGATTTAACTTGGGACTTGTGACTACGAGTACATTCCTTCCTCTACTGTGACTTTTTATTTAAACTATTTTATTATGGAACATTTAAGCAGAATAGAATAATGAATTCCTATGTATCCATCACCTAAATTCATTAGGAGTTGCATAATTTTGTCATCCCTTGTTCATTTATTATATGGAATTCTTCTCTAAAGAGAAACTTTCCCTTCATCTACTTTAAATAAGTTCTTATTTGATCAAAGGTATAAAATTTAAACATTTAGAAAATCACTTAACCATCTTCTCCCTATGTCTTCATTTAAAAATTGTAATAATAAGCACCACACACACACACATAGACATTCTGTACATTCATTCATATTCTGATATGACCGTATACCTACCCCCCCATAAATGTACCTGATGGAGTGTCATATTCCCCCCAAGTTTATTGACAAGAAAAAAAAAGTTGAGAATTGCTGAACTAGCCCAATTCTTTCATCTTACAATATCCAACAATATCTTACAACACTAGGCCCAGATGGCAGCCAGAGAACTCTTTTCAATTTTATACAACTATACAGCTAAATTGCAACATATCTGCATTTGGACTGTGGATCATCTAGCTTCCGTTTTTAGTCTCTTTCCTTTTTAATTCCTCAAAACCACCTTTTTGTAATATACTTTGTTCTTAATGGTTTTAGGGAATATATGGCAGACAGAGAATGATTCTAGGCAATACATCACAAGAAGAGAGAGAGAAATTTGTCAGAGATCTCTTAACAACTCTTGATTGAGATAGGATAAATTCATTTACTATGCTTTGTACACCTATTCTTTTGGTTCTTATTAAGTTCAAGCTCATCGATATAGAATGTACTTTTTCACAGTAGTAGGTTGTGGATTGTAAAACTTTTTTGTGTCTCAATTTCTGTTCCTTTGATGCTTGAAGAAATTGTAGAGATGGTGAGATACAGCGAGAGAATTATCTCCTAGAATTTTGTGTGATTTCTCCAGAGTAATAGCAAGTAGATAAGAAGATTATTTGGTCTCCATTCATTAAGCAAACACTTATCAAGAGCCTACTATGTCTTGGTTACTGAACTAGGTGTATGAATAAAGAGTTGCTGTAATTCCTAAAAGAAAATTGCAACAATGGTACTTAGTTTCAACCCAGGATGAGATGTTGGGTTCAAACAATAAGTTATGCTGGGCTCATGCCTGTAATCCCAGCACTTTCCGAGACTGAGGCAGAAGGATCACTTGAGGCTAAGAGTTCAGGTCCAAGGCGGAAGGATCGCTGGAGCCCAACAGGCGAGGCTGCGGTGGCCGGGAGTGGCCTGCACTCCAGTCTGGGCGACTGAGTGAGATTCCAACTCAAAAAAAAAGAAGAAGACCGAGAAACCCTGGTCTCTACAGATCATTTAAAAAAAACTAGCCAGACTTGGTGGCACACGCTTTTAGTCCTGGCTACTGAGGAGGCTGAAGCAAGAGGAACACTTGAGCCCAGGAATTTGAGGCTGCAGTGAGCTATGATTGTGCCACTGCACTACAGCCTGGGCGACAGAGCTGTCTCTAAAAGAAAAAACAATGGGTTAATAAAGAAGAGGCAAATGGTCTAGTATTATTGAATTAGAATCTTCTCATGATTCTTTTAGGGTGAGATTATCTATAATACAGTTACTGATCTTGCTTTTAGGTTTAAGGATAGGCCTCTTTCTACCCAAAATACAGTTGACCCTTGAACAATATGGGTTTGAGCTGTGTGAGTCCACTTATATGCACGTTTTTCAACCAAACACAGATTGAAAATACAGTATTTGTGGAATTTAAACCTTATACAATAACTTTTCATATACATGGTTCTGTAGGGCCAACTGAGGGACTTGAGTCTGCACAGATTTTGGTATATATGGTATGGGGAGGGGAGCATGTCCTAGAACCAATCCCCCTAAGTATGGCAGACATGACTGTATTATTTTTTAAATCATCTCAGGTGTCAGATCTTAATTCAGAATCTGCTTATAATAACAGTTTTAGCAACTCACATCTAGAATCCTTTATATGCAGAGAGTAGAGTGAGTGGTGTGACTCTAAAGTGGGTCTTTGTGGTCTCTTGTTAGATAAGTATATCCACTGAGTAAAGAGAAAGCTATAGTACTTTGGTGTCTCACTGTGAATACCTGAAATCAAAGGTATTGTCATGTGCACTTTTCTTACCTTGATCCCTTTCAGTTCCTATTGTCCTTGCCATAAACAAATGTGACAAAGCTGAGGCTGATCCTGAAAAAGTGAAGAAAGAGCTGCTGGCTTATGATGTGGTGTGTGAAGATTGTGGAGGTGATGTACAAGCAGTGCCTGTCTCTGCACTTACGGTAAATGTGGACACCTCAGATGGGAACACTACACAAAATACACACAGTGCATTATACCTAAAGAGCATTTTGACATACATAATTGTATTGTTTTTAAAAATTCTCTGGACACTAGGCAAAGATGGTATCATTATCCTGGTCTGGCAAATTAGGCTCAGAGTCAGTTACCAGTGGAGAGTCAGGTCTAAATCCTTTTTTTTTTATCATTGTAAGACACTTAGAATGAGGAGACTAAATGGTGAATGATGTGGGTAGGGATAGGGTAACAGTAGGCTAAAGACTGTTATAACTAGACATGAAATCCAGTTGGTAATAAAAATTCCTTTATTTCATGCCTTTCATAAGTAAAAAAACTATAGAATAGGCTTTAAAGCATTTAAGAGATTTAAAATGTCAAATACAAAGATTAAACATCTGAATTGATTTTGTTATTGATTGGATATTTCTATGGTTTCAATTACTATAAGTTTTATAATGTTATTTTTGTTGAGTCCCATTTTCTTTAATATTACCAATTACTTTTTCTTGGATGGCAAACTCCAAGGAAGTTCAGTACTTGCCTCATATCAACATTTTCCAATTCTCATATTCTACAGAGGTTTCTGTTAAGTAGCACTTTCCTTTTTTGTCATTCTTGTCATATTCCACAGTTAATTTATAATACAGACTTTTTTCCTGAACATCCACTGAAGGGATGGTGCTATACTCAACTTCCTTCCCCCCAATTAAATCTTATTTTGTCTTTGTTTTTCCTAAATTTGTTACCTCCAAGATGCTTAGAAATTATGCCTCCATTAATAGTAAAACTGCCTCTTTTCCTCCGAAATTCATAAAATGCCATTATACTTCAATTGTTATTGCACTCTGAAAGCCAGATAACAAGTTTGCTACAATAAGATTAAAATATTTGAAGACTTGACCACCTTTTCTGCCCAGATACCGTCAGAGGAGTAGGTTGATAAGCTGTTAGGAGGCATAGCAATGATTCCTAGGAAATAGAGGGAATTGAGAGGGACAGGGAGATAAGATGAGGCCTTCTTTTCCAAGACACAGAGGACGACTTCATGCAGAGAAACAATGCCAGCTCTACTTTTGGGAGCGGCATGTCATAAATTGGAATAAATACTAGGAATAAGTGGGTGGGTAGCAAAGTATTTGGTCAGTTTTTCTTACAGTTGTCTGTGGTTTTATACTGCCTAACAACTGTGGGCAATCTCTTACCTGACATGGAGAGTGGGAAAATCCCTTGCCCATCAGTTTCAGTTCCGTCACCAGTTAATTAGCTGTGTGATCTTGGAACCATGGAGAGCATAGTAAACACAGATCATGGTAGGTAAAAGAACCATCTACTTTAGCACCTTTTTTAGTTGAGGAAAGGAGACCCAGGGAGGTAAAGTGAGTTTTCAAGACTGCGTAGTTACCTGATTGCAGGATATGGCTTAGAGCCTGGGTCTAGCACGTGCTTTCTTTCCTTATTTTAATATATATATATATTTATTATATGTCTTATTTAATTTAATTTAATTTTATTGGCTCAGGCTATTCTTCCACCTCAGCCTCCTTAGTAGCTGGGACTACAGGTGTGTGCTACCATACTCAGCTAATTTTTCTATTTTTTATAGAGATGAGGTCTTGCTGTGCTGCTTAGGGTGGTCTTTAATTTCTGGGTTCAAGCAATCCTCCCACCTCAGTTTCCAAAGTACTGGGATTATAGGCATGAGCCATCACACCCAGCCTGGTTCACTGTCCTGATGAGCTACAGTTAGTTAAAGCATTGGAATTCTGAAAGCAACAACAACAAAAAGAAAGTAAGAGGAAGAAAACACAATTATAGAGTCCGATGAAAGAAAAATAAAATGAATAGAGCCATGTGTTTATGAAAGAGTATTGGGCAACCCCTTTGGGTCCCCTCCCACTGTGGGAGCTTTTCTGTCCTCTCAATAAATCTTGCTTTCAAAAAAAAAAAAAGGAAAAAGAAAGGGTATTAACAAGCCCACCAGTGGTCATCCTTTACAAAAAATAACAATTTGTTCCTTGCAAGATCTGTCCTTGGCTCAGGATTTCTTGCTGATCTGTCCTTCCCTTCCTCCTTTCCTTCCTTTTTTTCTTTCTTTTCTGCTCCCTCCCTACCTCCATTCTTTCCTTCCTTCCTTTATTAAATTTGGTAATTGATGCTTTTTTTGCCTAAAGAGAAAAGTATTTAACTGTCGAGGATTATTTTGCTTTCTGACCCTGGTATTTACATTTCTAGATAATATGTATTAATGTATATTAACAACCTTTGTTGTTAAAGGGTGATAATCTGATGGCTTTGGCAGAAGCAACACTTGCTCTTGCAGAAATGTTGGAATTGAAAGCAGATATCACTGGCCCAGTGGAAGGAACGGTAATAGAGTCTTTCACAGACAAAGGAAGAGGGTAGGACTGTTAAACTACTTGCTTTTTTACAATTTTGTTCCATGGTTTTTGTGATTTAATTATATAACAATATATTATTTTAATTGCATGTAATTGTTAGTTCAGGAACAATATTTTTGAAGCATTTGTTTTGAAAAGTATTTTATTAACACAAGAATACAAAAATATAGTTATTGTCAGTAGACCTTAGCAGGTTATCTGTATACATCTAGTAGTCATATTCAGATGACTTAAGTAGTTCAATTTGTTTGATTTTTTTCCTCCCCCCCACTGACTTGATTGAATTGGTAAAGCCACATAGATAACATAAGTTGGAATGAAATACCAATAGCTGCATTTTAGGGTTTGTAAATTCCATATGATCTTGCTCATTATCATAATATATTAAAAGGTCTCTGAAACAGCATTCTTGAATTTTCCTACCTATCAGCAAGAGAGGTTTTCTCATTGCCTTTTTTTTTTTTTTTTTTGAGTTGGGCTCTCACCCGGTCTGGAGTGCAGTGGCACGGTCACAGCTCATGTAGCCTGGACTTCTTAGGCTCAGGCAATCCTTCCACCTCAGGCTCCTGAGTTGTCAAGACTATAGGTACATGCCACCATAACTGGCTAATTGTGTGTGTGTATATGTGTAGAGATGAGGTTTTACCATATTGACTAGGCTGGTCTTCAATGCCTATGCTCAAGATCCTGCCTTGGCCTCCCAAAGTGCTGAGATTATAGGCGTGAGCCACCACACCTGGCTTTCTCATTGCTTTATATTCTTTAATAGTTGTGAGTAATCTCTTAGCTGACATGGAGAGTGGTATAGAAAATGGGTTAAGATTCTGTCAGAGCACCCTGCTCCCTCTCTTAGTATAACCTTACAAAAAATGCTTTTTTGTTTGTTTATTTGGTCGGGTTCTCACTCAGGCTGGAATGAGATGGAATGATCAAGGCTTAACATAGCATTGACCTCCTGGGCTCAGGCAATCCTTCCGCCTCAGCGTCCCACATAGCTGGTATTGCAGGTGCATCAGCACACCCAGCTTTGAAATGTTTTCATAGTATGAAAAACTACTTAAGAAGTTGAAAAATGGTGGAATAAACCTTGTGCATACTTATGTTTATGTATATTTAAACCTCCTGAAGATATCTTTGCTCTACTTAAGGAAGTCCAATTATGGCATTAAAAACACTCTTATTTTCATTTTAGTCCTGTTACTACAGCTATAATTCAAAGAGGAACTTTGAGAAAAGGCTCAGTTCTGGTTGCTGGGAATAGTTGGGCAAAAGTGCGCTTAATGTTTGATGAAAATGGAAAAACAATTGATGAGGCCTATCCCAGCATGCCAGTGGGAATTATAGGCTGGAGAGACCTTCCTTCTGCGGGAGATGAAATTCTTGAAGTAGAATCTGAGGTACATCGAGCTTAATTCCTATATAAGACATGATATAATGATTTAATATATCAATCTGTAATGTTATACCAAAGAAGTGTATTAATGTTAACAAATAATTCTAGTTTACAAGAGACTGTGAGGGGGCCAGTTGTGCCATTTTAAATGTATTAGACTACAGAATTTTTTTTAAAATTTGAGGTTTTTAAAATTAAATCATTTATACACAAAGCTTCCGAATTAAAATTTTACATGTTTCTTGAAACTTATAAGTTGTTTCATACATGATAATGGGGGAAAGCACAGAGACTTTTTAACCTAGTAGTTATTGGTGTTTATTCATTAAATAATGCCAGCTTTTCCCCTGTAAAGTCCAGGGCACGTGAAGTTGTTGACTGGAGGAAGTATGAGCAAGAACAGGAGAAAAATAAAGGTGATCTGAAAATAATAGAAGAAAAGCGAAAGGAACACCAAGAAGCACATCGGAAAGCCCGTGAGAAGTATGGCACTTTGCACTGGAAGGAGAGATCATTTATAAAATATTTAGAAAGAAAAGAACAAAAACCCTTAAAACCAAAAGAGAAAACAGAACGAGATTCAAATTTGCTTCCTGTGATTATTAAAGGTGCCTTTTAAAAGATTTTATTTTATAACTCATTTTTTGAATACATGTATTTCTTTATTTTCACACTTAGGTTGAGCCTGTACATTTTAAGTGAAAATTATTTCGATATTTTGGGAGACATTTTCTTAGTCAACATATTTCTTGCTGACTTTGCTATAAATGTTCATAAATATACATTTGGCTCATTATATTAAGTCAAGCAGATATTTGTAATACTAAGTTTAAATAAAAGTGGATTTAGTGATAAATGCCATTTCTATCATGGCTTTAAATAGATTATTGTCATTTTTCTGTCTGCTGATGCCTAACTCTTAATATCAACATTTTAAAACCTTTTCTGTATTTAGGTGATGTTGATGGTTCCGTTGAGGTCGTTTTGAACATTATAGATACCTATGATGCTTCACATGAGTGTGAACTAGAATTAGTACATTTTGGAGTGGGTGATATTAGTGCAAATGATGTTAACCTTGCTGAGACATTTGATGGTAAGGATTCCATTTCTTATTTGTTAAGCCGTATTCCCTAGATCACATTGTGAACCGTCTACTTCTGTCTTTTGTTACTTAGCTTGTCACACCTTTATGCCCATCTGCATCACTATTCCTGCTATAGTCCAGTCCTAGCTAGCAAGTGGGACCGAACAGGATGTGCAGTATTGCAGCCATAACTCTACTTGTTGCGGTTGTACTGCAACCTTGCAACCTTAAGGAACTATTTCAAGACTGAGTAGTGTTTCTTGATTTTTTTTTTAAGTACCATTACTGCACCCTTATCCTCCTCTTCCTAGTTCCCCATCGAACCCAAGATTGGTTCTCTGTATCTTTCATTAATTTAGATTTCTGAATGATCTTAACATCAGCCTATTCATTACTTCTGGCTACCTATCTTTGTTAATTTATAAATCATATCTTTATAGATAAAAGCTTATTTTAGCTTTAAATGCCTAGACAACAAAGAACTGTCTTTATTAGTTGAACTTATGATATACAAAAGGGGATTCATGGCTGTCATTTTAAATAAGTTCAGCACCCAGTAGTTAATCATTTAGGAAAGAGTTATTTTTGAAACCTGACTTGATTAGAGTTATATGTCACCACTATTACTGTAAAGGTATTTTAAGTAATGCAGATTAATTCAAAGTATTTTGTAGGCACTGGCTGACCTAGCACTGTGCTATGTAATGTAGATAGTATATTGAATGATTTCTTAATGATAAGACTTTCAGGGTGATTGTGTTTTTCTCAAGTAAACTGTTTGGATTAATTTTTTCATTCTTTCTGTCTGAGACAAGAGTGTTTTGCTTCTGCTTTTCTTCCTCCTAAAGTATTTGCAATTAAATACATTATTTGTCTTTAGGTAGAATGGTCAACTCCATGAAACTTTTTTTTTTTTTTTTTTTTGAGTTGGCGTCTCACTCTGTTGCCCAGACTGGAGTGCAGTGGCCGCTTCCAACCACCGCAGCCTCGCCTGCTGGGCTCCGGCGATCCTTTCGCCTCAGCCTTCCGAGTAGCCAGAATTACAGGCATACGCTACCATGCCTGGCTGATTTTTTAATTTATTTATTGTAGAGATGAGGTCTCGCTGCCCAGGTGGGTCTCGAACCCGCGGGCTCAGGCAATCCACTCACCTCAGCCTCCCAAAGGCGCGGGATTACAGGCTGAGCCACCGAGCCTGGCTTGAAACTTCTTTTTTTAAAAAATTATTATTTACTTATTTTTAAGTGAGAAAGCATGATTTATTGAGAGGACAGAAAAGCTGCCACAGCGGGAAGGGACCCGAAGGGGTTTTCCCCATGAAATTTCTTTTGCATCTTAAAATAACTCTTGAACTTTACCCATTAAGTCACTATTTTCTCCCCACCCCTTTAAGTCACTATCTTTTGGCCATCTAAATACCTAAGTGTAATCCACAAAAACTATAGACATTAAGATTGTAATAGAATTATTAAGATAAAGCAATAATATTTCAGTACTGGTCAGTTTTTGTTTTCTTATTTCTCTGGTATAAACCAAATTTTTATTTAGCATACTGCCTTGCATATTCTAGACACTTAAAATAGTGTTTCTTGAATAAATTGATTTAAAATCATAAAGAAATTTTCCTTGTTAAATAAGCCACAATACAACTTATAAAATTCTTTCGTTAACTTGAAAATTTACTAATTTTGGTGAGAAAAAAGTCGTAGAATTTCTTAACTCTCCAAATTGCTATTTTTACTTAATTTACATACAAAGAAATAAAACCATTTAGATTTGAGTTTCAGCTTGAAAGACACATGATTATAATGCAATCTTTGTGCTCCTTTATTGATTGTTTGTTAGGTGTTATATATGGCTTTAATGTGAATGCAAGCAGTGTTATCCAGCAGTTAGCTGCAGGAAAAGGAGTAAAAATTAAACTTCACAAAATCATCTACCGTCTTATTGAAGATTTGCAAGAAGAACTGAGCAGCAGGTTGCCCTGTGGTGTGGAAGAACATCCAATAGGTGAGTGTTCACTGAATGTTACTTCTATGAAACGGCGGCCAAAAAAACCCGGAATTGTTTTTTGGAGGGCAGGCCCTTTGTAGTACACTCAGAATTTGTTTCTTTGGATCAAACGGTAGTTTTTTGTTTTTTTAAATTTTTATTTTGGAGTCAAAGTCTCACTATTGCCCAAGCTGGAGTTCAGTGGCACACATGGCTGCCGCAGCCTCAACCTACTGGGCTCAGTAGTGATCTTTCCGCTGTACCTTCCAAGTAGCTGGAACTACAGGTACGTGCCATCATACCCAGCTAATTTTTTGATTTATTGAAGAGACAAGGTCTTGCCATGTTGCCCAGGCTGGTCTTGAACTACTGGGCTCAGGCAGTCCCTGTTTGCTTCCACCTCCCAAAGTGCTGGGATTACAGGATGAGCCACCATGCCTGGCCTGACATGATAGTTTTTATCTGGAAGTTTTGAGATGGTTGCGTTATGATCTGCAGAAGAAACATCCTGAGTTGTGGCAAACAGGTGACTGGTTCTTCCATCATGATTATGCATCTACCCACACCACATGAGTATTCGGCAGTTTTTAACCAAAAATGGCATGAGCCCTGTGTTTCATTCACCCTCTCTATTCACTGAGTGGATGAAAAAAGTCCTCACAGGGAAATGTTTTGCTGATGTGGAAGTTGTGCAACAGAAATGGCAGCAGCACTAATAGGCATCAAAATCAATGAGTCCAGTGGGTTCAAGACCAGCCTGGGCAACTTGGCGAGACCTCGTTTCTATAATAAATAAAAAATTAGCCGAGTGTGGTAGTCTGTGCCTGTAGTTCCGGCTACTTGGAAGGCTGAGGCAGACAGATTGCCGGAGCCCAGCATGCTACTGCACTCCAGCCTGGGCGACAGAGTGAGACTCCAACTAAAAAGGAAAAAAAAAAAAAAAGTCCAGAAACTGTTTTGAACAGTGGAAAAAGCATCTTGATAGATGCATTGCATCAAATGGAGAGTACTTTGAAGGTGACTGGTTTAAACCTGCAAGAATACATAATTTTTAATAACTAAATTCCAGGCTTTTATGTGTCCTCATATTCACATTTTAGGTACTATAAATAGCACTTGAAGGCAAAGTTTTCAAGTGTTCTAGAAAATAATTACTACCAAAGGAATTCATTGTAATTTCCTGTGTTATAAACACCTGCCCTGTGTAACATATTGTGCTTAAACCTTGAAGACACAAAGGCAAATAAGGCAGTAAGAACTTGCCCTCAAGGTTAGACATGAACAAATTATAATACAAATTAGACTAGAATGTGAGGCGTAAAGATTATTAATGGTGTCACAGAAAGTGGTCATTGATTTTGTTCTGGACTGGCAGAAAAATCTACCATGAGAAGAACATTTACATTTCAATATTCAATGTTTTAAAGTAGTCTTTCAAGCAAATCTCTTGGCCAGGTTAAAGGGTGTTTATTTAAAATTAATTGAATCACTGTATTACTCTTTTTTCCTCCCCGCATAGGTCTTTAACTTATTTTGGTAATAGTTTTAAATTTCCAGAGAAATTGCAAGAAGAAACTCTTATATATCTCTTACTTAATTCAGCAATTGTTTACATTTTGCCCGCTTTGCCTTTTGCCTCCCTCTAATAGTCACATGATGCCCCCCCACCATGTGAGAGTAAGTTTGCAATACTGTGTCATTGCCTCTAAAGTACATCTGCTAAGCACAAGGATATTCCCTTGTAAAACCACAGAACAATGATCACTCAGGAAATTAAACATTTATTTATACAGTACTATCATTTAATACACAGTCCATATTAAAATTTTGTCCATTGTCCCAACAATGTACTTTTTTTTTTTTTTTTTGAGTTGGAGTCTCACTCTGTCACCCAGACTGGAGTGCAGTGGCCACTCCTGGCCACCGCAGCCTCGACCTGCTGGGCTCCGGCGATCCTTCTGCCTCAGCCTTCCGAGTAGCCGGAATTACAGGCATGCGCTACCACGCCCAGCTGATTTTTTTGATTTATTGTGGAGATGAGGTCTCGCTGCAACAATGTACTTTATAGGTATATGTTTTTCCTAGTCCAGGATCATGGATTATATTTGTCATATATGTCTAGTCTCATTTAATCTGAAACAGTTCTTCCATTTTTGTCTTTTTTTACCTTGACATTTTTGAAGCATACATGCCAGCTATTTTGTAGAATGTACCTTAATTTGGATTTGTGTGATGTTTTCCTGATGAGATTTGGTTTTGTATTTTGGTCCACATAGATTTATTTTAGGCTTTTCTGACCCATTCACCATGATCATACAGAGATTTGTATGTATACAAATTGGAAAACTGTAAGTCATACGAGGGTTTCTAGGAGTAAACAAACATATCAGTCAACACCCTAGAAAACTGGTTCATTATAGTGTGTTACTTCATTATTGGAATTATTGGAAAAAAGATTCATGGAATTAGTACTCCTAAGGGGATATAAATTAACCTGTAGCAAGATTAAAAATAAATCAAGTAATGATAGGTGATCTACTCCAGAAAATATATTGGAGGAAAGCTGAAAACAAGATGTTCATGGAGCAGACATAAATAGCCAAAGATTTTCATGTTTTTATTCCTAATATCGATCAGGAAAGTAAAGTTGATGGAGTCAAGGAAACCCGGACCTCTTTTCTGTGTGAGTTAAGATTCTCCTACTTAATTCTTGCACTGCATGTCAGAAAGTAGGTATTTCTCAGCGTCTTTACATATTCTGCATATTCTCTTCTTCCTAAAGGTGAGGCCTCTATACTAGCTACCTTCTCTGTAACAGAGGGGAAGAAAAAAGTCCCTGTGGCTGGCTGCAGAGTTCAAAAGGGACAGTTAGAAAAACAAAAAAGATTTAAGTTAATCCGTAAAGGACACGTTATTTGGAAAGGTAAGCAATATCAAAATCTGTTTTTATAATAGCATATCCGGTTACCAAAACACAATTGTTACCATCTGAAATCCTTTCATTTTTCATTCCCATAGTCCCAGTTCAAGTCATTTTATTACTATTGTAACTCCTAACTGGTCTGTAGCTGATGGGCTCCCTTTGCCTGAGATGTTTATATTGGGTTTTCCCATTCACATTCTGGGTACAATTACATCCTCTGCAAAAAATTTCTATCTTTGAAATGGGAGATTTAGGATTTTTTGTTACAAGCCAAATCTTGCTTACAGCAAGCTTCACTTTGAGGGGATTTCCTTGGTATGTAGACCTACTATCTAATATGACAAGTCTAGAATTTTTGAGACTGTGTTAAGTGTAGTATTCCTTGTGAGACCATACTGCACATTTAGTAGGTACTTATTTGTTGAATATGCTAACCTTAAGTTTTTTTTTAAAGGCTCATTAACCTCACTGAAACACCATAAAGATGACGTTTCAGTCATTAGAAGTGGAATGGACTGTGGTCTCAGTTTAGATGAAGAAAAGATAGAATTTAAAGTGGGAGATGAAATTGTTTGTTACGAAGAAAAGGAAGTTCTAACCAAGACTTCTTGGGATCCAGGATTTTAAAATTATATTAAAAATGTAAATCACTAAATGTTTTACTTTATTGAAGATAGAAATGTATTATTACCACAAAGTACCTAAGTTGTCCTACCAAGTATTAATATGCTAGAACACAATGCCAAAGTGCCACAAATAGGAAACCTTATTTAAGGATGCCTTGAACTAGAAACCCTGGAAACACAAGCAGTATGGCAAAAGAGAATTCTAATGGTTAAATTACAATTTTACCGTATGGTAAAAGCATATTACTAATTGTAGTAATCAGAGTTTAATAAACTTCTCCCAAGTGTATGCTTTAGTTGAGTGTTATCAGAACTTTGGGAAGCGGGAGGATTGCTTGAGCCGAGTTTTTGATCAGCCTGGGCAGCATAGTGAGATCTCATCGCTACCAAAAAAAAATCAGGCGTGGTGGTGCATGTCTGTGGTCTCAGCTATTTGGAAGGCTGAGGCAGGATTCCTTGAACTCAACAGGTCGAGGCTGTAGTGAGCCATGATCGTGCCACTGCACTCCAGCCTGGATGACAGCATGAGACCTCCCCGCAAAAAAAAATTCCCAAGAGTTCATGCTCAGCTAAGCACACACTGTACTATTATAGGCATACAGACAGAACATTCTACTGAAACCACCCAGGGTCTCAGGATGCATTTCAATTGGCAACTTGAATCCAACCTTTAACAGAAGTATGTTGTAGTCTCTTTTAAACCAAAGGTCCTAACACTTAGCCACACAAATCAGTTCTCAAATGGCTATGACAGCCCCCATGGCCAACATTTAACCAGCCCAAAATGTTTTTAGTGCTCAGGTCAAGAAACAAATACAAGCAGGCTTATTTACACAGCTGACATTAAATAAAACTCTTCTGTCAAAATATAGGTAGCCTAATATCTTATTATGAAGTGCAACATTCCATGATGGCAGTAGCACATCTTAGAGGTACCACTAAGGCAAATGGTGTGCCTGCAAGTTGGAAGCTCAAAAACCATTCTTTAAATCACTACAATAAAATTCAACAATTAAATGTTAGTTCATGTCTTTTATTAGCTCATACACAATTACTTCTCTTCTGGTTTGTTGAAGCAGTAAGTCAGACAACATTTGCCACAGTAATGTCTGTCAAAGTGGCTGGCCATAAAAACTCCAGCACCACATTCATCTGAAGGACACTCTCGACGAAGGCGACTGATTTTGCCATTCTCATCCACCTGAAAAGTACAAACTTGCTGTAAGGTAATTTTACAACATATTCTGAAGTTTAAGTGATTCAAAATATTTACGCTGTTAACCACATAAAACATAGTTCTAATTTAGTGCTTATACACCAAAGCGTGATAAATTCACACCAGTAATCATGCTAACAAATTCGTGAGTCTTGGGACTTTTGTACATTAAAAGCTACCTGATAGATGAAGTTAAGACCTGAATCCTGATCTGACTTCAAACTCAGAACCCTAATTTAAAACAAGCCCTTTCAAATAACAAACAGGAAAAATACAGAAGATTAAGCTTCTAAATAAACCACGACTTTGCTCATCTTCTGCCTATCACATTCAACTGACTCACCTTATAGTACTTCAGGACAGCCAGCTTAACCTTCTTTCTCTTATGCTTATTCTTCTTGGGAGTCGTATAAGACTTCTTCTTCCTTTTCTTAGCACCACCACGAAGTCTCAACACAAGATGAAGAGTAGATTCCTGTTAACGAACAGACAATGAGCAGGCTTTCATGCTCCATCAATGGGCAAACCAACACCATGCATCTCTTAAGTAAACGCAACAGTGGCACACAATACCACCTATGAGAGTCCCACTCCCCTACCCCAAAAGTAGTTTCTGATTCCTAACTACCAGTTCACAGGGAAATTAAAGAATGTGCCCATTTATACCATCAGACACAACCTGTAAAATCATATTGTGAGAAACTGTATCAATGCTTCCCAAACATTAGTGCAGATGCCATCTGGGAATCTATTCCTAATATGATACAATTCTTCCTACTTCTGGCAAAATTTCCAAAATAAAATTTATTTGTAAGGCTGACTTTTTCCTCTAAACAGACCTTTTGAATGTTGTAGTCAGACAGAGTACGTCCATCTTCCAGTTGCTTGCCAGCAAAGATCAGTCTTTGCTGATCAGGAGGAATTCCTTAAAAAAGAAAAAGAAATTAAGTCACAGCACAAGCTTTATGTGCTGCAGATTTACAAGGTAATAACTCTGAATCAAGTAAGTGATTCACTTACACCTGTCACAAGTCCATTGTTCGAAATATTTACGTATTTTACCACTTTTAATCTTAATGACAACACTCAACATGTTAACATAGAAACCTTAATTTTGAAGATGAGGAAACAGGTATAGAAAACTTAAAAACTTGTTCAAATTAATTAAGTTAAATGCATCTCAAGTAATTCAATCTAAGTGGCTTGGCTCCACGCTCATAAACGTGTTTATTATGTAATTGCAAGTTTTTCCCTTTGTCAATCTGATCCCTCTCCCCTCACCAAGAGCAGACATGCCTAGCGCCTACAAGAAGGTTGGGGTCTCTACAACTTAATTTTCCTGAACTACATCAAAATATTACTTGCCTTCCTTATCCTGGATCTTGGCCTTTACATTTTCTATTGTATCCGAGGGTTCAACCTGTGAATTTTAAAACATAAGTACATCACCCAATAAGGAACAACGAAAAACTCATTTAATCCAACTTGACTACAACCAAAGAACCGGGTGGCAGGGTTGAAGTCTACTTAACAGAGTTGATCACCAGCCAGCAGGCCACCTCCCACGATTGCCACCCGGGAGCGGACGGCCTCTCTCCGGCGCAGGGCGGGAGGCGGCTGCAGGGCCACACGTGCGCGCCCGGCCGGCCAGGAGAGTCTCCCTCCCCACCGCGTGACCCCTGCTCTGCACAACCGGCTGGAACCACTAGAAAAGGGACAGGCCCACCCTTTGGGTATCGAAAACCCACTACAAAACCTTGCTAAGCAAACTATCCTGAATTCAGAGCTCAAATTCGGAATAATGGTCTCAGGGGCTCGGAGAGCGACGCCGGTCCGGAAATCCACCTCAGGACCTCATCCAGGCCGTGGCCTCCTCACAACATCTGGCCCGTACCTCGAGGGTGATGGTCTTCCCTGTAAGGGTTTTCACGAAAATCTGCATCTTGGCGGTGGTCCCACCTGAGGGTGAGGGAAAAGACGAGATGGGTTACACCTGGGGACACAGAACAGAGCAGCCGATAGGGCGCGGGCCAGAGAGGGGCCGCGGTTCAGACACTCACCGCAGATGGCGGATCGAAAAGGAAGAGCGCCGCGCCGGACCACGGGGTTTCCCGGAGCCTCCGCCGGAAGTCCCGCCCCTTAGGCGACCACTGCAAATGCCTGCTTACTGCTGTAACAGCGACTGTCTAATCTAGTGCCAGACTGGTTCGTGAATCTCCTTTCTGCTCTAACGTGGGCTTATTTCTCATCAGCCTTCAGGATGTTCTCGAAATGGTAGATTTAAACAGTTTACGCATGATTTCAAAAAGACTCTCCCCATGCAGTCGACGTGGCTAGGAGGGTCTTTAAAAAGGGGTGGGTAGAGAGGGGCCTCACTAAGGAAAATGGAGAAAATGGAAGTGTGTTCTGGGAATCGTAGTTCTCCGCTGCGTTCGTGTAACTGGGTCTACTAGTCCCAAAATGCAGCTCTACAGGCCGGGTTCCCTAGTTACTGTCTCTAAGCGCTGGAGTTGGTGTTTGGAAAGGGATTCAGGTGAGCACTCGAGGCAGGAGGAAGCCGAGTTATGGTTTCGGGGAGGGGGGAAACGCGCCGGGAAAGGGCTAGCAGGAAAGGCTGAGGAACAAGAAAGGGGTGTGGGGCACGAAAGTGTCGTTCACCCACTTCCCGAGCGGCGAGGGCGGAGGAGCGGCGACCCGCCGGACACTCCCTGGGCCTCCTCGGGAGCGAAATCCCCGCGGTCTCTTCCAGGGTAAAGAGGTGAAATTGTCCGGGCGGGCTTCAGCCTTTTCTCGCCTGAAGTCCCTCCCCGCCGGCAACGCCCAAGCCTCTCCTAGCCTATAAAACGGCTTCATAGGTCGAAAGTCACAGTTTTCAAATTTTAAAATGAAGCCATACGGAAAAGAAACCTGCAGAAGTTGTATAATTTTCCTTAAAAAAAAATTTTTTTTTTTAAAGCTGGGCGCGGTGGCTCACGCCAGTTATTCCGGCACTTTGGGAGGTTGAGGCAGGTGGACCTCTTGAGGCCAGGAATGGAGACCAGCCTGGGACACAAAGCAAGACCCCCGCCCCCTTCTACACCCCTCCCCCACCTCCCCAGTTCTCTACAAGAAATAGAAAATCCTTCGTCGTGGCATGCACCTGTAGTCCCAGCTACTTGGAAGGCAGAGGCAAGAAGATCGCTTGAACCCAGGAGGTCGAGGCTGTGGTGAACTGTGATCATGCACTCTAGCTTGGGCGACAGAGTGACACCTTTTTAAAAAGAGACAGAGTCGGCCGGGCGCGGTCGCTCAAGCCTGTAACCCCAGCAATTTAGGAGGCCGAGGCGAAAGAATTGCCTGAGTCCAGGGGTTCGAGACCAGCCTGGGCAACTTGGTGAGACTTGTCTCTACAATAAATTAAAAAATTAGCCGAGCGTGTTAGCACGCTCCTGTAGCTTCGGCTACTTGGAAGGCTGAGGCGGAAGGATCGCCTGAGCCCAGCGAATTGACCCTGGGGTGGCCGTGAGCGTGCCACTGCACTCCAGCCTGGGCGACAGAGCGAGACCTGACTCAAAAAATAAAGTAAAATAAAATAAAGAGACAGGGTCTCGCTCTGTCGCTCAGACTGGACTGCATTGCCGCCATTATAGCTCACCACAGCCTTGACCTCCTGGGCTCATGTGATTCTCCCAAGTAGCTGGGACTACAGGTACGTGCCATTATACCCGATTGATTTAATTTTGGGGGGGTGGAGAGAGTAGATATTGGGTCCTGCTCTGTTGCCTAGGCTGGTCACAGACTTTTAGCCTCATGCGATCCTCCCATTTGACCCTCCTAAAGGGATGGGATTACCAGCATGAGTCACTGCACCTGGCCAAGTTGTAGAATTTCCACGTTTGAACATTGGGAGCATTGTGAAAGACCTTGAGAGGAAGTTTTTGGAGTATGTGTAGGATGCTCTCCAGGCAAGACAGGCCAGTTAGAAACAAGTTGCTTTCTTACCCTGTTCTTTCTCTACTCCACAAACCAGAGTCCTTTCTAATGCACTCTTTTAATATCTTTTCTGTTTATCTCTCCATCCTCTCCCTTCCACATCCCCATCTCCATCTCCAAATTCAGGCCTTAATTTTCTCTCTTTTTTCTTTTTTTGTTTTTTTTGAGTCAGAGTTTCACTTTGTTGCCCAGGCTGGAGTGCAGTGGCACTCACAGCCACTGCAGCCTCTACCTGCTGGGCTCAGGCGATCTTTCCATCTCAGCCTTCCAAGTAGCTGGAAATACAGGGGCACGCTACCATGCCCGGCTTATTTTTTTATTTATAGTAGAGATGAGGTCTCATCTAGTTGTTGATGCTGGTTTCAAACCCCTGAGCTCCAACAATCCTCTCACCTCGATCTCCCAAAGTGCTGGGATTACAGGCTTGAGCCATTGCACCTGGCAGACCTTAACTTTCTACTGGAGGGGTTTAGTGTCAGTAAATCCTTACCTGTCTCCAGTCTTTCCCCCTTTCAAACCCACCTTCACTCCTGGCTCCAGAATATTCATTATAAAAATAAAAAATGATTGTGTCATTTTTCTACTTCCAATATTAACCAGGATAAAATTCAAATTCCTTTGAATAACATCCAGCCTCTGCCTTCCTTACAGCCTAATCTACTAAATGCATCACTCATTTTACATTTTAATGACATTGAGCTAATTGAAGTTCCTGAGTTATTCTCTTATGCCTTGGCACATCTGAAGAATCCATTCATTCCCTCTTCCAGAACATTCTTCACCCTCTAGGCTACCACTATTCTCTACCTTTACAACAAAACTTCTTAAAGAGTTGCTTATACTCATTGTCTCCAATCTTCCCCTTCCATTGAACAAACCACTTCTGTCAAACTCTTGTCCCCACCGTTTCAGTAGAATAACTCTTGAAATGATCAGTAGTGACCTCCAAGTTGCTCTGTTCAATGATCGTTTTATCTTATTTGATCTGTCAGCTGCGGAGTCTCACTCTGTCACCCAGTCTGGAATGCATTGGCACGCTCACAGCTACCACAGCCTCAACCTGCTGGTCTCAGGAAATCCTTCCACCTCAGCCTTCCAAATAGCTGGAACCACAGACATGTGCCACCATGCCTGGATAATTTTTTTTTTTCTTTTTTGAGGTGGAGTCTCACTCCGTCGCCCAAGCTGGAGTGCAGTGCACACTCACAACCACCTCAGTGTTGACCTGCTGGGCTCTGGTGATCCTTCCGCCTCTGCCTTCCAAGTAGTCGGAACTACAGGTGTGCACTGCCACGCCGGGCTAATTTTTTAGAAATTTATTTTAGAGATGAGGTCTCACCAAGATACTCAGGCTGTTCTTGAACCCGTGGGCTCAGGTAGTCCTCTCACTCTACCTCACAAAGTGCTGGGATTACAGATGTGAGCCACCATGCCTGGCCTGAAATGCTTTCTTTACCTAGCTTCCAGGATACCGCTTTCATTTCTATTACCCCGGATGCTTTTTTCCAGGCTCTTTTGCTGCTTCCTCATGACCTGCCAAACCTCTAACGGGGGCCTGCTCCCAAGGCCCAGTCCATGGACCTCTGCTTTGTTTATATTTTCTGGTTATCTCATTTCATCTAATGACTTTTAAATACCATTTATATGCAGATGACTCATAAATGTATCTGCCACTTAGAACACTTACCTCAGCTTCGCATTCACATATCCAGCCCAGTATCTCTAATGGGCAAGCCCCAAACTCCTGATCCTAGGAAATTGCTCTTCCCATCTCCATATTTGATAGTTCCCATTTTTTCTAGTCACTGAGGCCAGAAACTTTATGATCATCCTTGACTACTCTTTCGTACCCCACATCTAATCCCTCGGCAAATCTTGGCTTTGTTTTCAATAAACATATACCTAGAACACTACTCCCTAGCTCCGTTGTCAGCACTCTGATTCAAGCCACCATCGTCTTATGCCTGGGTTATTGCAGTCACCTCTTTTTTTTTAGTTGGAGTCTTACTCTGTCACCCAGACTGGAGTGCAATGGCTGCTTCCAAGTAGCTGGAACTGCAGGCATGCGCTACCACGCCCGGCTGATATTTAGATTTATTGTAGAGATGAGGTCTCGCCAAGTTGCCCAGGCTGGTCTCGAACCCGTGGGCTCAGGCAATTCTCTCTAGGCCTTCCAAAGCGCTGGGATTACAGGCTGAGCCACCTAGCCCTGCTGCAATCACCTCTTGGCAGTACTTTCAGCTCTGATCCCTGTCTCCTGTCATCCATTCTTGACAGAGCTGCAGGAGCGATTCTTTAAAATGTAAATCACTCTTCTGCACACAGCCCTCCAATGGCTTCTCATCTCACTCAGAGCAATAAAGCCTAAATTTGGAGGCTATTGCTCTAGCTCTGGAGCAAGTGAAGTCCAAAATCCAGTTCATTGCTCGTCATGCCAAGTCTGCCTAAAGGAAGAGGTATCTTTTTCTGTTTTCTTTTTCTTTTTTTTGAGTTAGAGTCTCTGTCACCCAGGAGTGCAGTGGCACACTCACAGCCACTGCAGCCTCTACCTGCTGGGCTCGGGCGATCCTTCCACCTCAGCCTTCCAAGTAGCTGGAACTTCAGTCATACACCATCACGCCGGGCTAATTTTTCTTGATTTATTGTAGAGATGAGGTCTTGCCAAGTTGCCCAGGCTGGTCTCGAACCCCTGAGCTCAGGCAGTCCTCTCACCTCAGCCTCCTAAAGTGTTGGGATTATAAGCGTGAGCCACTGCGCCAGGCCTGAGGCGCCTTTTACTAAGCTGCACAAAGGGCCAGTAGGGATCCTGCCACTTACTTGACCTGGATATTTCTCTGAGCATCTCTCGTCTCTCCCTTTCTCATTGTCTTCTAGCCCCATGGGCATCTTGCTGTCCCACTTTAGGACTTGTTGCTGTCTTTGCTTCAACTATTCTTCTCCCAGAAATCTACATGACCTGCTTTTTTCAGATTTCTGAAATGTTACCTTATCGGTGAGGGTCTTCCTCTTTCCTGACTTCCTGCCTTCTAAAGAATAGCACCCGCCTGCCTCCTCCCTTACTCTCTGTTTCCCATACCCTGTTTTATTTTTCTTCAGACAGCTTTAACCCCCATCTGTCATACTGTATTTTTTTGCTTGTGTGTTGTCTGTCTCTACTTGAAACTAATCTCTATGAGGTTAGGGACTTTCTTAGGTAACCCTAAAATATTTATTGAATAAATAAATGCAGTACTTCAAACTGAAGCATTACACTAAACATCACTTCACTAGATGTTTTCCCTAACATTTCCCTGCCTTTTCTCACAAGCTAGTGAGATGAAAGAGTAGTCAAGGGTGATCATAAAGTTCTGGCACACTGCCTTCTCCACTGTGTAGCAATGGTTCATTTCCAAGACCCAATAGAATTGACTGGGAGCTTGCATTCATTACATCCCTAAATGTCTACTATGAATGAATGATTGGTAATCTTAGCTGGTTTATATAACTCAACAGCATTATGAAACTGCTAAGGAACAATCACTTGAGCTGTGTTCCGGTTTGAGTGCACCACAACTCAGATGTTT
Organism: Cephalopachus bancanus; assembly: GCA_027257055.1. NCBI lineage: Eukaryota > Metazoa > Chordata > Mammalia > Primates > Tarsiidae > Cephalopachus > Cephalopachus bancanus. The sequence continues at coordinate 1,223,534 of JAPVLO010000025.1, read as the reverse complement.
TCTGAGAGCAGACCAGATTATTGTTCATGATTATTGATTATTTAGCAAATATTTGTTTGAATACCCACTCTGCTAGAAACTGTATTATGCACTGGAATGCATATGGTAAGGGAGGAATAATGGAGAATGAGAGCATTTTGGTCTCTAATCTTGTAAAGCTTATAGCCAAACAGGGAAGATGGAGAATCTAGACCAGAAGTCTGTCATGCAATATCACTGAACGATGACAGGATGATAGAGGAAGTGTATGGTTCTGTGGGAAACAGCAGTGTCACCTGACCGAGTTTAACGGAATCCAGGGCAGCCTTCCTGAATGCATATAGGCAGAGATCTGAAGGAAGAATGAAAGCCAAGTGAACGCAAGTGGTGGTGTGTCTTCGTGTGGGGGGAGTGGGGAGAGGAGGAGGTCTGCAGGGAGGGGGAGAGACTCATGCAAGATCCCATGGTAAGCGAGCAAGTTCATGGGGTAGGGGTCGGGGGAAGGACAGGGACGCGAAGAGGGTAGACTAGGTCAGAAAAAAGATCATTGGTTCCTAAAGGAAATGGTTAGGCCAAATAAAGGAACTCAGATTTTATCCTAAGGGTAGGAAGCCACCAGTGTTCAGATGGGACCACCCACTCCCCAGTGATCACACCCATTTCTTCCTTCTCTCATCTTTTACTATTTGGAATTACATTATTTCTAGCCTGTCTCCCCTACTAGATTGTAAGCTCTAAGGAGCCAGAAACTTTATCTTATTTATTGCTGAATTCCTAGCTGTGAAACACTGCCTGGTACTTAGTAGACACTCAGAAAATACTGGTTGAATGAATAAGTCAATTGATTTCTCATTTAGGAAAACTGTTCATTCATTATGGCTTATTACCTTGCTGAAATTACTTTACATTCATTTATAATTTGAATTTTTAAATCTAATTTATCAATATGAAAATAAATTTAGTCTTTTAGATTTCAGAATTATTTGGGTGTCTCCCTTTCTGTATTTGGTCTATAGAAAGTTTACAGGCTATATATGTTCTTTCAAATAAACAGATCATCAGTTCTAGTGCTAAAACTTGGTAAAATTGATTTAGACGTTTATCACTACATATTTATAATAGTGAAAATGTTCAACAGTGGAGAAATGGTTAAAGAAGTTAATAGAATACTGTGTTATGAAATACTTTAGAAATAGTCTTTAGAAGTCATGTTTCTGAAAACTATTTAATTACATGAAAAAGTGCTTTTAATATTAAATGAAAAAAATTAAAATGCATATCCAAATATAGAATTTGATCCCAATTTTTATAATTATAAAGACTGGAAGGGAATACTCCAACATATTAATAGTAATTATCTTTAGGTGGCAGAATTCTGGATGATATTATTTTTTTCATTAATTTCCTTTGGTATATAATTCTGTAATTGTGGGGAAAAGTTAAAATGTTTTGCCTTGCCAGACATTTTAAGCAAGCCAAGGATTCTGTTTAATTTTAATTTGAGATGATCTTAGGTACCAACTTCTGTATCCAGTTTCAGCTGGATGGTGATTGTTTGCTAAAAGCAGTGTAATGCAGCTGCGTGAAAACTATTCTCCAAAAGGTAGCTATCCTTGACATCATTGATGGATGCTAGCAGAAGCCTGACCTCTTACTTTTCGGTTAGTACTTTCATATTAAAGATGAGGATTATAATAAAGTTTATCATAAAAACAGGTAAATAAATTAATTATAGTATCATGTGCTGGATGACTATGACTAGGTCAGGTAGGCACTGGGGTAGGGAAGTATTAGACCTTGTTTGTATCAAGTTTTCCCACATGAAACAAATACTACACCTTCTATTACGAAGTATGAGTTATACATAAGAAACCACCAGTAGAATAGTATAGACCTTTTAATCCATAGGTTGAAATGTTTATCTCAGAGATAGAACCATGGGATTTTTTTTTTTTTTATGAAACAAGTATATACTTTTTTGGTCAATTATTTGACTTAACTTGTTTAAGTCTTTAGATTAATTGATAGTCTTTTTTTTTTCTTTCAGGCTTATCAAAATCTTGGCTTTGTTGCAAAAGCAAGTCAGGATTTAACTTCTCTCTGGTGAACAAGTGTGCAGATTGTGACCTATGTCAGTCCAAGAAATAAATAAACATGCAGTTCTCCCTCCTATCATCTGTAGAAGTGACAAGGAATTTTTGGAAAGTATGCAAAGATACATAAAGACAGAAACGGAAAGGCTGGGCTGCAGTGAGGAAGGACCTGCTGATGAATATTACATCATATACCGAAACGTTTTTGATAAGGTACCATACTGCTCTTAAGACAATGAAGTTTTCATGAAGGTAGAAATGATCTATCTGACAATGAATATTGTGTCCTTAGTAACACCGCTGTTAAATTTGATCATTGATCATTCCGTTTGTCAATTTTGAGACGTTCAGTACAATTTGTTAGAAAGTACAGAGTGGGAAAAATACAGTTCTCGATATATAATATCTGACTGTTAATGCGTGTTTCAGTTATTTTAACTTAAGAGCAGAGTATGAGTTTTTTTGTTTGTTTTTAGAGTCTGGGTCTCCTCTGTGGCCCAGTCTGAAGTGCAGTGGCATACTCAGCCAACACTTTTGCCTCAGCCTCCTGAGTAGCTGGTACTACAGGTGGGTGCTGCTATGCCTGGCTAATCTTTTGCTTTTTTATATAGATACGGTTTCGCTATGTTGCCAGGACTGGTCTCCAACTCTTGGACTCAAGCAATCCTCTTGCCTCAACCTCCCAAAGTGCTGGGCCCCTGTGCCCAGCCAGGCTTTTCTTTAATTTTTAAATATTATATGCTATGAGTCTTATTTCTCCTCTTAATAAGAACCTTGTGCCTCACTCTAAGGTAAAGTAAGCACAAGATAGCCCTATATACTTCAATGTAATAAAAAAATGGATACATATCTATAAGAGTAAAAAGTAGAGAAATAGTCTTTTCTTCCTTGTAAATCATCCAGAAAATCTTTTAGAATTGGCCTATTGGTGGGTTAGCTTCATTTTATATGTGGTTTTGATCAATTATATAGTTCTTGGTGCTTTATTAAGAAATGTATTGAATGAATGTTTAAATAAAAGTAGTGTTTGGATAGGTTTCCTAAAATCAAGAGTTATACGGAGACTCTACCTGTGAAAATCAGCAAAGGAAAGTTATAACGATGATGTGCTTATCCTTGCATGCCCAAATGCTAACACATATCAGAATTATTCTCACATGAAGAGCAGTCTGCTCTATATTAGTATAGTTATAGTGAAGTCATTTTGTAGGTGGTATTGGTAAATTTAATTCTTAGAGAAAACACAGGGGGTTAAATAAAAAATAATATCCACATCTGTAGTCCTTGTTCCTTTTGACCTCACCCCCCATGATTTCCATTTGGATAATTTATACATCACGTAATTGTAGATTTTACTTTGTAAGAGATTCTGTTTTTCAGGACTGAGAGGGACTCTGAAATGGAAGTCATTAGGTACTTTGAGAAACTTTTTTTCTAGCTTCATAATAACAGATAATATACCTTTTTCATTTTCTATTTTAGCACATTTGTTTCTTTTTGAGTTGTCTCACTCTGTCATCTGGGCAGGAATGCTGTGATGCGATCCTGGTCTATTGCAGCCTTGAACTCCTGGGCTTAAGCAGTCCTTCTGCCTCAGCATCCCAAGTGGCTGGAACCATAGGCATGCACCACCATGCCCGGCTAATTTTTTAAATTTTTTTGTAGAGACAAGGACTTGCTTTGTTGCTCAGGCAGTTATCAAGCAATCCTCCCTCCTTGGCATCCCAAAGTGCTGGGATTATATGCATGAGCCATCACACCTGGCCCCAAATTTGATAGTTAAGGAACTACTAATGACTATCTTCTCTGATCTGCCCACCCTCTTGGAAGGATCCAGTTGAGCAGATGATAAAAGTGTCAGCTTGCATCTCTGAGTATTTGGAATCAAAGAACAAATACAAAATTGTGTTTAAAAACAAAGATAGATGTTTTGACCTGAAGAATCATCCTTGAATCAAAGCAAGGAAGATCTGAGACTCATAGCAAGAATTGAAGGGTGAGGGAGTAGATTGTAAAGTGAGCCAACAACTCAGTAAGCAAGGAAACTAAAGCTAGGAAGAGTGAACTTCTGTAGAAATGGGTGACTTACAGAGGCAACTGAACCCTGGAAAGTGGCCTGACTTGTGTTCCTATAGCATGTTGTACAAATAGTTGAGATCCATATATGGGAGATGAGATGGAATAAATACTATTCTTCTTCTCCCTCAGACCCCTGTGCCTGGTAAGTTTAGCTATGGTTTTTTTGGATTTAGTGGCAGCCTTATCACAGGAGTCTCACACTTCAGTGCCTGCAGAGGCCAGGAAGCTAATTCAAAAGAATTAATTGTGCTTTCTATAAGAGAATAAGGAATGGTGAGGATTGTGGTAGAATGAAGAACCAACCCAATCCAAAGCTCCAGCTAACATTGCCATCAAGGAATGAGAGTTCCATGTTGGCAGATTTTCAGAGTTTTCAGTAGAAGCTGAAAATATGGTTTTATGTGAAATTTCCTAAATTTTTAACTGTTTTGTGGATTAAGCAAAATTACCAGCTGTATTCTATGTGTGGCATGCCTGTTTGTATCCTTTAGTGCATTTTCTGTATTCTCAAAGGTTCCCATCGGTATTCTATAATCTGTTTCTTCTAACAGACAGACTTAGGAGCTGATCATGGTACACTATAAGTCTATATCTACCCATTAATGTACCTGAGTTGTCTTGGGTTGTTGGAAAACATCAAAGGGGTATGTGAAGTTCAAGATGGCCAGGTGCAGCCGAGTACTTACCTTGGAAGGCCACAGGCTGATGACCTTTATTATTTTTTATTTTTGAAGATCTTTATTTTATTAAAGGTTCCTGATTTAGGTGGATACGTGGCATGGTCATGTCAAAAAGACAAGAAGTCTCCCATTCAAATATCCTCTCCTGGTACTTGGCAATGATCAGTGATTGCCTTATTTCTTGATAGACCAGATATCTTCCTGGATAACTCTAATATTGTCTAGGTAAAAAACAAACAAACAAACAAACAAAAATAGTAGGGTATTCCAGAGGCTAGAAATGTAGCAGAAATAGAAAGCATAATTGCAACTTTCAGAGAAAATTATGGATTGATTCTGTCTGTTCTCCTCATGAGCAGATTTTGATATCCATATGCTGTTTACAACTTTTTTTTTTTAACTTACTTAAAGTTTTTATTTGTTTCTTTTTTTGAGACAGGGTCTCTCTCTGTCATCCAGGCTGGAGTACAGTGGATACAATCATAGTTCACTGCAGCCTCAAACTCCTGGGCTCAAGCAATCCTTCTGCCTCTGCCTCCCGAGTTGCTGGTGCTACAGGTGTGCACCACTGAGCTAGTTTTTAAATTTTTTGTAGAGATGGAGTTTCTATATGTTACCCAGTCCGGTCTCAAACTTCTGGCCTCTGCCTGGGATTACAGGCATGAGCCACTGCATCCAGTCAGTACTGTTTCTTTTCTTTCTTTCTTTTTTTTTCTTTTTTTTTAGAAAGCAGAATTTATTGAGAGGACAGAAAAGCTCTCACAGTGGGAGGGGACCCAAGGGGGTTGCCCCTAAACTGTTTCTTATTGATTCGTTTTTGCATGAGTAATGCATGCACAAGGATATCCAAAAATAAATGAATAAATAAACCAATTAACGAGACTATACAATGGAATGTTCAGCCATCCTTATCTCAAACCCTGCTTCTCCATTCCTTCTCTGTAAGCACCTGCTCTTTCTATTTGCTTTTGTCATCTTCCGAGAGATATTCTGTGCTTAAACACCATTGGAAACATGAATATACTAGTGGCAAGAGCTTTTTTTACAGTTGTACTTGGCAGCTTTGGAATATAAGTTGTCTTTAGTGTTCATTCATGCTTGAACTTGCTGTACAAACTTTAGATTTCTAATTGCCTTATGTTTCATTAAAAAAATTATAATGCTGTTTGCAAGGATTTTGATCCGTAGTCTTGTAGAAAAAAAAATTTAGTACCATAGGCAGAAAAATCATATTTCAGGTAATAGAGTATGTCACTACATACAAATCCGTTCTTACTTCAATCAAAAAAGAATATGACAACTTTATTGAGACAAGAAAGAAAGACCAAAGAACTGCATTTTGTCTTCATGGAAAACTTAAAGTCTTGGCAGCAGAGCCCACAGCTTTGGTATATCACAGGAAAAGAACAATAGAACTTAAAACAAAGTAAGTATATTAGTAACTAGCCCAAGAGGTGATAATTGCTGCTTGATTATTATAACTAACCAGTGTAACTCTACCAGTGGTTCTTGGTCTTTTTGAGTTTCAATTTTATTTAAAAGTCATGTTTTTATGTCACCTTATCTTGCTTACTTGAAATTACTACATTTACTTATTTCAAGTAAAAAACATTAATTTTGTTTGAGAATTTTATGGTACTATGGTATTATAAAATGAGGGATGCAGGTCATTGCTCCAAGTAATTTCTTGCATGGAAGATTTGATAGTACAATTTTATGATTACTGTCAATTAGAGCACTTAATCCTGTGATGTTCAAAGGTAAGTAATCTACTGGGAAGTTGAGTAGCCCTATACTCTCAGTGTTACATTTGGTAAATGATGGATACATTATTTTTATAGACAATTTTAAATAAACTTGGAAAACTGTGCAAAGTTTGACCTCCATTTCTGGTAATATGGCTGGCTAGATGTTAGGATAGACCTTCCTCCTAGGGAAGAATGCTACGTAAAATATTTTTTTAAATCTCCCCCAAAACATCAGAAGGCTAGCGACAGTTTTTTTTGTTTTTTGTTTTTGTTGTTGTTTTTTTTTTGTTACTAAGCAATTTATTGTGGGGAGTAGGGGCAGCTGAAGTTTATTCTCTCCAGAGAGCACTGGGAGGTAGTGCAAAGTTATTCTATCAGAATGGCAAGGTTGCTGGGGTGCTTATCCACCAGCTCCTGCCAGTGATTGGTTAAGGGCTGCTTGGCTTAATTTCCTGGCACTTCTGGCCTGTGACCCACATGACCAGAGCAGGTTCCAGGGCCTAGAGAAAGCCCACAGTCAGAGGCATGCAGGTGCTGGCCTCCCGAAGTCACATTGCTTGTAAGGGCCAAGGGGATGCCGGTGGGGTACTGAAAGTGTTGGTTGCTTTTTTTTTTTTTTTTTTTGAGTTGGAGTCTCACTCCATTGCCCAGACTGGAGTGCAGTGGCCGCTCCCAGCCACGCAGCCTCGACCTGTTGGGCTCCAGCGATCCTTCCGCCTCAGCCTTCCAAGTAGCTGGAACTACAGGTGCACGCTACCATGCCCGGCTAATTTTTTGATTTATTGTAGAGATGAGGTCTCGCCAAGTTTCCCAAGTGGGTCTCGAACCCACGGGCTCAGGCAATCCACTCACCTCAGCCTCCCAAAGGTGTGGGATTACAAGCTGAGCCACCGAGCCCGGCTTGTCGGTTGCTTTTAAAGCTAGAAAAACTGGAGAGAAAATTGTTACTGCTTGAATCCCTCTGTTGCTTATAGTGAATGAAGACTCATTCTGATAGTGTGGCAAGTTTCTGTTCATTACGTCAAGATTCTAGAATTTTCCCTGAATTTTCTTGGTGACAATATCCCAATTTCCATTTATTTGTTGAGTTAGCTCTCATTTTCACCTTTCTAGTTTTAAATCCCCAGTTTTTTATTTATCTGGTTATTACTTCCTTAGTCCTTCTGAAGAGTCACCATTTTTACCATCAAGTTCTTTTTTTTTTTTGAGTCATAGTCTCACTCTGTTGCCCAGGCTTAGAGTACAGTGGCACGCTCATGGCCACCACAGCCTTGACCTGCTGGGTTCAGATGATCCTTCTGCTTCAGCCTTCCAAGTAGCTGGAACTACACGTGCGCACTCCCATACCCGGCTTATTTTTTTGATTTATTGTTGAGATGAGGTCTCATCAAGTTGCCCAGACTGGTCTCAAACTCCTGAGCTCAGGCAATCCTCTCGTCTCAGCTTCCTAAAGTGCAGGGATTACAGGCTTGAGCCACTACACCCAGCCATCATCAAATTCTTACTTTTGTTCTGGATTGGAACCTCCTTCTAAACTGCCTTTAATTTTTTTTTTTTCTTCATCAATATATATATATTTTTTATTATGGTTTTGTGGGGTACAGTTAAGGGTTAGGTGTACAATTACTTTTCATTCAGGCACCCTGTTGATAAAAGGTGTTTCCTCTTCCCCAGACAGATATTTGCTACTGTTAATCCCATCCCCCTCCCCACCTAGCGACAGTTTAATGACTATCAGGGGCCAGTCTCGTGGCTCAGTCTGTAATCCAGCACTTTGGGAGGCTGAGACGAGTGGATTGCCTGAGTTCGTGGGTTCGAGACCAGCCCGGGCAACTTGGCGAGGCCTCGTCTCTACAATAAAATCAAAAATTAGCCAGATGTGGTAGCGTACACCTCTAGTTCCAGCTACTTGGAAGGCTGAGGAGGAAGGATCTCCGAGCCCAGCAGGTCGACACTGGGGTGGCCATAAGCATGCGACTGCACTCCAGCCCCAGTGACAGAGTGAGACTCCAACTCAAATAAATAAATAAATAAACAAACAAACATAAATACTGCAAGCTCTTACTCTAAGCCATTTGTAATACCAAGAACTTTATGTAATAAACAGATGCAGGCAGTAGTTATCTACTAACAAACTGGTTTTTCATTTGCTAAAAGCCCCTTGACATTTACATGTTGACAAAGATTCTCCCCTGATCAAACTCTACTTGTTCTTCCCTGAAACCTTTTCAATTAGGCCTGACTTTTGTACATCTGTATTCATTTCTACACCATTCAGTTTTAGCAAGAATCCTATGAAGTAAGTTTAGCCAGAATCCCCTATGCTTCCCCTTTAATATCTGACCAAATTCCCCATCTCCCATCATCTTCCAAGTAATGTCTAATCACCCTGTCCTGCCTTCAGCAAGAATTCTGTTAAGTCATTTAGCCAGAATCTCTCCTTGCGCTTGATGGTTCCTCTTAGTATTCATCCAGTAACCCACCACGCTCCTTCTTAGCTATAAATTCCTACTTGCCTCTGCTGTATTGAGAGTTGAGCCCAATCATTCTCTCCCACTGCAAAACTCCATTGCAGTGGTCCCTATACCTGGTGCCATGAACCCTCTTTATTTTTTTTTATTTTTATTTTTTTTTGAGTTGAAGTCTCACTCTGTTGCCCAGACTGGAGTGCAGTGGCCGCTCCTGGCCACCGCAGCCTTGACCTGCTGGGCTCCGGTGATCCTTCCGCCTCAGCCTTCCGAGTAGCCGGAATTACAGGCATGCGCTACCACGCCCAGCTGATTTTTTGATTTATTGTAGAGATGAGGTCTCGCTGCCCAGGCGGGTCTCGAACCCGCGGGCTCAGGCAATCCACTCACCTCAGCCTCCCAAAGGCGCGGGATTACAGGCTGAGCCACCGAGCCCGACTAGGACCCTCTTTAATAAAGTCTTCTTTACCATGCTTTAACAAGTGTCACAAATAATTTTTCCTCAATAGTGTCTGATTTCTTTTCATTTATTATTTCTTCCCTGGGCCGACATAACTAGGAAGTAAACTTCAAATAATGCTTAAAAGAAGTCTATACTACTTCTTGGTCTAAGAACTCTGTTTCTAAATGAACTCAGTTTTATCTCAGAGAAGTGCTATCCTTCCTCTAGCTCTAGAATCAAAATTATTTTAGTAGGCTGAATAATGGCCATCGGATATCAGGTCATTCCTGGAAGCTGTAAATGTTAACTTTTGGCCGGGTGTGGTGGGTCAGCCTGTAATCCCAGCACTTTGGGAGGCTGAGGCGAGAGGATTGCCTGAGCCCCGGGGGTTCGAGACCAGCCTGGGCAACTTGGTGAGACCTCATCTCTACAATAAACCACAAAAAGTAGCCGAGCATGGTGGCGCGCACCTGTAGTTTCAGCTACTTGGAAGGCTGAGGTGAAAGGATCACCTGAGCCCAGCAGGTCGAGGCTGCAGTGGCTGTGAGCATGCCACTGCCCTCCAGCCTGGGTGACAGAGTGAGACTCTGACTCAAAAAAAAGAAAAAAATTGTTAACTTTATTTGGGTAAAGGGTCCTACCAGATATGATTAAGGATTTTGAGATAGAGAGATTGTAGAAGTGAGCCCTAAATGCAATCACAGATGTCCTTATAAAAAGGAGACAAAGGGAACTTTGACACAGGGAGGGACAAAAGCAAATGACCATGGAGGCAGAGGTTGAAGGAATGCAGCCAGAGAATGCCTGAAGCCCCCAGAGGCTGGAAGAGACAGGAAGAGGTTCTGAAGGAAGCATTCCCCTGACAACACTGATTTTGGTCCTGTGACACTGATTTTGAACTTCTGGTCTTCAGAACTGTGAGATAGTAAATTTCTGTTGTTGTAAGTAACCAAGTCCGTGGTAATTTATTACAATAGCCTCAAGAAACTAATATAATTATTTACAAAAATAATTTTTTTTTGAGTCAGAGTCTCACTCTGTTGCCCATACTGGAGTGCAGTGGCACACTGCTCATGGTCCCTGCAGCCTCCACCTGCTGGGCTCAGGCGATCCTTCCACCTTAGCCTTCCAAGTAACTAGAATTACAGGCATGCACCACCACATCCAGCTAATTTTTTAATTTATTGTAGAGACGAGGTTTCACTAAGTTGCCCAGGCTGGTCTTGAACCCCTGAACTCAGGCAATACTCTTGCCTTGGTCTCCCAAAGTGCTGGGATTACAGGCTTGAGCCACACCTGGCCTAAAAATAATTTTTTTTTTGAGACAGAGTCTCACTCTGTTGCCCAGACTGGAGAGGGAAGTGGCATGATCAGAGCTTACTGTAACCTTCAACTCCTAGGCTCAAGGAATCCTCTCAGCTCAGCTTCCTGAGTATCTGGGACTATAGGCATGTGTCACCATGCCTGGCTAACTTTTTAATTTTTATTTTTGTGTTAATGACGTCTCTCTATATTGCCCAGGCTAGTCTCGAACTCCTAGCTCAAGCAATCCTCCCAACTTGGCCTCCCAAAGTGCTGGAATTACTGGTGTGAGCCACTTCACCTAGCTCCCCAAATAATTTTTAAATTACAAAAGTATTTTTTACTAAAGGGAATAGACAGTATTTTGTGGCCAGATTATTATGTTTAGCACTTATGAATTTCCAGTAGGATTAAGAATCAGTATGAGATTTTATTGATGCTCAGAAAGAAAATTGTTCCTTATTTGTGAGTTTAACTTTTTCAGGGTATTGTTTGTTAAACTTCCACCTGGTCCATAATGGTTCAAAATGATAGTCAAAATAATGATTTAACCTGTTTTATTTTAAATCTTATATATCAAGAATTAGTTGAAAGAAAAATAAGAAAGCCTTTCTGTTTTTCAGAATGAAGACTATTGAAAATAACTCCTCAAAGATTCAATCTCAAATCGATCAAATGAAACAGCTTAGGGCAGAACATGATACGAAAGAAGTAAAATATTGTACTTCCTCCAAAGATCCATCAAAACCTATTCCAGGTACTATATTTTGTTTAAAATATTTTAGAGAAATCACAACTGTGTCCAGTTAGTATCTATGACACAAACTAATATAAATATGCTTATATGTGTGCATCTTCCAAGTGTATGTTGTACAAACAACTTTAGTCAAGACTCGAGGTAGATACAAGGGAATGGGAGAACTTTAACAATCCTAAAAGATGAAAAGAGTTCTAGTCTGGCTAGGTTATATAAAGTGTAATGCATTGGCTCCTGAATCAAGTGTGATTCCTGAATGAACATCAGCAGCCCTTGAAAACCTCTTAGAAATGCAGATTCTGGCTAGGTGCAGTGGCTCATGCCTATAATCCTGCACTTTGGGAGGCCAAGGTGAAAGGATTGCCTGAGCCCACGGGTTCAAGACCAGCCAGGACAACTTGGCAAGCCTCTACAATCAATTTTTTAAAAAATTAGCTGGATGTGGTAGCGCATGCCTGTAGTTTCAGCTACTTGGAAGGCTTAGGCAGAAGGATCACCAGAGCCCAGCAGGTCGAGGCTGCAGTGACCGTGAGTGTGCCACTGCACTCCAGCCTGGGTGACGGACTCCAACTCAAAAAAAAAAAAAAAGAAATGCAGATTCATCACAGTTTTACTCTGTTAGAAACTTAGTGGGTAGGGTCCAGCAGTTAGTGACTTAACAAAATCCTTCATGTTATTCTGATACACTCAGAAGTTTCAGAATCAGAACCACTGGTATAATATGCGAAAAAACTGAAGCATATTAAGTTCTGGTGATTATTATTGATTTATGTTGATGTCAGCATTCATTGGTTCCACATTTTGAGAAATTGGAGTATATCCTGGAATTCATCCAGGATGTTGAGAGGTTTATAGGATGAATGGATAGAGGAATTGAGAGGTATTCATCCTGGAGAAACAAAGACTTTGAGAATAGCTAACACTATCCAAAACTTTGAAAGCTTTTGGCTAGTGTTTATTCAGAGGCAGGATTCTAGGTAGAAATTTTAGGAAACAGATTTAGTCTCAGTGGAAGAAGCTATGTCTTGAAGTAATGAGCTACTCCATACTAAAGGATTTAGCTGAGGTTGAATGATTATCTTGCGTTTGGTGAAAGGGACTAGATTCACTTTCAAATATAAATTGTGACTAGGAAATGACAAATAAGAAACATATTAATAAGTACAGAATGACTGACAAATTGACTAAATGCTGAGAACATCAGGGTAAGAGAATGTTTAAAATTGAGTAGAATTAATTCAGGGAAGTTTTTGGAGGAGGAGTATCTTGAGGTATGTCTTACAATCAATAATTGACCGAAGAAAGAAAGGCATTTGGGGTGTGTGTGTGTGTGTGTGTGTGTGTGTGTGTGTGTGATGAGTGTGTGTGTGTGATGAATAATGAATAGAGAGGACTGTGAGATGGAGAGAGAACTGAAGATGAAGATTTGGCAGGCGTTTTTCTGTGGTTTTTTTCCTCTGGTTTTTGTTGTTGTTGTTGTTGTTTTGTTTTGTTTTTTGAGTTGGAGTCTCACTCCATCGCCCAGGCTGGAGTGCAGTGGCATGCTCATGGCCACCCCAGCGTGGGACCTGCTGGACTCTGGCGATCCTTCCGCCTCAGGTTTCCAAGGAGCCAGAACTACAGGCGCGCGCTACCATGCTGGGCTGATTTTTTATTTATTATGTAGAAGAGGTCTCACCAATTTCCATGGACTGATCTCGAACCTGTGGGCTCAGGTAATCCACTTGCCAGGCCTCCCAAAGTGCTGGGATTACAAGCTGAGTTACTGAGCCTGGCCAGCAGGCATTTTAACTTTTGTGTTGGAAAGAATGAACTGATCACCCTGGGGTTAGCTATAGTAGAGTAATGGGGGAATATTTAGAGGAAAATCTGTTGACAAGTTCTGGATTGTTAGGCAAAGTCTCTTGGTCTTTTTAACAGTGATATTTAACGGTTTTCAGTGTATAGTGATGAGGTCATTAAAAACTTTTTTTTCCCAGGTGCTAAGATATGTGTCTTCTCAAAACAGTCTTTACTGGTGATGTTTAAAACCCCTAGCCAGTTGTAATTTTATGCTAATCCTGCAAGTACATGCTACCCTTTCTGAATTATTTCTTAAAATAGTGAACTATCTAACCTATCTTGGTAAGACATGCTGTTTGAGCACATGAGTCTCACACGTGTCTTGGCCTATTTGATTTGTTCCCTTTTCCCATAGGCATGACTCTCCAAGAATCTGTCAATTTAGATGCTCTCACTAAATACATGAAACATCTTGAAAATAAATATGCAGAAATTAAGCAAACTATGTCAACAAAATATGTACCAGCTCAGAGGAAGACTGATTTAGATGAAGCAATGGTTGCATTATTAAAGCGGCGAGATGTAGCAGAAAATCAGAACAAAGAATTACAGCTTTGGTATGAAAATTGATATGTTTTTAAAATTTGAAACTTCTATCTGTGTTTATTCTAATATTTCACCATTTGATTTTAAGCTCAGTATGTTATTTTTTTTTTAAATCTTTATAGTCATCAAAGGCTGCAGATAATTTCACATGCACTTACTTCATGGGTAAAATCTGATAGGAGCAGCTCATTTCAAGACTTCGTGGAGCACATCCAGAAAACCAAAGATTTACATGGTAGTTCATCTATATTTTTTAATTAGCACAAATAATGGAAGACATTTTTTCCACAGAAAGTTAAAGAGTGTTCTTAGGCTGAGTTTAAATAAAGCAAAAATACATTTATTTCTACTAGTTCTCTGTTACCCTATGAGTTCCTTCAACAGCTTACAGATGATTTTTAGGAAATAGACTTGGTGAGCCAAAGAGAGCGTCCTGAAAGTAAAGAGGAAAGGGACAGGGAGGCACTCAGTTCCCAAAGAGGCTGATGCTGTTAGAAACCATAGTAATAAGTTGTTGGCATTAAACATATGTGTGTTTATTATTTCCTATCAATAAATAACCTCAAATATCTTCTGGTGGTACTTTCAATATTTACAGATGACCAAGGCATTGTTGAGGAACTATTGGAAGATGATCCAAGCAAGGCAAAAGAAGCTGAAATTACACTGTACTACATTGAGAGGCAAATATTTTAAAAGCTTTCATTTTCCATGTTAAAATGACCATATTTACCATTTATTTCGTATCTTGATGAGTCACATTTTTTCTATAGATTCTTTGTGGAAAAAATAGCAGATTGGGAGTATAGAAGATTTTTCAGAGCAGAAAAGAGGATTATAATGTTGATTTAAGTTTTATTTATACAGGTTGAACATCCCTAATTTAAAATCTCAAAATTTGAAATGCCCAAACTCTGAAACTTTTTGAGTGCTTACGTGGGATGGTGACACCTTTGCTTTCTTATGTATCAGTGTATGCAAACTTTGTTCCATGCATAAAATTATTAAAAATACTGCATAAGATTACCCTCAGGCTGTGTATATAAGATGTAGATGAAACATAAATTTTATGTTTAGACTTGGGTGGCATCCCCAAGATATCTCATTATATATATGCAAATATTCCAAAATCAGAAAAAATTCAAAATTCAAAATATTTCTGGTCTCAATTATTTCAGATAAGGGAGACTTAAACTGTACTTTTCTTACATTTCCTAGACATCAACCTGATGTTACAAAGTGTTATGAGACTGTCTTTTTGAGTCAGACTGTCCTAGCCAATTCAGTCCTTTCTTTCTCATGATTTCCATCCTAATGACTTATTAAGAAGGCGTATGTCCCTCTAATACTTAAGTTATTGTATGTAGACTATAATAGAGGCTTAAAGAAATCTAAGACTATTTTTTTTTTTTTTTTTGAGTTGGAGTCTCACTCTGTCGCCCAGACTGGAGTGCAGTGGCTGCTCCCAGCCACCGCAGCCTCGACCTGCTGGTCTCCGGTGATCCTTCCGCCTCAGCCTTCCAAGTAGCTGGAACTACAGGCGCACGCTACCACACCCGACTAATTTTTTTATTTATTGTAGAGATGAGGTCTCGACAAGTTGCCCGGGAGGGTCTCAAACCCGCGGGCTCAGGCAAACCACTCACCTCGGCCTCCCAAGGCGCAGGATTACAGGCTGAGCCATGGAGCCCAGCTATTTTTTTTTTTTTTGAGTTGGAATTTTACTCTGTTGCCCAGACTGGAGTGCAGTGGCATGATCACGGCTCACTGTAGCCTCAACCTCGTGGGCTCAGGTGATCCTTCTACTTTAGCTTTCTAAGTCTCTGAGACTACAGACATGTGCCACCACACCCAGCTGATTTTTTTTTTCTTTTTTCTTTTTTTTGTGGACAAGGTCTTGCTATGTAGCCTAGGCTGGTCTTGAACTTCTGGACTCAAACTATTCTTCCCACTTTTGCCTCCAAAGTGCTGGGATTACAGATGTGAGCCACTGTGCCTGGCCTGAGACTATATTCTTTTTTTTTTTAATTGTTACCCAAACTGTTTTATCTATATCTTTCTCCCTCCCTTCCTCCCTCTTTCCCTTCCTCCCTCCCTCTCTCTCTCTCTTTCTCTCTCTCTCTCTCTCTCTCTCTCTTCTCTCTCTCTCTCTCTCTCTCTCTATATATATATATGTATATATATATATCTGTTATCTATCTATCTAATCTATCTTAACGTTGTGCGGTATAAGTGAGGATTTGCTGTATAAGTAGGCTGCGTTCAGGTGAAGTTTGGGCTTTTAACTGACCTTCTCTCCCCTTGGTAGTGGACTAGGTACCCTTTGTGTTGCCACGTGCCCCCCTCCCTCCCCTAGCAGTGCCCAGAGTCTGCCAATGTCATTCCTGTGCTAGAGTGATTGGTATTCAGGGCCCGCTTATGAGTGAGAACATGTGGTATTCAGTTGTTCATATCTGTGATGGATGAGACTCTGTTTTTTAAGAGGTTAATTCATAGGCTATGAGGCCAATATGTCATGAACATGTGTAATATTCCTAGTCTTGTATGTTAAACAGCTTTCAACTTTTGATTTGTTTGTTGATATGGTATAAAGAAGGGGGCATAGATAGTCTTTTTGTGTGTGAGGGATCACAAAGACTGCATTATTTCCTTAAGCATGTACTTCTCTAAGTCTGCTAGTTTTGGTATGAGAGAAAAACCCTTGTTGAGAATTTAATGCATTTTGCTTAATTTACTTCAGTGGTTTTTCCCCCTGGGGTTCCACATTTATTTGCAACACTATATAAACCCTGTTTGCCATAGTTTTATTAATTGTGCAGTAAGGACTAATTTGAAGACCTTTTGCCGTAGAAAGAGGAGAAGAGGGTTAAGTTATCTTAACTATTATCTTTCTTTCTTATGTTAGTCCAGGATTGAATTGGTCATCTAATACCTTTCAGAGCAACGTAGGCTTCTGGATGCCAAGGACACCTCTTGAGCTCTAATTTGGCAGTGTCTGTGTTCAGTTAATATTTCTTCTAGGCTGAGTTTCTAAGCAAATTGCCCTTCTTTCTCCTGATACTGGTACTTTTTTATATGGAGATGTGAGAGAAAAAAATCAGAGCGCGTTATAAATTCACTTCAAGTTCTTTCTTTCCATTTTCTGTGGCTTGCTTTAGTACTATAGGAATAAAGTACAGAATCGGATGCAAAGTCAGCTGACAGGCAAGAGTTTTATTCTGAAACTTTAAAATAACAAGATATTAGAAGAAGACTTGAAAGAGCATCTTCCAGGGTGAATGAATCTTGTTGTAGTTCACTATAATTGCTTTCATTTTTATATATTAATATGTCACTATATTTAGTCTATATTAGACATTTCTAATCAATTTTTCTTCTTTTTCTGTGTATCATTACAATGCATTAAAAAATGCAATGGCTATAGGTTTAATGAATTAATCTCACTTGGTGAATATGAAAAGGCAGCTTGTTTTGCAGCAAACAGTCCTAGAAGAATTCTTCGAAATATTGGTACAATGAATAAATTTAAGGGTAAGCATTTCTACTCTGAACCTTACATATGCTTGGAAGTTATACTACTTTTTCTCTGACAGAATAGAAAGAATATTAAACTGGGAGACTGAAGATCTAGGCTCCAGCCCCATCTCTACTGTTAATTCAGTTTTCTTAGCTGTAACATTAAGAGGTTTGATTAGGTTTTCTAAATTATGAAATATTTTTAGTTTACAGAAAAGTATGGAGAAACATATTAACAACCAGGTACTCACTCTCAAGATTTAATAAATGTTAATATTTTGTCAAATTTGCTCCACATCCTTTTAAAAAACAGCTTTCAGCAGGGCATAATGACTCATGCCTGTGACTACAGCATTTTGGGAGGCCAAGGATTGCTTGAGCCCAGGAATTTGAGTTTACAGGGAGCTATGATCATGCCACTGCACTCCAGCCTGGGTGACAGAATAAGACTCTGTCTCTAGAAAATAAAATGAAGCCGGGCTTGGTGGCTCAGCGTGTAATCCTGCACCTTTGGGAGACTGAGGTGAGTGGATTGCCTGAGCCTGTGGGTTTGAGACCCGCCTGGGCAGTGAGACCTCATCTGTACAATAAATCAAAATATCAGCTGGGCGTGGTAGCACATGCCTGTAGTTCCGGCTACTTGGAAGGCTGAGGCGGAAGGATCGCCGGAGCCCAGCAGGTCGAGGCTGCGGTGGCCGGGAGCGGCCACTACACTCCAGTCTGAGCAACAGAGTGAGACTCCAACTCAAAAAAAAAAAGAAAAGAAAATTAAATAAAAAACAACTTTTTGTGGTAAATAGATATACATCCAACAAATTGTACATATTTAAAGTACACTATTTGGTAAATTTTGACACATTTATACACCCATGAGATTATCACCCCAAAGTCTCCTCATACCCCTCAGTGATCCTTCTCTTCCCACTATTTCCTATCTCACCCATTCCTCTCTCCCACAGCCTCTTCTTCCCCCAATCCTCAGGTAATTGCTGGTCCATTTTCAGTAGCCATGGATTAGTTTGCATTTTCTAGAATCTTATATAAATGGAATAATACAGTAGGTATTCTTTGTTTTCACTGATTTCTTGTACTCAGCATACTCATTTTGAAGTTTATGTTGTTGGATCTATCAGTAGGTCATTTCCTTTTATTAATGAGTAGTATGCCATTATATGCATACAAGTCCTTTATCATATATATGATTTGTAAATATTTTCTTTCAGTCTGTGTCATGGCTTTTTATTCTCTTAGTAGTATCTTTCTAAGAGTAGAAGTTTTTAATTTTGTTGAAGTCCAATTTGTGTGATTTTTTTTCTTGTATGGATTTTGATTTTAGTGTCATACCTAAGAAATCTATGCCAAATCCACAAAGATTTTCCTCCTAAGAACTATACCACAATGTATTAATCTGTTGTACTGTGGAGAGACACTTAGAGGGTTACTAGTTTGGGGCTATTGTAAACAGTTTTGTTTTGAACATGTATCTTGGTGTACATAGTTAAGATTTTCTCTAGGATATGTATCTGAGATTGAACTTTCTGGGCCGGATGCAGTGGCTCATGCCTATAATCCCAGCACGTCAGGCAGAGGACTGCCTGAGCTCAGGGGTTCGAGACCAGCCTGGGCAACATGGAGAGACCTCATCTCTACAATAAACCAAGAAAAATTAGCTGGGCGTGATGGTGCATGCCTTTTGTTCCAGCTACTTGGAAGGCTGAGGAGGAAGAATCGCCTGAGCCCAGCAGGTCAAGGCTGTGGTGGTTGTGAGCATGCCACTGCACTCCAGCCTGGGCAACAGGCTGTTTCTGACTCAAACAAAAAAAAGATTGAATTTTCTGGGTTATGAAGTGGTTTTACCAATTTACATTCCCACTGGTAATGTATATGATTTTCCTGTTTCTCCATATCTTGTTAGTGCCAGACCTTTACATGTTTGCCATTCTTGTGGTTATGTAATCTGATTGTGTTTTAATATTAACCTGCGTGAATACTAATGAAATTGAGATTCTTTTCTTTCTTTTTTTGGAGACAGGGTCTTGCTATGTCACCCATACTGAGGTGCAGTGGCATGATGATAGCTCATTGTAACTGCAAACTCTTGGGTTCAAGCAATCCTTCTGCCTCAGCCTCTCAAATAGTTAGGACTACAGATGCATGCCACTGTGCCTGGCTAATTATTTATTTATTTATTTTTTTTTTTTGAGTTGGAGTCTCACTCTGTCGCTCAGACTGGAGTGCAGTGGCTGCTCCCGGCCACCGCAGCCTCGACCCGCTGGGCTCCAGCGATCCTTTTGCCTCAGCCTTCCGAGCAGCCGGAATTACAGGCACGCATTACCACGCCCAGCTGATTTTTTAAAATTTATTGTAGAGATGAGGTCTCGCCAAGTTGCCCGGGTGGGTCTCGAACCTGCGGGCTCACATAATCCATTCACCTCAGCCTCCCAAAGCACGGGATTACAGGCTGAGCCACCGGGCCTGGCTAGTTTTTTATTTTTATTTTTGTAGAAATGGGGTCTCACTGTGTTGCCTAAGTTAGTCTCAAACTCTTGGCCTCAAGCAGTCCTCTTGCCTTGGTCTCCCAAAGCACTAGCCACTGTTCTCATCCTGAAGTAGTACCCAACGTAAAGAATTCTTTAGGTCTTTTGCCCATTTTACTATTGGATTTTCTATAGGTTTAATGAATTAATCTCACAGGGTTTTACTCTGTCGTGCAGACTGGAGTGCATTGGCATAGTCATGGCTCACTTTATCCTTGACTTCCTGGGTTCAAGTGATCCTCTTACCTCAATTTCTCAAGTAGCTGGGACTACAGGCACACACCACCACACCTGGCAAATTTTTCTATTTTTTGTAGAGACTGGGTCTTGCTTTGTTGCCCAGACTGGTCTTGAACCCTAGCAATCCTCTTATCTCCACCTCCCAAAGTGCTGGGATTACAGGCATGAGCCACCACGTCTAGCAATTACTGTATATTCTATGGAGAGACTTTGTATTTGTTTCTGCCAGGTCTCTAATGTTTCAACAGCCTTAAAGTGGTCTTTGTTAACTTCTTGGTTTTGACTTCCTGATCCACATACCCGGCCCAAATTCAAACTCCATTTCCATGTGAATATAGATGTTTTATTTCATCCAGTGAGAGAGAAAGATGTAGACAAGGACAGTAGGCCATAGTAGCCACAGTGTCATGTTATCAGAGTCCTAGTTAGATCTTTAAAGTTCTTTCTATCTCAAATTTGATGGCTTAAGGTAGATTAAAATTACTTACATCTTAAAACAGTTATATTTTTAAACAAGTTGCTTTCTGCTTTTGAAAGTCTGTATAAAACTTCATTTTTAAGACATATTAAAGCTCAAATATGATGTCATTGATAGGAACAGTGCTTCTAGTAATGTTCGCAGCAATATACTCTGCAACCTTCCCAGAAAATTTCTGTGAGTGTGCTTTTTACCATGGATCAAACTATTATGACCTAGGTACTGAGATACAAAGATTAGTAAGGCCAAATCCTTGGCTTCAAGAAGATAAAAATTGAGAAGAAACATAGAAGCAGACTAATGTGGAACCAACTCATTCATTCATTCATTCTTTCATTCATTCATGTATTAACTCAATTATTTTATTCATTCAACAGAATTGATTGATATGTGCCAGATGTTGTTCTAGGTTCTGGAAATATAGCAGAAAATAAATCCTACAAAAACTCTCATCATCATGGGGTTTACATGTAGTATGATTCTAGTGATAGGAAGAAAGTTATCTGGAAACTTAGAAAAGAATTATTAATAGTTTAGTACTCCTGCCCTCAACTGTGCCTGTTGTCTTCATGTAGACACCCTATGTTTTATCTTTCTCAGATAATAAGTTCCAGTCTTTTCTAGGGAAATGGGTATCATCTGACTGAGTAAGGAGTGGCTTTTTAAACAGCCTTTCAACCAAGTTTTCTAGTTTTAGCACAACCTCATTCCAGAGATTCCCAGTGCAGGCAATTCCCGAGACTTTCTGAGTCCTATGGTGTACATGGGATTGCATCTTGGTTTTCCTTATTAGTAGTTTAGGAATCAGACTTTTAAAGAACTACTGTGCCAGTTTCCATTCTCTATCCATTTCCTAGCTTCCAAAATTTTATTATTTCCTTTTTAATTTGTTCCTGTGAAATATCTTTACTGTCATTTTCATGGACTAAAAGTAAATGCATGTGTTCAATCTATCATCTTTACCTGAAAGTTCAGTTGAATTGTCCTCAAACTTGTTAATCTACAGTAAATATAAGAAATATTTTATCTTTTGCCATTGTATGTATCTATATGTGTATATATATATATATTTAATTTATCGTAAAACGTGACAGACTTATATAATACAGAATGTTTGCTAAGAGGCACAATACCTCTGTTTTAGTTTTGTCTTCCCATAAATTTGCATTATCTTTTTTGGCCAAGCTACTTTATTTCCTTGAACCTCAGTTTTATTATTTAAAAAACAGGAATTTTAATGATCCTCCCTTATAGGATTACTGGATAAGACCATCAGAAAATCACAAAGCACCTTACAAGCTTTAGAGATTTCAACAACATGCCACTTACTCCAAATTAATTTTATTTATGGCATATATCTGAGAATTTAGAACTAAGCTCAAAAAGTCTGTGAACCTCAAAAATAGGTATTACGTATTCTCTGTGTAAAAATCTATACATTCCATTAATAGACTCTCAACCAGAATCCATTTTTTATTTCATGCCTGCTTTTGCCAAGCTTTTATCTATGAAACTAGATCATTAAACAAGCTATACTTGATAGAGAATAAAGCAAGAAATAACTTTATTCTTTCTCATCATTGCCCTTTAAAAGGGCTATATTGACTTTTCTATTTCTTTTACTAGACAATATCTTGGTAAAAAAAATTACAACATTTTTTTCAGTCTCTTTTAGATGTCAACAGTTTTATTTTTAGGTTCCCAAAAGTCTAGTCTCAACTAAATAGAAACTATAATCTCTTGTTTAATCTAAAAATTCTCCCCGTCTCACTGATTTGGCTCTTAATTGGTTCTAGAACCCAATGGGGCTCAGGAGACATATTTGCTTCTTCTGTACTCTTCTCTCCCTCTACTAATCACTTGGCTGCTTTAGGGTAGGGTTATGTAAGGGTCAGGAAAGGTCCTACTCAACTGGCACAGTGGTCGTTTAGCCTTGGTGTTTTCTAGGTGTGGCAGATATTCAATGTTGGCTCTAGTTGGTTGCTTTAGTCCTTGCTTTTTAGAACCTCTCCTTACTGGGGGCTTTCTACTGTGTCTTTTATTGATTCAGGAGGTATTGCTTTAGTTGGCTGCTTATGAATTTCCCTTCAGCTACTTCTGTGGTGTGTACCTCAAAGATTCTCAGGTGGGATCATCTGGTCTGCATGCAGGCCTCTCTGAGATGACCTTTTCAAGATAACTCCAACCTATCTACCTTCTATGGAGTCTTCACCCTTTAGGAACATGCAATCTTGTGGAAGTAGAGTTTGCTCCTACTTTAATTCTCTCTCCTCATTCTGGTTTTTTACCTTTAAACTCTCCAGGCAAATATCAGGCTCTGGTCTCTGTTCTCTAAATTCTTTCTTTTTTTTTTTTTTTTTTTTGAGTTGGAGTCTCACTCTGTCACTCAGACTGGAGTGCAGTGGCCACTCCCAGCCACTGCAGCCTCGACCTGCTGGGCTCCGGTGATCCTTCCGCCTCAGCCTTCCAAGTGGCTGGAACTACAGGCGCACGCTACCATGCCCGGCTAATTTTTGATTTATTGTAGAGATGAGGTCTCGCCAAGTTGTCCAGGCGGGTCTTGAACCCGCAGGCTTAGGCAATCCACTCACCTAGGCCTCTCAAAGTGCTAGGATTACAGGCTGAGTCACCGAGCCCGGCCTGTTTTCTAAATTCTAAGTCACCATGTACAGCTGTTCTTGTAAAACTTTTCTCAGTTGACATTGAGGGGGGGAGTTAAATAAAAACATGGGAAGTATGATATGGTGGTTAATTTATTTTTTAATCACAAAAGGAAAATAATCTGATGGATTAATTAAGAATTCAAATTGATAGTCTTTCTCCTCTGAAAGTTCAAGCATTAGATGTATATACAATTTAAATAAAAAATGAATTGTAGGAACACTAATTTGAAATTAAGATGCTTTATTTGGTCATTGGCTGAACCTACACATAAATTTCAGGATTCTAATTTGTCATTCTCATTGAAATGTTTTAAAAGTTAAGGTATGTTAGACTAAATATGGACCTCTAAATGTCCAGTTTTACATTTGCCTCATTTGATTGGTCATAGAGCAATATAGTTTGCATTAGGAATTTTACCCTCTGTGTAGCTGCAACTGCACCTTTTGTTTTCTCTATTCAAACCACATGAGATGGTGTACACCTATATTCCTAGCTACTGGGGAGACTGGGCCAGGAAGACTGCTTGAGCCCATGAGTTGGAGGCTGCAGTGAATTATGATTGAACCACTGCACTCCAGTCTGGGCAACAGAGCAAGACTCTGAAGAAACAAACAAAACTAAACAAAAGTAAATGTGGTTGTTTTCTCTTCATATCATAGTTTTTCCTTGGTTATGGCAAATTTACAGCATTAACAGGCAAATCCTATGGCTTGAAAGAAAAAAAATTATTTTCTCACAGTTCTGGAGACCAGAAGTCTGAAATCAAGGTGTCAACAGAGTTTATTCCTTCTGGAGGCTCTAGGAGATTCCATTCCATGTCAGAATGGAGTCTCCTCATGGCCTCTCTCCTAGCTTCTGGTCATCAGTGATTTTTGGCATCCCTTGATATCTCTACCACTGTCTTCACATGACATATGCTATTTAGTCACTATCCAAAATAAAAAGTTTAATCTGTAAGTATGAGTTAAAAATCATAGATTGTTCAAGTTTTAGAAAATCAAATAAATGAAAATAGTAATATGAAATTTAAAAAGCAAACTATTTCTTAAAGTGTTTGACTTGAAAATTTTCTTCTTCCTGTAGGTGTTGGAAAAATTAGAGGAAAACCTCTCCCATTACTCTTATTTTTTGAGGCCCTCTTTATCACAAGTCGTGCTTTTAGACATCCCATTGATGCAGATCTAACCTTGGAAGGAATTAAGTGTGGACTCTCTGAAAAACGGTTAGATTTAGTTATCAATTGGGTTACCCAAGAAAGGTAAGCAGAGCTAAGCTTTTAATTTAATTTTGACATTTGGCTAATAAAGTAGTTTGCTCTCAAAATAGTACTAGTTTTCTTATCAATACATTATTTGAACATTTATTTCAGGACCCTATTGCAATTAAACAGAAAATATTTACTAAGCATTCATGGAGTAATGAGGCCCAGTCTCGATGAGCCCAGATCAAGAGTTGATTCATGACAGTTCACAAGATGATTCATGACAATAGAAGGGTGGATGAAGGTTGAGCAATAAGGATAGGGAAGGATTGGTCAGTATTATGCTGCTGGGAAGGAAAAGACAAGAAGCTGGTTCCAGACAGGCTGTGAGTACATGTAAGGGATAAACCGAGGAGACAGCATGTAAGCTGGAAGAACATGGATCAAGGTGGCATTTAGAACTTACAAACCAGAAAGGACTGGCAGAAGGTGGCTTCTTGGAGCTGGGTCTCAGCACTGATTGGCAAGTTTGTACTGGGGGCCCTCTTATGTTAGGTTCCCTAGAACCGAAGCCTGAGACAGGAATTTGGGTGCATATGATTGATAGAAGGAGACTTTCTCAGGAAGTACTTATAAGGGAATGAGTGAAGCAGAATAGGAAAGGGGAAAGGACCAATGAAGATGGGGCCTCAGGCAGCATCAACCTGTGGCTTAATTTATAGATTGATGGCTCTGGACCATAAACCACAACACAGAGCTCTTCTCCCTTGAGGCAAGGGCCCACCTTTTGTACCCCTCTGCCAGTCTGTCAAGAGCTATTAGCTACCTGTTGGTGTGAGCGCACACAAATTCCCAGAGGAGTTGGTTCTCACCAGCTAGGAACAAGGAAGGCACCTGTGAACCACTGGTAGTCAATGCCAGAGCAGCTGAGGAAGGGTACACTGGCCTAGTAAGAAAGATTTGGGGGAAGCACTGAAGTGACATCTATCCCAGTCATCCATTTGCACAACACGGATCTATTTGCTTCTCACATTAAGCTCACTTTATTCGGGCATAACTTCTCCAGCATTCCGTGGTTGTAATTCCTGGGGAAACTCACTGCTGGGAGGGAAAAGACAGGAAACTGGTTCCAGACAGGCTGGATAAGATAAACACTTCACATAGGAGGGGTAGTGGGATGAGCTATGGCCTCTGTTGCTACAATTGGTCCTAAATCTGTAATTTGGTTTTTACAACTTTATTGAGGTATAATTCACATAGAATTAACTACACATATCTCAAGTGCATAATTTAATGCATTTTTAAAAATAATAATGTGGTATAACTGTCATACAATAAACCACACATATTTAAAGTGTGGAGTTTGACAAGTTTTGACATGTATGTGTATATATATATATAATTCATGAAATTCTCATCATAATCAAGATAATAAACATATCCATCACCTTCAAATGGTTCCCGATGTTCCTTTGTAATGCCTCCTCCTCCCTAACTGCCTCTTCACTCTATCCCACTCCTTATCTCCAGGTAACAGCTGATCTGCTTTCTGCTACTATAGATTAGTTTGCATTTCCTAGAATTTTATATAAATGGAACCATACAGTATGTATTCTTTTTCCTTCTTGGACTGGCTTCTTTCACTCATTATGATTGAGATTCATTTTTACTAATTATTGTTCATCATCTTTCTCCTCTACACCCATTTTTAATTTTTCTCACTCTTAGACTTCTACTGATCTTGATAGGTTGGTCCAGATAGGCCTGGTAGGCTGAGTCTTGGTTACCATACCTTTATCAAATTGTGGCATTTGACTAACAGTTTTTAATTGGCATGGGAGTGCCCAGAGACATTTCAGTAGACGATATGCTACCCATGGCAGAAAACAGCTTCTGAGTCATGCTAAAGTTGGAGTGTTTCTCCATGGGGCATCAGACTGTGCAATTAGAACTGGCCCATCGTGAACAGGATTCTGACAGACTCATCAGGTCATAGAGTCAGTTGGGTTCTAGGAGTCCATCCAAAATCAAGATTGGGCTCGGGCAGATCCAGAGCATATAAGTAAGCTTCGGGAAGAGATGGCTCAAACCCCATGTCAACCACCACTGGCTGACTGACATTACTACAACTCACACTTATGACCTCATACAAGGGTAGGTTACTTAAGACCAGAGGCAGAGAAATAAAAAACCCAAACTTGGCTCAAGTGATGTCCAGGTGATGCTAGGTTGTCACTTCATCCTTTGAAGTGACCATCCTTCAGGATGAAGTATACTTTTTTTTTGTCCAAATAGACCACTTTGCACTAAAGAGTATGCTTCTTAAACTAATGACAATTATATGTTACTCTGTCACCAACAGGTAGAATACTTGGGTTTAGAAACTAAAAAGTGATCCTACTTAACTTTCACTCCCAATAGCACACTTGAGAAGTATCAGGGTTAGCCAGAGAAACAGAACCAATAGGAGGTATGTGCACAAATCTATAGCTACGTATAATAGGAAATTGACACATGTAATTCTGGAGGCTAAGAAGTCCCAAGATCTCTAGTCAGCAAACTCTGGGGACCCGGGAGAGCTGATGATATAGTTCCAGTCTAAAAGCTGGCAGGCTCAAGAAGAGCTGATGTTTCTGTTTGAGTCTGGAAGCAGGAAAAGAGGAGTTTCCCATTACTTGAGGGAGGGTCAACCTTTTTGTTTTCAGGTCTTCAACTGATTGGATAAGGCCCCACCCACATTGGGGAGGGCAATCTGCTCTAGGCAGTCTGCTGATTCAAAAGTTTATCTCCTATAAAAGAATCATTTTTCCAAGTTTTCCATGATGGAATAAAGCATTTCTCCCTTCCATTTGAAAGGAAAATGGAAAATAAAAATATGCATTTAGTTTCCTGTAGAAATCCAAATTAATTTTCTTAGCACATGCACAAATACATTCCAAACAACTTTATTGCCACATTGACTGTTACCAGAGAGATAGTAGTTGATAAAAATTGTCAATAAACAAAGGCAAAAGAGAAGGGATCCTTTAAAGTTACATCTGCAGGAAGATGGCTCCAACATAAAAGAGAGAGCAGAACAGCATCATTTCAACTGAATGTTTGACTTTTTTGGTCTATGACCCTTCCTTACTGGTCATAAGCTGCAAAGGGTGAAAATCCTGTCAGGTCATCTGAGAAATTAATCTTAGGTTTTCTTATAAACTTTTTTCTTCCTTGTGTATACTTCTGGCTTTAAGTTGGTTGTGCCTGCTGGCTTTTCATAATTATGGGCAAACCATAAAGCAACCACAGGAATGATTATCCAGTAAGTAGTACATTCACTCTGAAGATATATTCATGTTTACAAACAAATCTATCACAATTATAAGCTTGGGAGTAGGTGAGACCTTTCATAGAATATTACTACATGAATACTTTGGGGTAAGGTAGAATCAGTGTTCAGTGTTAATTCCCACACTAACAAGAACCACATTTTAGGGCCTAACTTGAAAGCCTATTCCCATGTACCTAAGATTACCATGTTTGGGGTGGGTGTGGTGGCTCATTCCTGTTATCCCAGCACTTTGGGAGGTGGCGGTGAGAAGATTGCCTGAGCCCAGGGGTTCAAGACCAGCCTAGGCAACTTGATGAGACCTCATCTCTACAATAAATCAAAAATGATTAGCTGGACATGGTGGTGCACGTCTATCGTTCCAGCTACTTGTAAGGCTTTTGTGGCTTAGGCCAAGGCTGCAGTGGCTGTGAGTGTGCTACTGCATTCCAGCCTGGGTGACAGAATGAGACTCTTAAAGAAAAAAATAAAATAATCATGTTTGGCAAAATGATACAGTTTACTCAGATGTTGACTCTTTATAAATGTTTTGAATTTTTTTAAGTTTTGAACAAAAAATCAGTTTTCTTTATAAAGAAAAATTGAGAACAGATAAAAACTGAAAGTATTAAAGAACTGTATGTCTTCCTGAGTACATCAGTGATATGTTTAAATCTGGGAAAAGGAACTCAGGCAGAACAGCAAAAAACCCCAAACTATTCAGGGTTGCCTTATACTTGTGTTTTCTGAATAAATAAATGAAGAAAGGAAGGGAAGGAAGAAGGGAGAAAGGCTGTATAGAAAATTAGAATCAGAACGGAGTTTATATAGTAGGAGTAAATGACATGACTAAGAAACTGGTCTTGTTGAGATTTGGAAAACCAATATATTGTGGGTAAGAAATGATTAAGAACTTGCTTCCAAAAAAGGTAATGTTGAAGTATGTGATATCAGACAGGAAATATTTTAGGATAATAAATAGGTCCTGGAAATGTGGAGGTAAATGTTATTGGAGATTTTTTAAGTGAAAAGAAATAGTGTAAAAGAATGGGCTAGTGTTTGAGTGGGTTAACACTTTACACAAAGAATTTACTAAAAATGGGCCTGGTGTGGTGGCTCATGCC
This sequence comes from Cephalopachus bancanus, assembly GCA_027257055.1. Classification (NCBI taxonomy): domain Eukaryota; kingdom Metazoa; phylum Chordata; class Mammalia; order Primates; family Tarsiidae; genus Cephalopachus; species Cephalopachus bancanus. The sequence continues at coordinate 1,194,528 of JAPVLO010000025.1, read as the reverse complement.
TGTAATCCCAGTACTTTGGGAAGCTGAGGCGGGAGGACTGCCTGAGGCCAGGAGTTTGAGACCAGCCTGGGTAACATAGTGAGAATTCATTTCTACAAAATAATCAAAAAAGTTAGCTGGACCTGGTGGCACATGCCTGTAGTACCAGGTACTTGGGAGGCTGAGGAAGAAGGATCACCTGAGCTCAGGAGGCTGAGTCTGTGATGAGCTTCAATCACTCCTGCCTGGGCAACAGAATGACTAAAAAAAAAAAATTTTTTTAAATCAAGAATGACAATGAAATGAAGAATAAATAAGAAAACAGAACCAGGTACCAAAGTTAGTTCACTAATGAGACTAAGTGCCCTCATTCTTCTTGTATTAAAAAGAAAGTATATGTTAGGGAAAATGGGAAAATTATTGAAATACTTGTATTAAGTTTGTTTTTGAAAGTGAGTCAAGCTGGGCTCGGTGGCTCAGCCTGTAATCCCGCGCCTTTGGGAGGCTGAGGTGAGTGGATTGCCTGAGCCCGCGGGTTCGAGACCCGCCTGGGCAGCGAGACCTCATCTCTACAATTAAAAAAAAAAAAAAAAAATCAGCCGGGCGTGGTAGCGCATGCCTGTAATTCTGGCTACTTGGAAGGCTGAGGTGGAAGGATCGCCGGAGCCCAGCAGGTCGAGGCTGCGGTGGCCGGAAGCGGCCACTGCACTCCAGTCTGGGCAACAGAGTGAGACTCCAACTCAAAAAAAAAGAAAGTGAGTCAATATTTTTTGAGCAGCACTTATATGCCAAGTAGTGTTTAGAGTGATCATTTAAAAATTGTTCAGTTATAATATTTTATATGGTCTTAAGCCCCTTCCTTATTGATTCCTCCATTAAATTGTTTTTCCTAATGTAATAATAAATATCATTTGGGAGATATTGGAACTTGGAACAATAATCTTTTTCTTTTTTTTTTTTTTTTTGAGTTGGAATCTCACTCTGTCACCCAGGCTGGAGTACAGTAGCATGCTTATGGCCACCACAGCCTTGACCTGCTGGGCTCAAGTGATCCTTCCACTTCAGCCTTCCAAGTAGTTGGAAGGAACATTAATTTTTAAATTTCCATCCTTCAGTAACCTTGGGCTTTTAAATATCACCTACTCGACACAGCTAATTACCACAGTGCAAAATGCTTTCATTGCATTTGACACACTTCCTAATTTGTTCTGATAATAGAAGTAATGTCAGGGCAGGAAAACCCTTAATTAAAATGAAACTTTATGAAACGTGAATGAAATGAATAAAAATGTATATTTTTCAACAAAAAATTGATAAACTGTTCATATGAATGCAATCTCTTTTTTAGTATTGGTAAAATCGACATTATAACTTGAAACTAAATATTTCCAAACTAAAAAAAAAAAGTTAATTTCATCCCAAAACACTCCTACAGTTACACCCAGAATAATGTTTGACCAAATATTTGGGCACCTGGTCAAGTTGCCATACAAAATTAGCCATCACAGGTAGTATGTTCTTCCCATGCCTGCAACTTTAGTTTCTGAGAGTCTAGAGGTCTTGACTCATCTTGATTATCATGAGAAGGTTGGACTATTGCTATGTAATAGGGCAGAGAGAAATGTGTTTGGCACTTAGGTTCCATATTTTCTTGAAGAGAGCTTGGTGCATGGATTTGAGTGCAGAACATTTACTAATAGACGACTCCTCAGGAAAATGTGTAAGGAAAGGAGTGAAATAGGATAGGAATAGGGGAAGAGCCATGCAAGGATGTGAACTCGTGTGAAGCCTAGTATTAGCCATTATCACAGGGGAGGGCTATGACACATAAGCCACAACACAAAGTTGTTTCCCCTTGATTGAGGGGCTGGCCTTTTATACCTTTTATCATCAGTCAGTTATCAGCTGTGGAGTACTGGGGATTGTGGGATAGGCATAAATTTCTGCATGGGTGGCTCTAGTCCCCTGACACAATTCTTTAGAGGACAGGGCTGCTGTGAGCTATTAATAGATAGCTGGAGAAGGGGCACTGGTCCAGGAAAGGGGACCTGGGTGAGACATCAGAACTGTGTACGCCACAAGGGCATAACAACATATGAAACTCAGAGACTAGATAGCAACTCTTATGCCGGGTCTATGAGAACACAGGTTGGGCTGTGAGTACTGGAAGGCAGAGTGGGGATAGGCCTCCCTGCCATCCGTCTGGCAGCCCTGGCCTGCTGAGTGCAGCATAAGGGTGATGCCCTACTTGGCTCTGAATGCATGGGAACATAGGATACATATTAGAGAATAGTTAACAGTCCCATTTTGAAGAAGAGCATCGTAGGGGAGATAGATGGACATTAGCAAGCACTCCCTAAAATAACACATTCGTGACTTAGAAATACCCCAGACATAAAAATAGCAGGTTTGCATACAACTGCCAACTGCCACCAATTCCAAATCTACCATTTACCTGGCACAACTCTGGAGGGTCATTAAGCTATACTGACGGCACTATTGTTTATCAGTACAAAATCTTTTTTCTCCTACTCATTCCTGTTCTGGCCTTCACTTACTGTCCACATAATAGTTACTTTGTTTTAGGAATTATCTTCTTCATAGGTATACCCTTCTTTTCTCTCTTGGCCATCTTCTTTTTCTGCCTGTTCCCTTTTCTGCACCCTCCACAAAAAGTACTTGTCAGGGAGCACTGGAAATAGTTCAGACCTGAGGATGTCATCAGAAAGTGCAAAGATACTTCACACAAGATTAATTGCCTTATACATAGTGATGGCCTTCCATCCTTCCTTCCTTCCTTCTTTCCTTCCTTCCTTCCCTCCCTCCCTTTTTTCAGTCAGAGTCTCCCTCTGTTGCCCAGGCTACAGTGCAGTGGTACGATCTTGGCCACTACCACAGCCTCGGCCTGCTGGGCTTAGGTGATCATTTGGCTTCAGCCTTCCAAGTAGCTGGGACTACAGGTGTGGGCCATCATGCCTGGCTAATTTTTTTATTTACTGTACAGATGAGGTTTCCCATGTTGCTCATGCTGGTCTCAAACTCCTGAGCTCAGGCAATCCTCTTGCCTTGGCCTGTCAAAGTGCTGAGATTACAGGCATGAGCCACCGCACCCAGCATAGTGATGGCTCTTGACCCATTCTACCTCTCAGTTGTAAGAACTTCTTTAATTCCTATACAGCTCTTGACTGCACACAGTGAGAAAATGCCACCACTTTTAAGCATCCTGAGGTAAATAACAAGGAGTAGTCAATGTGATTCTCATTCTTTATTCTTAGCCTCTGATCTGGTTTCTGCCTCTGCTGATCTGGCCTTTGCCACATGGCTACCTTAAAAAACTTTCCAATTTTTTCCCAGAAGCTCAGTATAGAGTCAGCCCTTGAGCAGTCTGAGTTATGGGCTAATCTTGACTCTAAGTCATTCTTACCTGGGAAAAGTCTAATCATTTAGGGCCCACAGAGCTTAAATTTAAGAAAGCATGCTTTGTTGGCATTACCTCTTGAAATTGCAGACCTTACTCCTAGAAAGAGGAGAAATGTCCTCTGAAATTTTAACTTTGACAATTCAATCCTATAAAATAACAGTAAATAAATCCTATGCATGGATAATGATTTTACATTACCTTTATTTTGACATTTAAAAAAATCTAAAATCTGATTTATAATCAAATATGCTTCAGTTTACCATGAAGGTAAGCATACTTTACTTTATTGATTAGTTCTTCATATTCTTCAGAGCTAGCCTGGTCTCAGATCCACTTTCAGAAGTTCCCAAAGGAGTCCTCTTTGAGTTGGAATTCAGGGTAGGGAGAGCTCAGGAGGCGATTTTAGGAAAACAGAGAAAGAGTATGATGAGGTGATTGGAGGGAGAAGCAGGAGGGAGGTTTCCTGGCCCATTTCCCAGCCTTGATCTTCTCTCAGGTGAACAGCATCATGGTGGTGACCCTTAACAAAATGGCATTAGTAATAGAAATAAATACTAAAATACTGGTATTATTATTTTGCTCCTGTATTGCAGTCACTACGCAGACTGAAACAATTACTTGTTCAGCCTCAGGAAATGTGACTGTAGCTACTAAAACCTGTATTTTGGTAAAGGTGTGGAGGACTGGGAATTGGCTAAGTAATTTATTTGTACTCAAGCTGCCTTCTGATTTTCGACTCACCTCTCTGCTGCCCATCCCAATAAACACAAAAGGCTTTATTTACTGAATTTTCGGTAAAGAGACATTTTGTAAGGGTTTCAGGAATTCATTTTAATGTTATCAGCATTTTAAAGATGTATACAGACATCAATACTAGGTGATTGCTCTTATTTTGTAACTATGAATTAAAAATATAATTAAAGCACAATTTTCATACCACCAATAATTAGAAGTGATATATTTAATTATGCCCAAATGTTCTTTTGGCTTATGTTGATAGTTTCCAGGTGGAGCTACTGTGATAGGACATCAGATGTTTGACTTCAATTGTGTGTGAAGATGGTGCATTAAAGTATGGTAACATGTGAAACCTATTCAATTGAGCCATTTCAAAAGAACGACTTCATCAGTCTCTTCTAATAGGCACCGTCATGTCCATTTTCCACCTCTTGTTTCTTATAAATCTGTAACAAATTTAATAAATAACCATGTTGTCACATTTTCTCTGTTTTCCTGTTAGTACAAATGCTTGCAAGACATATCACTAATTATGAACAGAAATTGTTATCACTATTATTAACCAGTATTTAATAAGTGTTTATGTTCTACAGAACTTAGATCTAGATAACTGCTGATAACATTAAGACCCCCCCCTATTAGCCGGGCTCGTTGGCTCAGCCTGTAATCCTGCACTTTGGGAGGCTGAGGTGAGTGGATTGCCAGAGCCCATGGGTTCGAGACTTGCCTGGGCAACTTGGCGAGACCTCATCTCTACAATAAATAAAAAAATCAGCTGGGCATGGTAGTGCGTGCTTGTAATTCCAGCTACTTGGAAGGCTGAAGCGGAAGGATCGCTGGAGCCCAGCAGGTCAAGGCTGCAGTGACCAGGAACGGCCACTGCACTCTAGTCTGGGCGACAGAGTGAGACTCCAACTCAAAAAAAAAAAAAAAAAACCCTATTATAAGATAATTTTTGTTTATCTTGTACTTTTAAATCCTATCTGTCTTTTTAGGAGAGTTTTAATCTCATTTTGTAAATTTTTTAAAAACTTCACCTCAGGTTTGCCAGAATGTCTTCCTCCAATGGAATATATACTGATTTTTTTTTTTTCTTGTTGTTGTTTAGTTTCTCCTACGTCATCAATTGCCTATGGACTTGGAATTCATACAGGCCATAGAAAAATCCAGTCCTACTGTGTGAAATCTTCAAATATTTCAGTCTTAGCCACTCATCAAGAAGTTTCTAACGTGTGTCTTATTGATCTGCTTGCTCTAGGCTGACATTTTCTGAGGAGGCTGGGGATGTGATCTGTAATTATGGGGAGCAAGATACTTATAACAAGGCCAAGTGCCTGGCTTTAGCTCAGATCATCTACAGTGAATGTGGCCTGCACAAGAAAACTCTTCTTTGCCTGTGTAAACAGGGTCAGATTCATGAGGCCATGGAATACCTACAGCAGTTCAGGGACTTTACTTCTGGTAAGTAAAGAAGCCTGCTTATTTATATGTATTCAAATTCTGGACTTTAATTGTAAGATCATCCATAATAGCAGGCAATAGTTTAAACTTATGTTATAAAATCAATTTTATATACACTGATAAGTAGGAGATTTCTTTTGTAACTTCTCTTGAAAATAGTTAGGCTGGAACTGATTGACTTTCATGCTAGATGTTCAAATACATTGTATATTTCCTCAAAAAACAAACATTTAGTAAACTGGATAGTCCTGGAACTATATAGAATAAAGATAAACTTTGCAGATATGCTAGCGCATGTTCATAAAGGTTTTTTTAAAATAACTTATTTGTCATATATAATTTTCTGTACTGTAATATATAAGCATTAGAAATGAAGAATTAGGGAAGTAATGTTTACTTCAAAATTTTGAAACACCAAGGTTACAATTGGGCAGTGATTCAAGAAAACTGTGAACCTTAGGGTGACCCTAGCTGAATGAGTAGATCTTTTACTGTGACTCTAGTTTTTCAGGGATCTTAACTAATGTACAAGCATTCCTGACACCTCTCTGCCCCCAGCCAGTGCAAATCCTGATTTGCAGGCTACGGATCTCAGTTCTAAGAAGAAGCAAGATGGAACCACACATAGCAATTTTAGGTCATATTATTCCAGTAAAAAGGATCTGTTGAATCTGATCATTTTCAAACAATAAGTTGGCTTTTTCTTGGAATCTATGTATATTTAAAAGTTACTAATTCCAGGCCATTGCTCTGTTAAACTCTGCTATCTCCATGTGGCTCTTTGAGCTATGGCCACCATATTTTCTTAGCTGTGGCCTCCTCCCCTACTTTGGGGAGGTGAATATTCCTCCCTCCCTCTCTCTTTTTCTAATTTACTTTCTAAACAAACTTTGCTCAAAAACTTAAAAAATAAAGTTACTAATTCCTTCATTCATTAATAACAGTGTATCTGATACTATTATTGTAATAATGGCTAGTAGCTAAGCCTTTTACATACATTTTATCACGTTATCCTCATATTGACTCTACGAAATAGGTTTTGCTATTATTATCCATATTTTATAGATGAAAAAAACTGTTTCCACAGAAAGACTAAGTCACAGAGAGGTAAGTGATTTACCTTTGGTTACACGGCAATGAAAAAGAATCTGGTATAGTAGATACTACTCAATTAATATTTGAGTGAATTACATATTTTATCTAAGTATACAGATTCAGTTTCTGTGTTAAATATAATTTTTATATGTAAGAATTATATTAGTGTTTGGACATAAAGCAAATGTATTAATTACTCTTGGAATTTTTCTTTTTAATTTTAGACATGGGGGTCTCACTATGTTGCCTGGGCTTGCGTGAAGTGGCTATTAACAGTGCACGTAGTATTATAGTGTACTACAGCCTCGAACTTCTCTACTTTACCAGTAGTAAAGTCCTTGAATTGCTGTTTGTATTCCATGGCCTCATGAATCTGACCCTGCTTACACAGGCAAAGAAGAGATTTGGCTCTAACAATCTTCCCAGTTCAGCCTCCAAGTTGCTGGGACTGCAGGCACATGTGAAGTTACTTTTTTCCGAGTTGGCGTCTCACTCCGTCGCCCAGGCTGGAGTGCAGTGTCACACTCAGGGCCACCGCAGCCTCAACCTGCCGGGCTCAGGTGATCCTTCCACCTCAGCCTTCCATATAGCCAGAACTACAAGTGTATGCTACCACGCCTGACTAGTTTTTTGATTTATTGTAGAGACGAGGTCTCACCATATTGCCCAGGCTGGTCTCAAACCTGCAGGCTCAGGCAATTCTCCCGCCTCAGCCTCCCAAAATGCTAAGATTACAAACTTGAGCCACCGCGCCTAGCCGGAAGTTTCTTTTTTGATTGTAAGATTTACCTTATATAAGTACATAGAATCATGATCAACTCACTATCATATTATTCTGTTCCTCTAATAGTGTATTATACTTTTCAATCATTAAATGTGTATTGTAATAATTTAAGAAGTAACTTTTTTATATACCTTTTTTGGCTTTTTCTTTCTTTTTTTGAGTTGGAGTCTCATTCTGTCCCACAGGCTAGAGTGTAGAAGCGCAGTCACAACTCACTGCAGCCTTGAACTCCTTGGCTCAGACTATCCTTCTGCCTCAGACTCCAGAGTAGCTAGAACTACAGATGTGGGCCACTATGCTCAGCTACTTCTTTTTAATTAATTAATTAATTGTTTTTGTAGAGAAGAGGTCTTGCTATGCTGCCCAGGCTGGTTTCGACTCCTGGCCTCAGCCTCCCAAAGTGCTGGGATTATAGGAATGAGCCACTGCACCTGGCTGACTTTCCTATGTATTTTGAACTTTGATATGTATACTCAGAATTTATTTAGCACAGCATCATAAGGTAAAAATGATAATAACCTGAGAAAAATTTAGCTTAAAAGGTAAAAAAGTTTGAAAAATCATTTTGTTTACATTTTAATGAGGAACACAACCACAGCTTCCCAAGGTATAATTTTGGCCTTGGGAGACAGATTCCATTTGTTAATACTTTCTGATTTTAAGAAGAAACCAGATTTAGACTATTAGTTTTACACTTACAAATTTTAAAAAACACTAAAAATAAGTAGAACAAAACAAAAAATAGAAACATCTTTAAAAATTCTTTTGTTCCAAGAGCATAAATCTGACTTGTTTTAGGAGTAATGATTGTTTTTTCCCCTCCTAATAATTTCTAGAATAAAAGCTGAAATGACTTGCTTGCTAACCTTCCCCATTATTATTAAATAAGTGGATATACTAAGCACCTGTCTCGAAACTAGGTTCTTCTAGATCAGAGTCTCTCAAACTGTTTGGTCTCAGGTCTTCCTTAGACTCTTAAAAAGCACTTGAGAATTCCAAAGGGCATTTATCTATGTGGGTCATATCTATTGATATTTATCCTATCACAAATTAAAACAGAAACTTTAAAAATATTTATTAATTCATTTAAAACAACAATAATAAACCCCATTACATGTTATCATAAACAAAATATTTTCATGAAAAATGATTATATTTTTCCAAACCTAACAATTAGGTGCAAAAATGACTTTTTAAAATATTTGAAGCAACCCCTTCGGGTCCCCTCCTACTGTGGGGGCTTTTCTGTATTCCCAATAAATCCTGCTTTCTAATAATTAAATAAATAAACAAAATATTTGTACACATCTCTGTAATGCTTGGTTTAACTGAAGATAGTTGGCTTCTTGTATCTGTTCTATAGTTATTGCGTTGTAACATCACATATCTTGTAGCCTTTGGAAAACATTGGTATATAGCTGTGAGAGAATGAGAGTCAGAAAGGCAAATAACAACTTTTTATTTATTTTATTTATTTTATTTTATTTTATTTTTTATTTTTTGAGTTGGAGTCTCAGTCTGTCACCCAGACTGGAGTGCAGTTGCCGCTCCCGGCCACTGCAGCCTCGACCTGCTGGGCTCTGGGGATCCTTCCACCTCAGCCTTCCAAGTAGCTGGAATTACAGGTGTGCACTACCATGCCCAGCTAATTTTTTGATTTATTGTAGAGATGAGGTCTTGCCAAGTTGCCCAGGAGGGTCTCGAACCCGTGGGCTCAGGCAATCCATTCACCTCAGCCTCCCAAAGTGCGGGATTACAGGCTGAGCCCGGCTACAACTTAGTATTTTTATAAAAGTAGTTTTGACTTTATAGACTCTAGGCCATATTCTGAGAACCATTTTTCTAGATAGTTGTGAGTTAAACAGATACTCTATTTGATATATAGGCCCTTACAATCTTATTAAAAGAGAACACACACGAGATAAAATAATGATTAATAGCATGGAATTTTTAAAATGATAAGAAATGATAACAAGGAATAAGAAAATGGATTCTGAAGTGTAATAAACAGGAGAAGGACTATAAGATGAATTTATGTCCTTTCTAATTAGAGACCATATTTTGCATATAACTGAGTAATATTGGTTAATTACCCAACTTATTGAGAAGGGGGCTTGAATATCTGATTGAACAATATAGAGATGAATGCGTTATGAAAGTTTAGAGGCTCAGGTATACTATATGAATAAGTTTCACCCTGGTGAAGGACAGTTTGAGTGACACAAATCATAAACTTTTACCTCTTCTCTAGGGAAATATTTTCCTTTTTTTTCTTTGTCTTTTTTTTTTTTTTGAGTTGGAGTCTCACTCCTTCGCCCAGGCAGGAGTGCAGTGGCACGCACGCTCACGGCCACCCCAGCGTCGACCTTCTGGACTCCAGTGATCCTTCTGCCTCAGCCTTCTGAGTAGCCAGAACTACAGATGTGCGCTACCATGCTTGGTTATCTTTATTTTACCGTAAGACGAGGTCTCTCCGTTCCCCGGGCTGGTCTCGAAACCGTGGGGTCAGGCAATCCACTCGCCTCGGCCTCCCAAAGTGCTGGGATTACAGGCTGAGCCACCGAACCCGGCCGGGAAATATTTTCTTATTTGTTAGTTTTTTAATTGTTTGACTTCATTGACATAGAATTATATCCCGCTATTCCTTTTTTCTTCTCTTGTCATTTATCTCTCTCTGTATGTATGTGTGTATGCATAAGCACATACACACACACATACATACATATCATATATGTATATATGCACATACACATATATACTATATACACATTCTATCTATCTATCAATTTTTGAGGGTTAGCACTGTAGATTGGGAAGGGCATGGACTTTGGGGGTCAGATAGACTGTTCTGCTTTATACCATATGTATAATTCAGGGAAAATTAACTTCTCTAAGCCAGTTTCTGCACTTATAGTATGAGAGTAATAATATCTCACTAACTCTTAATATTAAATGCATAAAATTAATATATGTAAGCTCCCAGCACAATAAATATGTATCTAATAAGCATTGAATATCTTTTATTGCCTTGCAGAGTTCAAATTATGTTTATAGTAGTTCTTGAAAGGCCCTCAGAAATTATTCTGAAAATTGCCTCTATTGTGGCCCAAGAATAATATTTTTACTTTAAAAAGTTTAGGAAGTTAACATAAAGTTTATAAATAATAAGAATGCAGAGCTGGGCACAGTGGTGTATACCTGTAGTCCCAGCTACTGGAGAGGCTGAGGCAGGATTACTTGAGCCCAAGAGTTCAAGGCTTTAGTGAGCTATGGTGGCACCTGTGAATATGCACTGTACCTGGACAACACAGTGAGACTGCCTCTAAAAAAAAGAAATTAAGAATACAAATCATCATTGTAGCATTAGATTACCTCGGTGTTTAACTAGTATATTGAACCATATGAAATTGCTCTTTTGCGGGGGGTGTCAATGTAAGGGAACTCTACATGGCTTAATTTCTAACCACTTAAAATAGCTAATGAGCTGGGCTTGGTGGCTCAGCCTGTAATCCCAGCTCTTTGGGAGGCTGAGGTGAGTGGATTGCCTGAGCCCGTGGGTTCGAGACCTGCCTGGGCAACTTGGCGAAACCTCATCTCTACAATAAATCAAAAATTAGCAGGGTGTGGTAGCGCGCACCTGTAGTTCCAGCTACTTGGAAGGCTGAGGCGGAAGGATTGCTGGAGCCCAGCAGGTCGAGGCTGCGGTGGCCGGGAGCGGCCACTGCCCTCCAGTCTGGGCGACAGAGTAAGACTCCGACTCAAAATAAATAAATAAATAAATAAATAAAATAAAATAAAATAGCTAATGGTCTTAAGATCTTCATTTTTGAATTGCTAAGTAATTTACATTTTAAGGAAAAAAATTACTCAACCCCTTTTTCTGTATAAGGCACAAAAAGAAAGACATTATGCTCACTTGGATTTGGTTCAAATATGAGTAACAAGATATAGTCAAACATAATGTAGTATTAGATGGAACTTTAGAAACTATCTCCAATTCTGTTGCTTTTCAAATGTGAAAACTGAGTTCCAAAAGACTGACTGATGGAGCTATATTTAGAATTCAGGTTTCCTGATTGCCAATCTATATTCTTTTTATTATAACACATTTCTTTTTATTATCATTATTTGAACATTTTTGGGGTACTCTTTTGTTATGGGTAGTTTTCCTTTGTTTTTTGCTATGCTAAGTGTGTGTGTTGTTGTTGTTTTTTTTTTTTTGATTGGGGATTGTACTTTTGAGTTTGGGTGAGAGTAGGTCATTGAGGCCTTTGAAAGGATTGAAAAAAGAAGTGTTGATTGTCAGGTACTGAAATTAGCTAGTCTCAGTTTCTAGCTGATTTATCATATTAAGATGTTGAGATAAAGCTTTCATGTTTGCTTTCAGATGACCTGTTGCAGCTAATCACATTGTGTCCTCAAATTGAATTAATTCAATGTCTCACCAAAGAATGGAATGGGAAACTACCATCTTTATCTTTTGGTCTTGCCATACTTCATCTATTCTCTGTAGATCTGAAAAAAGTTGGCATTAAGCTACTTCAAGAAATAAATAAAGGTGGGAAAGGTAAGTAGAATAAAATGTTGTAGAAGAAATAGTGGGTTATTGAAGAAAAGGTTCAAGATAATAATGTATGTGTCAACTCACATTTCCATTAGAGTTTCTTCTTAGCAAGAGTTGACTTTAGGAGTTTATAAATTGTAAAGATTACCATATTAATAATAATCTCCTGGAAATAGTATATATTTCTTGATGTAATTGGAATGAAGAGAATCTTTATGAAACCTGAGGTTAATGTTATAATAATTACAATAGCTAACACTATTCTAAAAACTTTACATATAGGTATATAAGTATATTCAGCAATCTTTTGGTATGTACTTTAAATGTTGTTTAGACATAAGCTTTATATATTTTAATTCCTAAGCCAAATAAGTGCATATTTACATATGATATTCACTCCACACCTAACACCTAACTCTGCAGTGGAATCAAGAATAACTAATTAAATCTCACTTTTGTTTTCTTTTCACTAATTTAACACAGGAACTTGAACAGACAACTTTATTTTTATTTTTTAATTTTTTGTGGAGACAAAGTCTCACTCTGTTGCCCAGGCTGGTCTCAAACCCCTGGGATCAAGCAATCCTCCCATCCCAGCCTCCCAAAGTGCTGTGATTACAAGCATCAATTTGATTTTAAAATTATTATCTGGTGGCAAGGAAAAAATAGTAAATTATCTGAAAACATAGTGGGTAGATACTTTTATATTTTGAAATTATGATTACAGATATCAACTAAAACATTTGATAGGAAATAGTTATGGTGGAAATAAAGTTATTGTGATGACAGTATTCTAAAAATAGGTCCTGGCTGGGTGCGGTGGCTCATGCCTGTAATCGCAGCACTTTGGGAGACAAAAGCAAGAAGACTGTCTGAGCCCAGGGGTTAGGAACTTGCCAACCTGGGCACCAACTTAACAAGACCTCATCTTTACAATAAATTTTTAAAATTTTGCCAGGTGTAGTAGTGTGCACCTGTAGTTCCAGCTATTTGGATGGCTGAGGGAGAGGGATTGCCTGAGTCTAGCAGATCAAGGCTGTGGTAGCCATGAGCATGCCACTGCACTCCAGTCTGGGTGAGAGAGTGAGACTCCAAATCAAAAGTAAAAAAAAAATAATAAAATAAATAAAAAGAGGTCATTTTTCATGAAGTGCCGTAAGTAATGCAGGAATAGGTAAGAAATGAATTCCATAAATTGATAGATCCTAAAGAGAATCACTATAATTGATTTTCAAAAGTAAATAACATTACTATATTTTTAAGTTATATGCAAAATTATTTTTTTTCTTTTTGAAAAATATTTGTTACAAAAGCCCCGTCATTAAGAGCTCCATCTATAACTGGGATGTGGGATTTGTTAAAGACTTTCTCAAGCCCTTGGGTTAGCATTACTAAGGCTTTTAAAAGTGTTTGAAGGATCATGAAAACTTGACCGACAGGTCACCCGTGATAGACTGTGAGCCCACATTCTTAACTTTTGGAGTTTCCTGCCATGTGGCCTTCAACATCTGTTCTCTTAACAAGAAGGAGCTGAGTGGAGGAGTATAGAATGTGAGAAATGGTAGTGGGATGAACCGAGACAGGAAGAGGTAAATGATAAAGGAGAAGAAGGAACTCACACATGAGTACTTACCATGAACTAGACTGAACACTCCACATGCTATTATTACATTACAGGGATAAGGTATTTATTTTTAAAAATGAAAAAAAAAGTTGTTCAAGTTCCTATATTAAGTTAATGAAAAGAAAACAAAAGTGAGTTTTAACAGTACCTGAGTTGAAATTATGTCCTTTTCTATTTTTGGAGAATTGTTAAGTGTGGATTATCAAATAAGAGTTTTACTATAATATTGTATTTTTTCCACAGATGCAATAGAACATCTTGTGGTAAATGATTCATTTTGCTCCCTGGAAAAGTGGCAAGAAATGGCAGGTATATGTTTACAGAATGGCTTTGAGAGATTATCTAATGACATCATGTCCATTCTTCGATCTCAGGCTGGAGTTACAGAAATTTCTGAAGAGGACGATACAGTCAACTTAATGGAACATGTTTTTTGGTAGTTCCATATCTTAACCAGTTGAGGGAGCTTGTACAACATTTTTATGTATGTATGGCAAACTGATTTTAGCATAACTAACTTATAAATAAATATAGAGTTAAAAACTCTCAGAAATAAATCATGCTTCTTTTGTTATGATGACATTTAGATTTGTCCTTGAAACATTACCATTGCTTTCTTTTCTTCACGCATTATTTCTTATATTGAATTTTGATAATATCTAAGATGGTAACTTTGTACAAAACAGTGTAGGCATTTTTATATAAGGTAATGACTAGGTATGTTACTTTCTGGTGATCTAATTTTGTAGCAAGAACTAAGGAAAATGTGGGTAGTGTTCTGTCTGATAGACTGCCTTCTCAGACTCAAATGCTACAACCCTGACTTGACAAGAAAAGCAGGATATCATTTCAAGGTTGAATTCACTGGCAAAAACCTGTAGTATAGTAATTGTACTGCATGTGCTTCATACTTTAATATATATAAATATGGCAAAAGTTAGACTTCTACCATAAAAGTTGGGAATCTTGGCGTGTTCTTACTTAGAGAGGAAAGTAGCCACATTTTACATAGAAGTAGACCTAGGAAACTGTGGGCACAACAGGTTTGAGGCTGGTTTACACCTGTAAAACCAGCACTTTGAGTAGCTGAGGCTGAGAATCACTTGAGACCAGGAGTTCAATACCAGCCTGGACAACATAGTGAGACCTCATCCCTAGAAAAAAAGAAAAAATTAGTCAGTCATGGTGGTATGTACCTGTAGTCCCAGCTACTCAGGAGGCTGAGGTGGGAGGAGTGTTTGAACCCAGGAGTTCGAGATTGCAGTGAGCCAAGATCATGCCACTGCACTCCAACCTGGGTGACAGAGCAAGACCCTGTCTCTAAAACCAAACCAAACAAAAATAATAAAGAATGAGGTTTGGGTGATTTCAAGTATCTGAATAAATATTTGATTAAAAACTCAAGAGTTCTATACCATTGGCAGTTGTCATATTCAAAATATTTAATGATCACTGTGACATGGGTACCAGTCAAGCTGAACTGATACCCAGCTAATCAGAACAGCCTTCAGGCCTTAGGCCACACCAGAGCATAACAGCTGAATGCCAGCTGAATGGGACATGGTAAAAATGAGTTGTTCTTAGACAAAATAAGAGCAGAGAGCATAACTTTTCCCTTCCTAAATTTAAATTGAATGTGTACTTTTAAATTTTATAGTGGAAAGAATGTGGACTAGGAGTCAGACAGCTTCATATTAAAATTCTGATCCTACCTCTTATTCATTTGTAAAATATGGGCAGTAATACCTCTGCTAGGTTTGTTGTGAGGATTAGTGATAATGTATGTGTAGTATAAGTGTACAACATAGTGGAGAACTTAGCAGAAGATAGCTGTTATTCCTATGTAATAGGCCCAGAATCACATATTCCTCTACTTAGCTTACACTTACTCAATACCGCATTTCCTTTTCTTTTTTTTTTTGAGTTGGAGTCTCATTCTGCCACCTTGGCTGGAGTGCAGTGGCACAATCATGGCTCGCCGCAGCCTCAAACTTCTGGGCTCAGGTAATCCTGCTTCAGCCTGCCAGGTAGCTGGGACTACAGGCATGTATCACCCTACTTGGTTTTTTTTTTTTTTTTTTTTTTAAATAGAGCCGAGGTCCTACTATGTTGCTTAGGCTAGTCTTGAACTCCTGGGTTGCAGCAATCCATTCACCTTGACCTCCCAAAGTACTTAGGATTACAAGAATGAGCCACCATGCTTGGCTAAATCCCACATTTCTATCCACTTGCAATTATAAATATTTATCCTTCTTTGGAGTATTTGCTGTATTAGTCTAACATATTGCCTATATTAAGCTATTTGTCCACACTCATATCAGGATAGCCTGACTTATAAATCCAGAAGCGTTCCGACTGAGTTTTTAATTGTTTCATATAGTGCTAAACACACTGTGTGAGAACATAATCTGTGTTCTCAAACATAATATTTTTACTAAAGTAATACATGTGCATGCATAGTTTAAAAATCAACTTATTACTAAAAGGCTATAATAACTAATAATCTTTTGATTTCTGTTCTTCACGTTAGCTCTTGAAAAGAACAGATGAAGGATGGATAAAAGAAATGGAAACAGAGGGCATTTTAGCAGCACTGATTCTTTGTATAAGAATGGCTGAGAGTAGTTTCAGCTACTTGGAAGGCTGAGGCGGAAGGATCGCCTAAGCCCAGCAGGCCGAGGCTGTGGTGGCAGTGAGCGTGCTGCTACACTCTGCCTGGGCGACAAGAATGAGACTCCAACTCAAAAATATAATAGTAATAATAATAATAATGACTGAGAACCTTATTTTCTTTGAGACCTGTATGACGGATAGAAAGCTATCGTATCCACTGACAGCTTAGAAAAAAAAATGTGCCCATGAAAGCCAGGGGATAAAGTAGGTATGAAAATCTGGAGAAGCCTTGAAACAGCAGCTGCTGTTGTTGTCCTGTTAATTTGCCTTAGTTTTAAAATGGTTTTCCTCCACTCATTATTATTCCTTCTCAGTTAGAGTTATTGTGGGCAGCTTTCCCCAGGAAAGTGAAAGCTGTCAAGTGAATATAAATTTAAATACCTGGAGATAGAAAATGGAGCTGTGAGGAAGAGCAAGGATATAAAGTCAAGTGGGGAAGGAGAAACAATTTGGTTGTGAGTTCCCCAGGGCCTGAAAGCTGTGAGCACCTCCGTGTAAGCTGCACTGAAGGAGGTATACTGTGGGCCTCACCGTGCAGAAGCCTGCGTTCTAGACAAGCTCTGCTACTGTCTAGCTTGGTGTCCTTTTCCTCGTGTTTAAGATTAATTTATTTTAACTACATAATTTCTCTTGTTATTTTCAACTCTAAAATTCAGTAGTTTTGAAAAGGCAGAAATTATTTCCCAGTGCTTATTGACTAACCTGCCTAAATTTGAAATTCTGAGGTTCAACATCAGCATTAACACCACATACTGAATACCTATTTTGCATACTGTTTCTGCTATCAAGATTACAACTTCAATGGGAAGACATAACAGGTTTTTAAAATTGCTAACAATAATTTCTCAGTATTATATAGTATCCAGTCTATATTCAAATTTCACCAATTGCTTAAAAATGCCTTTTTGCATTTGAGTTGTTCCATCAAGTTCTAATCAACATTCATGTGCTCTACTTGGTCTCACTGTCTAGTGTATCTCCTCTCCTCTCTCTTTTTTTCTCTTGCCATTGACTATTTCACATATAGCAAAGGCCATGATGAACTAAGTTTCTCAGACTTATGTATGCGGAACCAGCCCTGAATCCAGGAATGAAGCCCCCCTGGTCATAGTGGATGATGCTTGAAATGTGTTATTGGATCCAATTCGCTAGAATCTTGTTGAGAATTTTTGTGTCTATGTTCATCAAAAAGATTGGCCTGTAATTCTCTTTCCTTGTTGGGTCTTTGCCAGGTTTGGGTGTTAGTATGATGTTACCTTCATAAAATGAGTTGGGGGAGAATTCTATCATTCTTGATTGCCTGGAATACTTTCAATAAGATTAGTATCAGCTCCTCCTTATATGTCTTATATAATTCAGTTGGGAAGCCATTTGGTCTGGGCTTTTTTTGGTGGGGATAATTCTTATGACTGAGTCAATTTCCTGGATTGTTATTGATCTGTTTTTTGGGTTTTTTTGAGTTGCAGTCTCACTTTGTTGCCCAGGCTGGAGTGCAGTGGCACACATGCTCACGGCCACCCCAGAGTTGACCTGCTAGGCTTAGGCCATCCTTCTGCCTCAGCATTCCAAGTGGTCAGAACTACAGGTGCGCGCTACCATACCCAGCTAATTTTTTATTTATTGTAGAGACGAGGTCTCGTCAAGTTGCCGCGGCTGGTCTCAAACCTGTGGGCTCAGGCAGTCCACTCGCCTTAGCCTCCCAAAGTGCTAGGATTACAGACTGAGCCACTGAACCTGGCCTGATCTGTTTAGAGATTCAATTTCTTCTTGCTTCAACCTTGGGAGATTGTGTGATGTCAGAAAGTCCTCCATTTCCTTTAGGTTTTCTAGCTTATTTTGCATGCAGGTGTTCGTAGTAATCCTTTCATTACTATGATAATCTTTTTAATTTCTTCAAGGTCAGTTGTGACTTCATCTTTTGCATTTCTTTTCTTTTTTAGTTGGAGTCTCACTCTGTTGCCCAGGCTGGAGTGCAGTGGCACAATCATGCCCACTGCAGCCTCTACTTGCTGGGCCCAGGTGATCTTTCTGCCTCAGCCTTCCGAGTAGCTAGAACCAAAGGCATGCACCACTATGTCTGGCTAATTTTTTTAAATTTATTGTAGAGATAAGTCTCACCAAGTTGCCCAGGCTGGTCTCGAGTCCACGGGCTCAGGCAGTCCTCTCACCTTGGCCTCCAAAGTGCTGGGATTATAGGCATGAGCCACCATGTCTGACCATCCAGGAATTTTTTTATTTTTGTCTTGATTTCTGTGTTGACCCAGAAGTCATTCAGCAGCATGTTGTTTAGTGTCCATGTATTTGTGTATTTTGGGGGGAATCTTGTTGGTGGCAATATTTATTTCTATTCCACTGTGATCTGAGAAGATTCAGGGTATTATTTCAGTCTTTTGAAATTTGTTCATGCTTGATTTATGCCTGAGAATGTGATTGATCTTGGAGTATGTTCCATTTACTGATGAGCAGAATGTATACTTTGTAGCTGTTGGGTAGAGTGTTCTGTAGATATCTATTACATCCATTTGATCAAGTGCCAGGCTAGCTTAGTTGGTAGAGCATGAGACTCTTAAATCCATTTGATTGAGCTTTGAGTTAAGGTTTCAAATCTACTTGTTATTTTTGTTTATTTATTTTTTTGCTTCAATGATCTAGCTAGAGCTGTGAGTGGGATATTTAGGTCCCCAACTATGATTGTGTAAGGATCAATGTCCTTTCTTACTTAGTAGTTGTTTTAGAAAACCTGGTGCTCCTGTGTTGGGTGCATATATTGTTTTTTTGTTTTTGTTTTTTTATTCAATATTTTTTATTATGATATTGTGGGGTACAGTTAAGGGTTAAGTATACAAATATGCTTCGTTCAGGCACCCTTGTTGATACGAGGTGTCTCCTCATCCCCAGACAGATATTTACTACCATTAATCCCATCTCCCTTCCCCTCCCCCCCCATAGTTTCCCACCACTGTCAGTCATTTTCTTATAGTATTACATTGGATGTTCAAGGTCCACTATATGAGTGAGAATGTGTGATACTCAGATCTTTGTTTCTGTGAGAGGTCACTCAGTATTATAGACTCTAGTGCCATCCAGGTTGCTGCAAAATTCATGATTTTGTTCTTTTTTATGGCTGCGTAGTATTCCATCGTGTATATGTACCACATTTTTTTAATTCAGTCCTCTTTTGATGGACAGCATGGTTGCTTCCAGGTTCTTGCTATTGTGAACAGTGCTGCGATAAACATACGTGTGTAGGTATCTTTTTTATAGAGTGATTTGAGTTCTTCAGGGTATATTCCCAGTAAGGGGATTGCAGGGTCATATGGGAGGTCAATATTTAGAGCTTTTAGGAATCGCCATACTGTTTTCCACAGAGGTTGTACTAGTTTGCACTCCCACCAACAGTGTAGAAGTGTTCCCTTTTCGTCACACCCTCTCCAGCAACTGTTATTTTTTGAGTTATTTGATAATTGCCATTCTGACTGGAGTTAGGTGTTATCTCAGTGTGATTTTGATTTGCATCTCCCTGATGATTAGTGAGGTTGAACATTTTTTCATGTGTCTGTTGGTTGCTCGGATGTCTTCCTTTGAGAAGTGTCTGTTCATATCTTTTGCCCATTTTATAATGGGGTTGTTTGTTTTTTTCTTTTTAGCACATTTGAGTTCCTTGTAGATCCAAGATGTTAGGCCTTTGTCAGACCTGGAGTTGGCAAATACTTTTTCCCAGTCTGAAGGCTGTCTCCCTGCTGTCTTGATGGTTTCTTTGGCTTTGCAGAAGCTTGTCAGTTTAATGAGGTCCCACTTGTCTATCTTATCTCTTATGGCCTGTGGGTTTCGGGTTTTGTTCAGGAACTGGATGCCAGTTCCAATTTCCATGAGGATATGTCCTGCGTTTTCTAAGGTTCTTATGGTTTGAGGTTTTACATTTAGGTCTCTGATCCATTTAGAGTTAATTTTTGTGTATGGGGATAGATAGGGGTCCTGTTTCAGTCTTCTGCATGTGGTCAGCCAGTTTTCCTAGCACCATTTACTGAATAGGTTCTCCTCTCCCCAGTGGTAGGTGGTGGAGGCTTTGTTGAAGATGAGTTGGTTGAGAAATATGAGGTTTTGCTTCTGGAATCTCAATTCTATTCCATTGATCTATATGCCTGTTCCTGTACCAATACCAAGCTGTTTTGATGATTGTAGCTTTATAGTAAAGTTTGAAGTCTGGTAATGTGATACCATTTGCTTTGTTTTTTTTTTTTTTGCTGAGGATTGTTCTGGCTATTCTTGGTTGTTTGTGTTTCCATGTGAATTCCTGTGTTGTTTTTTCTAGGTCTGAGAAGAATGTTGCTGGTAATTTGATGGGTATTGCATTAAATCTGTAGATTGCCTTAGGTAAGATGGACATCTTCACAATGTTGATTCTTCCAATCCATGAGCATGGGATATTTTTCCACTTGTTTGTGTCATCTTTGATTTCTTTGAGCAGTCTTTTGTAGTTTTCATTGTAAAGGTCTTTCACGTCTCTGGTTAGGAAGATGCCAAGGTATTTCATTTTTTTGGTGGCTATTGTGAATGGAATTGTGGTTTTTATTTGGGTTTCTGTTTGTTTATTATTGGTGCAAAGAAATGCGATTATCTTTTGCACATTTATTTTATATCCTGAGACTTTGCCAAAGGCTTTTATCAGTGTAAGGAGGTTTTTGACAGATTCTCTTGGGTTTTCAAGGTACATGATCATGTCATCTGCAAAGAGAGATAGCTTGATTTCCTCTTTTCCTATTTGAATACCCCTGATTGCCTTCTTTTTTCTGATTGCTCTAACCAGGACTTCCAATACTATATTGAACAGAGGGGTGAGAGTGGGCATCCTTGTCTTGTTCCAGTTTTCAGGGGAAATGGTTCCAGTTTTTTGTTCATTTAGGAGTATGCTGGCTGTGGGTTTCTTGTAGATGGCTTTTACTATTTTGAGGTATGTTCCCCATATGCCTATCTGTTTGAGGGTTTTTATCAAGAAGCGGTGTTGGATTTTATCAAAAGCTTTTTCTGCATCTAATGATATAATCACGTGGTTTTTGTTTTGACATCTGTTGATGTATTTAATTACATTTATGGTTTTACGAATGTTGAACCAGCCCTGCATCCCAGGGATGAAGCCTACTTGGTCATGATGGATGATTTTTGAGATGTGTTGTTGAATCCAGTTTGCTAGGATCTTGTTGAGAATTTTAGCATCTATGTTCATCAACGATATTGGCCTGTAGTTCTCTTTCTTTGATTGGTCTTTACCTGGCTTGGGTATCAATGTGATGTTGGCTTCATAAAATGATTTGGGGAGAGTTCCGTCTTTCTCAATCGCCTGGAATACCTTCAGTAGGATTGGTATAAGCTCCTCCTTAAATGTCTTGTAGAATTCTGCTGGAAAGCCTTCTGGTCTAGGGCTTTTTTTGTAGGTAGTTTTCTTATTACGTAGTCGATTTCCTTGATTGTTATTGGTCTATTTAGGGTCTCAATTTCTTCTTGTTTCAACCTAGGCAGGTTGTATAATGACAGAAAGTCCTCCATTTCCTTGAGGTTTTCAAGTTTGTTTCCATGCAAGTGTACATAGTAGTCTCTAATGATCTTTTGTATTTCTTCAGGATCAGATGTGACTTCATCTTTTGTGTTTTTGATTGTGTTTATTAGGGCTTTTTCTCTCTTTTTCTTGGTCAGTCTAGGTAGGGGTCCATCGATCTTGTTTATCCTTTCAAAGAACCAGCTTTTTGTTTCATTAATTTTTTGTATTATCTTTTTGTCTTCTATGTCCTGGATTTGGGCTTTTATTTTGGTGATCTAAATTCTTCTGCTGAAATTAGGGTTTTTGTGGTCTTGCTTTTCCAGCTTTTTTAGGTGGCTTCTTAGGCTGTTAATTTGTGATCCTTCCATTTTCTTCATGTGCGTTTGTAGGGATATAAATTCCCCTCTTACTACAGCTTTCGTGGCATCCCAGAGATTTTGGTAAGATGTTTCTTCATTTTCATTTGTTTCTATGTATCTTTTAATCTCCTTTTTGATTTCACCATTGACCCAGGAGTTGTTTAGCATCATGCTGTTTAGTGTCCATGTCTCTATGGGTTTTGGGGGGACCTTGTTGGTGTTAATGTTTGTTTTTATTCCACTGTGGTCCGAGAAGGTGCATGGTAAAATTTCAGTCCTTTTAAATTTGCTTATACTTGATTTATGGCCAAGTATGTGGTCAATCTTAGAGTACGTTCCATGTGGTGATGAGTAGAATGTGTATTCTGTGGTCTTTGGATAGAGGGTTCTGTAGGTATCAATTAAGTCCATTTGATCAAGAGTCACATTGAGGTTTCAGATCTCGTTGCTGATTTTTTGTCCTGATGATCTGTCTGGGGTTGTGAGTGGGGTATTGAAGTCCCCAGCTATGATGGTATTGGAGTCGATATCTGTTTTTAGTTTACCTAGGAGCTGCTTTATGAAAGTTGGTGCTCCTATGTTTGGTGCATATATGTTTAGGATGGATATTTCTTGTTGATGGATTGAACCTTTTATCATTATGTAGTGGCCTTCTGTATCTTTTTTAATTTTTGATAGCTTAAAGGGTATTTTGTCTGAGATTAAGATCGTGACTCCTCCTTTCTTTTGTGTTCCATTCACCTGAAAATTTGTTAATTTAAGTCTGTGAGTGTCCTTTCTAGTGAGGTGAGTCTCTTGAAGGTAATAGATTGTTGCCTGGTGATATTTTATCCATTTTTCCATTCTATGTCTTTTCAGTGGTGCATTTAGTCCATTCACATTCAAACTAATTATTGAAATGTGAGAGTTGATTCCTATCATAATGTTCTTACAGAGTTGTTGTTCTTCCTGTTTGTGTGTTGTCTTTCTTTTGGTTTTAGAGTCCTGTGTGTTTTTAATCTTTTTTTAAAATCTTTTTTGTACTCTTGTGAAGAACGTTGTTGTCTTTTTTCCTTTTCTTCTGTGTTCAATACTTTCTTAAGTACTTCATGTGGAGGTGGTCTTGTGGCAGTGTAGGTTCTTAGGGATTGGATATCTGGGAAAGATTTCAATTCTCCCTCACTGATGAAGCTTAGCTTGGCTGGGTAGGTTATTCTCAGTTGAAATTGTTTATCTTTTAGAACTTTGAAAATAGGGATCCAAGCTCTCCTAGCCTGGAGGGTTTCTGTAGATAAATCTGCTGCTATTCTAATTGGTCTTCCCTGGTATGTAGTCTGACCTTTTTCTCTTGCAACCCTTAGGATTTTTTCTTTTATACCTACTTTGTTTAGACGAATTATTATATGTCTGGGAGTTGGTCTTCTCATTTGTTGTCTTGCAAGGGTTCTCTGAATCTCTTGTGTTTGAATTTTTTCATCCTTGATGAGATGAGGGAAGTTTTCTTGAATGATTTCATGAAATGTTTGTTCCAATGTGGCCTCTGTTTCTCTCCCTGCCTCAGGAAGGCCAATTACTCTTAGGTTCAGTCTCTTGAAGTGATCATTCATCTCTTACAGGTTTTGTTCTGTCTTTTTGAGCTTCTTTTCCATGCTTTTGACAGTTTGGGTTAGTTCTGTGTTTTGGTCTTTGAGCTCTGAGATTCTTTCTTCTGCTTGGCTAATTCTACTTTCCATGCTTATTAGTTTGTTATTTATTTCCATCACAGTACTCTTTACTGCTGTTATTTCTGACATCGGCTCCTTCCTATTTTCCTCTTGTCTCTCCTCAATTTTTAAAATTCTCTCTATTAATGTCTTGATGTTTGGGTTTGTTGCATGTGACCAGTCATTCTGGGGCTCTTCATTGTTTGTGCTCCAGAATCTGTTTTCTCAGTGTCTGGTCTCCCTGGGGTCTGTGTGAGACCTATGTTCTTCTTTTGGTTTTTCTTGATTTGTGTGGTTTTTTCCCCCTCCCTACTTTTTCCTTCCCTCCATGTCACCGTCTTCTTTAATTCTGTTATTCAGGGGTAGAGGGATTGCTTTTACTTCTGTTTGTTCAATCTCCTATTCTTCATGTATGCCCTCTTACTTTGTTCAGTTCTGGAGTTGCACTGTAGGTTGGGGTGGTCCTTTTTGCAGTTTTGAGATTTACTTAAGGGGGGAGCTGTGATTCAAAATCTATCTGCAGGTCCTGGTATTTGCCAACAGGTGTATGGATAATCTGAAACCCACTTCCCACTGCCTTGGAATCTGTCCATGCAGTGGGGCTGTAGGTTTACTTCCCGAAATAAAATGTGGTTAGCAGAGGGAAGAGAATGGAGCAGATAGTGGGGAGAAGAGGGGGGTGGAGAGAAAGAGGAGTAAGGGGGTAAACAAACGAGTGTACCAACAAATGGAGAGAGAAACCTATACTGAAACAGATAAAAACAATAAACCACAGCTACAGACTAACCAACTCCCATACAAAAAAAAAACCAAAACACAATGCTAACATACAAGCTAACCAACCACCTTATTGGTGTGCTGTTCCTCTATACAAAGATATGGTTTACAGAGAGGAGAAAAGATAAGAAAAGGAAGAGGAAAAAAAAGAAAAAAAAGGAACAATACAGTAGGAATAGAATTAAGTCATTAAACTAACAGAACCAATCAAGCACACTCTGAGACTCTTCATTTTAAGTCCAATGTCCTTTCAGCTCTGATTCTTAGCTTTCTTTTCAAGCCGGCAAATTGGTTCGCAGTTAGGGTCAGTTGCCCCTGGCCTGCTGTGAAGGACAGTTCAGATCACCCTCCGTTCACCACTCTGGCCTGTGTCTGTTTTTCAAGCTTGTTTCTCCCGTTTCGGTGTTGTTACCTTGAATCGCCAGCAGGTGGTGCTATCTCAGTGCTCGCCCCAGAGGGAGTGGGGCCGGACAGGAACCGGGCAGAGGCCAGAGATGGAAGCCTGCCTCAGGGCACACAGGAGGAGACCCACGGCCAGCAGGACGTCACAGTCACAGGAGAGGTGGCAGCGATCCCAGCAGATCTTGCCTGCAGGGGCTTCAAGGACTGAAGTCATGGATCACCTCAGGCATGGGTGGCATGATGTGCTATGGCCACCATGGATGCCGCGGTGGCACTGGCAGCTGCTGTCTGTGCTGCAGTGGCTATCCAGACCGCTGCAATGCCCCAGTGGTGGCAACGGCCGAGCTCCATGTGAAGAGCAGGCTGTGATGTTGGGGTCTGCAGCCCCCGGGGAGAGAGCCAGAGACCCTCTGCGTTCTCCTTTGCAGAGGGTTTCATAGACCAGGTTGCCCCATTGCCATCTTGCCAGAAGTCCCGGGTGCATATATTGTTTAAGGTGGATTGAGTCTTTTATCACTATGTAGTGTCCTTCTGTTGTCCTTTTTGATGGTTTGAAGTCTACTTTTTCTGATATCAGAGTAGCTACTCCTGCTTTCTTCTGTTTTCCATTTGCCTGAAAGACTGTTTTCCAACCCCCAGTTTTGGACCTGTGGTGTCCTTTGCAGTGAGATGCGTTTCCTGGAGGCAACAGACTGCTGGATCATGCTTCCTTATCCAGCTTGCCACTCTGTATCTCTTCAGTGGTATATGTAGTCCATTCACATTTAAATTAATTATTGAAATGTGAGAGTTCATCCTTGCCATAGGGTTCTTAGGGGGTTGTTTTGTTTTCGTTTTACTTCTGTAGTTATGTATGTGTGTATTTTCATTTTCATGAGTGTTCTGTATGCTCTCTGTTAATTCTGTGCTTGCCTATACTTTTGTAATGTGATAGGTATGACCATTCTTTTTTTTTTCTGTGTTCAACACCTTTTTAAACATCTCTTGAAGAGCTGGTGTAGAAGTGGTATAGTCTCTTGGATGTCTTGGAAGGATTTTAATTCACTGATGAAGTTTAGCTCAGCTGGATAGGAAATTCTTGGCTGGAATTGTTTATCCTTAAGAATGTTAAAGAAAGCCAGGCTTGGTGGCTCAGCCTGTAATCCTGCGCCTTTGGGAGGCTGAGGTGAGTGGATTGCCCGAGCCCGCGGGTTCAAGACCCGCCTGGGCAACGAGACCTCATCTCTACAATAAATCAAAAAATCAGCCGGGCGTGGTAGCACACACCTGTAATACCGGCTACTCGGAAGGGTGAGGCGGAAGGATCACCAGAGCCCAGCAGGTCGAGACTGCAGTGGCTGGAAGTGGCCACTGCACTCTAGTCTGGGTGACAGAGTGAGACTCCAACTAAAAAAAAAAAAAAAAAAGAATGTTAAAGGGCTGGACTTGGTGGCTCAGCTGTGATCCCAGCACTTTGGGAGGCCGAGGTGAGTGGATTGCTTGAGTTCATGACTTCAAGACCAGACCAGGCAACTTGGCAAGACCTCATCTCTGCAATAAATAAAAAATTAGCCAGGCATGGTAGTCTCACCTGTAGTTCCAGCTACTTGGAAGGCTTAAGGCAGAAGGATTGCTGTAACCCAGCAGGTCGACATTGGGGTAGCCGTGAGTGTGCCACTGCACTCCAACCTGGGTGATAGAATGAGACTCCAACTCAAAAAAAGGAATGTTAAAGATTGGACTCCAGTCCCTTCTGGTCTGTAAGTTTCTGTAGATAAGTCTGGAGTGATGATACTGATGAGTCTTCCCTGGTAGGTCTGACCATTCTGTCTTGCTGCCTTTAGGATTTTTCTTTCCTGCCTACTATGTGGAAGCAAATTACTATGTATCTTGGGGTTGGTCTTCTTGAGTGATACCTTGTGGGGATTCTCTGAATCTTTTGGGCTTGAATGGTTGCCTCTCTAGCAAGATGTGGGAAGTTTTCTTGGATGACCTCATGGAATGTTTGTTCCATGGTGTTCTCAGCTTCCCTTTCTGCTTCAGAGATACCAGTCAGGTATAGATTTGACTTCTTGACATAGACCCACATCTCTTGGAAGATTTACTCCTCTTTTTTGTGCTTTTTTTCTGTTTTTGACAGACTGGATTAATTCCATATTTTGGTCGTCAAGCTCTGAGATTCTTTCCTCTGCTTGGTTGATCCTGCTTCCTGTGCTTATTATTGATTTGTTATTGTTATATTGTTTTTGACTTCCAGGAAGGAGTTCTTCATTTCTATTATTTCAGAATAGGCTTTCCTGAAATTGACCAACTTCATTTTTATTTCCTGTCCGATTTTGGTGAGTTTCACTTCTAGTTTCTCTTGGTTCTCTCTGTTCATTTTAGCCATTCAATCTGTGATTTTTGTTATGGTTATCTTAGGCAGGTCATTTGGGGGAGTTTCCAATGTCTGTACTCTGATATCTGTTTTTTTTGGGCACTGTCTCTTTAGTACTGAGGGTTGCCTATATTTTTTGTCGATTTTTCCTCAATTGTGACAAGCTTCTCTTCCCTCTCTGTAATTCTTTTAGTTTTGTTCCTCTGAAGCTATTGCTGACCCTCTATTTTAAGGCCTTTTCTGTGGTTCATTATAGGTCACTCAGTTAAAGAGGGAGGAGAATTCACTTCTGCTTCATGCTCTACCTTGTGGCTGGTTTTCTCAACTAACTGTAGCAGCCCCTGCTGCTAGCATTCTGTGGAGAGTGTGTGTATGTGTGGTCCCCCCCTGTCTGCTGTCTGTGGTTTGTAACCCAGAAAAACACCAAGAAAGCCTTCAGGTGTTTTTCATGTTGCTCCCTCTCTGTTCAAGTCTTTTCACCTCTGCTCTTAAAAAAGACTGATTTCCCTGCCACGTGAGAGAGGAGAGGAGATATGGCCTGTAGGAACATGGGGCTTGGAGGTGATTTTTCCTGATTTGGCTGGGAAAATAAACTGGGTACCAGTAAGGTTCACTCTGCAGGTGGGCTTTCCTTGTCTGGGAGCCGGGTGACCAGCTCCCCTGGCAGAAACTGCACTCATGGCTGCTGACCCAATGTGGATTTTTCTTCTCCCCATTTTGCTTGGAGTTCTGTTGCCTGCCATTATACCATGACCAGGATGCCTCCCATGTAGGACCAAAGACTCATGCATGACTGGTGGGGGGGATGAATGGACCCAAAGCATCTTAGTACACTCACCCACTCTTCATTCACTGGGCAGGGCTTCAGTTTCTCCAGTTATTTTTTTGAATTTTGTCCTTTTCATAGAAATGGACACTCCTTCTCATCAGTTACCAAAGTTAAGCCAGTGCAGTACAATTAAACATATAAAGCTGTTGATTTGCTAGTAGTTGTAATTTGTTGTGTTCTTGGATAAAAAATATATTAGATACATAATAAAGTAACTGTTATTTATATAGTTTTTTTGTAGGTTATTGTTTGTTGTCAATTATCTACAGGCACCCTTTCTACTCTGGGAATCTGTGTCAATATCTCCTTGATGTTCTTTTCTACACTCCAAATAAATAGTCACTCTCAGGTATCTATAAAGATCTGGTACTACTGTAAATGAGTGAGTGTATCACAGTCAGGGATAGCAGAATCTAGGGACTTTTTGAAAGGGACAATTGTAGTAAATTCCAAGCATTTTTTTTTTTAGTCAGAGTCTCATTCTGTCACCCAGGCTGGAATGCAGTGGTATGATCACAGCTCACTGTAGCTTCGCCCTCCTTGGCTCTGGTAATCCTTCTGCCTCAGCCTCCCAAGTGGCTAAGACTACAGGTGTGTGCCACCACACCTGGCTAATTTTTTTATTTTTTGTTGAGACAAGGTCTTGCTATGTTGCCTAGGCTGGTCTCAAACTCCTGGGTTCAAACAATCCTTCTGCCTCAGTCCCTCAAAAGTGCTGAGATTACAGGCATGAGCCACCGCACCCTGCAATTCTAGGAAATTTTTATCTTGCAGGATTAACGACTCGATGTTACCTTCTTGAAGCCGAAAATGTAGATATGTTGTAAGCAGTTCTGATTTTCAGAGTACTGTGTGGGCCAAACAAAACATGTCTATAGACCAAATTTGACTTATTGGCCACCAATTTGAAGCTTCTGTCCTAAACTCAGGAGTCCAGATTTAATTTCTTGTTTCCATCAACTTTAAGCCTTTTGAGTAGATAAAGAAAGTAGAGAACTACCATGCTTTCTTATTTGGAAAAAGCTGTTGCGGAGTACCCAATATACTGAAGTGCTGGTAGTTGGAGGGAAAATAAAGGGTAGAGTTACCATGTATATTGCCAGTCCAGTATGGAGGCCATTTTGGTTTCTAACACAGAGGAATGTGGAAGGCAGCACAGATGTCATTTGTGTGTAGAAAGAGAAAAAGCTACATATGCCTTAAATAATCCTGACTTTTTTTTTTTAACCACTCTAAAGAATTAATCTATGCGTATCCTTCCCCAACTCTATTGCCATAAGAATCACTAAGTTCGTGACCCGCCTGGGCAGCGAGACCTCATCTCTACAATAAATCAAAAATACAGCCGGGCGTGGTAGCGCATGCCTGTAATTCCGGCTACTCGGAAGGCTGAGGCGGAAGGATCGCCGGAGCCCAGCAGGTCGAGGTTGCGGTGGCCGGAAGCGGCCACTGCACTCCAGTCTGGGTGACAGAGTGAGACTCCAACTCGAAAAAAAAAAAAGAATCACTAAGAAGCAATATTATAGTTTTTAAGTAGAGGCATCTAGGATACATTTTGAAGATTTGCCTTGTGGATTCTTCTCTCTATCCAGTTAGTAAAAATTCCACTGTGGCTGTGGGGGGTTGCCATTATCATGTTGTATGTCAAACTGTCTGCAGCAATAATCACCACCAAGCGTTTTTGGTCCTCTGCTGATTGCAAAAGTGCCCGTGCGTATTGTGTTAAGGCCACTGAGAAAAATCCACCTTTTTCACCCAAGGAACAGTTGTATGGGTTATTTTCTGTTATCTTGTTTCATTGGGTCAAATCATAAATATGAATAGAGTGAACTTTAGTTGGGGTTGTGCTTAACATGAAGTGCATGTCACCCTTCAACTCTTTGGTTGTACACAGATGGGATGTCTAACAACAAATACCCATCCGTTTTCTCTTTTGCACTGCTCACACATTTTGAAAGCCCAGAATCAATGTGAAAATGGAAGGAGCCCTCACCCCAGTGGGACTGAATTATCGAAGATTTTTGCCAAGTTACTTAAAGAGCTAGGCTTTTTTTTTTCTTCAGTTTTTAATTTATGAAAATGCTTTATGTTTTTCCATCAATTAAATTTTAGTATATGTGCTGCTGAAGCGAGCACAAGAGCTAGGCTTTTATGGAGTAACGATCATGGGTTTTGAATTGCAGGACTTGATCAATTCAAAGAGCACACAGTTCATAAAGTCAGCTTGAAAAGTCTTCATGCTGTTTTTGTCCAGCCTCCCTGGGGTTAGCACTTAACGCTGATCAGTCACTGAACACAACATTTAGAAACAGGTTTGTGCTGACACTAAGATTGATAATGGGGTTGGGGAAAAAACTGGCAGAGAGACTGTAGTGGCCTTCCAGACTGCAGTGCAGAAACCCTGCTTGCTAAGAATCCAAAGACAGATATTAGTCTTGGCATCAGAGAGTGTGCCTCTTTCTGGTTTCCTGAAGCTGCAGGGATCATGGGGACTGATAACCAAAGCTATTCCTTCCATTCCTTGGCCCAGGCTGGTCCCCTTGGAGATGGGGAAAACTCCTTTACTCTATTTGTGGGTATAAACAATCTCCAAATTTCTTCCACCCTCTGGGTGTGTTTCCAAATCTAAGATAAACATGATGATATTTTCTAATCTCAGAGAGCATCTCTGATCATTCTAAGCTCAGAGAGCATCTCTGATGCTGATCGTTTCTGTAAGGAAGGAGATTTTGAGGAATTCATATTACCGACAGCAGATACTGGAAAAAGGCACACATCTTAAACCCGAATGACACATAAATTGGACACCAGTAAGATTACAGCTCCTCTCATTCTGCAGTTTATAATTCATGAAAATTGCTCATAAAGTGAATATTTTGTTGATGAAATTTTGTTAAGTCAAATTATAATAGCACTTTAGTAGTCATTTTGAAGAAGTCTTCCTTGGAATGCTCTGTGAAATAAATCACTAGCTCTAATTTATCTGTCTGGTAAATGTTAGATTTGCCTATATGTAGGCAAGGTATCCCTATATATCTAGGGTAATTGAGGCATCAAAAATATTGTTAAACTCATTTCTGCCTAAATCCCAATTCAAGTATTGGAACTAGCCTTAAGGCTTCACATTCAGAAAACCATTACTATTTTTGAGCATGTATAGATAATGAAGTCATAGAATGGTCGAAGGAATGGGGTCATTCAATTTGGGAAGAAGAGTATAAAAGTATAATCACAATTCTGCCTTTGACTGTGCAAAAGCCCTCACACTAAGGATGAAGCCATCTTTCGTCCATGTGAGCCAAAGAACTAAATAATAAACCATTTTAGCCGAACTCAGTGGCTCAGCCTGTAATCCCGCGCCTTTGGGAGGCTGAGGTGAGTGGATTGCCTGAGCCCGCGGGTTCGAGACCCGCCTGGGCAGCGAGACCTCATCTCTACAATAAATCAAAAAGTCAGCCGGGCATGGTAGCGCATGCCTGTAATTCCGGCTACTTGGAAGGCTGAGGCGGAAGAATCGCCGGAGCCCAGCAGGTCGAGGCTGCGGTGGCCGGGAGCAGCCACTGTACTCCAGTCTGGGCGACAGAGTGAGACTCCAACTCAAAAATAAATAAATAAATAAATAAACAATTTTTACTTGAGACAGAATAATTTGCCGATGATGAAGGTCGTGAAGGCTCACGTTGGGTGAATAAGGAAAGTTGTAAAACTAGCTATCCTAAAGGCCTTAAATAATAAACTATTTGCCTTCTGTTTGATATAATTATGGTAGTTTCTGGATGTTGGAAAAGGAGTTCTTAAGAAAATGTCTGAGCTGCTCATTTTCGTCAAGGCCCATGCAACACTCAAAATTACTTAATTCAACAACCATTTCCTGATTACCTACTGAAAGACGAATAAGATAGCCTATATATTTTGTGGGTAGTTGCAGTTTAGAAGTAAAGTTAAAGACAAACAATTGTAATACAACTTGGTAAGAGTTAAAAATGGAAGTATAAGCCGGGCTCGGTGGCTCAGCCGGTAATCCTGTGCCTTTGGGAGGCTGAGGTGAGTGGATTGCCTGAGCCTGCGGGTTCGTGACCCGCCTGGACAACTTGGCGAGACCTCATATCTACAATAAATAAAAAAATTAGTGGGGCGTGGTAGCGCGGGCCTGTAGTTCCAGCTACTTGGATGGCTGAGGCAGAAGGATCGCCGGAGCCCACCCGGTTGAGGCTGCGGTGGCCGGGAGCGGCCACTGCACTCCAGTCTGGGTGACAGAGTGAGACGCCAACTCAAAAAAATTAAAATTAAAAATAAATAAAATAAAATAAAGTGGAAGTATATACAGCATCAAGATCTTTCTTGGTTAGGATTTACTAGACTATAGTGCCAATTTGACTCAGTAGATGGCGGCAGAGATGCCAGCAAGGCG
Source organism: Cephalopachus bancanus (assembly GCA_027257055.1). Taxonomy (NCBI): domain Eukaryota; kingdom Metazoa; phylum Chordata; class Mammalia; order Primates; family Tarsiidae; genus Cephalopachus; species Cephalopachus bancanus. The sequence continues at coordinate 1,161,837 of JAPVLO010000025.1, read as the reverse complement.
ATTTGAATTGTTTTTCTGGGAAAGAGGGAAGCTGATTCTATTGTTTCTGGTCATATCTTTAAATACGGCATTCTGGTTGGAAAGTTTGGACAGCTCAAGGACCATTTTTGGGGAATTTGTATTCTTAAGAAGATGGTCCTTTAAAGAAAAAAAGTTACTCTGCATTAAAATAGTTAAAATTTCTAGCACCTTTTCTTTTTGAGCTTTTCAGTCGAAGCAGGGATGAGGGTGGGGTGAGTGGGGTGAGTCTGAGCCTGAGCCTGGAGAAGAGGCCTTTGTTTTCTAGACATTGGATTTCTTTTCAAGGCACTTCAAAGGCTGTATTGTATAGTAGGATCCTGCTCGTTATGCAGCGATCCCACACTGTTAGAAGCTTGACCAGGCCCTCGTGGCTTGGCTGACTTTTTGGTTTGTGTTGTTTTGGGTTGAAGCACAGGCTGGCTGAAAAGTTGTTGCTAATGCCATAACCATAGCTTTAAAAAATGCTGGCATGCCAAGTTTTACTTCAGGAAAGTAAGAAATGTAGACTTAAAAAGAACCCAAACAGGTCAACTTATTGCTAGATTGTGGGGACTCTGTTTTCCCAAAATCATTGAGATGGTTTCAAAACTAATTGAAGAGGGTGCCTGGTTATTTTGCTCATAGTGTTCAACCTTTGATTCAAAGTGGTACAATGAGATTATTACAGAGTTGAAAGCAAGAGGCATTGCTTTGTGCCTCTGAACAGAACCCTGACCTAAGAAGTAATTCTGAAAATTCCTTATTTTCTGACCAGTTCACAGATCCTCAAATAACACACAGCTTTTGAAGGGCGCCTAAGAGCCAGGGTTAAGCTTGCTTTCACCTCACAATTGGAGTTTCACTTGTCTTTGTTCCTCAGCTCTGCCTCCATCAAAAACAAGATAGTGAGCTTGTTGGTCAGGCAGCTTATCATTTCTCCAGGTCAGGTGAGTGTCCAGAGGAGGAGAAACAACAATGCCTGAAGCTTTCTGAAGAGGTAAATACATTTAGGAGGACACAATTATTTGTACGTCAGGGTCCCTCAGCCTCAGCATTATTGAAATTTTGGGCCCGATAATTCCTTGTTATGTGAGACTGCCTGTGTCCTGAAGATGTTTAGTAGCATTCTGGCCTTTATCTGCTAGATGCCAGTAACACCCCCACCTCCACCACAACACACACACACACACACACACACACACACACTCTCTCTCTCTCTCTCTCTCTCTCTCTCTCTCTCTCTCTCTCTCTCTCTCTCTCTCTCTCTCCCCAGTCATGACTTATCAGAAATGTCTCCGGACCATTCCAAATGGTTTAGAATCACTGGTGTAAGTCTTCTTGATTAATGTACTGACTACCAATCCACATTAATTAATAATGCTTAATAATTACAGGGTGGTTCCTCTGCCAAGAGGATCAAACATAGCAAAACAGGTGAATGTACCTCCTTTTTGTCTTTCTCCTACATAAATTATTTACTGTGCAGATCCAGAAAGCATCCTGAGCTATGTGCAAGGAAACAAACAAATAAGACACGGCTTATCTCACTTTCCACTCATAACTCAGAAATCTAAATATTTTGGATTCTTGGCAAGAACGAAGTAACTAATATGTGCAGATTTGTCTCACAGGCAGAAGCATATCGCCCTCAAGCATGAGCTAAGGGTTTTCCAAGCTCTGCAGACCACCCCTCTGATCTCTGGGACACATTGGCTTCTCTGTTCCTAGTATTAGCCTTTCTTCTTCCCACTTCTTACCCCCTTCCTATCTCTTCAGTTAGAGGCCTGGTCAGAGCCTCAGGCTGTGGAAATGCCTACTCTGAAGAGTGGAAACCAAGAAAAGTGCTCTATGTGTAGATGGTGGCTCCTTATTGAACTGGAGTATCATTTGCCACAGAGGATGATAAAGGTGGCAATATATTGGCATAGCTATTAAACTGGCCAAGTTTCAAGTCAGGGTTCAAAATAGGCTCCTTTGTGCACTTTACAGAATGCCAGAGATGATGATGGGATTGAAAGCCCGACATTTTGTCGGAAAGCTGGTGGCAAATGGGATCATTCACCTTGAAGAAATCTTAAAGACGAAACATAAAGGGTCACTGAACAGGGAGCCTTATAAATGTTTTCTGTGTCTGCTTAAGACAACAAACATAAAAATAAATGAACATGAGGTGTGAAAACTTTAGATTATTGCAGGGGGGACGTTTTTGATAGTTGAGGTTTATCAACTTTATAAGGAGTACCAGTACCAAGAGTAGTTTGGAGTCTTCTGTTAAAGATCTTTAAGAGTTGGCTGACTGGTTGAGACAGGGTGTGGTCCTGCAAAGGGATGACATTTCAGCCCCACTGCTCTGTTGCTTGGATGGCAACAATACCCACATTCTGGTTGATAGTGAGATGACGCATAACTTTATTCTCAAAATAAGAACTTGGTCAATGTTCTTTCACGGGTATCAGTTAATTGACCAGATTTGACAGATGGAGGTCTTCTCTCTGCCCTCAACAGTATGCTGCACATTTACTTAACAAGCAGTGTGGTGGGTTGGGCTTTCCCAGAGCTGACTTTGGGATGGAGATTTGAGTGCAGGCTGTTCAGTAGAAAGTGCTGTTGATATCAACACTGGGGAAGGGAAGGAAGGACAATCAGCCTAGATAGCAAAAGAGGAGGGGAGGGAAGGGAAGAAAGATTGGGCAGAGAGAGAAGCTAAGCTGGGAAGCAGTGCTAACAAAGACCTCAGCTGACTGCTAGAAACAGTCTGAAGCTAGGTGTCTCCAGTTGGGGCATGGGGCCAGGCCTTCATACACCTATGGATGAGTCACTGACTGTGAGCTGACATCGGAAGAAGACATGACCTTGAGCAGGGCAGTTTGTTTCAGCCCAAACACTTCCCAAGGAGGACTGACGGCCAAGAGTCTTCTTCCATCAGCTTTTCCAGCAGTTGGGAGAGTAAACCCTTCCTTTGTGAAGGGCCTCTGGGGAGCACCACGGTAGACGCCATAAGCAGCGTTCCCTGCTTCTGCTGGAGTCTGGGTCTTGCCTTCACCCTTTACTTATTTACACAAGAAGCTCTTGCTCTCCTCCAGGAATGCGTTTCCCTTCCCCTCTTTCCCATCCTACCCTTTGTCACCCCAGCATGTGGAGTAAATGCAATCACAGATTCTTTTGTTTGAAATGTATTCCTTCCTCCCTGCCTTCCTCCTTCCTTCCTCATTTTCCTCATTTCCCTCCTGCAACTCTCATCGGGCAGATTCACAGCCCCGTGACAGCCAGCCTAGATGGCAAGCTGATTTCTTCCTCTTTGGAGAGTTTCTGTTCTCCCCAGAGTGGCCATCTAAACCCACTCCATCCTCTGGAAATACCATGGTGAATCCGCAGGGCAGTGGTGCAGCTGACAGAACGCTGGCCTGCAGCCTGGGCCAGCCCAGGCACTCGCTTGTGGGGCCTTGTCAAGGCCTATTTCCTGGATTAGCTCTGGAAAGCAGGGAGAGGCCTTTGAACAGAGTGATCTCCCACACCCCTTCCAATCCTGGCTTTCAATAACGTTTTGATTTGAAGGATTTTCACAAAAGGGAAATATCAGTAAAAGAGATGCCAGAATTCCCTATTTAGTCTTTGCTTCCTGTCTCTCCCACGAAGTCTGCTTTCCCAAATAAATGCAAGATGTGGGCTCAGTTACAACATAGTCTGAAGTGTTTGCGGGAGTGAAGTTTTGAAATCTCCAGAACATTTTGGAAACCAGTCTGAATTGAAATCAGAAAGGTCTCAGCCACTTATCTTGTAGCTGCACCTAGCCTGTCTGCGAGGCCCCTGTGGGAGGCTAGCGAAGGTGAGTGTGGCCTTGTGTCGAACTGCATCGGAAATGCACAGCCAGCACACTGCAGCAAGAGAGACTTCCTGCTGGCTTTATTCCACTGGCCTCACTCTCCTTTTCTTAATATAGATGAATTTACCTACCACTGTTAATATTTTCTGCAACGATTTTTTTTTTCCCTTTGGCATGAGGCTGAGCCAGGGTAAACACTGGCTGTTGGAAAGAACTCAGGCTCAGGGATACCAGGTAAAGACCCTTCAGATCGTCCTTTCTGTTTCAGGTTGTCTCGCTCAGCAATGACGGACTGATGAATGAGTGGCCTAGGGTAAAGATTGCACAGAGGCTGGAAGCAGGAGGGAAAGGCTAGTGGAAAAGTGAACTTGGCTGTTGAGAGGCCAGAGCTGAGCTTATTTGCATAGTAACTCAGGTGTGGTTACTTATTTATGAAACACGTTTGCTTTGAGGTGTGGAAAATAGGCTAACTGTGAACCTGATCCCTGCCCTAGAATGTTCATTGTCGGGAGGCAGAGCTCAGCAGGGACCCCCCCCACCCCAACCCCTTCCATTTCACCATAATTCCCCGTGGAAGTGGCAGAGTCTAAAAGGTCTCTTTATGTGTCTTCTCCTCCCCCTAAGACTGTGAGATGCGGGAGGACAGGAACAGTGTTTGGTCACCATGATTTCCCCTGGCACGTGGCAGACCTTTGATAAATAAATGGGTAACGAGTGAGCATCCGAGGAACCTGCTGAGTGACTTGGCAGGGAAGGTTGCAGCAACCTGGAAATTGGAGGGGGAAACACAAAAAGGAGGAGAGGTTGTAGATCTCCAGACTAGACACCTGCCCCGAAGCGAGAACAGGGAGTGAGGCCAGGGCCTGATGAACAGAAGAAGCACCATTTGGAGAAGGGGTCAGCTGTAGACAAAGTGTGGGCAAAAAAATCCCAAACTCGAGCTTCCAAGCGCTTGGGTCTGATTCCTTCAAAACAAGGCAAAAAGCAAAAACAAAACCTAAAAGAAACCTGCTCCAAACAGCAATCCCCCAGACTCATAGTGGTGCCCTAGTTATGCAGCAGAAAGAACAAAGAAGTGATTTAAGCATCCTGAAATTGAAATAAGTATTGCCAAACACTAGAGGATCAGCAGAATCATTAGATTCCAGAAAGTACCGAGTCTCTGAGGCCTCTGTTTTCTTCCATCCTGATGTCAGATTGCTGGCAGCCCACGCTGAGCTGCTTTATAAGAATGGGCAGCTAGGCCACTGCATCTAGAAAGATGAGGGGAGGAAGGGCAAGCTCGCCTTGCTTTGAATTTGGAAACTCTGTGTTGCAGGTCAGTTAACCAGTATCGGACACCATATGTCTCTCTTCCCGGTGATGAAATGTGGATAAGGCTGACCCTTTCAGCCAACCAGAGACAGATGTGGGTAGTATCAGTCTGGGGCCCTGACAGAAAAATAAAATTTATCCCAAATGGTTCAAATAAAAAGTCAAAAAGGAATGTTGAGGTCCCCAGAGGCTTGCATTCATGGAGAGCTCTTACTGCCCTGGGGAAAGTTGCAACTGAGGAAGAAACTCAGCACCTGAGCCACTGCGAGCTGGAACTGTCGAGGAGGGGCTTTCTTGGGGATGTCATCAAGCATGCCGGGTATCCAGGGGCATGGCTATCGGCTACTGTCAGAGACAGGGCACTGAAACAAGAAGGGAGTGGGAAAGAAACACCTTGCCCATTTTTTTTCCTGCTGGGTTCCTCCTATAAATGCTGCAAGCCAGCCTACAAGGGTGCCGGGATGATACATTCCATGGGGCCAGCCTCCTGGGGGCTGAGAAGGCATGAAGGTGGATAAAACAGACAATTATCAGTAGTACATGGACAACTATCATGATTACCATATACCATATATATATATATATATATATATAATATATATATATATACTTAAACATTTCATGCAGCGCCTTATACGTTATCTCATTTAATCCTCACAATCATTCTGAAGGCATGCAGAGCCAGGGTCTCCTCAGAACACCAGTGGCTGATGGGCACAGTGCCACTCATGCCTGATGGCATGTTCAGGCTGATGAGTCCAGAGAAGGGAGGTGTCTGAAACCCATCATCAGGAGCTTGAGGTCAAGGGAACTTTGCACATGAACTGACCTGGACGTCTAGGGCAGTGACCGTGAACTCCTTGTAATTCCCCTATGTTTGTGTTTTCTGTCCTGAATGCAGGGAGGTTGCCTTCTGTTCACCAGGCAGTCACATAACAGAGAAATCCCATGGGATGCTGTGGGAAGTGACCGCATGTGATAAAAGGAAGAGCAGGCTGATCCCTGGTGCCATCACTGAGAAACGAAAAGGAGAGCAGGAAAATGTCAGAAGACAGTTGGCCCTGAGCAGAGCGGGTGGGCCGCGCACGAGGAGTACACGCCTATACTTGGTGTCTCTAGCTACTTGAAGGTATGAATCCCCTCCGGTTGGTCAGTTTCTCTGACTGAGAGGTTGGGATGGCTCATGTGCAAGCCTGAGTGAGTGACCCTTTAGCGACTTGGGGGTAGCAGGGAGCAGACATTGACATCAGGTCTACTTTACTGTAAGGCAATCCAGGCAAGAGTGAACATTTGATCTGAAATGCAAGGTCTTATCACCAAATAAATATTTCATCATTTGAGTCCCCACAGAGCTGATGCAGAGACAGGGCTTCAAGTCCTCTACCTCCTCTCGGATGTCCAGTGACTCCTGCATGGGGAAGGGGGAGGAGGGGCACCTGGGGCCAAGCCATTAGAGGAGGTGGGAGAAGGGTGGGTCAGGAGATGGGGGCTGGGGTTCTCTTTCCATGACCTCCACAGACGTGCTGAGTCACTCAGCTAAGTCACCTTCCTTTGCCTTCATTTTTCTCAGCTGCAAAATGGAAATCATTTCCCAAGCCAGCTGAGTGCCCTTTTCTTGTTGCAGAGATCAAATGCGATAACACGTGAAAGCATTTTGGAAATCAGAAAATGACACTGCAAATGTACCAATTATTAATACTGAGCATGTCTTTTCAGAAAATGTCCCTCAAGGGGTCTAAACCATAGCTGAGCTGCTTTTATTCATTCATTTACCAGATATATTTACTGAGCACCTCCCATATGCCAGGGGCTTATTTTCTGCCTTATAGGTTGGTAGAGTTCTTTGTATATGTTTCTTCACTCACAGGCCTGACCTTTAAAGGTTTTATTTTAACCTCTGCTCTCTAGGTTGACCGGAAGTGTAGAAGGAAGTTGAATGCTTGTCAAGGGGTGATGGGGCATATATAGGCTGAAATGAGATCTCAACACCCCAGCTTATTAGCTCCAGGCTTATTGGCATTCTGCCTTTTCGCCTAAGGAGCTGCAGGCTGGGACTGCATAGGGAGCGGGCCCCTGAGCGGCCCTGTAGGGCACCATGGCAACCACACAGGTCTGACACCAGGGAGTTCATGTCAGTTTGTGCCTTAAAGCTCATAGGCAATAAAAGAAGTGCTTTCTCATTCTGTGATATGGAGAAAAAGAGAGGAGAGCTCAGTGTAATGGACACAGCTCAGACAGGGTGCTACCAGCAAGGATGTGTTCATCAGAAGGAACTTCTCACTTTCAATGGCAGCTCTGCTTGCTGGGGCTTTGGGAGGCCAGACTCCAACATGGATAAAGGCACAAATCCCTGGCTTGGGTTATTTAATGCTGGTTGTCCTGGCAGGATGTTAGTCTCAGAGCAAGAATCAAAGGAGTAGAGGGCATTCACATGGTGGCGCAGGTCTGAATCCCTGCTTGTCCTGAAGGGGAGCTCTCCTGAGCAGATCCTAGATAAACCACACTGTCCCCATGTCCCAGACCCATTGCTTCTTGATCGGTAATCTGTTGTTCCTAGGGGCTGTGATAGCTCACGCCTGTAATCATAGCACTTTGAGAGGCCCAGATAGGAGTATCACTTGAAGTCAGGAGTTTGAGACCAGCCTGGGCAATACAGCGATACCCCCATCTCCACACACACACAAAAGCTGCTCCTTTCTTTAATTGACAAATCAACCCTTCTAAAGCATTCATATCCTGGTAGGTTCTGTTGGTGGACACCCGGTAGATGCCTGGATTATCTGATGAAACTAGCCCTGATCCAAGAAAGTATTACAAAATAATCATAAAAGCGTGTTCTTACTGTAACAGAAAAGGAAAAGAAATGTAGCACAGGAACTTGGTCCCCCCTGGTACTTTCAAAATAAGCCCCAACTCAAGGGCCCTACGTGTGGTGAGGGAGACGGAAGCAAAGTCCTTGCTGTGTCCCCACCACCTCACTTCTCCCAATGGAAGACCAGGGATTCAGTGGAATCTCAAACACTTGGTAGTCGGCCCCTGTTTGCTAAGAATCTGTGCTTTTGCACCTCTCTCCTGCTATACTCTTTCTTGTTACCCTCCCAACTAACGTCTTAGAACAAATCTAGCTTCTTTTTTTGCCTTATCCATCTGCAGGCAGGCCAGGAAGCTAAGTAAGAGCTGGGTCTAGTGGTTAAGGTGGGTCATCATTGGATGGTGAGGATGATACAATAGCTTCCTCCTCCTCCTCACTAGCATCAGTTAATGGGGGCCTGGGATGTTGATGATTGACAGCGCTTCAGGGGATTTCTCTTATTTTAGTTTCTCTTTCCAGAGGTTATTTAGGGAGCCGTGGCTCACACCTGTAATCCCAGGACTTTGGCAGACCCAGGTGGGAGGATTGCTTGAGCCTAGGATTTTGAGATCAGCCTGGGCAACATAGCAAGACCTCATCTCTACAAAAAGTTAAAAAATTACCTGGGCATTATGGCGTGCACCTGTCCTTGGGAGGTTGAGGTGAGAGGATTGCCTGAGTTCAGAAGGTCGAGGCTGTTGAGCTGTGACATACCACTGTACTCCAGTCTGGTGTGACAGAGTGAGACTCCAACTCAAAAAAAAAAAAAAGACCTTCTCAGGGCTCTGGTGATTTGCCTTTCATTGTTTCACAGACCTAGCATACTATTTTGGTTTAGAGTTTGCTTGTTTGTGCTGCAGGGGATGGTGGCTGCCAGATTCTTGGAGGAAAGGCCCCATTGGTTGGCTATTTCCATAGGTGCTGTGTTGGCTGCTTGTTCAATATTGATTTCTCGATTGTTCCCTGTAATCACACTGCATTATGCTGCACTGGCCCAAGGCCTGTGCAGAGATTCTAACTTGAAATGTTTGTTCTCTGGAAGCTGTTGGCTCTCTCCCTATTGGCTGTTCCCACCAGGCCTCCTGGGGTCCCCTGCTTGTCACTGCCATTCTTCCTACCATCTCATTTGAAAAGGTCTGAGAAGGGCATCCATGCTGATAATTTGCTAGGTGCAGCAGTTTGGCTTCAGCTCTTAAAGTTACTTCATTCTTGAAATGTATGGTGGGAGGAGTTGAGCCTAGGAAGTTCTTTTTTTTTTTTGAGTTGGAGTCTCACTCCATCGAGGCCACCGCAGCCTCGACCTGCTGGGCTCAGGCAATCCTCCCGCCTCAGCCTTCCAAATAGCTGGAACTACAGGCGGGTGCTACCATGGCCGGCTAAATTTTTTTGATTTATTGTAGATACGCAGTCTCACCAGGTTGCCTGAGCTGGTCTTGAACCCACGGGCTCAGGCAGTCCACTCGCCTTGGCCTCCCAAGTGCTGGGATTACAGGCTGAGCCACCGAGCCCGGCTGGAAGTTCTTAAAGAAAGATAATACATTAAAACCAGAAACCTGGCTGGGCTCGATGGCTCAGCCTGTAATCCCAGCACTTTGGGAGGCCGAGGCGAGTGGATTGCCTGAGCCCGCAGGTTCGAGACCAGCCCGGACAATTTGGGGAGACCTCGTCTCTACAATAAATCAAAAACTAGCCGGGCGTAGTAGCGCGCGTCTGTAGTTCTGGCTACTTGGAAGGCTGAGGCGGAAGGATCGCTGGAGCCCACCCGGTTGAGGCTGCGGTGGCCGGGAGCAGTCACTGCACTCTAGTCTGGGTGACAGAGTGAGACTCCAACTCAAAAACAAACAAACAAACAAAAAAACCAGAAACCCACAGAGTAAGACTTTGACAATACCTCGGAGAGAAGAAATATACTATATTTGGAAAGAAAAATAAGAGTTATGAAGCCAAATTTTCCTTTGCAACATTAGTACCTCATGCATGGTGTTGGAAGCTTTTGATGGAGCTGTGATGATTAAGTGGAAGTGATTGTGCTCTGGAGAAACAGATATATAAAGGTTTTAGAAGAGTGCTGAGAATGTAGTAAACGCTGTATAGGTGCTTAATAAAACATACAGCAGAACCAACGGCCAGAAACGAAACTGAAGGAGCCACAGATGCAGCTGATGTGGAGAGAACTCTGCTTGGGGTTTAGGGGAAGTTGTCACTGTTGGTGCAGAACAAGATTTACGCAGAGCTGAGTCTGCGTGAGAATTCAGGAACTGTTACTGAGAGAAAGGGGCCACCCCTCTTTTAGTTGACGACGCCCCTAATTCACAAGTTCAAGCTTCACATACATTATGTCATCTAATCACCACCATGTTCTGTGAAGTAGGTGTTGCTGTCACCTTTTTACAGATGTGGAACCTGCCAAGGGTCACACAGCTATGGCATGGAGCCCCCACTTCCTCTCTGAAGAGGAAATAGGAGAGGAGGACAGATTTGGGACTGTTCTCCTTGTAGGGACCTTGTTGCAGGGAGGGCAGCACACCCTCAACTCTACCTGCCTTCCCAGTGGGCTAGGGGTCTCACTGTAGAAAGAAGGTCTCTGCCCAGTGGAGGTGGAAGAAGGGCCAGGTCACAGTGGCCTTGTTCTAGCATATGCTCAGGGGGCTGAGGTTAGCCCCTCCCTGGAGTCCTGGAGTTCTCTAAAGCTGCCCCTGACTCCTCATCCTTCCTCTCTCTCTCTACGGACTTTTTGGCCAGAGGCCCAGGCTCTGCTGATAGAGAACTGACCGACTTCTTAAAATAGGAAGCCTTGTCACCAACCCATTCTTTCTCTTCAGCTGAGCTGGGTGTGGCCTCCTTAGTATAAATCTCTCTTTATAGGCTTGTTTTACCAGAAGAAACTGGCATAAAAGAGTGAGGTCGAATGGACGCCTTTGGCTCCAGGGCCAGTTTGCAGCTATGGAATTTTTAGCCATTGAGCCTGAGGGTTGACTGAATAATGGGGGGGTGGGGGGGAAGTAAAGTTAGGGGTGGTGGTTGGACAGGAGTCTGTGCTCTCACGTCCTGATTCAAAGGAAGGAAAGAAGCCTGAGGGACCTCACTGAATGCCCAGCTGTGTTTCTTCCCTTCCTGCAGTGTCTGAGGCAGGGAACTCTAAGCCTGGTATCAGAAATTACCATAGTTTCTGCATTAAAAAAATGAGCCAGATGCAAACCCAGGTTGTGTCATTTTTCTAGTCAGCAGGGCCCAGAGCGAATCTTCCTGCGACTTGGTTTTCTCAGCTGTATAATGGATGCAGCTGTCCATCTCTTTCCTACTCACAGGGCTATAGTCTAGGGCCAGAGAGGTAAGGTGCAGTCATTATACTTCTCAAGCTGATAAGAGATAAGCTTTTGTTTGCTCAGAGATAACACATGCACACAGGGCCTGGCACAGGAAAAGTGAGCACCAGTCGGCCTGCCTACCTAGAGAACTTCCTTTTTGTGGCTGTGACTGTGTCAGCCTCTCTTCCCCCAGTCCTGCCTCACTTTCATGTTGATTATAGAATAATCATGCACCTCAGTTTGCTATTTGGATATTGTTTGGCTCCTTTGATTTTTTTTTCTCTTTTTACAATCAGTTGGTCTGAAATTGGATTTCACCTAATGGGGCAGGATTTCCCACTCTTTTGTTGATGATTGGTGTGGGTTTGTTTTTTTTCTTAATATTGTTTTATTTTTACTGTTTAGAATTCACGTGACATACTGAGTTTCCAACTTTGCATGTGATGACAGGGAGTGGCCACAGGAAGAACAACAGTCTGATGGTAACTTTCCGTTGCCCAATATATGATTCTGCCCTGAAAAATAGTAAGTAGAAAGGGACCCACTGGCCTCACAGTTGGAATCATGCTCACACCATGTCTGTTCTTTGGTACGTGCTACAGGGTTGACTTTGGCAGGACACAGACAGGGTCATAAACATGGGCCCTGATCCCACTGCTGATGGCTGTGGGAACAATCTCGAGGGCATAGTTGCCACCCCACACCCACTAGGATAAGCAGGGCACTGGGGATAGCTTATCAGAGGAAACTGCACCCCTCTTGGCATGGTTGGCTTTGGCGTTTTGGGTAGGGGTGGAGAAAGATAATCGTGGAAAACAAAAGGCAAAGGCAGAATGGCTAAATCGGAGAGGTATCCCAGCCACCTTTACTAAGCTGGAAGCAGAGTCTTGCCCCAGCCCCTTGTGAGCGGTGCATTGAGATTTCCATGCCCATCTTGGAGGCTGGAACCTGAGCCCATTCCTCAGTGGCAAATAAAAACAAAAACAAAAACACATCAACTTTCTGTGCTCGAAGAGCTCAGGATCTACCCGAGGTTAAAATAATCCTCAAAGCATAAAAGAACAATGCAGCAATTTTTTGTTTTTTGAATCGGAGTCTCACTGTCGCCCAGGCTGGAGTGTAGTGGCATGCTCACAGCTACCGTAGCCTTGACCAGCTGGGCTCATGCGATCCTTCCATTTCAGCCTTCCAGGTAGCTGGAACTATAGGCACGCGCCACCACGTCTGGTTAATTTTTTTTTTTTTTTAATTGTAGAGATGAGGTCTCACCAAGTTGCCCAGGCTGATCTCAAACCCGTGGGCTCAGGCAATCCTCTCACCTCGGCCTCCCAAAATACTGGGATTATAGGCGTGAGCCACCACACCCCATCAGCAATTCGTACAAAACAACTGTATATGTGGGTGGCTGTGAGGATGGCATTTTACCTGGGCTCACTTTGGCCTTCTGAACCAGCAGAAGAAGATAAACGAACAATCTGCTTGTCTTTCTTCTTCCCTGTTTGCTTCCTTGCTTCTCATTGAAAACCTCTTGTTTATATAACACTGTGTCTGGCTCTGGGTGGGGATTGGTGTGTTCCAATAAGGGAGTCAACAGTTTCTACGCAGTGATGTCAATGTCAGAGTTAGGGAGTATGACCTTGAGGGCCATACTATGCTGCCTGCAGGGACAGGGACCCAGACTTTCCTATCAGGGTCATGGCAAATAAGCCTCGTCCAAGGGCACCATTCTGGACTGACCACATCCTAACCTCAGCTTTTGCACCTGTTCTGTTCCTTGCACCTGACTTTGAATCTAAATCATTTGCATAGATTCTTTCCCCACATGGATCTCTTTCCTTTGTTATCTCAGCATCTGTCACTTGGGAGGACCCCCTGACATCACCCCTGAGGCAAGGCTTTGGTACTGAAGCCACTTTCTTACCTTGGCCAGCCTCCTAGTTTGGGTTCTGGCAAATTACTTCAGCCCAAATGAGCATACAGGGCTTCAGTCTAATTGAGGAGACAAGACCTAGACATAGACTAATGTTCTGTTTTGTTTTTAAAAATAGTATGTTAATTGCTAAGCTAACAGCGTTCTGTGAGATCTCAGAGGGCTTGATTTTGGTCTGAAGGGACAGTCAGGATTTGCATAAATGGAAAGGAGCAGGGGTGAGTGCATTCTTGGCAGGAGGAAAGCCTTCAGCAAGGGCTCAGAGATGGGAATGTGGCTTCATGAATTCAGGGAGCAATGTGTAGACTGGTTTGCTAAAAATATTTATCAAGCACCTTCCATGTGTGAGGCACAGAGCAGTCACAAAGAAAGGGTAATGAGGGATCTTTGTCCTCAAGACTCCTGTAGGTCTCTGACTTCGAAATGCCCCCCATCAGAACAGAAAGGCCTGGGAGAAGTCTAAGGAATAAAGCTGGATGCAAGAATTGAGGGTGCAGGAAAGTCAGCTCTCCCAGCACAGAGATTCAGATGACTAAAAAATGTGTGCTCAGGACATAATCTTAGTAAAGCTGCAGATTATGTTTAAAGCAAACATTTACAAAGAGGATTGGCATGAGGAATGTGCAGAGAGAGTGAGCAGTTCTGTGTTGCAGAGCTTCAGAATTGCTACAGTAGAATTAGCCAGCAAATATGGAAATAAAAGAAATGAGGGGTCAAACATAAATATATTTTAATAGCAATCTCTGCTGCCCAAGGCAGGTGCTCCTGGCATTTGTTATGTTGCTATTGTCTTGGTGACCGTGGCAGAGAGACCTTTCCATGTTGGTAGATTCTTTGGCTTTTGGAATTTGTCCCAATAACTTGCTTCGATTTCCTCTCCCTGAACACAGAGGAATGTCTGTGGTCTCTGAAATGGAATCACAGTTGACAGAGCTATGTGTTATTTTAGCAGGAAAAATGACTAAAGAGACAGATAATTTTGGTTCTTGCATTTGCTCTCCTGGGCATGTCCTAAACGTGACTAAATTCTAATGGCTTCTCTAAGGGAACTTAATTTGAACTTGTGTTTATAAAAGCTGGTATATCATTCCTTAAGGAACAATTTACAAAACAGCAAGTAAGAGCATAGGAGTGCCAATAAAATGAACATTCATTCATTCACTCAACAGATATTTTCATCCCTACTATGTTTCTGTCACTCTTTTAGACACAAAACTAAGTGCCTACTTATACAAGCCCCACTTGAACTATCCTACTAAATGCTCAAGATCAGGCACGATCCATCCAAATGAGTAAGGATTCCAGATTCTAGTTCTTCCAGTAGAAACATGAACTGTCCACACATGGGAAGGACACGAAGACAAGAGGATTCTTCAGTGGTTTCTGGCAGTCTCAACCCTGTTGGTACTTTGCGAGGCTACCAAGTTTCAGAAGAAAAGACTCTTGTTTGGAGCTGGATATGCAGGAGGTATTGGACCAAGAGAGGTGAGACAGTCAGCTACAAAATGGAGAACGAAGCCCAACTTGTAGTCCTTTAAGGTGTTGAAAACTGACTCACCTCTGATGAAGTTGATCCCTTTTACACAACAAGAAGGGGCGGCCCAGGTTTGGTCAACCTTATCTGAATTAGCACACCTTTCCCTAGAACTGGCGAGGGTGACTGATACAAAGACCAGGATTTGAGGGCTAGACAGACACCTGGAATGGACACAGTTCCTGTGGGGCAGGGTGGGTCTCTGTTGATTCTGTTCAGAAGGCCCTCTGGAGGAAGGTATGCTGTGAGACCTAGTCTTTTGTGCTCCTACTTGCTCTCATAAGAACCAGACACAACCAAGGGAAAAGGGACCGACACAGGATATTGTCAGAGCATGTGCTCTGGGAGATGGGCCAGGGTTACGGCAAGCTAACTTCCGGGATACATGCAGCCCAGCTGATATGTGGTAGAGCCAAGTTGTAAGCCAGGACCACTGGCTTCAAAGCCACACCCTTTCCACTAAACATCACTGGCTCCTGGCCACTCGTCTCAGGTTTCTGAAGGCAAAATAGTGGATCTGTTCAGAGAAGGCTGCTCCTAGCAGAAAAGGTGGCTGCAGAGCCCCCATGTTGAACACAAGTGCCAACACTCAACCCAAGATGTTCTCTTGCAGGTTGTGGTGGACACATATCGTGCCTTTTCTTCCCTTTCCTCTGCCTGTGGTTGAAATGCTGCCTGAGACTGAACCCACCCTTTTTCGTATAGAAGCCTGTATGTTCCTAGTTCCCAGCAGTCTGGAGAACAACAGAGCTCAGAAAAGGAAAGAATTTGTTTGGGGAAGACTCATTGCATACCAGGTCCCTCCCTGCTCTTGTACTTTGAGGATGCAGCAAGTCTTCTGTATCCCCATCTGACCACTCATTCAGAAGAATAAAGGCAGGTGGTCGCACAGAACACTGACAACTGGGCCTCCACCCTGCTCCTTCCAGAAGGCCCAGTTTTCTGGCAACATAGCTTGCCTGGAAGCTGTTAACTTTGTCCTAGTTCATTTTATTGCATGCATGCTTATCCTTTTTGAGATGAATTCAGGCAATGGGTGTGGTGGCTGGTGAGTTGAAACCTGTCTTAATTATGTGCTGAAGCCGTGTTTAGGAGTGTTATTACTTGCTTAATGATAGCAGCTTGCAAAACAGTTTCCCTGACTTTCAGCAGTCAGGTCTGCATCGCCATACATCTGCTTCTGAAAAGGGCTTGCCATTTGGAAATGCAAGCATTTGGATCTGAAAATGGCGCCCTGACAGAATTATCCTAGTGTTCAGTGTTCCTTAAATGTCATTGCTTAGTGATCAGTATTGATTTTCGTAGCTCTTTCAGTGGCTGAGCTGTCAGCAACCCCTTAGGGGATCGAAGCCTTTCCAGGAGGAGTAGCTGCTGGGGTTTTTTTTTTTTTTTTTTTTTTTTCAGTTGGAGTCTCACTCTGTCACCCAGACTGGAGTGCAGTGGCCGCTCCCGGCCACCGCAGCCTCGACCTGCTGGGCTCCGGGGATCCTTCCGCCTCAGCCTTCCGAGTAGCCGGAATTACAGGCATGTGCTACCACGCCCAGATTATTTTTTGATTTATTGTAGAGATGAGGTCTCGCTGCCCAGGCGAGTCTCGAACCCGTAGGCTCAGGCAATCCACTAACCTCAGTCTCCCAAAGGCGTGGGATTACAGGCTGAGCCACCGAGCCCAGCTGGATTTTTTTTTTTGATGCTTTGCCAGGACCAGAATTCTCCAAGCCTAACATTAGCTCTTCAGAGGAGTTTTTGTATACAACATCCAGGATACCTGTGACATTTCTGTATTTTGTAATCACTACCAATATTGCATACATGAGGCTTTTTTCCCCATTTGTGGTAATCACCACCTTGATAGTCATTTAGGCAAAGATATACAGTAAGGCAGACAATTAGAGACAGTTCTTACATAGGGTAACATTCTAGTCTTCTGAGGGAATGATGTATTCTAAATATTGTATTTTTCTAGAATCTAAAATCTGTACCCCTTGAAGTACAAAGCTTAAATATATATACATATTTTTTTGAGTTGGAGTCACTCTGTCACCCAGGCATGCTCACAGCCACCACAGCCTCGACCTGCTGGGCTCAGGTGATCTTTCTATCTCAACCTTCCAAGTAGCTGGAATTACAGGCACGCGCCACCACACCCAGCTAATTTTTTGATTTATTGTAGAGATGAGGTCTCGCCAAGTTGCCCAGGCTAGTCTCAAACTTGTGGGCTCAGGCAATCCTCTCACCTCAGCCTCCCAAAATGCTGGGCTTATAGGCGTGAGCCACTGTGTCTTGCCTAAAGTTTAAATTTTTAAACTTTTGTGATATAGCCTTGGTTCCCTAAAGATTACATATTTAGTGTAATATAATTTTTATCTTAATGACTTGGGGTGATCACTACCAGAGACTGTACAATGATGCACAGTGAAACTCTCAAGGCAGCTGAGAGACATGAGATTGGCCCTTCGCCTTCTTTACTAACCGTCCCTGCTACACTGTTATGTGCTTGTATGTCCCTGGGCATTGGCCCTCTCCACTTTCATTTCTTCCTGCTGCCACGTGCTCAGTTGCTTCTAGTCCTCATCCTTATTTCTCATACAATCGGAGGAAGAACCTGGACTTGTCTCTTTCTTTGAGAAGTTAAGCACAGGGGTCTAGTTACTCAGAGGTCCTCTTCGTTTCACTCTAGAATTCATAGCTTTGCTGTAATGGTGGAGGACGGAGGAAGACAGCACCTCCCGTTCTCCAGGAGTTGACATGAAGCAGAACTGCCACTTGAGAAATCACATTTTGGCCTACACGAGGACCTTACATGTTCTAGACTCATTGTACATATCAGAAGGCAAGTGCCCTTTATTTCCTGGTCTGCCTTTTACAGAAGCCATTGCTCTGATTTATATTTTACCAGGTAACTGGTAATGAGCAGAGCAACCTAAGTTTTTCCCCTCCAGTTTTCATAGGGAAATGTGACCTGTTTTGCCTTGGTCACTACCTCTTGGGTGGACAGGAGATGCCAACATGATACCATAGCATAGAATTGGCCATCTTGACATTCCATCTCTGAATTTCTGAGCATCACACCTGTAATTTATTTAATGCCTGCCTTTCATGACAGACTGTGAGCTTCAAGAAATCAGGGGCTGTGTGTCTCCTCACCATAGCCCCTGTGCTGCAAAGTGTCTGACACATAGTGGACACTCAGGGAATCGTTGTTAGCTTGGGTTTGAAAGGGCATTGCCTTGACTGTCTCGTTTGAACAGTCCTGCAAGAATATTTAGTGTATAGAGATTTTCTTCATACTAGGTGTCTGAACTTGGAGAAAAGTTTTTTGTTTGTTTGTTGGTTGGTTGGTCTTGAGTCGGAGTCTCAGGCTGGAGGGCAGTGGCATACTCTGCCACCTCGGTGTCAACCTGCTGGGCTCCGATGATCCTTTCACCTCAGCCTTCCAAGTAGCCAGAACTACAGGTACATGTTATCACACGTGGCTAAGTTTTGATTTATTGTAGAGATGAGGTCTTGCCAAGTTGCCCCAGCTGGTCTCGAACCCGTGGGCTCAGGCAATCCACTCGTCTCGGCCTCCCAAAGTGCTGGGATTACAGGATGAGCCACTGAGCCCAGCAAAGAAAGGTTTTTGGGTGGCAAAATTGGTGTTGTCTCCTATGAGACTACTGGCAAGTCTGTTTGCACTGCCCAGGCAGGAACCTGTTTGCCTTTCCTTCTTGCTTTTTCTGCCTGTGACTACAGTCCAATCAGCAAATGTCTACCCTGTGTTCAACATTCTGTTAGGTGCTGAGATGACTGGAGACTCATTGTGAGACATTGCTTTTGCCAAAAATGAGTTTATACTCCAGGCAGGGAAGTACAGCAGTCCCATAGGTGAAGTATGTTAAATACTCAGAAGTGTTATGGGATTCAGAGAGGATGGACATATGGGGACCAGGACCAAGACTAGGACCTCCACGGTTGATTCTTAGATATTTGGGTGATGTAGCCTCTTACCTTGGGTCATTTTCTTATTTGCTTATACTGAAACTTCTCTATTCTGGTCTTCCATGCAGAGGTAGCTGTGGATTGGGCAAACCAGGTATTTGACATCTTCCTGCCTGGACTTCTTTTCTTGTCTTATTTTACTTTGTTTCCCTCATCCAGCCCCAATATGTGAATTTTCTTCACAAGCCCCTTTTCACCTTCTCAGTCCTCAGGCCTCCAGCCTCCCTTACCCCTACAGGCCTGTCGCTTATCTGAATCTGCACTGCCCAGGCAGGAACCTGTTTGCCTTTCCTTCTACTTGCTTTTTTCCTATGAACTAACTACTTCTATGGCCCTTCACTTCTGGACTTGGCATTTTCCAAGATGAGATGAGTTATTTGATAATGCATATATTTGTTTGCCAAACATTTTCCTCCTATGGTGAAAGTGCTGTGATACTAGCAAAAGAAACCCTCAAGAGAGTAAAGAGACAACCCATAGAATGGGAAAAAAATGTTTGCAAGCTATGCATCTGACAAAGACCTAATATCTAGGATCTACAAGAAACTTAAATGAATTGACAGGAAAAAAACAAACAACCCCATTGAAAAGTGGGGAAAGAACATGAACTGACACTTTTCAAAGGAAGACTTCCAAGCAGCCAATAGACGTGTAAAAAATGCTCAGTTTCGCTATTCATCAGGGAAATGCCTTTCAAAACTACAGTGAAATACTACCTTATGCTGGTCATGATGGCTATCATTAAAAAGTCAAAAAACAACAGGTGTTAGTGAGGCTGTGGAGGAAAGGGAATGCCTCTACACAGTTGGTGGGAATGTAGGCTAGTTCAACCTTTGCGGAAAGCAGTGAGGCATTTTCTCAAAGAACTAAAAGTTGAGGTACCATATGATCCAGCAATCCCACTTCCGGGATTGTACTTAGAGGGACATAAATCACCACTCTACCAAAAAGACACCCAAGCCGGGCTCGGTGGCTTAGCCTGTAATCCCGCGCCTTTGGGAGGCTGAGGTGAGTGGATTGCCTGAGCCCGCGGGTTCGAGACCCGCCTGGGCAACTTGGCGAGACCTCATCTCTACAATAAATCAAAATGAGCCGGGCGTGGTAGCGCCCGCCTGTAGTTCCAGCTACTGGGAAGGCTGAGGCGGAAGGATCGCCGGAGCCCAGCGGGTCGAGGCTGCGGTGGCCGGGAGCGGCCACTGCACTCCAGTCTGGGTGACAGAGTGAGACTCCAACTCAAAAAAAAAAAAGAAAAGAAAAGAAACAGACACCTGCACATGTATATTCATTGTAGCACTATTCACAATAGCAAAAATATGGGACCAACTCAGATGCCCATCAAAAGTGGACTGAATAAAGCAAAAGTGGTACATATACATGCTGAAAATTACACAGCCATAAAAAACAAAATCCTGTCATTTGCAGCAACATGGATGCAGCTGGAGACCCTCATTCTAAGTGAACTACCACAGAAACAAAAAACTGAATACCTCATGTTTTCACTCATAAGCGGGTCCTGATCACTGGACACATGAGCACAAAAGTGGGGACAACAGATGCCAGACACTGCTAAAGGAGGAAGGGAAGGAGGAGGGATAAGGCACACACAACCACACACTGGGTGCCAGGTCCATTTTTTAGGGAGAGATTGCTCGTTAGAAGCCCAGACCTCACCTGCACGTAATTTACTTTTGTAGTAAATTCTCACATATACCTCACAACTATGAAATAAAATAAAATAGAAAGTGTTATGATAGGCATCACAGAGAGGCAATGAAATGAAAACTTACCCTTCCAGAAACTCTAGAACTTCAAGAGAGACCATCAACACTTACCTATTTCTGAGAATTTCATAAGATTTTCTGAGAAAAAAAGAACTTTGAAACTTAAGTTGAATCCTGGGGTTGTAAGGAGAGAAACAGTGGGTGATCCTAATACCCTAGATGGAGAAAAAACTAACACGGGGGGAATTGTCACCCCTATTTATCCTGATCTTGAACACTAGCTCATGGTTGGTGGGAATAAGACAATGGAAGACATCATTTAATACCCTCTTGTCTAGTTCTAAGAATGCCTCAATCACCTGAAGACAGAGCTGTAAATACCAGATTTCTTTGGGAGATAGGGGAATCTCATAGGATCTATCATCACTGGTGAAGAGAGATGCTTCCCATTCTTTGATGAGAAACAGGAGCAAAAGCTGTAAGAGAGGAGAAATGGTGAGCAACAGGTCAGTGGGCGGGGGGCAGGGCCCTGGTCTTCTTCTTGGGCTCTGCTGGTCTATTCCTTACACAAGTGGTAGCAGCAAAGAATTACAGAGGAGGACCATACTTCTCTTGAGAAGTGGAGTCATAGGGCATGTCTGGGAGTAGTGGGAACTGGGTTGGGAGCTTGGACTTTCCAAAAACAACACTGGGTAAAGAATCAGGAATCAAAGATTCTGCAGTTTTGCCTTTGTTTCCTCAAGTTTGGCTACAGAAAGCAAAGTTTACATAAAGAACAAACTATAATCCTTGTTCTGAGAACCACATTGTGATGATATGGTTAGAACAACTAACACACGTAATTCAGGGAAGTGAACAGAGTTGGATGATGGGTAAGGAGAGAAAAGTTGAGTGTGACCTGATTATGGGACTGACTTGCCTCAGTGACGAATGGGAAGAGTAGTGCTGTGGCCTCCTTGGAGACCTCTTGATGGGATTGATGGTGCCTATTCCTTTTGGTGTCATTCATGCTGATTAGGAGATAAGAACTGAACACAAAATCCTCAGGTGGCAAGCTCCAGAGGGCACTTAATCCTATAGTCCAGAATTTGTCAAACTTAAATGCATATCAGGATCACCTGGAGGACTTGTTAAAGCACAGTTTGTTAGGCTTACCTGCAGAGCTTCTGATTCATTGGGTCTGGAACCCAAGAATTTGCATTTCTAACAAGTCTGAAGGTGATGCTGATGCTGTTGGTCCAGAGACCACTCTTTGGGAACCATTGCTATAGTCACTCAACAGCTGTTAACAGTTGGAGTAGGGAAGTGAGAGTTATGTGTTTACCATCTTTTAAAAAATTTAAAAGGTCTCACTATGTTGCCTAGGCTGGTGTGGAACTCCAGGGCTTAAGCAATCCTCCTGCCTAGCCCTCCCAAAGTGCTGGAATTCACCAGCCTGGCCTGCTTACCATCTTTAATTGACTGGTTTGAAAAGCCCATAATTGTGTGAGAAGATACGTAAGCAAAGAACTCTGTAAGTGAAGGATTTAGTTCCGAGGGTGGCTGTATAGTCAGTGGTGAGATCTGATCAAAGCATCTCACTCTTCATCTAGTTGCAAAGGGAACTAAGGGCGATGAACCACATAACCCATGTTCCTCTGGAATACCAAAAGTTTTCAAGGCTACCAGGCCGTTTATAAAGCTCCAGAACACAGTTGTTTTTTGTTTGTTTGTTTGAACACAAAAACATGCATTTCTTTGTGTCACTTTTTCTAAAGACATTTATCATTTTGGCTTTCAATGATCCCAATGGCTGGCAGGAGGAAGGTTTTGTGGGGTTTTTTGTTTGTTTTGAGTGGGAGTCTTACTCTGTCACCCAGGCTGGAGTGCATGGGTCACTGCAGCCTCAACTTGCTGGGCTCAACTGATCCTCCCGCCTCGGCCTTCCAAGTAGCTGGAACCACAGGTATGTGCCACCATGCCTGGCTAATTTTTTGATTTATTGTAGAGACAAGGTCTTCCAGTTGCCCAGGCTGGTCTCGAACTCCTGGGCTCAGGCAATCCTCTCACCGCCTCTTCTCAAAGTGCTGGGATTACACACATGAGCCTTGCTCTTGGCCTTGCTTGCTTGTTTTTTGAGTCAGAGTCTCACTTTTTCACCCAGGCTGGAGTGCAGTGGCACAATCATGGGTCACCACAGCCTCGATCTCAGGCGATCCTCCTGCCTCAGTCTCCTGAGTAGCTGGGACTACAGCCATGTTCCATTATGACTGGGTTATATTTTGTTTTTTTTTTTAATAGAGACAAGGTCTCGCCATGCTGCCTAGGCTAGTTTTGTGTTTTCTGCTCAGCCTTGTGGTGCTCTCCTGCACATGATCTGTGGTTTGTTTAAGCAGAAGAGGCCCTTCATTTCCATGCCTTCCTGCCTCTGCTCAAATGACTTCTCGGCCTGGAATTATCTTTCCTTCCTTAGCCCACATCTGTCTGCCCAATTCTTTACCTAAAAACTTTGACTGCCTTAAATGTCAGCAGGCATTTTTCTAATGAGGGGTGTTTTTCATTTTTAGAAGCAAAGATGGCAATCTCTGGTTATTCACAGGTCCATTAATCACCCTGATAGAACCCGGACAACACTGAAGGGTTTCTCCAGGTGACAGTGTGCAAGCAACCTCTAATCAGGACATAGGTGACCTATCATTTGCTCATTGTTTCCCTTTTGGAAGCCTCCAAAGGCAAGTGTTGTGATGATTCAGTCCAGACCTGATGGGAAAACAGGATATAAAATCTAATACTACTGATGTGAGCAATGAGAAACAAAGACAACCTATATTTAAATGGCATGAGTCTTGATAATTATTTCTTGCTGTATCTAGCCTCTCGAGCTGAATGCATCCTCAGAATGTGAAACACACTCAGTATCTTAAGCACTGGAAACCCTAGTAGGCTTATAAAAAGTGCATGGTGCAAGTACATGATGTTCTGAGCAATGTATACTTCTGTCAGGTTCCACCTGCCAGAATGACCACTTTACTTACAAGTTTGAAGTAAAAATTCTAAACTCTCAGCTGGTTTCTGTAGTGCAGTGATCAAGATGGTGTCTACCAACTTGGCCTTACTTTAGGATGTCACTCCTTAGGTTTGCAGCCATTTGGAGTCAGAGGTCTGACTTTGAGTCACAGTGTTACAACTTACCAGTTTGCAACCGTGGGGAACCAGGCCACCTCTTACTATACAAATGGATGATAATTACTAACATGTCTTCCTTCCTTTTCAGGGCAGTTGTGAAGGTTAGTTGGATCATGGGTCCCCTTGTAAATGGCAAAGCTTAAATATTAGTTAATATTATTATTTTGATTACTCACTCCTGCTGCTTATTCCAAAGCCAAAAACCTTACTGTTTCACTTGGTAAACTGAAAACTCATTCTTATATCTATGTCAAAAATACTCAGTTCTAGATTTCGACCCTACGTGACAGGTTTGACTGGAAACAGGCACTGGATTTTAGTTGTGATATTGTGATATGTAGTTGAGATGTTGTGATTAGGATGTGGAAGGACTTAGGAAGAGTACATTTGATTCATAACACTGATTTTTCCCAGTGTGATTCTCAAGCTAGTCTCTTTGTTTACAAATTATAGGCTCTTTGGATTGGGGGAGTACTGGGACTTGTGGATTAGACGGGAGCTAGTCTAGCCTTTTGTTCATACTTTTTAGAAGTCCATGCCACAGCATCCTTGACAAATGTCCTCTAGCTCTTGCTTGGACACCACTAGAGTTGCATGAACTCCTCATCTCAACAGCTCATTTCATTGTTTGATATTTCCAATTGTTGAAATATTTTTTCAACTTTTGAGCCAAAGTTGGCTTCCGTTTTACTTCCAACCACAGATACTCCTTGATTTATGATGGGGTTATGCCTTAATAAATCTATCATAACTTGAAAATACCATAAGCCAAAAAATGCATTTAAGCCGGACTTGGTGGCTCAGCCTGTAATCCCTCGCCTTTGGGAGGCTGAGGTGAGTGGATTGCCTGAGCCCGCGGGTTCGAGACCCGCCTGGGCAGCGAGACCTCATCTCTACAATAAATCAAAAAATCAGCTGGGCGTGGTAGCACATGCCTGTAATTCCAGCTACTGGGAAGGCTGAGGCGGAAGGATCGCCAGAGCCCAACAGGTCGAGGCTGCAGTGACCGGGAGTGGCCACTGCACTCCAGTCTGGGCGACAGAGTGAGACTCCAACTCAAAAAAAAAAAAGCATTTAATACACTCAACCTACCAAACATCGTAGTTTAGCTTAGCTTAACCTACTTTAAATGTGCTCAGAACACTTATATACATTAGCCTACATTTGGGTTTTTTTTTTTTTTTTGAGTTGGAGTCTCACTTGGTCACCCAGACTGGAGTGCAGTGGCCGCTCCTGGCCATCACAGCCTCGACCTGCTGGGCTCCGGCGTTCCTTCCGCCTCAGCCTTCCTAGTAACTGGAATTACAGGCACGCGCTACCATGCCCGGCTGATTTTTTGATTTATTGTAGAGATGAGGTCTTGCTGCCCAGGCGGGTCTCGAACCCGTGAGCTCAGGCAATCCACTCACCTCAGCCTCCCAAAGGCGCGGGATTACAGGCTGAGACACCTGAGCCCGGCAGCCTACAGTTGGGCAAAATCATCTAACACAAAACCTATTTTATAATAAAGTGTTCACTAGCTCATGTTATTCATTCATTCATTCATTCATTCATTCATTCACTTATTTTAGTTGGAGTTCACTCTGGTGCCCAGGTTGGAGAGCAGTGGAATGATCACAGCTCACCACAGTCTCAAACTTCTAGGCTCAAGTGATACTCCTGCCTTAGCCTCCCAAGTAGCTGGGACTACAGGAGCCTGCCACCATGCCTGCTAATTTTAAAAAATATTTTGTGAGCAACCCCCTCGGGTTTCCTCCCATTGTGGGAGCTTTTCTGTCTTCTCAATAAATCCTGCTTTCAAAAATAAAATAAAAATATTTTGCCGAGACAGGGTTTTGATATGTTGCCCAGGTTGGTCTTGAACTCCCTGGCTCTAGCAATTGTCCCACTTTGATCTCCCAAAGTGCAGGGATTACAGGTGTGAGCCACCACACCCAGTCAGCTCACATAATTCATTAAATATTGTACTGAAAGTGAAAAACAGTGATGGTTTTGGTACTTGAAGTGTAGTTTTTAATGAATGCATATCACTTTTGCCCCATTGTAAAGTCAAATAATTGGTTTTTTTTTTCTTTTTTTTGAGTTGGAGTCTCACTCCGTCACTCAGGCTGGAGTGCAGTGGCATGCTCACAGCCACCCCAGCGTCAACCTGCTGGGCTCCAGCAATCCTTCCACCTCAGCCTTTCAAGTAGCTGGAACTACAGGCACGTGTTACCATGCCTGACTAATTTTTTACTGTAGAGACGATATCTCACCAAGTTGCCCAGACTGGTCTCGAACCCGTGGGCTCAGGCAATCCACTCGCCTCGGCATCCCAAAGTGCTGGGATCACAGGCTGAGCCACTGGGCCTGGCCAAGTCAAAAATTGTAAATTGAACCATCATAAGTCAGGACATCTGTGGTGGTCTTGGTTCTCAACTCTGACAGAACATACCAAAGGTTGCCCCTTCTTGATATGACAGGCTTCTGGAGAAAATAATACACAGCTAGCATGCACCCATCTGGTCTTCTCTTCTCTGAATTAAACATACCCTAGTCCTGTAACTGTTCTTTGTTGATGTGGTTTCCAGAACTGCCTCATAATCCTGGTTCCTACCTCTGAATGAGAAGCATGAATGTTTGTAATGTGATTGTTGGGGTAATAATAGACTGGCAGGAAGCAGTGAGGTCTTTGATGGTCTTGTAATAAGATAGACTTTCCTCTGAATGGTTCCTCTCCCTGCCCTACACCCTTACTGCAGCAGCCAACTACAAGAATTCAAAAAGGAACCCTAAGTACCTGAAGCTCTAGGGTTCAAGGCTGCAAGGAATCAGCACAGTAACATTGGCTACAAGGATAGCCTGGCACTGACAGGCACAATTAATTCACTTGGTGTCGATCTTACTGACTATCACTTTATTCAAAGTGGTGGAATTCAGCCGGGCTCAGTGGCTCAGCCTGTAATCCCGCACCTTTGGGAGGCTGAGGTGAGTGGATTGCCTGAGCCCGTGGTTCGAGACCCGCCTGGGCAGGCGAGACCTCATCTCTACAATAAATCAAAAATTAGCTGGGCGTGGTAGCGTGTGCCTGTAGTTCCAGCTACTTGGAAGGCTGAGATGGAAGGATCGCAGGAACCCAGCAGGTCGAGGCTGCGGTGGCCGGGAGTGGCCACTGCACTCCAGTCTGGGCGACAGTGATACTCCAACTCAAAAAAAAAAAAAAAGTGGTGGAATTCTTCCCATTCATTCTCTGAAAATGTTCAAGCAGCAGTATAGGAAGTTGGATGCAGTGATAGAGTACACAGACAGATCTAAGTTCAAATATGAATTTGAACTTTGACAATTTACTTTATATCTCAGAGTCTTCGTTTTCCCATCTGTAAAATGAGGATGATCATTCCTACCTCATGAAGTTGATGTGAGGACTAAATGCAATATCTTCAGAACAGAGCCTGGCTTACAAAAGGTGCCTATGAGTGGACTCTGATGTTCTTTTTTTTTTTTTGAGTTGGAGTCTCACTGTGTCACCCAGGCTGGATTGCAGTGGCATTCTCACGGCTACTGTAGCTTCCACCTGCAGGGCTTAGGTGATCCTTCCAAGTATCTGAAACTACAGGTGCGTGCTACCATGCCCAGTTTTTTTTTTTATTTCTTGTAGAGATGAGGTCCTACCAAGTTGCCCAGTCTGGTCTTGAAACCCCAGGCTCAGGCAATCCTCTCACCTCGGCCTCCCAAAGTGCTGGGATTACAGGCTGAGTCACTGCACCTGTCTTTTTTTTTTTTTATGGCTCTTTTCAGTTTATTGCATGAAGGAGTTACACTAGACCAAGTTAAAAGCATATCCCAGATGGTTACGTTATACAAGTTGTGAGGTTTTAAACTTATGAGCAGGGACAGAAGGGGAATTCTACTCATTGCAAGGAAATCCTCACTTAAGCTTCAGTGAGCCACAAGCACTTAAAACTCATGAACTTTCAGTGATTGTCCTTAGTCCAATCTCTACGGGGAACTGGCATATGTTCTTACACTGGTCACCGGGTAGCTGAATTACTTCTCCATATTCTGGATGCTCAATTACGGTACCATTGCGGGCAAATTTCTTCTTAAACGTCTTCACTAGTTTCTTTTTATTGTAATCATCAGCGATCCCTTGGAAAGTAGTAAGGGTCTTCCGGGTGTTTCTCTGTTGAATTCTTATAAGGATATAAAACTCAGTGCCAGCAGGAAGCAGGTCATCACCCTTACTTGCATCAGCAAAGAGGTCGAAAGAGTGGAGGTTCTGGATAGCAGATATAAGATATGATTCCTTTTTCTCGTAGAAACGGCCCACGGAAGGCAGTGGCGGGAGAGGGCGGGCAGGGGGCACGGAGCATCAGGAAGCGAGGGGACCCACAGGGGGTGCTGCTGAGTCCTCAGCGATTGGGGCCGACTCTAATGTTCTCAGCACATGGACTTTCCAAGTTTACCCTCCTCCCTCCAAAGCAATACAGGTAAAGGTATTTGAGACATTCTGAGGAATCTAAAGCAAGGCTTGACAAAGTTCTCTTTGTAAAGGGCCAGATGTGATTATATTTAAATAGCCATGTGTGTCTGGTGACTATGGTATTGAATGTAACAACATTAGAGCAGGCAGATTGGAATCATGGTGTGGAAGGGTAAGCCCAATCTGTGGATGGAGTGACAGACTAATGAGCAATAGGGGAGCGTTTCCAGTTTTCCAGTAGGACAATATCAAGAGCAGAAATGTGAATAATACCATGATGACCAACAGCTGACATACTCATGCCGGGTAGACAGGAATTTCAGCTTTGTGGATCACACAGTCCCTGTCACAACTACTCAGCTCTGCCATTGTAATGCAAAAGCAGCTGTAGATAATACATAAATGAGTGTGGCTATGTTCCAATAAAGTTTTATTTACAAAAACAGGCAGCAGGCTGGATTTGACCCACAGGTCATAGTTTGTCAACCTTGGGCCTAAAGTCTTACTCTCTGTCTTATTAAAACAAATTGTGGAAAGAATACTTAACATAAAATCTACCTTCTTAACACATTTTTAAAGTGTATTGTTAAGTGTATTGTAACTGTAGTCACAGTGTTGAACAGTCCTTATTCATCTTATATAACTGACCTTTAGAGCCATTAAATAGTGACTCCCATTCCTCTGGCAGCCACCATTTTACTCTCTGCTTGCATGAGTTTGACTATTTTAGATACCTTATATAAGTGAAATCATGCAGTGCTTGTCCTTCTGTGACTAGTTTGTTTCACTTAGCATAATGTCCTCAAAGTTCATCCATGTTGCTGCTTATGGCAGAATTTTCTTTGTTTTTAGGGCTAGATAGTAGTCCATTATATATACATACATATTTGTGGATTCAGCTGGTGATGGATGCATAATTATTTTTATGTCTTGGCTATCGTGAATAACGCTGCATGAGAGTGCAAATATTTCCTCCATATTCTGATTTTAATTCTTTTGGATAAATACCTATAAGTGGGATTGCTGGATCATATGGTAGTTCTATTTTTAATTTTTTAGAAACCTCCATATTGTTTTCCATAACGGCTGCACCATTTTGCATTCCTACCAACAGTGTGCAAGAGTTCCAATTTCTCCACATCCTTGCCAATCCTAATCTTTCATTTTTCTTCATAATAGCCATCCTAATAGTATGAGGTGGCTAGAGTCTTATTTTCTAGTCTCAGTCCTGGGACCTGCTTCTTCTGCATTTCTCTTTTGAAGAGTATCTTTCTCACACACTGAGGGCTCTGGGATCCCCTCAGGGGTCATCTGGGCACTTAGACCCAAAATCTGTCAGAAGAGTTGCTTCACACACTTGTGACTCTTGGAAGGGCAAGGATCCCTATCCACCATCTTTGAGACAGATGGAGAACGAGTCTTTGAGATGGGGGAGGAGAGACAGGGAGAAAGAGTCTTTGACACAGAGTCCCCCCAGAAATGGTCTTTGCAGAAGTAATGTGAAGATCAACCTGGTAACATCATTTTAGATTAAGGTGGGCCCATCCTGGATCTAGGTGGGCCCTAGATCCAGTGACAGTGACCCTTTTAAGAAGAAGAGAAGACACAGAGAAACAGAGGAAAGGTTATATGAAGATGGAGGCAAGAATTGCAGAGCCATAAGCCAAGAAATACCAAGGATGACCATTGACCACCAGAAGTAAAAGAGAAATATGGTATGGGTTCTTCCTTAGAGCCAACCCTGACAACACCTTGACTTTGGACTTCTGGCCTCCACCAAGTGAGAGAACAAGTTTCTGTTGTTGTAAGCCACCCAGTTTATAGTAGTTTGTTATGGCAACCCTAGGAAACTAATACCATGGTGATGTGAGTATAACTTGGAACAGACCTTTAAGATCTGAGCATATCAACCCATATTATCTTTTCAACAGCATCGTCTGAGCTGATGCAACCAGGGCTTGGACGTGTTGAGGAAAATAGTGCTGGGTCATGTGTTGTTCACCACCAGCCCTGGGGTTCTCTTTCCTCTAAAGACAGTGACTGTTCACAGCAGATAACACCTCTTTTATCCCTATCAGCTGGGAAAATGAGAGAACAACCACACAGTTGAGGGCCTTCAGCTGGCTGGGGAGACGTAGAGAGGGCAATCATTAGAGCAGGGTCATGGGACTTTCTCATGTGCTCCTCTCCCCACTCCTCCTTTGCTCCCCAGACATTTGCGGGAAAAGAACAGTGTCCCTGTCCACACAACTGCAGCTGCCAGTTGGACTACAGATACAATTCTTTTTCAAAATGATAGAATCCTCTCTAACAGGGCAAGGCAAAGCAACATTCAAAATTAGAGAAAATAAATCATCCCACTCTCACTATTCTCTTTGGTCTTTTCCTCTCTCCAGGCACAGCCCTTTTGCCTGACGTCAGAGCAGCATGGGTGAAAGCATGTCCCGGGGGAAGGAAGGGCGACTGCCAGGCATGCACAAGTGAGAGACGCTGGGAACTGCCAAAGGGCCAAGGTGGGGCATGGCTTACTTTGGCTGTTTTGGTTTCCATCATTTTAAAATGTTAGAAGTTTATGTTTGTGTTGGTAGGCAAGAATCCTAATGTGCTCTATTGATCAAAAAAACAAAAGCAAAACACAATGGTCTCATTTAACAATAGAGATTTTTTGGCAGTTACTAAATGGTCTAGTGCTACAGCCTCAATTAAGGCATTTCTGTTAATATAGTTATACCATTTGCAGTTGATTTTATGTCCCTTATTTCATTTGAGTTTCCCAATAGCCCACGAGATAAGTAGAAAAGGAATTACCCATATATATAAATAATGTATATTTTATATATATAATATATAATATAAACATTAAAAATATATAAAACATATGTTTTAAATATATATATTTTTTATTTTTATTTTTTTGAATTGGAGTCTCACTCTGTGGCCCAGGCTAGAGTGCAGTGGCACGATCATGGCTTACCACAACCTCAAACTCCTAGGCTCGGCAATCCTTTCATCTCAGGACTATAGTGTGCACCACCACACCCGGCTAATTTAAAAAGAAAGATTTTGGGCAACCCCTTCGGGTCCCCTCTTGCTGTGGGAGATTTTATGTCCTCTCAATAAATCCTGCTTTCTAAAAATAAATAAACAAATAAAATAAAATGAAAATTTTATAGAGATGAGGTCTCGCTATATTGCCTAGGCTGATCTCAAACTCCTGGGCTCAGCAATCCTCCCACCTCGATCCCCCAAAGTGTTGGGATTATAGGCATGAGCCATCATGCCAGGCCCATTACCCCATTTTAGGGTGAGAGAACTGGGGCTCATGAGTCTCAGGAGATGTAGGTGGACAGTGGGAAAATAGAGAATTCATGCTTGGGGAGGAGTGAGACCAGGGGGATGAGAGTGAAGGAATCTGGAACAGTGAAGAAATCTTTGTGGTTAGAGATCAGGGTACGCCGGTGAAAGACATAAAGGGGAGCTGTCATTTGTAGAGGCTTCTGGGGAACCAGGAATAGATGACTGGGAATTCCAACCAGCTGGTCAAAAATGAAGGAGACCTGTGGTTTGTGAGCTGAGGTTCCCTCCTGGACCCTGAACGTTCAACAAGAAGTGGATTTGGGAGAAACAGTGTCGCCTTAACCTAATGACTGCCCAACATAGTGATGATTCATAATACAATGAATGAACTTTGTCCTCTACAATAGAGGCTGGCACTCTTTATTGCACTGTGTGGCAGTGTGTTGTTGCATCATGGGCCTGGCTGTCAAATGGGGTCTGCCTATACAAGGCCGCATTTTGGGAAGTTGGCTCTATCGGGCACCGGGAGACCTGGGCTGGTGAATGTGACCATTGGGTTGCTAGCCCGGTCATGAGCTTTGAGAGGGGAGGAACTTGGCACCTCAGTGAGAGGCCTGTCCTCAGCGAGTCTGACACATCACATTTGCTTTTCGATTTGCACACATAAAATGAATCTACCCAGCGACCCTCTCCCCAGAGCCTCATCAATTAGAAGCGCTTTTGTCCTTCGCATCCTTTTGTTGACCAGCTTGGAAATTAGTTAGAAGGAAGAAGAAAGGGAAGTTGTCTTTGCGGGCCGTGGCACTGAAGAGCTGGCTGCTAATGAAGGGGTCCTGAATGGCGCGATTGTGCCACTGTTTATATAGTTATTTTAATTTGCATCCGTACCAGGCTCGAATCCCAAGAGTCATTCAGCCGTGTTTGGAGCTTTTATCTCCTTCCAGGGAGCCAATCCTGCCAGCTTAT
The DNA here is from genome assembly GCA_027257055.1 of Cephalopachus bancanus. Classification (NCBI taxonomy): domain Eukaryota; kingdom Metazoa; phylum Chordata; class Mammalia; order Primates; family Tarsiidae; genus Cephalopachus; species Cephalopachus bancanus. The sequence continues at coordinate 1,129,485 of JAPVLO010000025.1, read as the reverse complement.
CGTTTGCCTCGAGGAAATTAATGTGACTGTCCCCTCCCTTCACTATTATCATGTGCTGTTGAAATGTTTATACATCCTTGGAGAGAAAGAAAGACTCTGCAGAAGTGCAGAAGAAGGTTTCTCTCCTCACGTTGTCGGATCATCTGAGATTTGGCTTTCCCATTCAAAGACTTCCAAGGGCCAAGGTCTCAGAGAGCAAGGCCTGGAACTGGGGCCAGGGGATGAAGGAGAGAGGAGAGGAGAGAGGAGAGGAGGAGGACACAGCATCCCAGAGTGGAACTGAGTCTCTCAAAGTCAGAAGTAAGAGAAACTATATGTAGTTCTCCTCATCCTCTTCTGCTTTTCCTGAACATATCAGCAAAATTTGACTCAAGAACCAATCCCAGCCCTCTATTCTTTTTTTTTTTAATCAATATTTTTTATTATGGTTTTGTGGGGTACAGTTAAGGGTTAGGTATACAAATACGTTTCATTCAGGCACCCTGTTGATAAGAGGTGTATCCCCATCCCCAGACAGATATTTGCTACCGTTAATCCCATCTCCCTCCCCCACATAGTTTCCCACCACTGTCAGTCATTTTCTTATAGTATTACATTGGATGTTAAAGGTCCATTATATGAGTGAGAACATGTGATACTCGGATCTTTGTTTCTGTGAGAGGTCACTCAGTATTATAGACTCTAGTTCCATCCAGGTTGCTGCGAAATTCATGATTTTGTTCCTTTTTATGACTGTGTAGTATTCAAAAGATACCTGCACATGTATGTTTATCGCAGCATTGTTCACAATAGCAAGAACCTGGAAGCAACCATGCTGCCCATCAAAAGAGGACTGGATTAAAAAAATGTGGTACATAATCTTTTAAAAATTAAATCGCAGCTGGGCTCGGTGGCTCAGCTTGTAATCCCGCGCCTTGGGAGGCTGAGGTGAGTGGATTGCCTGAGCCCGTGGGTTCGAGACCCAACTTGGCGAGACCTCATCTCTGCAATAAATCAAAAAAAATTAGCCAGGCATGGTAGCGCGCACCTGTAGTTCCAGCTACTTGGAAGGCTGAGGCGGAAGGATCACTGGAGCCCAGCAGGTTGAGGTTGCGGTGGCCAGGAGCAGCCACTGCACTCCAGTCTGGGTGACAGAGTGAGACTCCAACTCAAAAAAAATAAAAAATAAAAATAAATCGCAACTCCTCAGCATGGCATTTAGAACTCCATACAACTTAGTCTCGTTTAGCTCTTGCTGATTGCTAAGGAGAATTCTCAGTTCCAGTGTATCTATTTCTCCCCCTGTGGTTCTTTCCGCCGCCCCCCCCCCGCCCCCAGCTTCACTCTGTGCCACGTCACTGCTGAGGCCATGACCCCACCAGGAATGTTGCCTCCTACGTTGTCCAGTCCACCTTGACTTTGGGTCCTGGCCATGGCCCTTCTTGTTTTGGGGGCCTCCCCTGAATGCTCCAGCTCACATTGCTTTCACCTCTAGTAAGATCCTTGCTATCCAAAATGGGGTCCCAGCAGCATAGGCTCCTCTGGGGACATGTGAGAAATTCAGAACCTTGAGTTCCACCCTGGAGCAACTGAGTCAGAATTTGCATTTGAACAAGACTCCTGGGTATTTCTTTTCTTTTCTTTTGAGTTGGAGTCTCACAGTGGCATCATACTCACAGCTACCCCAGTGTCACCTGCTGGGCTCAGGCGATCCTTCCACCTCAGTCTTCCAAGTAGCTGGAACCACAGGCATGTGCCACCACACCCAGTTAATTTTTTTTTTTAATTGTAGAGATGAGGTCTCACCAAATTGCCCAGGCTGGTCTCGAACCCGTGGACTCAAGCAATCCTCTCACCTCGTCCTCTCCAAAGTGCTGGGATTATAGGCATGAGCCACCACGCCTGGCTGATCACTCAGTATTATAGACTCTAACTCCATCCAAGTTGCTGTGAAGTTCATAATTTTGTCCATCTTTTTGGCTACACAATAGTCCATCATGTATATGTACCACATTTTTTAATCCAGTTCACTTTCAATGGACAGCACTGTTGGTTCCAGGAAAGAGGCTTTTGTGTTCAGTCTAGGTCTAGCTGTGTGATAAGGCACACAGGCTGAGAGAACATGCTTTTGGAGGTCAGGTTGGGGGGCCTGGATAGGGGGTAGGAGGTGGACAGGGAGAAAGGGAGATGGGAGAGCTGCTAGGGTACACTGGAATGGCAGGACGAGGCTGCACAGGCCTGTGGCAGGCTCAGCTTGCTGAAACTGAGCTGGTAGGAGGCCATTAGGAAGTTTAAATCTCCCTGTGCCAACAGTGGGGTGATTGTCTAGACAGGTTGAGAGGGGCACTGTGGGAAGACTGTTTGCAGAGTATAGGCAAGAGGGAAAGACATTTACCCAGGAGCAGTGGCCATGGGGGGGCCCCTAAATCACGTTCTTCCACATGCCTCCCTTCCAGTTAGTCACCATTTCTGGTCCAATCTGCCTATGAACTTTCCAGAATATAGTTTCTGCAGTTCATTCCCACTGGTATGGTCCAGGTACTCATTACTCCTGTGTTCTCCTGTGTCACTGCCTAGAAGATGAGGTCAGCTGCCTCAGCATGGCCTCGCCAGCCCTTCCATCTGGACCCTGCTGGCCCCATTCCAGTCTGCTTTCCCACCATCCTCCACTCACACCCTCCTCTGTGCTCAAAGCTCCCAGTCCCTGGAACCTGCCTTGCCTTGGGGAATTTCAGCGCTTTCTCCTGCACTTTAAAGCCCTCCCTCCACTTGGTGAATTCTCATCCCGAAGATTCAAGACGGAAGTAAGTGCTTCCTTTTCTGTGTTGCCAAGGCCCTTTCTGCATCTTTGCCTGGCTTCTCCTGTTTATGCACCTGGCTCCTCCCGGAGACTGCCAGGTCCTTGATGCTGTACCTGGTAAAAGGCCAGTCTGTGGGAAGCAGAAATAGGTCTCCCCAGGCCCTTCACCTTTGTAACAATAGCTCCCACTTTTTACCTTGCCCAGGACACCAATTTGTTGAATTAAACTCAATTAGGTGAATGGGGACCTGACTCAGGAGAACAGATGGCTTTGAAGAGAATCCAGATGTATGCTGTCCCATAGAAATATAATGTGAAGCCGGGCTCGGTGGCTCAGCCTGTAATCTCGCGCCTTTGGGAGGTTGAGGTGAGTGGATTGCCTGAGCCCGCGGGTTCGAGACCCGCCTGGGCAGCGAAACCTCATCTCTACAATAATTTAAAAAATCAGCTGGGCATGGTAGCGCGCGCCTGTAATTCCGGCTACTTGGAAGGCTGAGGCGGAAGGATCACTGGAGCCCAGCAGGTCGAGGCTGCGGTGGCCGGGAGCGGCCACTGCACTCCAGTCTGGGCGACAGAGTGAGACTCCAACTCAAAAAAAAAAAAAAAAAAGAAATATAATGTGAGCCACACCTTAAATTTTCCAGTAGCCACATTAAAAAAAAAGTTGAAAGAAGCAGGTAGACAAAAGTTCATAGCTACTTTATTTGTAACAGCCCAAACTAGAAACAACCTCAATGCCCACCAACAGCCGAATGGATAAATAAACTGTGATGTCTTCATATAATGGGATACTACAGAGCAATAAAAAGGAATGAACTACTGATACGTGCAACAGCATGAGTGAATCTCACAATGATAACACTGAGTTAAAGTAGTAAAAAAAAAACTATATATTACTGCATGGTTCATTTACATAAAGTATGCAATTTGATAAAATTTTGACACGTGTATATACCATGAAGGCATCATCATAATCAAGATGATAAACATGTCCATTATCCCCCCAAAATTTCCCAGCTGGGAAGAGTGACTAGAACTACAAAGGGGCCCAAGAAAACTTTTTGGGGTGATGGACATGTTTATTATCTTGATTATGATGATGGTTTCATGGTGTATACACATGTCAAAATTTATCAAATTGCATGCTTTAATGTGTGCCCATTATACTTCAGTAAATTGGTAAAAATGCAAAAGAATAGCTTATTTTCATAATATATCTTTTTTTTTTTTTTTCTTGAATCTGAATCTCACTCTGTTGCCTAGGCTGGAATGCAGTGGCATGATCATGGCTCACCACCCCTTCAACCTCCTTGGGCTCAGGCAATCCTTCTACCTCAGCCTCCCAAGTAGCTGGGACCACAGGCAAGTGCCACCTGCCTGGCTAATTTTTACTTTTTTTTTTTTTTTGTAGAAGTGATGTTTTGCTATAGTGCCTACGCTGATCTTGAATTCCTGGGTTCAAGCAATCCTCCTGCCTCAATCTCCCAAAATGCTGGAATTATAGGTGTGAATGACTGCAGCTAGCCAGTCCTCAAGTTGCTGCTTCTTTTTTTTTTTTTTTTTTTTTATTTTAGTTGGAGTCTCACCCTGACCCCCAGACAGTGGAACAATCATGGTTCACCACAGCCTGTACCTCAACCTCTTAGGCTCAGGCAATCTTTTCACCTCAGCCTCCTGAGTAGCTGGGACTACAGGCAAGTGCCACAACGCCTGGCTCATTTTTACTTTTTAAAAATTTTTATGGTAGAGAAAAAGTCAAAAATCCAGGCAGCCCTGGGTTTTTACTTCCTGAAAGCGGGGAGGTGTGTGCTCTTCACCTCTGGTTCCACACCCCCTTCTGACAGGAAGCTGAGTCATCTATAGCCCAGGGGAACGAGGGAGGATGTCCTTAGGGACCAGCAGAAGTCCTGGAGGCAGGTGTTGGGACCAGGTGGACCCTGTTTATTTGGCAGTGAGAAACCTACCATCATGGGTTCCCCTGAGGGGGAGATTGTGCTAGAACAAATGGGGGAATGAAATGAAACAGGGGTGCATGGGGAAAGAAGAGGCACAGTGGCTAGCAAAGTGAAAACCTGCACAAACCCTGCTCACACTATCTATAGAATGCTGTATGCATATTTCACATGTGCTTCTAATTCCTACCTCTTCTATTTCCATAAAAGATCGAGCTGGTTTACAATAAGGTTAACAGCTACATCTGTCATTAGAAAAGGCTAAAGATTTAGCATTGCATGCTTTGCACACATTCACCAGTCTTTTCTTCTTTGGGTCTTTATTCAAAGACCTGCATAGTTATTAACGTGTACTTTCTATTTTTAAGCCACTTAATGCCTCAAATTAGAGTAAGGATCAAAATAAACATTAGCACCAAGTACAAGTTTAAATGATGTGTTACCGCTTAGCTATTATAAGCTTATTTAAACACTTTTGGTTTTAGAAAAATGTATTTTGGTTTTAGAAAAATGTTTCTAAATACAAAAGGTATCATATTATCCTTTCTACCCTTTGTGGAGAGGATAATATAATAAATACTGTTATTTCCATCACTCAGCTTAAGAATTAGTGTGATATATCCAGATGCGGTGACTCACACCTATAATCCCAGCACTTTGGGAGGCTGAGGCGAGAGGGTTGTTTGAGCCTGGGAGTTTGAAACCAGCCTAGGCAACATAGTGAGACTGCGTCTCTACAAAAAATGAAAAAGTTAGCTGGGCATGGTGGTGCACGCCTGTAGTCCCAACTACTTGGGAGATTGAGGCAGGAGGATCACTTGAGCCTAGGAGTTCAAGGCTTCAATGAGCTGGGATTACGCCATTGCATTCCAGCCTGGGTGACAGAGTGAGACTCCAGCCTGGGTGACAGAGTGAGACTCCAACTCAAAAAAAAAAATTAGTATGTTATAAATACAAATTAAAGTCTCTTAAATGCCCACTTCCACAGATAATTTTCTGTCTCCTTTTTTATGCTTATGCTCATTTGCTTGTATTTTAAAATATAGTAATATTGAATAATACATATTTGTACAAATAGTAAATATTTGCATGATTTAAAACTTGTTTAAAGTAGCATCATACGATATGTAGAGAATTAAATACTTGATTTAAATACTTGATCAATTTTCTTTGTCCAGTGAAAACAGATGGGGGCCCAGGACTTTTGTGTGAACTTTGGCTATCACTATTCCAATCTACTATTCAGAAGAAGGGTATGAATTACTTTCTTAATACCTCCCTATTGTTGCTCTTATCTTTCTCTGTCCTGGCTAACATTTTTGGGTCTCTTCACAAACCACCTTCCCTTTTGGTGGCTGTTGTATCATCCAGATATGGACTGATACCCTTCTGTGTTACTTGGTAGCTCTATGATCTCAGGCAAATGATCTTCCTGAACCTCAATTATTGTAAAAGATAATATTAGCACTTGTAAAACAGATATTAATACTTATCTCAGAGTTGTGAGGTTTAAAGAAGACAGTACATGGCTAGGGATTTAGCACTGAACCTTCCAGACAGTAAGAGTTCGATGCATCAAAGATTTTTGGAGTACTGTATCCTTGTGAATTGTTCCTCCATTCTGCAACCTGACATCTTTGAGGGTATCAGGTCCTTTTGTTCTCCCCTCCCCCACCCCACACACCTCAGTGATTTGGAACAGCTAAATACAAGCATAAGGTCTACACAAAGTGTGTTAGGGTTCTCTGGGGAAACAGAACCAATAGGGTGTTTATTTATTTATTATGAGGTATTGGCTCACACAATCATGGAGGCTGAGAAGTCCCACGATCTGCCATCTGCAAGGTGGAGACCCAGGAAAACCAGTAGTATAATTCCTGTCTGATCTGAAGGCCTGAGAACCAGGGAGCCAGTCATGTAAATTCCAGTCCAAGGCAGAACACCAATGTTCCAGATCAGGTAGGCAGGCAGGAAACAGAAAGGGGAACTGCCGGCATTCTGTGCCATTTTCTTTTCTTTTCTTGAGTTGGGATCTCACTCTGTTGCCTAGGCTGGAGTGTAGTGGCATGATCACTATTACAGGCCCTCAATGGATTGGATGATTGTGAGAAATAAAAATGGTGATTTATTTTCAAATTGGAGCCTAGCTTATCTTGGGTTCTGAAGATGGTGTCTAAATGCTTTGTGCTTCTCTTTTGTTGATTCACTTCCTGCTTCTTTGTGCTTCCTTTTCACAGGCTTTTTACTTTGGCGGGCTTCATGTTTAAACTTTTGGCAGGATTCAATCAGAATAGTAATCCTGTAAACCAATCAGCAAATAGGACATGTAAATGAAATAATTCTGTAAAACCAATCAACATGTAACATGTAGGCGTCCTACAGGAAAGCATGTAACTCCTGCAAGTACCCAACCAGTGGAAAAGCAGGAGAGGGACTTGTATTCTAGGGCATAAATATGCTGGCTGTAACTGCCTTGGTGTGCCTACTTAACCAAGGGGCACCCATTCTTGAAGAACGAGATTGAAAGAGCAGCTTCACTCTCCCAGTCTCTGAGTCTCCATGTCGTGCTTTAACCACGAAACTGAGGAAGGATGATTCTGTCTCCCACAATGATGCCCACTCACATGACAACTTACCAACCCCTCATTCAATTTCGAATCTCTGTCAGTAACACCCTCACAGACACACCCAGAAATAATGTTTAACCCAGGCACCCCTTGGCCCAGCTAAGCTGACACAGAGTGAATCATCACACAAAGCTATGTTAGTTGCTTCAGATTTTGTGGGGAAACATATTCCTATTCCTTTGTGAATAGAAATGACATAAGAATAAGCATTTATTTCCATGCTGGTAATTCTGGGACCTTACTGAGCTCAGGTTTTCAAGATGATGGGAGCTGGTGACTCTCTACAGAATGTAGACTTCACGCATAAGGACCTAAAGCAAACAGGATGATAGGACAAGAACGGAAGAGATCCACTGGGCTTAATTCCCGACAGCTGAGATGTTATCAGCAGCACAAATATGGTATTCATTTTCTCATCTCTCTATTCCTCAAGTAATGGACCTGATTTTCTGTGAATTCTTTCTCCATATGTAAACTGAAATGAGATCATTTCCAGGACATTTAAACATAAAGCATTGCTCCCTACTTCTGGTCAAAGCATTTTCCCCCTCAATTATTAAGATTATGTATATATCAAATTGTTTTTTGAGTCTGATTTCACTCTGTCACCCAGGCTGGAGTATAGTGGCATGCTCATGGCTACCCCAGCCTCAACCTGCTGGGCTCAGGTTATCCTACCGCCTTAGCCTCCCAAGTAGCTGGAACCACAGGCACACGCCACTATGCCCAGCTAATTTTTTTATTTATCATTGAGATGAAGTCTTGCTGAGCTGTCCAGGCTTGTCTTGAACCCCTGGGCTCAGGCAATCCTCTCGCTCCTGCCTCCCAAAGTGCTGGGATTACAGGTGTGAGCCACTGCACCTGACCAGAGATAATATATAATTTTTAAAATGCTGTTTAATGAGTCCTAAAGAGGGAGTTGACACAGGTAGGCCTGGTATGCAAGGCCTCTGCCTGGACATTCAGGTCCAGGTTTCCATTGTTGACTGACTTCCAGGGCATACCAGAAAGAACTTCAGTGCCTTCAACTGTAAAATGGACATTAAAATGTGCCCGCATTCCTCATTTCCTCCATTCTCAAAGATCAGTGCTTAGTTCCAGACTCCTCTGGACAGAGTGCACTCCCAGATTCTCCTTTGAGGCTGAGGCACTCATTCCCCAGTAGCTGCCATGTTGGCAGTTAATGGCCCACAGCTGAGCCTCTTCTAGGACTGGCACACAGCTGAAGTGACTCCTTTTGCCAAAGTTACACCCCTTCTCAAAGCAGCCCCTATCCAGTGACTGCTCCATGCGGAGGTACAAAGCCCAGCTCCCTTTCTCATTTTGGGGCATCTCTGAAGGGCCCGCTCAGTCCCAGAGCACTTTTGGGATCCACTAAGGCCTTTGTTGTGACAGCATCACAGCCCGACTTCTCCTTCAGTTCAGCACTGTCTTCACTCCCCAAACGTGTTGTTTCTGAGAGCTCTTCCCCACACATTTCTCATAGGCAAATCTGAGTCTGCTTCCCAGGGAACCTGGGCTGAGTAACATCTATCAATCCTTGGAATGTATTAGAAGCACCCCGGTATACCATATAATTGACTCATTACTTTCTAAGTCTTATCTACACAAAGTGTAATTTAAGGAATATAAGAGCAGAGGGGAGACTGAACTCATTCAAACAAATAAACACAGTTGAACCAAATCAGGAAAGAGAAGGAAGACACCTGAAGGAGTTTGCAGCAAAGGTCCAGGCTGAAGGGAATGGCAGAAGGTCGGGAGACTAATTGGCATCCGGGTGAGCCCTGACACTTGGGAGGGTGATGGTTCCTTTTCTTGACCCCGTTCTCCTCTCCCCAGATCCTAGTCAGGACACTTGGGCCCCCTGAAGTGAAGGCAGATCTAATGAATTAATAGGTCTGTCCTTGAGTGGCTCTCAGCCTATGGAAGTTCCTTTTTCCTTTCAAAATTGAACATGCAATATATAAATGAGTTCTTCTTGTAAAAATATCAACCAGCAGAACTGTCAAAGCAAAAGTCCCTGCACATCTCTCCCTTTCCAAGTGCACTTCTTATCCTGGAGAGAACCATTATTGTCAGTTATTTTATTTTGTGTCAGTTGTATTGAGGTATAATTTACAAATAAAAAATATATATATATATTCAAGTTATGCAATGTGATTTTTTTTCAGTCTAGATCTCACTCTGTCGCCTAGGCTGCAGCCTCAAACTCCTGGGCTCAGGCCTCCCAGGTAGTTGGGACCACGGGTGTAGGTCACCATGCCTGGCTAATTTACAGTGTGATATGTTAATACACATTTACATTGTGAAATGATTACCACAATTGAGCTAATTAACATATTCATTTTCTTCTAATCCCAGTTTGCTAATATATATATATTATACCTACGTAATATATCCATCGGCTCGCATTGTTACTTTTTTTGGTCAGGTTAATATGTGTTTTTCCAGATGTTTTTCTATCCATTTCCCAAGAAAACCCAGAATTATCTTTTGGAGGGAAAGACCCTTGTAGTACAGGCTTCCCTTGCTAGATAAGTGTTCTAGGAACCCATCAGCGTCAGTGTGCCAGCTAGCACTGTTGTGAGAGACTATGTGCAGCTTCAGTGAAATTTTTTTTTGGCGATCTCGACAGGGTCTTGCTGTATTACCCAGGGTGATTTCAAACTCCTGGCCTCAGCTGGGCTTGGTGGCTCAGCCTGTAATTCCGCGCCTTTGGGAGGCTGAGGTGAGTGGATTGCCTGAGCCCGCAGGTTCGAGACCTGCCTGGGCAGTGAGACCTCATCTCTACAATACATCAAAAAATCAGCCGGGCATGGTAGCGCATGCCTGTAATTCCGCTACTTGGAAGGCTGAGGTGGAAGGATCGCCTGAGCCCAGCAGGTCGAGGCTGCGGTGGCCAGGAGCGGCCACTGCATTCCAGTCTGGGGGACAGAGTGAGACTCCAACTCAAACAAACAAACAAACTCCTGGCCTCAGGCCATCCTCCCATCTCGGTCTCTCAAAGTGCTGGGATTATAGGCACAAGTTATTGTGCCTGACTGAAAATTCTTATGTTTGAAATTTGATGAGCATAGAGAACATGAGATGATTAAATAAATTTGACCCTAAGTGTGACCAGAATGTTCTTAACCATAATAAAACTTTGGTTGAAATTTAAAAAAAATAAGAAATGCATGGTTTTGTGGGTGTACAGATTTAAGATATAAGTAGATTGCACTGTGCATATTGTTTTGTTTTGTTTTGTTTTTTGAGTTGGAGTCTCACTCTGTCGCCCAGACTGGAGTGCAGTGGCCGCTCCCGGCCACCGCAGCCTCGACCTGCTGGGCTCCGGCGATCCTTCCGCCTCAGCCTTCCGAGTAGCCGGAATTACAGGCATGCGCTACCACGCCCGGCTGATTTTTTGATTTATTGTAGAGATGAGGTCTCGCTGCCCAGGCGGGTCTCGAACCCGCGGGCTCAGGCAATCCACTCACTTCAGCCTCCCAAAGGCGCGGGATTACAGGCTGAGCCACCGAGCCCGGCTCGATTTTTTGATTTATTATAGAGATGAGGTCTCACTGCCCAGGCGGTTCTCAAACACTCAGGCTCAAGCAATCCGCTCACCTCAGCCTCTCAAAGGTACGGATTACAGGCTGAGCCACCTAGCCGGGCTCACTGTGCATATTGTTAAACAACTCACTTTTCTCACTTAAAAGGTCTTGGAAACCTTGCCACATAGGTGCTCAGCAAGTTGCCTATTCTTTCTAACTGTTGCTTAACGTTCCCCACCATAACTGTTCCATTCCTTAAAGCCAAGCCTTTACTAGAGGACATTTAGGTTGTTTTCAGTTTTTATGCTTTTGCAAACAATGTTGTCATTAGCATTTTTTTTTTTTTTTTTGAGTTGGAGTCTCACTCTGTCGCCTAGACTGGAGTGCAGTGGCCGCTTCCGGCCACCGCAGCCTCGACCTGCTGGGCTCCAGCGTCATTAGCATTTTTGTACGTGGTTTCTCGCACACATGTGCAAGTGTTTCTTAAGGTCAGATGTTGGAAGTAGGGTGCAGAGTCAAAGAATGAGCACGTTTTAAAATTTCACACAGCTTAATTGCCCTGCAAATTCCCAACACCGGATTTTTTTAGTCTTTCTGATGGTTGCTGATCTGATGAGAAAACAATGAGATTTTAACATTTAATCGTATTTGTTTACAGTGAGGTTTCGCATATTTCTCTTTGCTGTTGGCCATTTGTATTTCTGTTACAATGAATTGCCTCTTTATAGCTTTACCTCCCGCCCCCCCCCCCTTTTGAGTTGAGGTCTCACTCTTTCATCCAGGCTGGAGTTAAGTGGCATGATCACAGCTGTCCAAAGCTTCGACCTCCTGGACTCAGGTGATCCTCCTGCCTCAGCCTCCCAGGTAGCCAGGACTACAGGCACGTGCCACCATGCCCAACTAATTTTTTGACTTTTTTGTATAGATGAGATCTCACTGTGTTGCCTAGGTTGGTCTTGAACTCCTAGACTCAAGCAATCCTCCTGTCTCTGCCTCCCAGAGTGCTGGGACTGCAGATGTGAGCCACCGTGCTCAGCCTCTTTTTGCCTTTTTCTTATTAAATTGTTGATATATTGATTTTTTTTTTTTTTTTTTTTGAGTTGGAGTCTCACTCTGTCGCCCAGACTGGAGTGCAGTGGCCGCTTCCGGCCACCGCAACCTCGACCTGCTGGGCTCCGGCGATCCTTCCGCCTCAGCCTTCCAAGTAGCCGGAATTACAGGAGTGCGCTACCACGCCCGGCTGGTTTTTTGATTTATTGTAGAGATGAGGTCTCGCTGCCCAGGCGGGTCTCGAACCCACGGGCTCAGGCAATCCACTCACCTCAGCCTCCCAAAGGCGAGGGATTACAGGCTGAGCCACCAAGCCCGGCGATATATTGATTATTAGTTATCTGGTCATAATACATGTTGCAGATATTTTACTTATCTTTTTACTTGTATCTTTTATTATTCTGATTTTGGATTATTATGTTTCCTGGGTTTTTGGTCTTTTTCTTCATGGCGTCTATGTTTTTGTGCCTTTCTCCTTTTCTTAAAGACTCAGTTTCACTCTGTTGCCCAGACCGAAGTGCAGTGGTGTGATCAAAGCCCACTGAGCTCAATGCAGCCTCAAACTCCAAGGCTCAAGTGATCCTCCCATCTGAACCTCCTGAGTAGCTGAGACTATAGGCACACACTACCACACCCAGCAGATTTTTGTATTTTTTAATTTCTTGTAGAGATGAGGTCCAACTATACCCTTTGCTGAGTCCCCGCCTCGAGAATTCAGTCTTGCTCTATGGAGTGTTCCCAAAACAATGCAGCTGTTCATCAGAGATACATAACATACTGACATAGGAGAGGGAAGTTTGGGGTGATGTTCTCAGCCAAAACTTGCTGCAGAGTCTGGGGGGTGGGAGGCTGGCAGTGCCACTGTGGTCCATGAAGAGGCCTGTGACTGGCTTTTGTATTTGCCTTTGCTCACTGTGAGCCAGTACAATGAGGATACAAAGTACCTAGTCCATCCCTGAATGGGCCATCTTACTTCCCAAGACCAGTTGCCCTGTAGAAAGATGCCAGACCTTCATTACAAAGCAAAGTGGTGGCTAGACCACCACGGAAAAACAGTTCGGGGTAGTGTTGGCTGCATAATTTGCAGGGCCCAGTGCAAAATGAAAATGCGGGGTCCCTATTACAAAATCAGGAAATATAAGTGCTGTTAAATGTACTCTATATAAACTTTTTCTTTTAAAAAGATCTTGTTACCAATAAATGTAACAGGCATAATAATGTTTCATGAGTAACAACACAAACTTACAAATGCAAAAAGAAATTGGTGTCATATAGTATTATATAATATAATAAGTGATAATTATTAACGTGACATCTTGATCATAAGATTCTTCTGGCTTGCTTTTTTGCAAATTGATTTTTAGGTCATTGAAAGTTTTACTTTTAACAACTTCATTTTCAATTGATATAATTGAAAGTGACATTAGTCACTCTTGGCAAATACAAGATCTCAAATAACTTTTGATAGTTTTTTATTTTGAGAAGGATTTTTCTGCTGATGCCACTGTTACTGGAACTATTAAATATACTTTATAGGTTGGGACAGTATTGGAGCAAGCTTCTGATAAATTATTTTAAAACATAAATTTTAGTACATTTAGAACTCACAATTGGTCTGAATTTAATTTCAAATATAAATTTGTACAGTGGCATTTTAATGTTTCCTCTAGCATTTTCTGCAACTTGTTGAGGTACAAGAATTGAAAGTGGTTTCACGACTTGAATATAATTTTTAAATGCCTGTTTATGCATTCTATTGCTTTATGTTCCAGTTTAACATAAATTAATTTTAGGTTATCTTTCTTGCTAATAATTGGCTTATGTGGCACTTCCTATGACAACAATGTTCTTTCCATAGAATGCCATGGTCTTTCAATTTAATTTCTATTTCTAAGTTTGTAGATATTGGCTTTGCAGTGCTGTAATAGTTTTTAAAACCAGGAATTCTAAAGTCTTTGGAGAATTCGAATAACTCTGATAGGTTTTATTGCAATGTCCATGTATACACTTTTATTTTGTGGTAATTTACTGACAGAATTGACCACCGGAGCACTGGTAGTCCCTGTCCCAGTGCTCCGGCTGGAGAGTTATTATTACTTGTGTAGAAGCAGTGGGGATGGGCCCTGGGGATGGGTGGGCATACAGGTCTCCCACCACTGTCCTCATGCTTCCACGTGGAGCTTCTCCCTCTTCTGGGGCTATGGCAACTGCCGCTACCACCACTGTCACTAACCCAAGCTCAGTCTGGTCCTGGCTGACCCCAGCACGCAGCCTGCCATGCCCACAGGACTGACCCATGTGAACGAGCGCTGCTGCCAACATATCTCTCTGCTCACATGCCTGCTCCATCGTTTCATCAGCCTTCACTTACAAAACCCAAGTTCAAAGATAAAATCATTAAGAATTTCAAGAGAGGCTGTAATTCCAGCATTTTGGGAGGCTGAGGTGAGAGGATTGCCTGAGCTCAGGGGATCAAGACCAGCCTGGGCAACTTGGTGAAACCTCATCTCTACAATAAATCAAAAAATAAGCCAGGCATGGTAGCACTCACTTGTAGTTCCAGCTACTTGGAAGGCTGAGGTGGAAGGATCGCCGGAACCCAGCAGTTCAAGGTTGCGGTAGCCGTGAGTGTTCCACTGAACTCCAGCCTGGGCAACAGACTGAGACTCCAACTCAAAAAAATAAAATAAAATAAAATAAAAGAATTTCAAGAAAATGGCCACAGAACATTAAGCAACCATAGGGCTCTTTCAAGGTGTTGGTCCTGGGTGACGACACAGGTCACAGGCCCACGGAGCCAGCCCTGATCCTGACCACGTGTGCAGACCTTGGTGAGGAAGTGATTGTTCTTGGTGCTGCAAGGGGAAGTGATTGCTTCTTGGTGCTGCAAGCCAGAAAGCACTCCAAGTCGGGGACCCATGGAAATCAGGAACATGTTCTAAACACAGAAACCCAGCACATGCCAAATTGTAAAGTGGGGATGCCATACCAATAAACAGCTTGAAAGTCTTCTTTTCCCAGGGTAGAGAGGAAATCAAAGCTAAGTAACTGTTACTTATTACCTCTATACCCACCCCAAGATCTGAAGACTGAGGCCTAGTGAGGGGCCAGCCGAGCGTGGGGGCTGGGGGGGTGGCGAGGGGTTCATTGCCAGGTGCTGCGGTGGATGATCTCCCATGAATACTTAACTATCACCTTGGTGCTGAAGCTGTCCTGCAGGGCTAGCGAGCAGTGGGCAGCATTTGAGTCCTGCCCAGCCATACAGATGAGTGAACATGGGGGACAGGGATACAGGAAATGGAGAACCAGACTTGGCTTTATATCTAGGCAGGATGAATGACACTTGTTTTCATCCTAGCACAAGTGCTTTCTTTAGGATGGCCTTTAAGTTCTCTGAAGATGAAAGTGGTATTTATCTCTTTATTCAGGATTCCAAAAATAAAAAATCTTTGGTAGTTAAGCTGGTGCCTTGGAATGTTTTTATTTTATTTTGATTAATTTGTTTTTTGAGACCAGGACTCACACTCTGTCACCCAGGCTGGAGTGCAGTGATGTGAACATAGCTAATTTTTTTTTTTTTTTTTTTTTTTGAGTTGGAGTCTCACTCTGTCGCTCAGACTGGAGTGCAGTGGCCGCTTCCGGCCACCGCAGCCTCGACCTGCTGGGCTCCGGTGATCCTTCCGCCTCAGCCTTCCAAGTAGCTGGAATTACAGGCATGAGCTACCAAGCCCGGCTGATTTTTTGATTTATTGTAGAGATGAGGTCTCGCTGCCCAGGCGGGTCTCGAACCCGCGGGCTCAGGCAATCCACTCACCTCAGTCTCCCAAAGGCGCGGGATTACAGGCTGAGCCACCGAGCCCGGCTGAACATAGCTTCTTGTAGGCTCGAATTCCTGGGCTCAAATGATCTTCCCGCCTTAGCCTCTTGAGTAGCTAGCGTCAGAGGCACATGCCACCATGCCCAGCTAATTAAAATTTTTTTTTTGAGTTGGGGTCTCACTCTGTCACCCAGGCTGGAGTGCTGTGGCATGATCACAGTTCACCACAGCCTCGATCTCCTTGCTAGGTGGTCCTTCCACCACAGACTCCTGAGTGGCTGGGATTATAGGCATGTGCCACCATGCCTGGCTAGTTTTTTTATTTTGGTAGATAGGAGGTCTTGGTGGTTTCAAACTCCTGGGCTTAAGCAATTCTCCTACCTTTGGCCTCCCAAAGTGTGGGGATTACAGATGTGAGCCACCATGCCTGGCTGAATTTTCAAATTTTTTGGAGGGACAGGGTCTTGCTATGTGGCTCAGGCTAGTTTCAAACTCTTGGCCTCAACTGATTCTCTTGCCTTGGCCTCCAAAGTGCTGAGATTATAGGTGTGAGCCTGGAAACATTTTATAACTTTATTTTTTCTTTATAAAATTTACTCACATTTTTAGAGATAGATATTGGTTTTGAAAATATAGATAAGTAAAAATAAGGAATCCCACCTAGCAGAAAGAAACACTGTTAAAATTTTGACATATGCTCAAGTAATCTTTTTGTTTGTTTTTCTGCATGTATTTCAGGAAAAAATGTTAAATATAGAAAAAAGTACAGTGAATAATACAACAAGCACTCATGTACCTAATATCCTGAATAAATAAATATTTACATTTTGGCATATTTCCCTCAGAGTACTTTATGTAAAGGGAATAAAATATTTTGATAAAGTTGACATCTCCTTGGTACCTCACTCAAATCCCATTTTCTTTCTTTCCCCAAAAGCATCTTATATTGTGAATTTATTTATATCTTTTCCATACATGTTTTAATAGATTTACTACATATATGTAGTCATAGTGTATTTTGTGAGGAATTAAAGATTTTAACACTATATGTTTTTTCTGGAATTTGTTTTTTCCCACTCATTTAAAAAATTTTTTTTTGTTTGTTTTTGTTTGTTTTTTTTTTTGAGTTGGAGTCTCACTCTGTTGCCCAGACTGGAGTGCAGTAGCAGCCTCGACCTGCTGGGCTTCGGCGATCCTTCCGCCTCAGCCTTCCAAGTAGTTGGAACTACAGGCGCGCGCTACCACGCCCGGCTGATTTTTTGATTTATTGTAGAGATGAGGGCTCGCCAAGTTGCCCAGGCAGATCTCGAACCCGCGGGCTCAGGCAATTCACTCACCTCAGCCTCCCAAAGTGAGGGATTACAGGCTGAGCCACCGAGCCCAGCTAAATTTTTTTTTTTTTTGAGTCAGGGTCTCACTCTGTCACCCAGGCTGGAGTGCAGTGGAATGCTCATGGCCACTGCAGCCTTGATCTGCTGGGCTCAACAACCCTTCTGCTTCAGCCTTCCAAATAGCTGGAACTACAGGCATGCACCACGATGCCCAGCTAATTTTTTTTTTTTTAATTGTAGTGACGAGGTCTTGCCAAGTTGTTCAGACTGTTCTCGAACCTGTGGACTCAGGCAATCCTCTCACCTCCGCCTACCAAAGTGCTGGGATTACAGGTGTAAGCCACTGTGCCTGGCTCATTTTAAAAAATTTTAATACATATTCAAATTGATATCTATAGATCTAATCCACTAATTTTAATTGCTGTATAGCAAGCGTTTGCAAGATGTAGCCTTTGAGCCTCTTGATCCTATGAACAAATTTGGCTTTGTTTTTGTACAGCAAGAATGGTTTTGCATTTTTAAAGCTTGTTTTAAGAAAATCTGTAAACCAGACTTAAGTGATCTATGAAACCTAAAATATTTACTTTCTGGCCCAGAAAAAACTTGCTAAGCTTTGTCATAGAGTTAGAATTCCATCATTCCCCATTGATGGATGCTGAGGTTGCTTCCTGTATTTCACTTTTACAAACAGCTGCTGGGAACATCTGCTCTCCTGCCCATGTGCTCTCCTGTGCACAAGTGAAAGGACTTCTTCAGAACAAATGAAATTGCTGAGATGAATGATGTGTGTATTTGCGGTTTTACTGTCAAATTCCCTTTCACAGTTGGTATACAATTCAGACTCCAACTAGTGGTAAATAAGAGGTCTCATTTTTCTATAATTTCATCTACATTTAATTTGATCAAATTTTCTATTGTTTCCAGTTGAATGAGGGTGAGTGGTTCATTGCTGTTATTTATGCCTCTCTGCTTACTGGAAAGGTTGGGCAGCTTTTCCTAAATGTCCTGGCCATTCAAATTTCTTCCTCTGTGAATTGCCTGATTCCTTTATACCTCCTTTTCCCTGGGATTAACCTTTTATTATTTCAGGAATTCTTTATATATCCTGAACTCTTATCCTTTGTGTGATACATAAATTGAAAATCTCTATCTCAGTTTGTTGCTTGATGTTTTTAAAACTTTTTTAATGGCATTATTTCCTATATAAGAAAATGTTGTCTATTCTGAGATCATAAAAGTAGTCTATATTATGATTTAAAAGTTTTAAAGTTTTGCTTTTTATATGTAGTTATTTAATTCATTTAGAATTTGTTTTTGTGTGCGGTATGAGATAGGAGTTAAATTTTATTATTCTCTGTGTGGAACACCTCAAATCCCAACATAATTGATTGAAGTTCTTTCTTTTCCAACTAATTTTACATTTATTCATTCATTTTATATTTATTGAGGTTCTCCTATGTGCCAGACACAATTCTAGACACTGGAGCAAAAACAGTGGAGGGAGGGGGGACAGAAAAAAAATTCTATCCTCAAGGAGTATATATTCTTTTTTTTTTTTTAAAGTCGGGGTCTTACTGTGTCACCCAGGCTGAAGGGCAGTGGCACCATCATGGTTCACCACAGGCTTGAACTTTTATACTCAGGTGATTCTTCTACCTCAGCCTCCGGAGTTGCAGGGACTATAGGAATGCACCACTGTACCTGGCTAATTTGATTTTTTGTAGAGACGAGATATCATTATGTTGCCTAGGCTGGTCTTGAATTTCTGGGCTCAAGCAGTTCTCCCATCTTGGCCTCCCAAAGTGTGGGACTTACAGGTGTGAAAGACAGACAATAAATAAAGTATACAGTATGTCAGATAGTGATACTGTCTATGGAGAAAAGTAAAACAGTGGAAAAGGATAAGGACTGTGGAGGGAATATTGCTATCTTCAACAGGGTGGCCAGGGAAGGCGTCACCAATAACATTGACATTGAGCAAAGCAATTAGTAAGAGAGTCAGAATGTGGATGTGTGGAGGAAGAAAGTTCCAGGCAGAGGGAATAAGGGCAAAGGCCCTGAGGAGGGAACATGCTCAGAGTAGGAAAATCATCGAGGAGACACCTATGACTCCAGGTCATATGTGCCACAGATGAGCCAGGAGAGATTAGTAGAAGTCAGAGAGATCATGGGAAGCTGCATCTTGCAGAACTTTCTGGGCCATTCATGATCAGAACTTTGACTTTTAGTCTAAATGAGCTGGGAACATAGGAGGGTTTTGTACAGAGGAGAACATTGATGACTTGCATTTTAAAAGTTTCATTCTGGACTGGGCATGATGGCTTATGTCTGTAATCCCAGCACTTTGGGAAACCGAGGTAGGAGGATTCCTTGAGGCTGGGAGTTTGAGACCAGCTTGGGCAACATAGAGAGACCTGGTCTCTATACAAAATAAAAATAATTAGCCAAGTGTAGTGATGCGTATCTGTAGTCCTAGCTACTCAGAGGCTGAAGCGGAAAGAGTTCAGGCTGAGTCCAGGTCAAGGTTATAGTGAGTTGTGATCATGCCACTGGATTCCAGTCTGGGCAACAGAGTAAGACCCTGTCTCAAAAAACAAAACAAAACAAAATAAAAAACCACAAACAAAACAAAAAAACAAGCAACAACAAAACAAAAACAAACTCAGCAAAATAATTTTTCTTTGAGCAACAATTAATTAAAATAAAAGGTTTGATCTGATTGTTATGCTGGTGTGAGTCAGTGAAACTTCTCTTCTCCCTCACCTTTTTTGCCTAGGGCTTGATGGTGCCTAACCTACCTTCTCCTGTTAGTTGATATGAGGCTGTTTATATAATGTCATAAAGGTCTGGCCTCCCATAGGAAAGATTCCTGGCGATTATCATCGTCAGAGGAAGAGTAAGAAAAACGACAGATGACAATAGCACAATAGTTATGACCTCAGTGAATAAAGGAGTCTGTCATGCTTCCCAGAAAATTCTGGATACTTTGACGGATGCTCTATGATTATAACGATCTTTTCCCAGAATGTTCTGTTCAAGAGACTGGAAATGAGATAGAACACAGACCAGATGGGTAGATATTAGCTAAAAGTTTAATTAACTGAAGAAGGAGAAAAAGCAGTGACGGCTTTCGGCTGGCATCTCTTGAGATCCTAATAGCTTGAACATCACAGTGTCTGATCTCAGTGAGAGTTTCCCTAACAGGGCAATTCCTTGTGATTGGTTTAGACGCTTCCTGCTATTGTGCTCAGGGATCTTTGAACTTCCCCTATCACAACACTCATTGCATGTTAACCAGTTTATTTATTTGTTTAAAAAATTATTGTAGGTCCAAGGAATACATGTGCAAGTTTGTTACACAGGCATATTGTATGCTGGTAAGGTTTGGGCTTCTATTGAGCCCGTAGCCCTGATGGCGGGCATGGTACCCGGTAGATAGTTTTTCAGCCCTTGCCCTCCTCCCTCCCTCCCCTCTTTAGAAGTGTCCCAGTGTCTGCTGTTCCCATCCTTGTGCCCATGTATTCAGTGTTTAGGTCCTGCTTATTAGGGAGAACATGTGATGTTCAGTTTTATGTTTCAATGATCATTTGCTTAGGATGATGGTTTCTAGCTGCATCCATGTTGCTTCAAAGGACATGATTTAGTTCTTTTTTGTGACTGTATAGTATTCTTTTTTTTTTTTTTTTTTTTGAGTTGGAGTCTCACTCTGTCACCCAGACTGGAGTGCAGTGGCCGCTCCCGGCCACCACAGCCTCCACCTGCTGGGCTCCGGCGATCCTTCCGCCTCAGCCTTCCAAGTAGCTGGAACTATAGGCACGCGCTACCACACCCAGCTAATTTTTGATTTATTGTAGAGATGAGGTCTTGCCAAGTTGCCCATGTGGGTCTCGAACCCGCGGGCTCAGGCAATCCACTCACCTCAGCCTCCCAAAGGCGCAGGATTACAGGCTGAGCCACCAAGCCCGGTTCAGCTGTATAGTATTCTATGGGGTACATGTACCAGGCTTTTCGCATCCAGTCCACCATCCATGTTTTTGCTATTGTGGTTAGTACTGTGATAAATGTGAACTTGCAGGTATCATTTTGGTAGAGTGATTTGTGCTCCTTTGGGTATATATGCAGTAGTGGGCTTGCTGGCTCAAGTGGTAAATCTATTTTTAGTTCTTTGAGAAATCTCCAAACTGCTTTCCACTGGGATTGAACTAGCTTGTGTTCCCACCAACAGTATAGGAGCATTCTCTTTTCTCCACAGCCTAACATCTGTTGTATTTTTGACCTTTTAATAAAGGCTATTCTGACTGTGATAACCAGTTTAATTGCAGGTAATTTCTACCAGACTGTAGGTTCCTTGAGAGCAGGGACCTGGACTGTCTTGTTCACTGCTCGATTCCTGGTCCCATGAATAGTGTCTGTCAGAAAACGTGCACAGAAAGTGTTTGGTGAATGACTGAAAATCAGTGTCAGGACAGGTGGGATTTGCAGCTGGTTCTGGGTTCTGGGATTCAGAGTGTTTGGTTGAGTGGCCCCATGGGAATTTTCCCAGCTGTCCTGGTTGCCTCTTGGGTTTCACTGTTGGTTGAGTCAGACCTGAGTGGAGACCCTGGGGACCCCTGCAGTTGGAGGCCATGTCTGGAGCAGCTGCTGCCTGCAGCTACGTGGGTGTGAGCTGGAGACTCAAGCTCGACTTAATCTCTGCACCACTGCTGACAATAAACAAGCTTTGCTCCCAGCAGCTGCTGACAGTCGCCTCCCACACGGCCCACCAGAGCCCTGCCCGGAGATGTCATGACTCCCTCCCGGTTGCTCTAATAATAACAACATTATATTCTTAGCCAGAGCTTGAGGGCTTCACTCAGGCATTTTTTCACTTGCTTCAGAATGGGAGTCAAAGAGAGCATAGACACACAGAACACTCATTTGGACATTTATTTAACCATCTCCAAGTTAATTTGATCAGGTTCAAGTTCTCTAATATCCCCTGCTCATCTTCTGGCTGAAGAAAGGAAAGGGGACAAGCAGGGTGGAGAAATTGTGAGAGGCCTGAGTGCCAGCCCCAGGCTGGGGAAGAGACCTCTCGGGAAGGCTGAGCAGGAGGGAGGTTGGCAGGGCAGGGCCAGAGCCTGGGCCCTAGTTTTTCCTAACTGTCAGGGTGCCCAGCTGGGAGCTTCTTCTTGTCTGTGCACACCCTGGTGAGCCGGAGATGGGGGAACTGCTGGGAAAAGCGGCCTCAGAAAGCTGAAATGAGAAAGCAGGAGGAGTTGCTTTCCTTTAAAGAAACTGCCTTCTTCAGAGATGCGGCTGTGCTATTTAGCCCCTCCTCAGGTGCTGCTGAGGTGAGGCCTGGGTGCCCAGAGTGGGTGTGGGAATTGCTCATCACTGTACCTCTCAGTGCCATGGGCCAGTCTAGGCCACACACAGCACACATCGAGGCGTGGGTTTGCGTTTTCCAGTCGCTTGCCATGACTGTAGGTTGATTGTCTTCCCTCAGACATGCCAAAAGTTCTATTCCGCATGTTTGGTTTTGCTAGCAAGGAGTTCATCATGAGGTATTATTACTACTTCCTTGGAAAGCTTTGATTTCCATTCCCTTCACAATCGTGCTAGACAAACTCATTACTGCTTCAAATTTGAGTCGTAAGCCTATGCCATTTTAGTTCGCTCAACCTGTAATGCCCTCTCCTAAAACCCTCTGTCTCTTTACCTATCGGATCGTTTTTCTATCTGTGGACATTTTATCACCCCTTTGCTGCTCTGTTTTACTATCTTTAGATTTTTTCCCAGCTCACAAGAGTATTTGGAGGGGTGCTCTGGGAACCCATCTTCAACTTCCTGTGTCTGAGGCTGTGAGCAGCTGAGAAGTCAGCTAGTCAGTGACCTGACTCTTTTACCCTTGCGTAATGATGGGTTAGCCATACGGCTGATCTTATTTTCTCAATAGCCCTGTGACACAAGGGACAGAGAGGCAGTTGTTGAAACCACAAGTCTTAGATCCTGGTGGTGTTCCACCTGCCTACGAGCAAGGCTGTCTCGGGAGATCCCTGGAAAACTGTTGTCTTATCTCCCTAGTATTTCAGAGGGGTTTGTTTGTTTGTTTGTTTTTCTCCCTGGAAGTGCTTTCATAATTTTTACTATGGTTGAGTGAGGTTCCAAGCTGAGCTGGACACTCTGCCCAAAGAATACAGGTTCTATGAAGAAAAGAACTCTATACATCCAAGGGTATTATTACATTTCCACTGTAAGGCTTTTAGACTCTCATCCAACAAGTGTGCGTCCCCCAGCTGAGAGTTGAAGCCAGCCAGCTATCACATGAGCTCTCTGTACTCCAACAGACTGAAGGCTTTGCTCAAAGCTTTTCAGATGGATTCATTTAGAACTGCAGCTAGCCTGCCACTTTAAGAAATTCATCCTGTCCATCAACAGCCGGGTACTGTTGAGTATATGACCATTATGCATAGACATAGATTGTAGCTCCCAGTGTAGAAAACAAAACTTTACATTGGATAATTGCAGAAAACTTGACTGCAATTCACTACGATTGTATTTTAATGGATAAGGAAAAGGCATTTTAAAAAACAGGTCAGGGCATTTTAGGGAAACCAAAAATCCCACAGTGATTCTCTGCAGGTAACATAATTGGGCAGTCCAGCCAGCTTCCCACCTCTGCCTTCCTTCCCTCGTATTTCTTTTCCAGGTTGCTGTCTGTGACAGCTCCGGAAGGGGCCCCAGGCAGCTCTGCTCCGAATCCTTTCCCGTGACATCGCTCTGCCTTCTTTGCACACAAATCAGCCTCACTACCACCTCAGCTTCTAATTTTAGCTGCTATTTTGCATTTTGTGTAGCATACAAGGAAATATAATACAGGATTTAGACAGGAGAGAAGGCAGGCTGTTTGCTTCCTGATACATTGTCAGGGACCCATATTTAATGGCTGACAGCTGATAGCAATCAGAACAACAGGGAACAGAATGGCTGTGTCCCGTGTGGCCCATGAGCTAGAACCTTTCTGTCCTTTTTCTTTTGTACTGGTGTCTGGTCGTGTGGCTTCAGAAACCTCTAAATTTAACTCCTGACTTGGTAAAAAATTCAACTTGACACTGATAATTGATAATGTTGAGAGGGTATGTGTGGGGGTTGCTGAGGGGAGGAAGGATTTTTTCACATAAGAATTCAGAATGAGAGGCAATAATCTGTCCAGACTAAAAGCTGGATAGATCTACATTATCTACAAGCAGAGGACCAGATCCTGTATCCTATATCATGTGAAATGTCTCTCTGGGTGTCTTTTAAAAGATGGGGTAAAACTTTGAGAGTAAACTAAATCAGTGCTTCCCAAAGTGTTGCAGCATCAGCATCATTTAGAAACTTGTTAGAAATTCAGTCTTCAGGTTGGGTGCAGTGGCTCAAGTCTATAATCCCAGCACTTTGGGAGGCCGAGTGAGAAGATTGCCTGAGCTCAGGGGTTCGAGACCAGCCTGGGCAACTTGGTGAGACCTCATCTCTACAATATATCAAAAAATTATCTGGAAGTGGTAGCTCAAACCTGTAGTTCTGGTTACTTGGAAAGCTAAGGCAAAAGGATCTCCTGAGCCCAGCAGGCCGATGCCAGAGTGGCCATGAGTGTGCCACCATACTGCAGCCTGGGCGACAGAGTGAGACTCTGACAAAAAAAAAGAAAAAAATCCAATCTTCTGGGGACACACTTCATCAACAAGGGTACCTGCATAATGAACATTTGTATACCTAACCCTGAATTGTACCCCACATCTTTAAAATTAAAAATTAAAAACAAAATTCAGTCTTCTCAGGTGAGGTTGCTACAAAACAGCAACAACAGCAAAACAGCAACAACAGCAAAAACAAACAAGTTGACCTGTGTTATTGTGAAATATAACACACAGTGCATAGATGTGTTACACAACAGTAATCTTATAAAATGAATTATAATGAAGTGTGTCATATCCATGCAGGTCAAGAAATAGGACATTGCCAGCACCCCAGAAGTTCTCTTCTCCACCTCAAAGGCAACCACTCTCCTGTCTTCTGTGGTAATCAATTTTGTTTTCTTCCTTTATGTTTATCATCTAAGATTGCATCCCTATGTAGCACTTGGTAGTTTGCCTGTTTTTGACCTTCATCTAAATGGAATCACAAAGTGCATATTCCTTTGTGTCTAGGCATAACCTTTTGTCTGTGAGATTCTGTGAAGTTTTTAACATAGCCATTTTTTTTTTTTTTTTGAGTTGAAGTCTCACTCTGTCACCCAGACTGGAGTGCAGTAGCTGCTCCCGGCCACCGCAGCCTCGACCTGCTGGGCTACGGTGATCCTTCCACCTCAGCCTTCCGAGTAGCCAGAATTACAGGCTGATTTTTTGATTTATTGTAGAGATGAGGTCTTGCTACCCAGGCGGGTCTCGAACCCCCAGGCTCAGGCAATCCACTCACCTCAGCCTCCCAAAGGTACGGGATTACAGGCTGAGCCTCCGAGCCGGCTAACATAGCCATTCTTACTCTTTGTAAAGCTGCCACACCTTCTCATTGTTTACATCCATAGCAACACCTCAAAGAAGCATAGATTTTCCTTTAAAATGATAACAAATGGCTGGGCTTAGTGGCTCAGCCTGCAATCCCAGCACTTTGGGAGACTGAGGCCAGTGGATTGCCTGAGCCCACGGGTTCGAGACACACTCAGGCAATTTGACGACACCTCATCTCTACAATAAATAAAAAATTAACCGGGTGTGGTAGCGCGCGCCTGTAGTTCTGGCTACTTGGAAGGTTGAGGCGGAGGGGTGACCAGAGCCCAGCAGGTTGACTGGAGTGCCACTGTACTCCAGCCTGGGCAACAGTGTGAGACTCCAACTAAAAAAAAAAAAAAAAAAATGATAGCAAGTTAAAATTAATTTGGTTCATGAGTATTTCACTGTGCCTGCTTGAACCGGTCATTGTTCCCTGGGATGCTGCTGAACAGGTGAGAATTACTGCTCTAGGGCTCCAGATGTGTCTTCTCTGTGTTGAGATGGGCCTGAGAAGATGCCAGAAGGTCTTGCAGGAGTGGGTGCTCGTTGAAGGAAAGGCTCAGAGTTAAGAGTTCCTGGGAGCCTCAAAACCCAAAGTTTACCCAGTGTGTGGCACTGGATCAGGTCTGGGATGACCCAGGGCTATTTCAAGGTACACATGTCTGTCTTTATGCTAATTTCATTGAGGTTTTCTGATCCATTGCACGAGCAACAGTTATGCATAAAGCAGAGTGCTGGGAAGTAGAGATGGGGGGGGGTTCCCGGGGAGGCGGGTTAAAACCCGAGCGGGGGTTCCTCTTTTTCCGGCAAAGCCCGTTTTTTGGGGGGCCCTTTTTTTTTCCCCAAACCCAGAAAAGTTAAAGAGCCATGGGCCTTTTTGAGTCAGAAAAAAAAACCTTTGGGCCAGTACGATTCTGTTTTGAGCTCAAAAAGCTCATCCTCACAGTGTGGAGATTATCGTAAGTAATATGAAAGGGAAACCAAACATAAAGAATCTTTATAAAAATTGCTGATTTATTCCCTCTAAAATGTTTAAACACTTCAATTTCCTGAAATTTACTCTGTTTGAACTTGTCCCCTACAAGATTTTTTCCACTCTCAAAAGTTTTAATTCTCAATTTTTGATCCTTTTGTTTCATACTTTTTTCCCCACCTCTTCCATATTGGCAAAACATTTTCTCTGAGGACTTTTCCTCAGGGAAACAGCAACAACAAAAAAGTCACTTGAGGCAAGATAAAGTCATGCTGTTTTGGGTCAAAAATTTGCTGAACACCAGGCGGGGTGTGGACAGGTTCACTCGTAAGTCACTCATATGAAATGGCCAAACATGCTGAAAGAATCTCCAGAAAAATTCACAAAGCTGACTACCGCCTCTCACAACGCTAGCTGGTACACTGATGGTGATGGATTCCTAGAACACTTAGCTAGCAGGGGAAGCTTGTACTACAAGGGCCCACTCTCCAAAAGATAATTCTGGGTTTTTGGGGGTCTTCTTTGTACATACCTCATGGGGCTATTTTGATGATTAGTTAGGAGATGCTTAAAAAACAGCCTAGCATTTGACTAAATAATAATTCCAGCTAACAGTAAATGCTTCGTGTGATGTACTGGAATCCTGTACTATTGATTCTATGATGAAGAAACTGAGGCTGAGAGAGGTTAAGGAACTTGCCCGGGACACCACGGCTAGGCTGTGATGGAAGCAGTTTAATACTCTCAACCAGTCTGTTGTACAGCTATTTTTATTGTCACTTTCTGTCTAGGCTCTTGACGTGCTTCTCCCATTAGCTGTTTCAAATCCCTCACATGGCTTCTAGCACAGTCAGGGCCCTGTCAGCTGCCATTCCAGATCAGCCTGATGAAACAACTAGAAATGAGGTTGGTCCCATTTCCTTGCTATAGGATCCTTTTTTTGGCTTGTCCCTCACAATAGAAGCTAATAGCCACAGTGGTAGCCATGTTGAAGGCACCCAGAGGGTCGTAGCTCTCACTTTACAAAGCACTGCCTTACCCGGAAGCCTCAGATCTCACTGAGCTGGGATTCAGCTGCAGTGAGTAGTCAAAATGTTTCAAGAGTTTAAAAGTGGTCCTGAGAGGATGGTGTAAAGGAACTGGGGGTAGTTTAGTAGCAGCATATTTGTGACTAATGGAAAAAGACATGCAAGATGACAGTTTTCCTCGCCTACATGTGATAAGAGAAGAAGCAACTTACACAAAGGATGAGCTAGACAGAATGCTTTCCTTCATTTGATAATAGATTTCATGAGTAGAATGTTGAGGGGCAATTGGAGCAGACTGTGCTTACCTGGACAGTAGCATCAGTGACTTGAGACAGGGGATGGACCCCCATCCTTCTTTGCCCATAATTTTGTGATAAGGACATTATCTCTTTGTTCTCAAATGTTTAAGTATCTTCCACAGTGTGGTGGGCAGAATCAAAGATTCCCCCCAAAGAGGTCCACATCCGAATCCCTGGATGGGTCCAATGTAACCACAAAAGTTCTTATAAGAGAAAGAGGGAGGCAGGAAAGTCAGTTTCTTTTTTTTTTGAGTTGGAGTCTCAATCCGTCGCCCAGACTGGAGTGCAGTGGCTGCTCCCGGCCACCACAGCCTCGCCTGCTGGGCTCCGGCGATCCTTCTGCCTCAGCCTTCCAAGTAACCCGAATGACAGGCATGCGCTACCATGCCCGGCTGATTTTTTGATTTATTGTAGAGATGAGGTCTTGCTGCCCAGGCGGGTCGCGAAGAAAGTCAGTTTCATAGTGATGCAATGTGAGGCTCAACCAGTCATTGCTGGCTTTGAAGATGAAGGAAGGTGACCAGGAGTCAAGAAATGTGGGAGCTTCCAGAAGCTGGAAAAAGCAAGGAACAGATTGTCCTCGAGTGCTTCCAGAAAGGAACACAGCCTTGCCGACACCTGGGTTTTAGCCTCGTAAAATCCATGTCAGACTTCTGACCTATAGCACTGTTAAGATAATAAATGTGTGTTGTTTTAAGCCCCTAATTTGTTACAGAAGCCATAGAAAACTAATATGCACAGTTTAACCCACATAACAAGAATACAGTTTGGAAAATCAAATAGGCAGAAGGGAGAATTTTTAATATTCTCTCCCAGCCTTAGCTTCTGTATTCCAAGTACATGGAACCTGTAAGCCTGTATGCAGTGCTGGTGTGGCATACACAGTGGTAAGAGTAACTAAGTACCTCTATCTTTTAAACCATCGTTTTTCTTTGCTTTTTTTTTTTTGAGTAAGAGTCTCACTCTGTCGCCCAGGCTGGAGTGCACTGGCACACTCACGGCCAGCCCAGTGTCGACCTGCTGGGCTCAGGCAATCCTTTCACCTCAGCCTCCCAAATAGCCAGAACTATAGGTGCGAGCTACCAAGCCCAGCTAATTTTTTGATATATTGTAGAAGCAAGGTCTCACCAAGTTGCCCAGGCTGGTCTCGAACCTCTGAGCTCAGAAAATCCTCTTGCCTTGGCTTCCCAAAGTGCTGGGATTGCAGGCTTGAACCACCATGCCCAGGTGTTTATTTTTTTCTTTTTTTTAGTCAGTGTCTCACTCTTTTGCCCAGGCTAGAGTACGGTGGCATGATCATGGCTCACCACAGCCTGAACCTCTTGACCTCAGGCGATCTTTCCACCTCAGCATCCCAAGTAGCCTGGACTACAGGTGTGCACCACCATGCCTGGCTAATTTTTAATATTTTTTTGTAGAGACGAGGTCTTGCTATGTTGCCCATGCTGGTCTTGAACTCGCGGTCTCAAACAATCCACCTGCCTTGGCCTCCCAAGTGCTGGGCTTACAGGCATGAGCCACTGCACTTGGCTCTCAAACCATCTTTAATGCTACCTATCAGCTGATGCATCCTTTGGTGTCACTGAGATTGACGTGGGTGGGGTGGGGTGGGGGTGGCAGGTGGTGGTGGTGGGGTGAATGGGGGTGGCTACTCTTCATGCGATTGCCATCCCTGAGACTTTGCAACCAGGGAAGCTTCAGAAAAGGAATGTAGAAGGATGGCTTTTGAAAGGTAGTGCAACTTGGGTATGTCATGTTTCTTTGGTTCTCTGGAGTTACCATAACCAGGAGACGTCAACCATGACCTGAACTCTGGGGCTCCGGGGTCTCCTTGTCCCCTTCTAGCTCCAGCACCTGCTTAGAGAAGTGAGTTTCTTCCTCTGCTGACTCACCTCTCCAACTGCAAAGCAGAGCTGCAGACTAATTCACAGAAGGGGGAGACGGAATGAACCAATACCATCTTGTGCAAAAAAGATGCACTGAGTCTCAGACTGAAATAATGACATCACAAAATGTTCGAAGCGTGCTTATCTCATAGATTAATGTAAAGACAGATAACTCCAAACTGCTAACTGGAGAAAAAAGAAATCTAGTTATATTTTTCTATACACTATATATTTAGCATTTTAAGAGGAAAATAAAACTTTCAACAAATATAAAGAAAATCAAGTTTTGGAAAAAATAGTTTTTCAAAGCATATTTGTGAGGCCATTTCAGGGGGTGATAGGCCCAGCATAGAAGTTTCTTTCACAACTCAGCTTAGTTGCTCAGGGTCCAGGTTCAGAAGTAATTGATAATTCTTTTTTGGCCAGGGAAGGGTGGCCAAGAACATTCCCAGGAGCAGAGACTATTAGGCAAGAGGTTCCTTAGCCTTCTGATCCCAGGCTGGTCAGTCATGGTCCCCAACCACTTTGGATTGGAGGTCACATCCCCCTCAATCTCCTACAAGGGTGATGATGCTCCTAAAAACTCTTGGATATGGCAGGGTAGGGCAAGGGGCAGTATGGTGGTGAAACCAGGCTGATACAGCCAATTTCCCTACATTGGGGTGCATGGGTCCAACGGGTCAGGGGTGAGAGGTTACCTGCTGAAGATTAATCTGTAATGCTGGAACGACGGCCACTGCAGCAACTTCTCCCCCTCAGAGTAGCTGCCACCACCCCTGTG
Source organism: Cephalopachus bancanus (assembly GCA_027257055.1). Classification (NCBI taxonomy): domain Eukaryota; kingdom Metazoa; phylum Chordata; class Mammalia; order Primates; family Tarsiidae; genus Cephalopachus; species Cephalopachus bancanus. The sequence continues at coordinate 1,098,913 of JAPVLO010000025.1, read as the reverse complement.
TCTCTTTTTCCCTCTCTAGGTAGACTGATGGAAGCTTTGCGAAGAACTGGGCAGTCAGGTGCTAAATGAGGGGGAAGGGAGCCTTAGCCTCATCTAATAAAGCTTGAATTCGATTCTACACTGGCCTGAGCATGCCTCAGTCTATTAACACCACAGTCCTGGGGCACTGAGGGATCCCCTTTTATAGGTTAGTAAGGCTTCCACCCATGAAGAAGATTCTGCACCTTTTCCCACATGAGGGAGCCTTGGACCACACTGCTTCCCCTCCTCCCAGAAGAAAGGAGAGGGTTCTTTTGTTGGTGGGTCTTTTGATATTTCTAGCCACAGCATAGGATTTACACTTTCTCTCACTGATCAGACCACAGTTTTCCTCCTTCTCACACCAGCCCTGGTTTTTCACCCGGACCCTGGAATCACAGTATGACCAGGGCCTGCCATCTGTGGGCCATCCTGGCTGAGCTCCTGGCTGCCCATGTTGTTCTGGCCATAATTTTTTTTCCTACAGTTTGTTCTCTTGTGTCCAGAGACTAATTTCCCCATCTTTGTACATGTCAGACTCCTGCTACTTCCTCTTTTTGCTTTTAGCTACTTTACTGTTCCACAAACTTGGGCTGAGGGTTAGAAGGAGAAACAAAACAAGGAAGGCAGAGCCGTGAGAAGCTCTGATGAATTCTCTGGCAGAAGAGAACTTTGATTGTATCACCAAATGAGAGCTGGGGATTATCTGTTATTTTAATTATCCTTGCCACTTCAACCGCTATTTATTCAGTTATAGAAGAGCAGGCCTAACCCTGAACCTCCAGGCTTTATCCATTTGGAAATCTGTTTCATACAGACAGCTCAGGCTGCAAGGCTGGGCTGCGAGCCAGCAGCAGCGTGGATGCAGGGGACGTCAGGGTCAGGTTCCAGCTAGAGCCTCTGAGGACGGCTGCAGACGCAGCTGAGGCAGGCCGGCTCCGAGTTCGCTGGAGGGGCAGTGTCTGGGGAGGTACTTCTCTATAAAAAGCTCAGAGTTCAGTTTGAACTTATTCCTTCCATGCTTAGATTTAGAACAATAGCAGTGTGGAAAGTGCAGTAGTGGTTCAGTGGTTGGGAGCTTAAACCCCTAACCCCACAGTCTGGACTCAAGTCTTCCTTAATCACCACCTGACTTTGGCTATGTGACCCCTGGTTTCCTCATCTCTAAAATAAAGATGTTACCATATACCTTACAGGATTGCTGTGGGAGGGCAGGTGAGGCAACATATACCAAGCATTTAGCAAATAAGAAGTGTTCGGTCAATGGTAACTTTTTTTTTTTTGAGTTGACGTCTCACTCTGTTGCCCAAGCTGAAGCAGTGGCACAATCACAGTTCACCGCAGCCTCGAACTCCTGGGCTTAAGCTATCAGCCTCCCAAGTAGTTGGGTATAGGCTCGCACCACCATGCCTGGCTAATATTTTTTTAAAGAGCGTTCCTTTGTTATTTATTTATTTTTTAGTCTGCGTTCTGCTGAAAGGTTGTTTGTTTGTTTGTTATTTGGAGTCGGAGTCTCACTCTGTCGCCCAGGCTGGAGTGCAGTGGCACACTCACTCATGGCCATCACAGCCTCGACCTGCTGAGTTCAGGCGATCCTTCCGCTTCAGCCTTCCAAGTAGCTGGAACTACAGGTGTGTGCCACCATGCCCGGCTAATTTTTTGATTTATGTGGAGACGAGGTCTTGCCATGTTGCTCAGGCTGGTCTTGAACCCCTGGGCTCAGGCAATCCTCTCCCCTCAGCCTCCCAAAGTGCTGGGAGGCTTCTGGCTAATTTTTTAAAAATTCAAAAAATTTTAGGTATCACTCTGTTGCCCAGGCTGGTTTCGAACTCCCAGCCTAAAACAATTCTTCCACCTCAACCTCCCAAAATGGTACCTTTATTATTAGTATTATTTGTTGTTATCACCACCATCATCATCACAGATTCTTGCAGGTGAGCTGATTAGGTGGGCCTGCTACAGTCCTAAGCACACTCCCTCACAGGGGGCCTCTCAGAGCCTCTGAACTCCTCCCAAGGTTGAGGCACACTCTTCTTGGCATTCAGGAGCATTTAATTGGAAGGTAATGCCCTAGTGGTCAGCTCCTTCTAAGTGTCGCCTTTGGAGCAGGGTCCCCAGAGACTCATTGCAATCAGCTGTTTCTGATAGTTGAAGCAGTTCTGAGAGCTGTGCTTGCCCACAAAGCCAGATTTCAACGTGCTGAGTCATACTGCAGGGTCTGTTGGCTGAGCCAGTTACCAAGGCAAAAGTCAGGCAGCAGTCAGAAAGATGAATGGCCGTGGTGTGGAGAATATTTTTCAAGGAAATTTCAGTTAATATTTGTTCAATGTGTCTGGATGAAGGAAGAGTGGAACATTAACATTTATTCAATATTTATCCTCTGCCAGGTCCCTACAGTTGGGCTTTGATTTTATTGAGTTTCACCCAAACTACCCAGTGGAGACCCCTGTCAAACTTGGGAAATTTGCTAGTCACAAAGTTACTTTTTTATTTTTCCAATAATTTCTTGAAGGCACATTGGACTACTTGCATGAAAAAAACCACCTCACTTCGACCTCACTCTTCCAAAATTTTAAGATCAGAGTAATGTTTTTAAAGTCTTAAACAGCCACAGACACCCTCCTAAGTGGGTCCTTGGGAGGAGTCTCTGACTCCCAGCAGAGGGAGGAGGTAGTTGTGGAAAGGAAAGCCAATTTCTGTGGGCCTGGGTGGGGGAACAATTCTCACTTCGCTCCCCACAAAAATGTTCTAGGTGGAGTTATAGGAACAGGATGGGGAGCGTTTATTTCTGTCTGAGGTTGAGTGAGGCATTGCAAAAGGAAGTGACTTGCAATAAACACTATGAGTTGAGGTCTGTTTTCCACAGTTGCTATGGATTTTTAGTTGTTTCTGCTAATACCACTGTGCATTTGGCCTAAGATATGAGAATGCCTCTGAAAAGATTTTTATCGTTATCCCTGTATTTATTACGTTTTTAAAATTTTGGAAGAGTGAGGTTAAAGTGAAGTGTTTTTTTTAATGCAGGTATTTCAATATTCTCTCAATAAATTATTGGAGAATAAAAAAGCAACTTTGCAACTAGCGAATTTCCCAAGGTTAACAGGCAAATCAATTATCTGTAACTTTCCTGATTTGAGGTTGGCTTTTGATTTTATTTCTAGAGTGAATATTTATTTAAAGATGGAGACAAATAATTTTTAAAAAGGATCCAAATGGATGTATAAGCGTCCTAAGATAGATTGTCATTGGTCTGCATTATTGATAAGTAACCAGGAAATGCTATTTGGGAACATTTGTTTTCTTCATCAGCAAGAAATTTTTTGAGTTTTTATGGGATCTGATATGTCACAAGATATTCCTGATTGTTCTGGTTTTTTCTGATATTATTATAACCATCATAAGAAAATAGAAGGCAAGAAGGGATACTCAAGGGTCATTGGCTTACACCTTACTTTCTTTTACAGCCACAGTTGTGCTTTCTATTGAGGAGAGAAACCTTTGAAATTGAGATTCCAGGCTTTTTTCATTCCACTGTCTAACATTCTTTCCTTACCCAAGTTTTACCTTACTACTTAAGTATAAGCCCAGTGTCCACTCTTTTTTGAAAAGACAAAGAGTTTTTCAATACATGATATCCCTCTACAGGTCTAAGCTTTTCTTTGGATGTTCCCTCCAACTCCTCTTTCCTTAGCTGAATGATTCTCTTTTTCAAATATTGAGAGGATATTTACTCTGCCTGGAGATCCTATATGCTGTAGGGCACTAGTGTCACGTGCTCTGAGTCATAACTGTGTCACTTTTTCTTGGACAAACCCTTAACACAGTGCCTACACTGTAACACCCCCTTGTTCCAGAGCATACTGGCAAAACAACAATCCTACTCAGTTCTTCCTTTTCTAGAACATGTCTTAGCAGAATGGTTGGGGAATAGCAAGTGAATAGCAGTAATAAATATTTTCAGAGACAGAGTTCTAGAGATAAACATTTTTACCAAAGTTGAGTTACCCTTTTTCTATTCAAGGTCTACCTTGCTACGTGACATTGCACCTGTTAGCTTTCTATAGAGTGGAACCAATGTGAGGTATTTGCCTTTGTAAGCACAGTTAATACCAGAAGTGAGCAGCCGAGTAGAAGCTGCGTTTGACTTACCCTGAGCAATTTATTATCAGTGTTGACATTTCCTTAACTTTGCATCTATTATTGAAGGGCTCAAGCTGTTCAGTGACTTTCTCCCATGCAGGAATCCACTTGCTGGCTTTTTTAAAAAATGGTTGTGATCTTAGACATTCAGCACATTTTAAAAGTAATGTAGCACTCTTTTAGTATATAGCTTTTTCTTAAATTTCAAGATTTCAGATGCTTATCTTTTAAGAGCTGTGGCTGAAATATTTCACAAGTGGGTATATTTAAAGATAATAGTTCAATGCTTCGATTTACAACAACCCCGCTTCTCCTAATTCAGAAATTGTACTTGGAGCAGTGTCCAGCCAAGCCTGCTGTCACTAAAAAATGCTGCAGACTTGAAAAAACTCCTGGCTTTGATCTTCTCTTCGCCACGGGGTTTTCTTAGGAACGTGTTTAGCACAGAGCTCCTGGAAATACTCTGCGAGAAATATGACTGTGAAGAGTTCCTGTCGATTCTCTGTTCTTACTATCTTCTGGGATTTTTGTGGGAGTCAAAGTAATAAGAGAGGAGAGGTAGGCAGGGCTAGAGACAAGGTCTCATGGTTCTTTGTTACCAAATCCACTATGGTCAACTTTTCTTAGTACCCCTTTGCACCATCCCTCCACTAGAGTTGCTGCTCTTACTGGTTCTTCTTCTCAAAATACTGTTCAAAACAAAACAAAACAAAACAAAACCATCCACTCACGGCTAGCAAGGGACATCACACCTAATCCATCCAGGCTCACTCCCCCAGCTGGAGCTGCCTCCACTCTGCTCTCCCTCCTGCTTGTCAGGACACAAGCACTAGAGTTACTAAGTGATCTCTAGCTTAGAATTTGAGGACTACACCTGAAATGGGCAACTTTTAAAAAATGCTAATCACACTTTCTTAAAGCTATTCTATCTATATCTGTATCTATATACCTGTATCTAGACAGAACTGAATTTAACATGGTGAGAAAAGTATGTTTTCAAATCCAGTCTCTAAGATAAATAAGGGCACAATGAGGTTGTCCAGAATCTGGGGTACATTTATCTATCCCATATGCAACCTTTCTGGAGTCATGCAGAAGTATTTCACAATCTCTGTTTTTGTAATTATAGTTGACCAAGGGTGGGAAATCCTTGTCTTGGAATCCCTGTTTGTCCAGGGAGTGGCACAGACATTCCTGATGCTTACAGATATGAGGCCTCTGGGTGTCCACGGCACCCTTTATCTACCCAGAGCCTGACTGACATCTCTGCTCACTTTTGTATCTGCTTAGCCTGAAGTGCGTGACCTCGTTCTATAAATACCAGCCTTGTTGTTCAAATAAGAGCTGCCTTGGATTCCCAGCCGCCACAAAATCCCCCAGATGTACCAGGCAGGCAGTCTCATCCTGGCTGTGAGGTTTCAACTGCCTTCCCTCTGTGAGAGGGAGCAAGAATGTAAGGGTAGGGTCTAGAACAGCCATCACTCGCCCTTTCTTCCCACAAATGTGTGAGACCCTGCGTGAGGGCTTTGGGGTACACAAGGATGAATAAGACTCAGTTCTGGCTCTCAAGGAGCATACAGTGTGGTACAATAGAAGAGACATGCACAGAGGAAAGTGAAACGCCATGGGGGACGAGGGAGAGGAGGAGCGGCGAGAAATTCAGAGGACCCAAGCGGAGGATGCGCATTTGACCTAAGACTGAAGATTAGGTGGGATTCGAACATAGGAAAATAGGTGAGCTATTTAGAAAATCATGGCCTTGGATCTCCAGCTCATGCATCAAAACTGAATTTCAAATCCCCAGTTTGCTATTTAAAGACACAACCTTCAAAATAGTAGAAAATATAATCAAATGTTTATGTGATCTTGAAATGGGGATGTTCATTCTAAGAATAAAAGAAAAGAAATAGATATGAAAGAAAAGATTGCTTTTGACTACAATAAGATTAAACTATCATGAACATGTGCCACAAAATAAAAAGCAAAGGAGAATGGGAAATATTTGCTACTTAGTAACTGGTAAAGGGTCAGTATCAATATAAAGAGATCACATAAACTAAATTAGAAAAATAAATATCTTAATAGAAAAATGGGCAAAAGGCAATGACCAACTTACAAAGAGAAATATAAATAGCTTATGAGCATGAAAGAAACTCATGAGTAGTAATCCAAGAAATACTCATGAAAATGATATTTCTTTCTGTTAACCCAAAGTCTCTCTCTTCCTTCCTTCCTCCCTTCTTCCCTTCCTCCCTCTCTTCCTTTCTTTCCCTCTTTCCCTCCTCTCCTTCCCTCCTTCCCTCTTTCCTTCCTCCCTTCCTCCTGTCCTCCCTCCCTTCCTTCTTCCTTTCTTTCTTTTGAGTTGGAGTCTCAGTCTAGTCTGTCACCTAGGCTAGAATACAGTGGCATGATTCCGGCTTACTGCAGCCTTGCCCTCCTGGGCTCAGGTGATCCTCCTGCCTCAGTCTCCCAAGTAGCTGGGATTACAGGTGCATGCCACCACATCTGACTAACTTCTTGATTTTTTTGTAGAGATATGAGGTCTTGCTGTGTTGCCTAGGCTGGTCTCAAACTCCTGGGCTTAAGCAATCCTCTTGCTTCAGCCTCCCAAAGTGCGGGATCATAGGGGTGAGTCACTTCACTTGGTCCCTCTTTCTTTCTCTTTTTTTTTTTTTTTTTAAGATTATCTCCCAATGCCCCTGCAAGAAAAATAGGAAGGAAAGAACATTTCTTTATTCAGAGCTGCATTTTAAAACTCATTTAAAAAAATGTTTTATAAACTTGTCTTAAAGGTATTCTTTTTATTTATTTATTTATTTTGAGTTGGAGTCTCACTCTGTCACCCAGACTGGAGTGCAGTGGCCGTTCCCGGCCACGGTAGCCTCGACCTGCTGGGCTCCGGCGATCCTTCCACCTCAGCCTTCCGAATAGCCCGAATTACAGGCGTGCGCTACCATGCCCGGCTCATTTTTGATTTATTGTAGAGATGAGGTCTCGCCAAGTTGCCCAGGTGGGTCTCGAACCCGCGGGCTCAGGCAATTCACTCATCTCAGCCTCCCAAAGGCGCAGGATTACAGGCTGAGCCACTGAGCCCAGCTAAAGGTATTCTTTATGATATTAACTTCTTGAGTTAATAAAGAGGTTTGAATTTTTCTTAGAAAAGCAACACTACAAAATTTTGTTTTATAAATTACTTGGATTCTTCTCCCCTACCTCTCCTGCCCCCTCTCTCCCATACCAGGCTGAAGAGAAGCAGCATATTCTGAGCACCAAGGATTGGCCCAGAGAAAGGGCCGGCAACTGGACATGGGTCAAGTCCAGCTTGCTACCAGATTTTTGTGAGGTCTATCAGTTAAGAAGGAATTTTACATTTTAAAATGATTGGAAAAAAATTAAAGGAAAATAATAATATGTAAAATTATACAACATTTAAATTTTGTGTCCATAAATAAAGTTTTGTTGAAACACAGCCATGTCCCTTTGTTTACATGTAGCCTACGGCTGCTTCTGCGCTACAGCAGCAGAGTTGAATCATTTGAGAAACAGCGTGGTTCACAAAGTCTAAAAGATTTACTATCTGGCCCTTTACAGCAAAAGTTTTTTGACCCCTGGCCTAGAGTAATAGTGGATATGGCATTCTCAAGAAATTTCCGTTCTACCAATACAAACTTGATTCTATTTCCCTTGACATTTTGATCCTCCCTTCCTTGTCCCCATAAATCATCATCTGTTCCAAAGAAAGAACTAAAAAATGGGTTAGGCATGATTTGGACTGAAAGTTATGAGACATGAATATCTCATCTTTGAGGAATTTGGTGCTCATGATTCTTTTAAATGGACTTGTTAACTTTATGATTCAAAATAAGACCAGAAGCCTTTTTTCAATGTCTTTAGAATTCAGATGTCACATCTAAAATTGAAATATCAGTAGGAAAGAATAAAAAGCTTTCACATCTATTTTTCTTTTTATTTTACATTTGATTTAGAGATGTCAAGATATATGAACATATATCCTACAGTGAGTGATGACTTTGTGAAATCTGAAAACATTGATGAAACATATCATCTCTTCAGTCACTTAGCTCTTATCATGAAAAATCCACTTTAACAATAACAATTTGAACAGAAGTACAATTAATGTATTTGCTTATTTAATTTATTCACATGCAGTAATTCTTTTTTTTTTTTTTTGAGTTGGAGCCTTACTGGGTCGCCCAGACTGGAGTGTAGTGGCCGCTCCCGGCCACCGCAGCCTCGACGTGCTGGGCTCCGGCGATCCTTCCGCCTCAGCCTTCCGAGTAGCCGGAATTACAGGCATGCGCTACCACACCCGGCTGATTTTTTGATTTATTGTAGAGATGAGGTCTCGCTGCCCAGGCGGGTCTCGAACCTGCAGGCTCAGGCAATCCACTCACCTCAGCCTCCCAAAGGCGCGGGATTACAGGCTGAGCCACTGAGCCCGGCAGTAATTCTTGTTAATTGTTGATATGCTCCAGACATACACAGGGCTGGTTCATACAATAAGAGGAGGACAGAAACTGGGTTTATCTTTTTCACCACTAAATAACTAGTACTTGTATACATAGCACATTGCCTGGCACAGACTATGTAGCAGAAATGTATGTTGAATGAATGAATGTGGTCTGTTGATTGTTCTAAACATATCAAAGTTCTACATTCCATTTAGTTTTATATATGTATAAAAATGTATACTAAATAGTTTTAGTTTCAATGAAGACTAGGTATATTGTTTTTCAATACTTCAGTTATTGTAGTAATATTAATTTCAATTTTCACAGAAGCTTATTAGTATTATACAACTTGCCTGAAAAGCTACCAAGAGAAAATAATTATGACAATTTATAACGTAGTCTTTCACTGTTCTGAACAAGTTACAGCAACATCAATTTTCCAAAAAATATATATTTATTTTCTGATTGGAAAAGTAATACATATTCATAAGAAATTCAGAGACTATAGAAATATATAGGAAAAGTCAATGGTAATTTCACCCCTGAAGATGATAATCCCTATTAAAAACTTGAGTTATCTTTCTTCAGATTTTTTCTATGCATATGCCAACATGTACAATTATTAGTATTTTACTAAAATGTGATCCTACTATACATGCTATTTTGAAATTTGTTTTTGTTCTCTTATATTTCTATGTAAAATCTTAAAGATCTTTGGTATTTTTAGTGGCTGAATAGTTTCTATTATATGCATTTGCCATCATTTATTCACAGATAACTTTCTGTTGACAAACATTTGGATCATGATTGTATTTTAAAGCGCTTTAAATGCCACGTAATGTTAATGACAAACAACAACTTTTAAAAATGCTAAGAGTTCTGTCAAGAAAAGAAAGAAAAAAGAAAGAGAGAGAGTAAAGAAAATAATAAAACAAGCGAGTCAACTTTTATTTAAGCAATAACCTTAGTGCATCCTGGGAATTTCTAGTCAGCAAGCTGTAGACAACTTGGCATCACTGATGCAATCATAGCACAATAATATGTCAGTGGTGCAAGTATATAAAATTGCAAACAAACAAACGCCTTTGCTTTAAAGAAACCATAGCATAACCACTTTAGAGACTTTTGATGTTAGAGCTCTGTGCTTTCTGGGCTTTTTGGTTTAGAGAAGTACTTGAGGCTTTGATGGGATCTAAAGGACTACCAAGATACAGTCCACAGGGCTGCTGCTTCCCTTTCACTGTCTTTACTTCAGTTGCAGCAGACCTGAAATCTTTTAACTCCCTCAACCCGAAGAAGTAACTGTCTGGCAAATGGCTGAATCAATCAAGATTTGATCATAGGAATGGGCTTCCAGACAGAATCTACATTAGGATTTATGTGATCTGGGAGGGGTCTTATAGCTTTACCAGTTTGATTAGAAAAGGAGCTGGAAGACTTCGGGGAATGCCACCCCTAATCGCTCCCTGTGTTCAACTAGGAAAGACCAGAAAAATGTGGCTTGGCAAAGCTCCTCGTGCAAAGCAAGGCCTTAACTTCCTAGTTGGGTCCCTCCCTGGCCAGGCTCCTGCCAATTGCCCCCTTCCAGACGAGTATAAAAAGCAGGAAGTACACTGGTGCTTGGGGACCTTATGAATGCCATTAGTTTTGTTAAATTTGGATTCCTGTACAGGAAATGTTCTAATATGCAAGTGCTGCATCATTTAGAGCAGCAGATTAGTAGGACAAATGTTGCAGATGGAACTTAGGGCAGTTTTTTAAAATAAACCAGTGTGTCACTGATATGAATAAAAAGTAAGTCTGTGTTGCATATCAGATGACTCACAGAGTGAGCAGGCCACAATGACAAGGCTGGAAAGCAACCACTAATAGGAATAATAATAATAGCCAACACTTACAGAGCCCCATGTGCCAGGCCCTATTCTAAGCACTTTACGTCATGAATTACCTCATTTAAGCCTCACCAGGATTCTATTAATTTAGGTACTATTATCATTCTCTTTTTACAATTGAGAAAACTAAAGCACAGATAAGTAGATAAACTGTCCAATGTCACATACACTTATTAAGTGGTAGAGTAGTGATTCAAACCCAGGCAGTCTACCTCTGGAGCCTGTGCTGTTAGCCACGAGTATGTCTGAGAAATTCAAAACTTCAGAATCAATGTCTAACCAACCCAGGAGCAGTGGGCATCACCAGATCCCTGATCAAGGTCTTGAAATACAATCTCCCATGAAAAAGAGTCAGGATCCTTGGAAAAATGGCTGATTCAAGGTCTGGGGCAGGAAGTGAACTATGGACACCTGAAGTCCCTTGTCATACAGGTAGCGAGGAACCTATTGAAGACTGCTAGTGTCATTCCAAAAGGACTCGAGAGACAACCTGAGGGAGTTCCAAATGGCCAAAAATGTGACAATTTTAGCATCAGTAGGGATGATACCAGCAATAAACTAAAACATATCAAATGTGTTTAAATCTGAGTCCATAATGTGCAAAAAATTGGCAATTGGAAAACAATTCATTATTGAATTAAAAACTGGTAAATAAATTCTACCATTTCCCCCCTGCCTTTCCTACTGAACTGTATATACCAGAGTAGCTAAATTGTACACGAGGTGAAGCTCCTCTTTATAGAACTAATCCAGCTGCTAAATGACAAAGGAATGATAAAATTAGAGTTTCCCCTTTCTATGGCCATTGAAGAACTAATGCATTCAGGCCTTGCAAGTGATTGCTGACAGTAACAAAATGATGGACAACCAAAGAGTATGGACCTCCTGATGGACAAAGGAAGAACACACACACACAAGAAGAAGACTTATCAAAAAAAGCAAATTTGAATCTTATCAAGCTTTTCACTTTAGCTACCAATTTCAGAAAATATAGAGAACAGAGGGCCATGTTATACTAGGCTGGGGGAATGCAACAGCAAAAAAACAAACTGTGAGAAACTCTACAGAAAAATGTGACCTGCTTTCTATAATAAATAATATCTTTTAAGAGGTGTGTGTGGCCGGGCTCCGTGGCTCAACCTGTAATCCCGCGCCTTTGGGAGGCTGAGGTGAGTGGATTGCCTGAGCCCGCGGGTTCGAGACCCGCCTGGGTAGCAAGACCTCATCTCTACAATAAATCAAAAAATCAGCCGGGCGTGGTAGCGCATGCCTGTAATTCCGGCTACTCGGAGGGCTGAGGCGGAAGGATCACCGGAGTCCAGCAGGTCGAGGCTGCGGTGGCTGGAAGCGGCCACTGCACTCCAGTCTGGGCAACAGAGTGAGACTCCAACTCAAAAAAAAAAAAAAAAGGTGTGTGTGGTGGGGGCGGGAACAGTGACTCAAACCTGTAATCCCAGCACTTTGGGAGGCTGAGGCAAGAGGATTGCCTGAGCCCAGGGGTTCAAGATCAGCCTGGACAACTTGGCAAGACCTTGTCTCTACAATAAATTAAAAAATTAGCCAGGTGTGGTAGCACACACCTGTAGTTCCAGCTACCTGGAAGGCTGAGGCAGAAGGATCATCTGAGCCCAGCAGGTCAAGGCTGCAGTGGATGTGAGCATGCCACTGCATTCCAGCCTGGGCAACAGAGTGAGACTCCAACTCAAAAAAAAAAAAAAAAAGAGTTATGGTGGGGAAGCCTATAGATTAAAAGAGATTTTAAAGGTATATCAACAAATTGCAATGTGTGAACTTTATTTGGATCTTAGCTTTTTTTTTTTTTTTTTTTGAGTCAGGGTCTCATTCTGTTGCCCAGGCTGGAGTGCAGTGACATGATCTTGGCTCACTGCAACCTCCAACTCCTGGGCTCAGGCAATCCTTTCACCTCAGCCTCTCGAGTAGCTAGGACTACACATGACACCACACTTGGCTAGTTTTTTTTGTAGAAATGGGGTCTTGCTATGTGGCCCAGGCTGGTCTCTAATTTCTGGAATCAAGAGATCCTTCTTTGGCTTCCCAAAGTGCTGGAATTATAAGCATGAACCACCATACCTGGCTGGATCTTAATTTTTTTTTAAATGTAATAGGGCTTGCATTTATGAGAAAATTGATAATTTGAAAAATGACTCAATATTTGATGATGTTAAAAAATTATTGTTAATTTTTTAGGTGTGAAAATAAAGTGTTTTATTAAAAAAGTTTTCTTTTACTGATAAAATATGTTTGCTAGGATTTGCTTCAAAATAATATGCAATGGGGTTGAGGTTAGCGATAAAAAAGAATTGTCTCTCAGTCGATAATTACTGAAGTAGGTGATGGGTACATAGAAGTTTATTACTATTCTTTCTACTATTGTACATGGTTAAATTAAATTTTTACTAATTGGGCTGTTTATGTTACTTATTTATAAACAAAGGTGCTATACATATAAAAAATTAAATTAAATTTTGGCATTTAATAAAGACACGCTGTTCCTGATCAAAGAATTCATGAGTAATTTGGTACAAAATACTTTATTTATTTATTTATTTTTTTTTGAGACAGGGTCTCACTCTGTTGCCCAGGCTGGAGTGCAGTGGCATAATCACAATAATCATGGCTCATGGCAGCCTTGACCTCCTGGGCTCAGGTGAGCCTTTCACCTCAGCATTCCAAGTAGCTGGAACTACAGGTGTGCATCACCATGCCCAGCTAATTTTTTTATTTTTATTTTTTGTAGATGAGGTTTCACTATGTTGCCCAGGCTGGTCTTAAACTCCTGGGCTTGGGCAACCCTCTTTTGGGTCTCCTCCTGCTGCAGGAACTTTTCTGTCTTCTTAATAAACTCCTACTTTCTAAAAAACAAACAAACAAAAACTCCTGGGTTCTCTCTCTCTCTCTCTCTCTCTCTCTCTTTCTTTTTTTGAGTTGGAGTCTCACTCTGTCGCCCAGACTGCAGTGCAGTGGCCGCTCCCGGCCACTCAACCTGCTGGGCTCCAGCGATCCTTCTGCATCAGCCTTCTAAACAGCTGGAACTACAGGCGCGCGCTACCACGCCCAGCTAATTTTTGATTTATTGTAGAGATGAGGTCTCGCCAAGTTGCCCAGGTGGGTCTCGAACCCATGGGCTCAGGCAATCCACTCACCTCGGCCTCCCAAAGCGCAGGATTACAGGCTGAGCCACCGAGCCCGGCCTTGTATATTCTTTCTGTACTGTGCAATGATATGAAAAAGATAAATACGAGTAGCTATTGTTAAAATAAAATGTAATAATCTTAAGCTAGAAATAGGAAGACAAAGACCAGATGGCACTGTGTCAAGAAATATCATCATTGTTCCTCAAGGAAAGAGTTAAAAACAAACAAACAAATATCAGCAGCAATAATTTATCGTAGCTTGGCATCTGTTGTCTGAGCAGGATTCATTTATACTTTAAACACTAGAATTACAAGTCCAAATTAGTGAATTGTCCTTAAATCTTCACCACAATATCACAGACATTTATTGAGCATCTGCCCTGTGCTAGGTCCAGACACGTTTCTGCTTCTAACAGGGGAAAAAGAAAGGGGGACAACACCAGCCCTAATCCCAAATGACTGCAATGTGGTAAAGGAGAGTACAAAGAGATACCATAGCACAGTGCAGAGGCTGATTCTGGCTAGGGTAGTGACAGTAGGGATGGCCTTTTTTTTTTTTTGAGTTGGAGTCTCACTCTGTCGCCCAGACTGGAGTGCAGTGGCCGCTCCAGCCACTGCAGCCTCGACCTGCTGGGCTCCGGCGATCCTTCCGCCTCAGCCTTCCAAGTAGCCGGAACTACAGGCGTGCGCTACCACGCCCGGCTAATTTTTTGATTTATTGTAGAGATGAGGTCTTGCCAAGTTGGCCAGCCAGATCTCGAATCCGCGGGCTCAGGCAATCCACTCACCTCAGCCTCCCAAAGCGCTGGGATTACAGGCTGAGCCATGGAGCCCAGCTAGGGATGGCCTTTGATAAGATTATGTTAGGCAGAAAAAGAGACTGGGAGAAGGGCCATTTCAGAGGAGGATGAGGCTGATGAGGAGGAGCAGAGAGTGCCAATCCCTCCACATGTCATCCTTGACCCTTCGGACTGGGAAATCTCACTTTTCCTGCTCTAACCTACATGCTAATGACTCAGAAATCCAGACGGGGTGTGGTGACTCACACCTGTAATCCTAACACTTTGGGAGGCTGAGGTGAGAGGATTGCTTGACCAGGAGTTTGAGACCAGTTTGGGCAACATAGCAAGACCTCGTCACTACGAAAAAAATCTTTTAAATTACTCAGGTGTGGTGGCCCATGCCTGTAGTCCCAGCTACTTAGGAGGTTGAGGAGAGTGGATCTCTTGAGTCCAGGAGTCAGGCTGCGGTGAGCCGAGATCGTGCCACTGCACTCCAGTCTAGGTAACAGAGTGAGGGAAGGAAGGAAGGAAGGGAGGGAAGGAGGGAGGGAGGGAGGGAGGAAAGAAGGAAGGAAGGAAGGAAGGAAGGAAGGAAGGAAGGAAGGAAGGAAGGAAGGAAGGAAGGAAGGGAGGGAGGGAGACCTATCTCCAGTCCTGACCTTTATCCTGAGTTCCAGAACAGCGTGTCCACATGGCCACTCTTCATTATGAATTTCACTTCAACATGTCCAAAAACTGAGCTCATTATCTATCCCTGAAACCTGCTCTGTCTTATTTCTAGTGTCCATGAAAGTGTCCAAGATACCAACCTGTGGGCCTGGGTGCCCTTGTGTCCTGTCCTTCTGCCTCTGCCCTCTAAAGGCCTCCTGAAGCCGCCCCCTCCTCTTTTCCCCACTGCTGTTGCCTTGGTTCAAACCTTGCCCTCTTTCAGGTGATGAGAATTGTCTTCCAGCTGCTCCTCCCGCCTCCAGTTTCTTCTAGTTCCAATCTATTTTCTATTCTTTTATTAAAGCATCAGTGTTCCAGAGCTTCCCTCCTAAGTACTGGGAGTGCTGATTACAGATGCAGGATTACTAGGCTTCTCCCTGGAAATTCTGACTCTGTGAGTCTGGATTGGGGCCAAGGAGTCTGTCTTTTCAATAAGGGCCCTAAATTATTATTATCTGAGGAATTTTAGAAATACTGTTTGAAATCACATCTCTGTTACACATCCTTGCAAAACCTCTATAGAGCAATATTTTTTTTTTTGAGTTGGAGTGTCACTCTGTCGCCCAGACTGGAGTGCAGTGGCCGCTCCCGGCCACCGCAGCCTCAACCTGCTGGGCTCGGCAATTCTTCCGCCTCAGCCTTCCGAGTAGCCGGAATTACAGGCGTGCGCTACCACACCCGGCTGATTTTTTGATTTTATTGTAGAGATGAGGTCTCACTGCCCAGGCGGGTCTTGAACCCGCGGGCTCAGGCAGAGAGCAATATTTTTTAAAACTCATGTTAGGTGATTCCAGTAAGAAGTATAGTTTATGTTACAAACCAGGACATAGAGACATGTATGTGTGCAATAACAGAAACAAAAATTTCACAAAATCAAATCATAGGGATCTACTAAATTGTTTTTTCAAAATCTACAGCTTGAAAGCAATAGCTTTTAATTATGGGTTAAAATCCAAGTTCCTCATCTTGTTCTGGCACATTCTCGCCCTTACTCATCTTTTGCAAATACTTCCATACTAGATTGCTGTGCCCTCTACCAGACCTTCTCTTGGCCTCCTATCTGCTTGGTGAACCTTTTTCAAGTCTTTTCTCAGAATATCCCTTCCTTTGTGCAATCTTCCCTTAAGTACTGGGACTAAGATAAGAGGGACCAATATCCTAACTAAAGGGCTTAGACTCTTGTGTGCACATTTCATACACATTTGTGAATTTATATAAAAATAATTTTGTAAGTTCTTCCTTCCTGCAGGTTTTTCTGCCTGTGCCTTTCTCTTTTCCTTTGTCTCAGCAGTCAACTACAAGGCCAGGATGTGTACACTGGCTAGCACCAGCCAGGCACCAGTAATGATAGCAGTTCCCAAAAGGAGTTGACCAGCCTTGATTTTTGTCTTCCACAAGCAGCTGCAGCATGACTCCCCTACCTTGAGAAATGCAGACAGTAGAAGATTGTCAAATTTGGAGTTGATTGGTAAGCAATTAAAGATTACTAGAGAAGCCCCCACTTTGCTGAAGCACCCGCTAAAAGCTTGCCCATTTCTTTGTTCGGGGAGCAGCTTGATCATCCCTTTGGTCAATGCTGTCTCTCTTTGGCTCGGGCAGAAGTCCCAATAAAACCTTGCCTGCTTGCTTTTAAGTTCGACTCAGGTGCGTTTCTACTGCTTCCGTGCTGAAAGAGCCTGCTCGGCGGTAGCAGGGTCACAGTGAGGGGCTTTGGCCTAGCCGCTCCCTTTGCAATAAATAGTACATGTCCAAATAAATGCCTTGCATGTACCACCTTGCAATTATCCGCTTACATGGTCACATTAACTATACCTCACTCCTTGCATGGAGGGAACCCTTCTCGGTAGGTTTTGTATTCCTGGGCCCAGAAGGATGACTGGCACAAAACAGAGCTTGATAAACAGTAACTGCAGCCTGGCTTACTGGGCAAAGGGTGAGATTGAAGAGTGCTGGGATGGTACCCAGAGCTCAGGGCAGGAGATGAAACTAGAAAGTAGCTTGCATTCAGATTGAGGAAAAAAGTCCCCAAAGCAATGCTGAAAAGCTGGAACCTCATCTTCCAATTAAAACAAAGGTTTTACAATTACCTTAATACTATAAGAAAAGGATTGGCAATGGCGGGAAACTGCCGGGAGCGGGGCAGGGAAGTGGGATTAGCAGTACTGGGAGTCTGCCTGGGGAAGGGGGGGCACACCTCATCAGCAAGGATAACTGCATAATGAACATTTGTATACCGAACCCTGAATTGTACCTCACATCTTTAAAATAAAAAAATTAAAAGTTAAAAAAACAAAAACAAAAAGACAAAGGTTTTGTTTTTAAGTGGGATTGTTTGGCTGGAGAAAGGCTACGATTAGAGCTTTGTTTTAGAAAGACAGTTTTGATAGTATGGATGCTGAGAAGGGGCTGGGAGCTTAGTCTTGAGATTCTGGGATAATGCTAATGAGGAGTGGGTTCTGGAAGAGACCTTTGGGAACTATATTAGAGGATGCCAGTGATGAGACTGAGTAATCAAAAATCACCTAGAACCTCAGCCAGGGATCAAGGTCAACATCAATGGTGATAAGTCATGTTGATTGTATGAACTTCTTTTTTTTGAGTTGGAGTCTTGCTCTGTTGTCCAGGCTGGAGTGCAGTGGCACGCTCACCGCCACCAGAGCCTCGACTTGCTGGGCTCAGACGATCCTTCCACCTCAGTCTTCTAAGTAGCTGGAGCGCACTGCCACACCCAGCTTATTGTTTGATTTATTGTAGAGACGAGATCTCACCAAGTTGCCCAGGCTGGTCTCAAACCCCTGAGCTAAGGCAATCCTCTTGCCTCTGCCTCCCAAAGTGCTGGGATTACAGGCTTGAACCACTACACCCAGACTTCTTTTTTTCTTCTTAAATGCAGGATCTCAATCTGTCACCCTGGCTGATGTTCAGCCTTGACCAGCTGGGCCCAAGCAATCCTCCTGCCTCAGCCTTCTAAGTAGTTAGGACTACAGATGTGTATCACCATGCCTAGCTACATTTTTTAAAAATGTATTTTTACTTCTTTTAGAGATAGGGTCTTGCTATGTTTCCCAGACTGGTCTCAAACTCCTGGGCTCGTGCAACATTCCTGCCTCATGCCTCCTAAATCACTGGTATTACAGGTGAGAGTCGCTATGGCTGGCCAGCATATATTCTTATATGATGGGATAAGAATGGCACTTTGCCTCTGTGGTCCTTCTCCCAGTAACCACTGTCCAATCATAAGAAAAACATCAGATAAATCCTAATGGAGGGACGTGCTACACAATGTCTGATCAGTACCCCTCAAAACTGTCATGGTCAGCAAAAACAGGAAAAGTCTAAGAAACGGTTCTAGCCAAGAGGAGCCCAAGGAAACATGACTAAACGCACTGTGGTATTCTGAATGGAATCCTAATAGACAAAGAGCATTAGAAATCTGAATAAAGTGTGGACTTTAGCTGATAATAATGTATCAACATTGGGTCAAAAGTTGTAACACATGACCTCACTAATGCAAGATGCTAACTTAAAAAATTCATAAAAATTCCTTGAAGGTAGATGATGAAGATGATGAGGATGTGATGAGCCTCGTGATGCTGCATGAATGTGACAAGTATGGCTGATAGATGAGGACAGTGCAGGAAATACAGGAGGGGGACTTGTGTGGAGCAGAAGGTCATGCTGAAACCATGGTGATTTCATTGGTATTCCAAATCCGAAGCTTCTTATATGAATTTTCTCACTCTGCATCTCTTACTTTCACTTTTGGATATTAATATTCGAGTCTGTCTCAGGTCTACTTCATCCTTTGACCTAACTCAGAGGTAACTGTCAGGTTTTACATAGGCACAATGCTAACACCTGTGTTCCCCAGATTGTTTCCTACTCAGCTCTTCCTTGTTGTTTAGCTTAAATGTCCCCTCCGCACAAAGCCTTCTTTGTCTATCTGATCCAGCGTAGCCCCTACCCAGTCATGGGTAGCATGGCATAGCATAGCATAGCCACCACTGTGTTTTGTTCATGGCCCTTAACACTATCTAAATTTTACTTGTTTATATATTTATGTCTGTGGCAGATTTCCCCCTGGAAACAAAGTCTCCATGAAAGCAAAATCTCATCTGATTTGTCGCTGCTCAGGGATGCTCAGGACATATCTTCTAAATTAGCTCATGTAAAACACTCTCTTAGCTTGGCCACTATAACAAAATAGCATAGGCTGTGTGGCCTCCACAACAAACATTTCCCACAGTTCTGGAGGCAAATTCAGTTCCTGGTGAGGGTTCTCTTCCTGGCTTGTAGACAGTTGTCTTCTTGCTGTGTTCTCACATGGTAGAGAGAGAAAGAGAGATTTCTTCTTTATCTCTTCTTGTAAGGCACTAATCTCATCATGGGGAATCCATTTTCATGGCTTCATCTAAATTTAAACACCTTCCAAAGGCTCCAGGTCCTGATATCATCACAGTGGAGTCAAATTTTAACATATGAGTTTTTGAGGGAAATAATTTAGTCCATAGTAAACACCATTATGGTTCCATCCCTTCTGCCACTCAGATACTTTAGTGTAGGATATTCGTGATTATAAGAAAGCTGTATAACTCTTATGGTATTTATAAGTCCCTCTCACATTCTCTGTATAAAAAGAATAAAAGCAAGAAAATAAAAGCAAGAAAAACTTTTTCTGTTATAATTCCTTCCCTAATCTTTGTCCACCTTAGAAAAAGAAAACCATTTAAGCAATAAAAGTATAGCTAAATTAAATGCATTTTGTCCTTGCCAGACCTTAAAAGGGAGTTAATTAAAGAGCCCTCTGATTGCTTTCCTCCGGCTGTCATCAAGGGAGGGAAGAATTGACCACATTTACCCTTTTTCTCTTAGTAATTTGTTTTCCCCTCCTTTTCTCCTTCATCTCTGACTGTCTCCTAATCCCTCTGGCCTGATGAGTGGAGAGTTGTGGATACCTTTGAACACTCCAGATCTCAGGAGAGATGCGGACAATTTCTCCAGGCTTGCTCTGGGAAAAACATGAACTCTAAGCTGTACTGAGGAATCTCATAGGGATTATGGGAGCAAAGACCTTCCTCAACATAATAAACACCTTTCTGGCCTAACAGGAGAATGAAGAACACTTTCTTGGGCCCCAAGAATATTACTGCTTAATTTTTTTCAAAATACATTTGTAGACTGAGCACAGTGGCTCACACCTGTAATCCCAGCACTTTGGGAGTTTTAGGCAGGTGGATTGCTTGGGTAAGAGCTCAAGACCAGCCTGGGCAACATAGCAAGACCTCACCTCTACAAAAAAAATTAAAAAATTAGCTGGTGGTGGCACATGCCTGTAGTCTGAGTTACTCGGGATACTGAGGCGGAAGGGTTGCCTGAACCCAGGAGGTTGAGGCTGCCATGAGCTGTGATCATTGTTATCATGCCACTGCACTCCAGTCTGGGTGACAGAGTAAGAAACCAACTCAAAAAAAAAAAAAAAAAAAGATACATTTATATATACATATGCATATGTGTGTGTGCATGTAGACAAAAAAACATACAGGTACACATGCTTTTAACCATTAAGAATTCAATGTCATTTCAATTGTATTTTTAAGCATTTCAGGCACAGAATCTGTTGAACTAGACACTTGCAGGTATTTACTAAGAGCAAATATAGGTTGGGCACAGAGGCTCATGCCTATAATCCCCGCACTTTGGAGGCTGAGGTGAGAAGATTGCCTGAGCCTATGGGTTTGAAACTAGTCTGGGCAATTTGGCAAGACCTCATCTCCACAATAAATAAAAAAATTAGCCAGGCCTGGTGGCGCATGATTGTAATTCCAGCTACTTGGAAGGCTGAAGCTGAAGGATCACCGGAGTCCAGCAGGTCGAGGCTGTGGTGGCTGTGAACATGCTACTGCACTCCAGCCTGGGCAGCAGAGTGAGACTCCAACTCAAAAAAAAAAAAAAGAGCAAATACAAATTCTATATTATACAAAAAAAAGTATGTGGAACATTTCTTCATTATGAGAGCTGTCAATAGTTCAAAGACCCATAAATGTGCATCATGGACTATGAGAACACAGGCATTTCCAGCACTTCGAACAAGGCAAGGCCTTCACCATCTTCCATATACATACACCCACACAACCCATGGTATTTATGTCAGTTGTTAGAACTCAGTAAGCAACATTGAATAGACAAATAAAAAAGTTAAGTTTTTAGTCATCAATTAAGGCTAGTGACTAAAAGTCAAACAAAAGGTTTTACCTGTGGGAGAAATGCCTATGAAGAAAAAAATAAAATGACAAGGAGCAGAACTGGCTACTTTGAGAGAATAAAACTCTTTTGTGTGAATTTTTGTAGGGCCTCTGCTGGCCTAGGATGAGGGCTTTGCTTTTCTCCAGGGGAGCCTCCACCCTGAAATCAGAAAAGAGCATCAGGGTGTATATTTGGTCCATTTTGCCTGCCTTATGGAAAGAATCAAACGACAAAACTCTAAGGAGTAGTGTTTTTATCAGATGCCGCAATTTGGGGTGGACTTTGGTAGAGAAAAAGTAGAAAACAAGTGAAATTCAGATGTGTTCATGCCATGGATTTTTTTTTTGAATCAGAGTCTCATTCTGTTGCCCAGGCTGGAGTGCAGTGCACGCTCATGGCCACCACAGCCTCGACCTGCTGGGCTCAGGTGATCCTTCCACCTCAGCCTTCCAAGCAGCTGGAACTGCAGGCATGCACCACCACGCCCAGCTAATTTTTTGGTTTATTGTAGAGATGAGGTCTCACCAAGTTGCCCAGGCTGGTCTCGAACCCGTGGGCCCAGACACTCTCTCACCTCGACCTCCCAAAGTGCTGGAATTATAGGCATGAGCCACCATGTCCGGTCCCATGCCACAAATTTTTGAGAGCTAGTCTATGCCAGATACTGTTCTGGCAGCTGGGGTTAAAAAAATCTCTCCCTTCATGGAGGTTACATTCTAATGAGGAGAGGAAGATGAAAAATATTTAACCTAGCAACAAATAAGTGGAAATATGGACATAAAACTAGAGTAGAGAGTGAGTTCAGGCTAGAAGTGTGAATGCTGGAGCAGCTGTGTGAAAATTCAAGGGAAAAGCACTCTAGGCACAAGAATAGTGAGTATGGAGGCTCTGAGGCAAGAAGGAACTTCATGTGAATAGGAGAAGAGAGGGGCTGAGGTGGATGACACTCCATGAATGAGGGAAGAGTGGAAGGAAATGAGGTCAGAGAAGTCAACAGAGCCAGGTCACGTGGGGCCCCATAGGCCATGGAGAGGAGCTTGGATTGCAGTGAGAAGCCATGCACGTTTGTCCATGGGGTGATATGATCTGATTTACACAGGTACACAGGTGTACCTCTTTCTGGCTGCTACTGTCATCCAGAAAAAAAGACTACTCGGGACCAAGCAGAGCAACTGGTTGGGAAGGTTTTTGCGCTCATTCTGTTGAGGAATGGTGACTGAGACTTCTTGGCTGGGATCAGGGGCAATGTGCAGAGAAGGTGAGGAGTGTCCAGACTCGGGATGTGTCTTGAAGGAGAGACTGACAAGGCCTGCTGACCACTTGGGTGTAGAAGTTGAGGGAAAGAGAGCAGTGAAGGATGACTCATAGGTTGGGACTTGAGGACTGCCTGGATGTGTGGCTATTAACTGAGGTGGGAAAGACTGAGGAAGGAGCATGTTGCAGGCGGGGAGTCGGGTTTGGTTTTTGGCCATTTATAATGGAGTTACTTATTAGATGTCTAAGAGGAAAAATCAAGTAGGCAATTGGATCCTAGGTCAGGGCCAGAGATAGGTCTTCGGAATCATCAGCTGTAGATTTCTTGCTCTTTAGAATTGTCCCAAAGCCCTATTCCACCTTCCACAGAATTCCAGAGTCCTCAAGATGAGGAGAATTTCCAGGAGGACAGAGTAGAGGTGGTGGCTTCATTTTTGTCATCATCTCTAGCTCCAGCTTCTGCTTCTTTCTGTTGAACAAACACAGTTCTATCTCTTCTTCCTCTGTAATGTCCTTCCCTCAGAGAGGAGACTCAGTCACTTCCGTGATTTCCATACTCAGTCAAGATGCTGAGTGTGCAGGAAACTGCACGAAAGATTTGCTGGTGGCAGAGGTGAATGTGAATATTTGGGGACAGTGTGAGGGTAACACTGCAACACAATTCATAGTACATGGAATATTGGATCTCTCTGTTTTAAAATGTCTTGGGCCACTCTACCTGAGGGGAATTTTGGGATATGTCTATGGTCTTATCACACCTCCCTTTCCCAGATACTGGACATCTCCAGGTGGAAGAATCTAGCTCTCTCCACCCTGCCCCACCCAGTCCTCCAAAACCACCTCTAAACCTCTTTTACATATTCAAACCTAACAAGGACTCAGGAAAAAAAAAAGATTTTCATTAAACAGATATATTTTTTTTTTTGAGTTGAAGTCTCACTCTGTTGCCAAGGCTGGAGTGCAATGGCGTGCTCATGGCCACCACAACCTCGACCTGCTGGGCTCAGGTGGTTCTTCCACCTCAGCCTTTCAAGTAACTTGAACTACAGGCATGCATCACCATGCCTGACTAATCTTTTGATTTATTGTAAAGATGAGGTCTAACCAAGTTGCCCAGGCTGGTTTTGAATCCACAGGCTCAGGCGATCCTTTCACTTCGGTCTCCCAAAGTGCTAGGATTTTAGGCATGAGCCACCGCGCCTGGACCTAAACAAATTTCTTAGACAGTAATTGCTGTTTATACAAAGTAAACCTTGCTCGAACTAGAGACTGACCTTCCATATGACCCAGCAATTCACCTATTGGGAATATACCCAGAGGAACTCAAATCATTCTACAAAAAAGATACCTGCACACATATGTTTGTTGCAGCTTTATTCACAATAACAAAAACATGGAACTAACCATGTTGCCGATCGAAGATGAACTGGATAAAGAAAATGTACATATACACAATGGAATATTATGCAGCCATAAAGAAGGACAAATTTGCAGACTTCTCAGCAACTTGGATGGATTTGGAGTCGCTCATACTCAGTGATCTCTCACAGAAACAAAGAACAGAGTATCATATGTTCTCACAATGTTCAAGCCGACCTTGAACAATTTTAATACTATAAGAAAGCATTTGGCAGTAATGGGAAACTGTCAGGGGAGTGGGGATGGGATTGGCAGTTGAGGGAAACTGCTAGGGGAGGGAGGGCATACCTCATCAGCAAGGGCACCTGCATAATCAATGTTTGTATACCTAACCCTGAATTGTACCCCACATCTTTATAATAAAATATATAAAAATTATTTAAAAAAAACAAAAACAAGCCAGGCTCGGTGGCTCAGCCTATAATCCCGCACCTTTGGGAGGCTGAGGTGAGTGGATTGCCTGAGCCCACGGCTTCGAGACCCGCCTGGGCAGGCAAGATCTCATCTCTACAATAATATCAAAAAATCAGCCGGGCGTGGTAGCGCATGCCTGTAATTCCGGCTACTCAGAAGGCTGAGGCGGAAGGATCGCTGGAGCCCAGCAGGTCGAGGCTGCGGTGGTCGGGAGCGGCCACTGCGCTCCAGTCTGGGCGACAGAGTGAGACTCCAACTCAAAAAAACAAAAAACAAACAAACAAAAAACCAAAGTAAACCTTTCTCAACTTTAACAATGCTTTGTACCTATTCTGATATTCAGACAGTTTCTTGGGTTAGAGAGGAGGGGAGGGGATTCAGTCTAATTGCCCATTCCCAGCCACTGATCTTGGTAATGGGGAAAATATCCCATGCCCCAGATATTGCAGAAGGCATTCTTTTACCACCTACCTGGAGAAGCCAGTGGTGAGAAGAGGAGTAAGATCCTCCCGCCGGGCACCAGAACCACAGTTCTTTGCTGAAGAGCAGTGTCCAGCAGGAGGCAATTTGCAGAATGGTCTTGCTTTAGAAGGGAGCTTGTACCTTAAGTGTTTTTGCATCTCACAGATTTAGGAAGTGATGACTGGAAACAGGAATAGCTATAGCCCTAGACATGCAGTTGACAACGTTCACTTAGAGCAGAATGTTTCTGTTCTGTAAACACTGAATTTTAAGCACATTCAGACAAGGAGACAGATTTTTCTGTAATTGATGTATTCATTAATGCAGATAGTGCCAGAAAATGCCTGGGCTAGCCAAGATGGGATGTGACTAGAGAGAACTGTGGAAGTAGCCAGAGTCAGTGGGTATGACCTCAGAACCAGAGCAGAGTTTAACAGCACTGTCCTGGGAGAGGGACATATCTCTCCACACTAGCTGTGTCAGTACTAATTTTTAGTGTTCAGACTGAAGCTTAAGTTAATTATAGATTACAGGGTAGGTCCTTCTCAACCTTTTTGTTTTGTGATATCTTGAGGTAAAATAATCTAAAAGATAGCCTTATTCTTATGCCATCTGATGGGAGACCAATAAACTGCCCCATAATAAATGTTTGTCTGGCCAGGCAGGTGGCTCACACCTTTTATCCCAACACTCTGGGAGGCCAAGGTGGGAGGATTGCTGGAGCCCAGGGGTTGGTGACCAGTCCTGGCAACATAGCGAGACCCTGTCTCTTCAAAAAATTAAAAATTTAAAAAATGTTGCCTAACGCAGATTCATCTCTGGTTGATGGACTCTTTGTGGTATAAATTCTACCCTTTAGTCCTCTCTCTCCTGTTCTATGTTCCTCTCTCTGTCTCTATCTATTTCTGCTTTTCTGCTCTCTAAAGATTCTTTTCTGTCTTTCACTAAATCCAAGTAGTCATTTTAAACTTATTTTGCTTCCCTTTTGTGAGGAAAGCTATGGATCCTCATTCAAAACAAAAAACCAAAAATACACAGGCACATACCTTGCTCGGACTGTTAAACTCCATCCATGGTCCCCAGGTTAAGGACTCTGCCCTGAGGAGTTAACAAGGGTTGAAAGGAGCAGGAAAGTAGTTATGAACTCTGATTATAGTTATAAACTATCGCTCCTTTGGTGAATACTGACCCTGGTGTGGGGAGATGTGGTGCTGGCCTCCCATGGGGTCTTGGTCAACTGTGCTTTCTGCTTCATCACCTGTAAGCATGGCAAGTCTTCCTATTTCCTTTTCTATAAAATGAAGTTTCAAATTAGACAATTTGTAATGTATCTTCTTTTTTTTTTTTTTTAAGTTGGAGTCTCACTCTGTTGCTCAGACTGGAGTGCTGTGGCCGTTCCCAGCCACTGCAGTCTCGACCAGTTGGGCTCCAGCGATCCTTCTACCTCAGCCTTCCGAGTAGCCAGAATCACAGGCATACGCTACCATGCCCAGCTGATTTTTTTTTTGGTTTATTGTAGAGATGAGTTCTCACCAAGTTGTCCAGGCGAGTCTTGAACCCACGGGCTCAGGCAATCCACTCACCTCAGCCTCCCAAAGCGCAGGATTACAGGCTGAGCCACCGAGCCCGGCGTAATGTATCTTCTAACTATAATTCCTTGTCCGTTCCTTCCTGCCAGCCTCATATCATGTACTATTAGTTATTAGGTCCAGGGAACTCCCTGTTCTGAATACATTCAATATATATTCCTCCTGAGAGAAAATATTATAAAACAGAAGGTTTTGATATGCCATTCATTATTCCAAGTTAAAAATTATTTCCATCAAATAATATTATTAAATCACCCAACAGTTATTACAAAAGAATACTTGTGTGGTTTGAACCTTTTTTTTTTTTTTTTTTTTTTGAGTTGGAGTCTCACTCTGTCACTCAGACTGGAGTGCAGTGGCCACTCCTGGCCACTGCATCCTTGACCTGCTGGGCTCCGGTGATCCTTCCGCCTCAGCCTTCCAAGTAGCTGGAGCTACAGGCGTGCACTACCACGCCCAGCTAATTTTTGATTTATTGTAGAGATGAGGTCTCGCCAAGTTGCCCAGGCGTGTCTCGAACCCGTGGTCTCAGGCAATCCACTCACCTCAACCTCCCAAAGCGCTGGATTACAGGCTGAGCCACCAAGCCTGGCTAGTGGTTTGAACTTTTAAATAAACAATTTTATTTGTCCCAGACACTCTAAGCTCTGATGCAGACCAAACAGAAAAAAATTGTCATTCTCCCTTTCCCTTCCTTCTGTGCATCCATGAATACTCATTGTGTTCTCTGTGGGCTGGGCCCTATGGATCCAAAATTGTACATTGACTTTATCTCTGCTGCCAAGCAGCCCATGCCCTAACTGGGAAGACGATAACATAACCGCTTAGTACACTTGAGATAACAGCTCTAGCTGTACGTTCAAGGCAAGAGGCTGCATTCCTCATGGTTTTCAGACATCTGTGTGCATGGTCAGGCAGATTCCTGGGCCTCACTTACATGAAGAACACTAAGATTTCAGAACCACAGCTCTGTGGGAACAGAGAAGAAGGGAAATGAACCTATCCTCTTTGCAAATGTTAATTTATGTGTTTATAAAGTATTTGGAAAGCTTGCTTAATAGAGCTGTTAAGACTATCACACACCCATCTGGTTGGCAAACATTAAAAAATAAATCTAACCATACAAATTGTTGGTAAGGATCTGGAGCAGTAGATACCTTCAGAGGCTGCTTGTAACTAGGTAAGTTGGTACAATCATTTTGGAAAGCAATTTTGGCAATATCTAGTATAACTGAAGATATACCTATCCTATGACTCAGCAATTACATGCTCAAGAAATTCTCACACATGGGTACAAAGATACATGAATAAGAACGGTCTTTACTTCATCCTTTGAAAAAATGGAAAAACCTCAGTGGCCATCAACAGAATTCAGATTTGAAAAATTGCAATGTTTTACAGCTGTGAAAGAGAATAAACTGGAACTAGGTGTGTCAACATAGATAAATCTCAGAAACAAGTTGAAGAATATTTTCAACATGACTGCATTTCTATGATGTTTTTAAACTTATTTTATTTTCTTTCTGCTTATTTTTCTAGCCTCTAAATCTATGAATTTTTAAAAACATGCAAAGCAATATACTATATTGTTATGGATACCTCCATATGTGCAAAAGGATAATATCGACAAGACAATAATAGCAAGAGCTGATGTGGAACAACTGGAATCTCATCAACTGCTAGTAGTTATGCAAATTAGTACAACCACCACGGAAGTTATTTGGCAACTTTTGGTAAAATTGAATGTATGCTGCTGTATGACCTAGCAATTCCACTTCTAGGTATATACTGAACAGAAATACATACATAGATGAACCCTAACTTGCATGCAGAATGTTCATAGCAGCACTGTTTACCGTACTCCCAAGCTTGAAACCACCCAAACTGTGGGATGACTAGTTGCACAGACTGGTACATTTATACAACAGGTGGTGATTGGGAGGGGGCCCCAAAGGGACTTCTGAGATGCCGGTCATTTTCTATTTCTTGATATCAGTAGCAGTTACTTGGGGTATTCATTTTGTGAAAATGTACTGAGTTGTAAACTTAGAATGTGAGTAGCACACTATATTTATTTATTTATTATTTCAAAGATGTGGGGCACAATTCAGGGGTAGGTATACAAACATTGATTATGCAGGTACCCTTGTTGATGAGGTGTGCCCCTCCCTCCCCTATAAGTTTCCCTCAACTGCCAATCCCACGCCTCCTCCCATGGCAGTTCCCCACTGCTGCCAATCCCTTTCTTATAGTATTATGATAATTGTTCAAGGTCTGCTTATGAGTGAGAATATATGGTACTCTGTTCTTTGTTTCTGTGATAGATCACTGGGTATGAGAGTCTCTAAATCCATTCAAGTTGCTGCAAAGTCCATATGTTTGTCCTTCTTTATGGCTGCATAATATTCCCTTGGGTATATGTACCACATTTTTAAAATCCAGTCCAGCTTCGATAGGCAGCATGGTTGGTTCCATGTTTTTGCTATTGTGAATAGAGCTGCAACAAACATTTGGCACACTGTATTTTAATAAATGTTAAAAAGACACAAATATTAGCCTGGCTTGGTGGCTCAGCCTGTAATCCCAGTACTTTGGGAGCCCAGGCAACCTGGCAAGATCTTGTCTCTACAATAAATAAAAGATTAGCTGGGTGGTAGCGTGGGCCTGTAGTTCCAGTTACTTGGAAGGCTGAGGCAGAAGGATCGCCTGAGCCCAGCAAATTGACGCTGGGGTGGCTGTGAGTGTACCACTACACTCCAGCCTGCATGACAGAGTGAGACTACAAATAAAAAAAAAAACAAAAAACCCAAATATTATTTATGGACAGTAATCAGTTGCTGAACTTGTTATACAACTTTGTATTCCCTTGCTGGAGAATAAAGCTAGGCACCTTGACCTTTGTGTCTTTTTAACTTTCAATGTAGATTAACTGGGATATGACAAAATAGCTGCTTTCCTGGAGGACATGTGCTATTTCTGTTCATTGTGTGTATTTGATGAGCAAGAGGCTTGAAGTCAGAAGACCTGACTCTTTTTGGCTCTATATCTATACAACCTTGGACATGTCGTAGTATCCTCTCTGGCCTTATTTTTGGCAAAATGAAGACAATAATAATGGCATGTTTACACAGGATGCATTCATGAACATATTTTATAAACTGTAAGGAGATTACACAGGATGCATTCATGAACATATTTTATAAACCGTAAGGAGCTCTACATTCAATTCATTATGAACCAACAAATGTGCTGCAAGATGATATTCATGTCTTATAATGCTTAATGTTAGAAGGAGGTGAGACCTTTTCATAATGTGTATCAGAGGATGGAATAAGCCTGAACAGGATATAAAATACAACTTCATTTTTTTTTCTTGTGTAGATTGGGAAGGATTATATGATGATTAGTTTTGTGTTTCAATTTGTTAAGTTATAGTGCCCAGGTGTTTGGACAAACATGTCTACATGCTGCTGTGAGTTATTTTAAAGATGGGATTAACAATTAAACCAGCATACTTTGAACAAAGGTAAACTACCCCTTCTTGTGGGTAGCATCAACCATTCAGTTGAAGGTCTTAACAGACTGAGATCCTCTGAGGAGGATGAAATTCTGCCTCTAGACTCTCTTTGAACTTAAGACTGCAGCATCACCTTTTCCTCAGGTCTCCAGGCGGTTAGCCTGCCCTGCAGATTTTGGACTCACCAGCTCCCACAATTGCATGAGCCAGTTCCTTAAAATCTCTCTCTGTGTTCGTCAGGGTTCTCCAGAGAAACAGAACTCACAGGATGTGTGTGTATATCCTGGTGTACACACACATACACACACACATGTGGTTCTATTTCTCTGGGGAACCTTGAATAATATAGTGCATAAAAGGAAAAACAAACAAATAAAATGTTTTCTCCTACTTTCTATACTCTCAACACAACACAGAACACAAATCTATTAAAACATGTAGGAGTTTTTCCACACCAAGCAATCCTCCACGTCTTGGCCAACACTGACTTGGTAGCCTACAATTCGATTCAATTCTGACACTCCCTGGAGTTAGCACGATTCCACAAGTTAAGGGCTCAGTCTTACAAAACTACCTCCCTGGTTAGATGCCAAGTGCAAATAGTGTGTTTCCAGATGACCATAACTTCTGTCCGACTTGGTTATAAATCAGAGGTTCCCGTGACTGCTCCTTGGGTTCGATTATTTGCTAGAATGGCTCACAGAACTTGGAGATATTTTTGTTTTCCTATTTATTATTAAAGGATACAACTCAGGAGTAGTCAGACGGAAAAGATTTATAAGGCAAGATGGGGGAAGGAGTATGAACCTTCTAGGCCTCTCAGAGCATGCCACCTTCGTGTGTTCAGCAGTCCAGCATCTCTCTGAACCCTGCAGTTCAGCGAACTTTCTGGAGGCTTCTCATGTAGGCAGGGTTGATTTGACTCCGTCTGTAGCCTCCCTCCTCTTCCTGGAGCTTGGTGAGTGGGGCTGAATGTTTCAACCTTCTAATTATGATTTGGTCTTTCTGGTGACCAGCCCCTATCCAGAAACCCACCAAGAGTCACCTCATTAGAATACAAGGTGTTCCTGTGACCCAGAAAACTCCAAGAAATTAGCTCTGTGTCAGGAACCAGGATCAAAGAGCAAATATTAGAACAAAAGACATACCTAACAGTCTTATCTCTCAGGAGATTACATGTTTTAGGAGCTCTGTGCCAGGAAAGGGGTCACAGACCAAATATATGTATATAATATATACACGTATATATTATATATACATCTTATTTTACATACAGGTTAGATAAGGGAAAGGAGGTAGGAGGGTGGGAGTTTTTTTTTTTTTTTATAGCTATTAGGGGGCCAGGAGCAGTGACCCATGCCTGTAATCCCAGCACTTTGGGAGACCAAGGCAGGAGGACTGCTTGATCCTAGAAGTTCAAGACCAGCCTGGGCAACATAGTGAGATCCTGTCTTCATTAAAAAAAAATTAGCAGGGCATGGTGGCGTGTGTCTGTAGTCTCAACTACTTGGGAGGCTGAGGTGGGAGGATCATTTGAGCCCAGGAATTTGAGGTTGCAGTGAGCTATGATCATGTCACTGCGCTCCAGACCCTGTCTCTAAAAATATATAAATAAACAAATAAAGATTTAGTGCCCATTTAAAACAGTGAATTCTGTAGACTTGGGTCAACTCTTTTGCCTGGATATGAAAGCACAATTTTTCCTTTTATAATTTCCCTTGATTTCAGTGAAAGTGTAGGAGGTTTGCCCATTTTTTAAAAAATGTGTTTTGCTTTCTAGTGTAGGTGTGTTTTCAACATAATTTAGATCATAGTGCATATACAAATTCACATCTTGTTTTATTGTTATATTTATGTGCAAGCAATTTTCTGTGTTGTGACATGGATCTCACTTTTAATGGCTGCATATCCAACCTATTGATATTAACTTATTCACTCATTCCTCTCCTGTTGACACTTGATGATTGTTAATGTTGTTCTATATTTTTAAATACATAATGCAGTGTAGTAAAGCACAAAAGTTGGAAAGCTTTAGACCTGAGTTTAAATCTCAGAAATGCTGCTTTTTATCTGTTTGACTTAGGACAAATTACTCAGCCACTTTAGTGTGAGATGTGGGTGATACTACTTGCTAGAATGATCAAATAAGATACATATAAAATATCTAGTAGAATACTTGGCACATAGTAGACATTTAGTAAATGATACGTGTGCAATGTTCAGTCAACTTTAAAGTTCCTAAGGGCAAGCAATCATTTTATTATTTTCAACACCTAATGTGGTTTATAGTGCATAGGACTCTGTACAATACGTGTTTGCTTTAGTGAGTTTTGCAGAAATATATATTATTTCCTTAAGTGGAATTACTGGGTCAAAGGGTATAAAGAGGTAAGGCTCTTGGAACATGCTATATGTTAGTTTACACCTGGCTGGTGATGGGTGAAATTGGATGGGTCACCAAGGTTGGATTTCCTGGGGATTGCCTATTTTAGAAGCATGTTCGCAAGTGTGGTGGTTTGGGTTTTTGGTGGTTGCTTCTGATTTAGCTGTTTTGGTGATAAGTATACCTACAATAAAATTTTAGTTGTGATGTAATTTCTGAATATGTACAAAACAATCACAAAGGTGATTATTTACTGTTGTTTCTATGGAAGATCAAGCAATCTCTCCCCCCTTTAAAGCACTTAACAGTTTCACTCTGTGGTTACAGATATTTTCCCTACTTGTCAGTAAAGCCTTTGAAAATAGAGTTCTTTTTTGAGTCATTTTTGTTAGCCCATTTTATATGTCCAAAATTCCAAAGAGGGTATCTTGCAAGTATTTCTGGCAGGTTTTCAACACTTTTTGAAAAAAGGAAGACAGGTTGAAGTCTCCTACCAAGTAAACAAGTATTTAGTAATGGAAGTTGTTTACATTTTGCTACTGTTTCTTCTCTATAATGTAGACAAACAAATATAATTTCTAACTCTACACTCTTCAGTGTAAGAATAATATGGCAAAATTATTATTGTACATTGATGTTTCCTTATTTTATGATACTCATTTCTGTGCTAGCTTCAGAATCACTGCCAACTTCCCTAACATCCCATAAACAAGCACGTCACCTTCAAACATGAGTGTGTGAGAAAGAACACCTGAAATTTGTGGCAAGGGTGAATTCTTCTTGCTTAGTCACCACCTGATTTCATCAATGGGGTTGGGCAAGGGACTTGCTTTTGAGATGCGCCATGGCTTTGGCTAACCTTCCAATGACGTCACTCTGGGATGCGACTGGGGCAAGAGGCCCCGAGGGACGGTGGTGATATGCATGTGAGAGGCTGAGCTCAGGTCCTGGCACTGCCACCTACCAGCGAGTGAGCTGGACAAGTTTATCAGTCTCATTGCCTCTGAGTGAAGAAAATTGTGCTGTAGCTCCAAAGTTCTTTTTACTTCTCAACATTTGTGAATCAAGCTGTTAGATTGTAATTTTCAGTGTAATTTTCAGTCAACAGATACCCACTCCTCACCCCCATGAAAACCATTGACGTGAACAGTTTAAAGACAAATGGGACTTCTGAAAATTGTATTTTAAAGTGGTATCTAATGAATCCCTGGAATGTTTGCATGTGGACATAGTGACATAGATTCATACAGATGTCATATATTAGCATTTCTGTTGTAATTCCCAGAATTCTCCCTAGAAGTTATGGGGGATTTGTGCTGTGTGATGGGGAGATAACTATTAGGTATTCTCTTAAGTGTACCAGCTGCTGCTGAATTCTCCCTGCTCCTACTCTTAGCTCCGAGGATAACATGAAAATTGAATTATTGCTACTCTTTCTTCTGATAGCCACAACCAAATGCTATGCTACTGCATATTTATGTTTTCTATAAAGCTATTTGTAGGCACGACTGTAAATAGTAAGATATAATGGGATGCACACTGGATGATGAAATTAATGCTCTTGGTTGCTTGATATTTACGGAAAGAAATACATAATGAGATTGAGCTAAATGTTATCCTCAGCAGTAAAGAAAAAGGTCACTTGAGTTTATGCACAGCAATAAACTCCTTTGAAAAGTGGTTTCTGTGAGACACATGGCTAGTTTGAATTGTCTTTTGTTGTTGTTGTATATAGTGCATACAGTTCAACTTTTATTTGTAATTTATTTTAAAATATGTAAAACCTGGCCAGGTACGGTGGCTCAAGCCTGTAATCCCAGCACTTTGGGGGGCCGAGCCAAGAGAACTGCCTGAGCCCAGGGGTTTGAGACCGGCCTGGACAACTTGGTGATACCTCATCTCTACACTATATCAAAACAATTAGCCGGGCATGGTAGCGGGTGCCTGTAGTTCTGGCTACTTGGAAGGCTGAGTAGAAGGATTGCAGGAGTCCAGCAGGTCGACGTTAGGGTGGTTGTGAGCATGACGCTGCACTCCAACCTAGGCAATAGAGTGAGACTCCGACTCAAAAAAAAAAAAAAAAGTAAATCCCAGCCTGGCCTCTTAGCCTAATTGCCTAATAAGATTATAGGAATAAATCATTACTTTTGGGGGATGGAAACTAGAAGAGGCGACTGAATAAGATGAAAAACAATGAAGCAGAGCAACCAAAGAAGCTTGTTTTCAGGGGGTCGAGTTGCAGAAAGAACACTAACAATTTCTCTTTTGGTTATTTGAAATAAATATAACACAATCAAAGTATATAAAGCACAAATTGTAATCTGAAAAAGAAGACAGAGAACAGTTATAATTGTGATCTTTATATAGAGAGATTTTCCAAATTTGAAGATCTTGTAAACATTCCTTTGGGAAATTTCAAAATTAGAATATATATATCAATTATCGTTAGGCTTGGACTCAAGTACTAAGTGGTACAGTTACACCTAGAACAGCAAGATATCTCCATGATAATTAAAGAGATTAAATTCCTTAAAAGAATTATTAAAAATGAAAACTTTTGGCCAGGTATGGTGGCTCACACCTTTAATCCCAGCACTTTGAGAGGCTGAGATGGGAGGACTGCTTGAGCCCAGGAGTTTGAGACCAGTCTAGGCAACATAGTGAAACCTCACCTCTACAAAAAATTTTTAAAAAAATTACCAGAGCCAGGCTCGGTGGCTCAGCCTGTAATCCCGCGCCTTTGGGAGGCTGAGGTGAGTGGATTGCCTGAGCCCGTGGGTTCAAGACCCGCCTGGGCAGGCGAGACTTCATCTCTACAATAAAA
Source organism: Cephalopachus bancanus (assembly GCA_027257055.1). Taxonomy (NCBI): domain Eukaryota; kingdom Metazoa; phylum Chordata; class Mammalia; order Primates; family Tarsiidae; genus Cephalopachus; species Cephalopachus bancanus. The sequence continues at coordinate 1,063,641 of JAPVLO010000025.1, read as the reverse complement.
TCAAAAAATTAGCCGGGCGCGGTAGCGCGCGCCTGTAATTCCGGCTACTCGGAAGGCTGAGGTGGAAGGGTCGCCGGAGCCCAGCAGGTCGAGGCTGCGGTGTCTGGGAGCGGCCACTGCACTCCAGTCTGGGCGACAGAGTGAGACTCCAACTCGGAAAAAAAAAAAAAAAAAAAGCCAGGTGTAGTGATGCGTGCCTTTATAAAGTCCCAGCTACTCAGGAGGCTGAGGCAAAAGAATTACCTGAGCCCAGAAGGTTGAGGCTGTGGTGAGCCATGATTATACCACTGCATTCTAGCCTAGGCAACTAAGTGAGACCCTGACTCAAAAAATAAACAAATAATAAAAATGAAAACTTAAAAAATGTTCATGCCCCTCAATCCAGAAATTTCACAACCAAGAATGTACCCTAAGGAAATATGGATACAAATAACTATTTTCTTGACAGTGTTTGCTCCAGTTTTATTTATATTTTTTACTATTATTATTTATATTTTTATATTATTATTTATATTTTTATTTATATTTTTTAAAAGGAAATAAAAACTAGAAGCAATTCACATTAATAAAGAATGGTTTATATAAATTGTGGCACATCGTACAATAAAAGAATACTTTAATGATTTGGGGCAGAGGTAGGAACTATTTATTGCAGGAAGTAGAGGGAGGAAGAGGATTAACATTTTGACTTCCTTGAACTCTGGAAAATTTTGAAATAAATGAAGTTTATTTTGGCAATCTTCCAACTTTCCTTTCTGCGCTTCTCATCTTGGCATCTCTTTCTTTAGGGTTCTAAAATCCTCAGGCTAATGCAATCATTGTAACACCTTGAACTTCTCTTTCCTAAACCATTTATGATCTTTTTTCCTACCTTCTCCATTAAATCCACAGAAACTCTAAAAAGATTCAGGGGCTTTGTGGTTTTTTGACAACCACAGTCACAGCAGCAGTGCTGGGCACTGTGGTGAAGGGTATGGGCTGTGGTTTGCTAAAAGGAGATGATCTTCAGAAAGTCCGAAGTCAGTGATTGCCTGCAGTATTTTTCACAGGACTAGATCACATTTATTTTCTGCACTAACAGGAGCAAATGACTGGTATTTTCAGTGGCAAATGGCCCCACCTCTCCACCGGCAAGACAAATCATACGCAGTTAAAAGCAGAAAAGGGCATCAAACACTATAAGGTTGCTTGTTGGTGTGTTTCATTTTATTTTATTTTTTTAAGACCATAAGGATGTAATTATGTCTGGTTATATTTTGTCTTAACCTTTCAAAGTACTTTTTCATCTCATTTCATTGTATGCTTATAATCACCTGTGCAGAAGGGAGACGAGGTACCTATTGCTTCCGTTTGAGAAATGATGAGACTAAAACACAAAGAGTTAATTGCAGAGTAGTAACAAGACCCAGGATGGCTGAGTCTGTGCTAGACATTTTATCTTGTAGATCACAAGCAGGAGCCCCTGGTAGCCAGTGAGTGATTACTATAGAAGCTAGGCAGAATTTGAAACCATTCCCAGGAATTTAGCCTGGGCTGGGAGTTTCAAAGTTACATTTTAAAAAAATCAAAGCAGCTGTTTGTCCTTGAAAGGAGTGCAGAGTTTTGCGTGCTGTGATAATAAAACCATCCTGACCGGTGGTTTTTAAAACCGGGGGCAATTGGCCTCCCCACCCTCACCCTGCTCCCCGAGGACATCTGGCAATGTCCGGAGACATCTTTGGTTGTTGAAAATGGGAGGCAGTGTGACCAGCAGCTAGTGGGTAGCAGCCAGGGTTCTTGCTAAACATCCCACCATGCACAGGACAGCCCACCATAACAAAGAATGATCCAGCTCCCAGTGCCGATGGTGCTGAGGGTGAGGAGTCCTGCTTTAGACTGTCTCTCTGCCTTGGTTAATGGTGGCTAGCTTGTTCTCAATTTGCCCCACGATTGGTCTCTGCCATCAGAATTATATACACTGTCGATGGGCATAACTCTAAAAAAGGGAGTTTGGAAATGTGCCCCCTTTGTGCCCCACATTTGGCACTTTCTCCTCATTTTTCATCCCTTCTCTCAATCTTTGTTCCCCAGCTGTCATCATACCCACCTCCCGGGCCAGCATTTGGCTTAATTCATATTCCCATGTCGCTCTTTAACTTTCTCCCTCTTTGACGTCAAATGTACACAGTTCAGCTCTACTCTGGTCCTATTTTCTTGCTCTCTGAGCGAGAACACTGAGCCTGGCAGACACTCAGTGGTGGGTGGAGCTCCAGGCACCAGAGACGCCACCCGGAATGTTGGTTGGGCCTCTCTCGGGAACTGCCTGTCTCTGAGCTTCTGCTATAATTTTTGGAAGAATGGTTGGATGGAGGAGGCAGAAGCCTGCCCTGAATGTCTTAGAGAAAACTCACAGGCGAATCTTCTTATTTCTGAAAGGAGGGTGAATAATTATACTCCATACTCACCTACAAGTTGTAACTCTTATTTGTATAATAGCAATGAACTCTGTGAATAGTGGTCTCTGGCCATGCGGATATTTTTAGTTTGCTCTCAAACAATGGCAGAGTCGAATTTACTAAGAGGACCACTTGGAGTATTAGAGGGGCTTTCTGACTTTTTTGTGGGGGAAGGGGAACAGAGGACCAATTAATTTTGGTATTTTTTTCCCAGAAGAATGCTGACATGGATGAAAAACATTATTTGTATCTCAGTGATAAAGATTAGAACTACATATTCTTTTTTTTTTTTTTTTTTGAGTTGGAGTCTCACTCTGTCACCCAGGCTGGAGGGCAGCGGCCGCTCCCGGCCACCGCTGCCTCTACCTGCCAGGCTCCGGCGATCCTTCTGCCTCAGCCTTCCGAGTAGCCGGAATGACAGGCATGCACTACCACGCCCGGCTGATTTTTTGATTTATTGTAGAGATGAGGTCTCGCTGCCCAGGCGGGTCTCGAACCCGCAGATCCAGGCAATCCACTCACCTCAGCCTCCCAAAGGCGCAGGATTACAGGCTGAGCCACCGAGCCCGGCTAGAACTACATATTCTTAACAATTGACTTCTTGAATGCAACAGGCCCCACCATGACTGTTTTAATCAGTCTGTTTAGGGTTTGTTCTGAGCTAGGCAAAATGTATTCGTCACCTACCCAGCAGTTCTTAAAGTGTGGTCCACAGACCCCTGGGTGCTCCTGAGAATCTTTCAGAGGGTCTCCAGAGTCCAAACTCTTTTTAGAATAATACTGAGATAGTATTTGCCTCCCTCCACCCATGCCACTCTTCTGACTAATTTTGCACTGATAATAAAAAGTAGTGATAGTGAGAACAGCGGGTGCCTTGGTCCAAATCAAGGCAGTGGCCCTAGAGTATACTAATTGTCCTTATATTCTTCACCTCCACCCACTCACAGTAAAAAGGGAAAGTAGTTTCACTTAAGAAGTGCCTTGTTGAAGTTGTAAAGATGATTAATCTTATTAAATCTTGACACTTGAGTACCCATCTTTGAACGTTCTGTGTGTTACAATGGCAAGAACACAGAAAGCACCATTGCTACATGTTGAAATACAAAAGTACAATGATTGCCTTGCAGAAATCACTTACACAGTTGTTTGAGTTACAGGCCAAACTAGCTACTTTTTTTGGTGGAAATTCCATCTTTACTTGAAAGGACAACTGACAAACTTGGGTATTTGGCAGAAGTTTGATAAAAAAATAAATGAAGTGAACCTGTTATTTCAAGGAAAAAAAAACCTGACAGTATTTCGTTGAAGATAAAATTTGAGTTTTCAAGCAAAAATTAGAATTTTGGAAAACTTGTATTCACCACTGTGAGTTTGAAAATGTTCTAGTACTAAAATACTTTTCTTTTTTCTTATTTTTTTTGAGTTGGGGGTCTCACTTTGTCACCCAGTTTGGAGTACAGTGGCATGATCACAGCTCACTTCAGCCTCGACCTCCTGGGCTCAGGTGATCCTTCCACCTCTGCCTCCCAAGTAGCTGGGAGTACAGGCCCACACCACCATGCCTGTTTTGTAGAGGTGATTTTTTTTTGTAGAGGTGAAGTCTTATTATGATGCCTAGGCTGGTCTCAAACTCCTGGGCTCAAGCAATCCTCCCACCTCAGCCTCCCAAAGTGCTGAGATTACAGGGATGAGCCACTGTGTTTGGTTGTTTTCTGAATTTTTAATAATAGTCATCCTGACTGGTATGATATGGTATCCCATTGTAGTTTTTATTTGCATTTCTCTGATGATTAGTGATGCTGAGCATTTTTTCATATGTTTGTTGACTGTGTATCTTCCTTTGAAAAGTATCTGTTCATGCTCTTTGCCCATTTTTTACCCCTCCCCCCATCTACTGTCAATTCAATTCAATCGAGTTCCTTATAGATCCTAGGTGTTAGGCATTTGTCAAAGGCACAGCTAACAAATATTTTTCCCCCATTCTGTGGGTTGTCTCTTTAATCTCTTAATGGTTTCTTTTGCTATGCAAAAGCTTCTTAACTCCATAAGGTCCCATCTGTCACCTTCAGTTTTTGCTGTATTTGCTTTTGAGAACTTGACCTTGAATTCATTGCCTATTCTGATGTCTAGGAGGAGTTACTTAGGTTTTCTTTTAAGACTTTTTTTTTTTTTTTGAGTTGGAGTCTCACTTTGTCGCCCAGGCTGGAGTACAGTGGCATGATCACAGCTACCGCAGCCTTGACAGCTGGGTTTAGGAGATCCTTCCACGTTAGCCTTCCAAGTAGCTGGAACTACAGGCATGTGCCACCACACCCAGCTATTTTAAAAAATTTACTGTAGAGACAAGATCTTGCCACATTGCTCAGGCTGGTCTTGAACCCCTGGGCTCAGGCAATCCTTTGGCCTCTGCCTCCCAAAGTGCTGGAATTACGGGGGTGAATCACTATTCTTGGCCTAAGATTCTTATAGTTTGAGGTTTCACATTTAAATAAAAGACTAGTCTGATGAGATGAATGGTGATATTCATGAAAGTGACTTTCAAATATTATATAAGAAAATGTGTCAATATTGGAAAGATCTGAATAAGTCTATGACCAATGAATGATGTTACTAAGTGCTGCATGGGAGAAAGGTCCATTTAAAGTGCAAGAAAGACTAATGGATTTTACTGTGACAGGGTAGGAAAAGATCACTGATAAAGTTTCAGGTTCTGTAGTGCAAATAACCTTTAAAGAACTACCATTTATTGAGTTTTGATATGGTATCAAATAGTAATATCAACAATCACCTAAAAAAAACCTATTAAAACATTCCTCCCTTTTCCAACTACGTATCTGTTTAAGGCCAAATTTTCTGCATATACTTCAACCAAAACAACATATTGCAACAGATTGAATGCAGAAGTAGAGAGGAGAATCCAACTGTCTTGTATTAAGCTAGACTTTAAAGAAATTGGCAAAATGTAAAATGATAACTCTCTTCTTAGTAATAATTTTTTGTTTTAGGAAAAAAGCTATCACAAAAATGTTGACATGTAATGGGTTCATTAATGTTATTTTAAAATAAATGTTTAAAATTTGTTTCTTTCAATTTATAATACAGTACATTATTATTTATTTTTCTTTTACAGTTTTGGGATGCATGTAAGTATTTGCAATATAAGTAAATTGCATGCAGGTGAGGTTTGGGCTTCTAGTGAGTCTTCTCTCTCTCTAGTAATGGACATGGTACCTAGTGGATGGGTACCATCCCTCCCAGCCTTCTCTTTCCCTCCCTCGTTTGGCAGTGTAGCAACAAGTTTAGCACTTGTTGTTCCCACCTTTGTGCTCACGTGCCCAATGTTTAGGGCTCACTTATGAGTAGGTACCTATGGTATTCTGTTTTTTTGTTTCTGTGGTCTCCAGCTGCATCCATGTTGCTGCAAAGAACACGATTTTGTTCTTCTTTATGGCTGCGTACTATTCCATCTTGTATAGGTACCACATTTTCTTTATCCAGTTCCCTTTCGATGGGCATCTGGGTTGGTTACATGTTTTTTTGTTATTGTGAATAGTGCTGCCATGAATATACAGACATGCAGATGTCTTTTTTGGTGGGATGATTTATGTTCCTCTGCATATATGCTCAGAAGTGGAATTGCTGGATCATATGGTAGTTCAATTTTTAGTTCTTTGAGAAAGCACCACACTGCTTTCCACAAAGGATGAGCTGGCTTACATTTCCACCAACAGTGTGGGAGCTTTCCCTTTTCTCCACAGCCTCACCAACACTTGGTTTTTTTGGACTTTTTAATGATAGCCATTCTGACTGTTGTGAGGTGTAGCTCCTTGTAGTTTTGATTTGCATTTCTCTGATGATTAGTGAAGCTGAGCATTTTTTTCCATATGTTTGTTGGTTGCTTGTATGTCTTTCTGTGAAAAGTATCTGTTCATGCCCTTTGCTCACTTTTTAAAGGGGTTTTTAATTTTTTTCCTCTGTCAATTCATTTGTGTTTCTTGTAGATCCTGGATGTTAGACCTCTGTTGGATGTATAGCTTGTAGATATTTTTTTCCCCATTCTGTGGGTTGTCTCTTTATTCTCCTTATTATTTCTTTTGCTGTGCAGGTTTTTTAGCTTGATAAGGTCCTATCTTAGTTTTTGCTGCATTTGTTTTTGAGGACTTGGCCATAAATTCATTGCCCAGTTCTATGTCCACGTGGGTGTTCCCTAACTTTTCTTCTAAGATTTTTATGGTTTGAGGTTTCATGTTTAAGTCCTTGATCCATTTTGAGTTAATTTTTGTATATGGTCCTAGGTAGGGGTCCAGTTTCATTCTTCTGCATATGGTTAGTCAGGTTTTCCAGCACTATTTGCTAAAAATCGTTTCCTTTCCCCAGTGTTTGTTTTTGTCAAAGATGAGTTGGCTTAAGGTCCATGGTTTTATTTCTGGATTCTCTATATGTCTATTTTTGTACCAGTACCGTGCTGTCTTGGTTACTATCAGTAAATACTAATAGTTAAAATCCACATCACAGAGTGTGTAAAGGGTCCTGATATCAAAAGTTTGAGAGCCAGTGATCCAGAAAAACATAAATTGCAATATGGTTAGTGCAATATGGATCTCTTTGATGCACATTTGAGCTATTCCCTTTCCTCATTTAAGGACATTGATGACTACATTTGGATGATACTTTGTACTTTCCAAAGTGAAGTGTCTTCACATGCATCACCAAGTTAATCCTTTGAGCAATCCTATTGGTCAGGTATCATTTACTCCTTGTTGCACTAAAGAAAATTGAGGGACTGGCCATGGTAGCTCATGCCTGTAATTTCAGCACTTTGGGAGGCCAAGGTGTGAGGATTGCTTGAGCCCAGGAGTTCAAGACAAGCCTAAGCAACATAGCAAGACCTCATCTCTACGAAAATTTAAAAAGTTAGTCAGGCATAGTGGTGCTTGGGAAAGCTGAAGTGGAAGGATTGCCTAAGTCCTGGAGGTCAAGGCTGTGGTGAACCATGATCATGCCACTGTACTGCAGCCTTGGCAACAAAGTGAGACCCCCCCAACTCAAAAAAAAAGAAGAAAATTTAAGTTCAAATCAATCATTAAGTAGCTTATTCTAGCCCAGAGAGCCGGTGACAGAGCTGAAATCTAACCTCAGATTTTTCAATTTCATCATATTTTTATGATACTAAGTTCTGAAATTAATTAGTATGTGAACACTGCAAATTATAAACAATTTTAAATAGTTTATTAAGTTACTGTACCTCTGGGTAACAGACATTAAACTCAAATATATAGCAAATCTTTTGGGTTTGAGCTATGCTCTTTATGCTGCACATGAAAACTATGTCAAATTCTGACTGTGTAATATCTTTTTTTTGTATTTTGCTTTGTTTATTTTCTTTCTTTCTCTTTTTATTATAAAGATGCGGGGTACAATTCAGGATTAGGTATACAAACGTTGACTATGCAGGTACCCTTGCTGATGAGGTGTGCCCCTGCCTCCCCTAGCAGTTTCCCTCAACTGCCAATCCCACCTCCCCTCCCCTGACAGTTTCCCACTGCTGCCAATCCTTTTCTTATAGTTCTATAATTGTTCAAGATCCACTTATGAGTGAGAACATATGGTACTCTGTTCTTTGTTTCTGTGATAGTTCACTGAGTATAATTGACTCTAAATCCATCCATGTTGCTGTAAAGCCCATATGTTTGTCCTTCTTTATGGCTGCGTAATATTCCATTGTGTATATGTACCACATTTTTTTTTATCCAGTCCAGTTTTGATGGGCAGCGTGGTTGGTTCCATGTTTTTGCCATTGTGAATAGAGCTGCAACAAACTTGCGTGTGCAGGTATCTTTTTTGTAGAATGATTTTAGTTCTTCTGGGTATATTCCCAATAGGGGAATTGCTGGGTCATGTGGAAGGTCAATTTCTAGTTCTTTCAGAAACTGCCACATTGTCTTCCAAAGAGGTTGCACTAGTTTGCATTCCCACTGGCTGTGTAGAAGGGTTTCTTTTTCTCCGCATCTTCCCCAGCATCTGTTGTTGTTTGTTTTTATTAATGATGGCCATTCTTACTGGGGTTAGGTGGTATCTCAATGTGGTTTTGATTTGCATTTCTCTGATGATGGGTGAGGCTGAGCACTTTTTCATGTGTCTGTTGGCTGCCCATATATCTTCTTTTGAGAAGTGTCTATTCATGTCTTTTGTCCACTTTTTAATGGGACTGTTTATTTTTTTCCTTTTGGTGGGTTTGAGTTCCTTGTAGATCCTAGATGTTAGGCCTTTGTCAGATATACAGTTGGCAAATATTTTTCCCATTCTGTGGGCTGTCTCCCAGCTCTCTTATGGTTTCTTCTGCTTTGCAGAAGTTCATTAGTTTGATGAGGTCTCACTTGTCTTATTTCTTAAGGTATGAGCATTTAGGGTTCTGAATAGGAATTGGCTGCCAGTTCCAATTTCCATAAGGGTGTCTCTGTGTTTTCTAAGATTTTTATAATTTGAGGTTTTATGTTTAGGTCTTTGATCCATTTAGAGTTAATTTTTGTGTGTGGTGATAGGTAGAAGTCCTGTTTCAATCTTCTCTGTGTAATATCTAAATGAATGTTATTAAATAACTTCTTTCTGTTCAATGTATGAGATTGAACTATATGACATCTATTTTTATTCGCTCATTTTTGACTTATAAAAATGACAATTTCACATAGCTCAATATAATACAATTTTAAAAACACAGGCTAAGCCGGGCTTGGTGGCTCAGCCTGTAATCCCGCGCCTTTGGGAGGCTGAGGTGAGTGGATTGCCTGAGCCTGCGGGTTCGAGACCCGCCTGGGCAGGGAGACCTCATCTCAACAATAAAATCACAAAATCAGCCAGGTGTGGTAGCGCATGCCTGTAATTCCGGCTACTTGGAAGGCTGAGGCGGAAGGATCACCAGAGCCCAGCAGGTCGAGGCTGCGGTGGCCGGGAGCGGCCACTGCACTCCGGTCTGGGCGACAGAGTGAGACTCCAACTCAAAAAAAAAAAAAAAACAAAAAAAACACAGGCTAATGCAGTGTTTTAAATTAGGTTAAAATTACATAAATGTATTTAAAAGTATAAACTGAAAAATAAGAGTTCATGTACAAACCCCAGCCCTTCATCCCACTCCCCAGTAATTTAAGGCAGGGGTCTCCAATCCCCAGGTCATGGACTGGTACCAGGCCACACAGCAGGACATGAGCAGCAGGTGAGCAAGCAGAGCTTCATCTGTGTTTACGGCCACTCCCCATCACTTGATAACTGATGCCGAACAATAGAAAACAGGAGCACACATACACACACACACACGCACACACTGCCTTCTGTCAGATCAGCAGTGGCATTAGATTCTCATAGAGCATGAACCCTGTTGTGAACTGTACATGCGAGGGATCTAGGTTGCATGCTCCTTATTAGAATCTAATGCCTGATGATCTGAGGTGGAGCTGAGGCAGTGATGATAGCACTGAGGAGTGGCTGCAAATACAGATTAACGTTAGCAGTGAGTGCACACTGGCCACCCCATCTGCAGAAAAATTGTCTTACAAAAAACCGGTCCCTGACTGGGGACTACTGATCTAAGGTAACTGCTATCAACAATTTCCTGTATATCCCTCCAGGAATTGTTCATCCATATACAATCAGACATGTATCTATTAACACACACACATACATACAAATGAGATCATACTAAACAATCTACTCTTACAATTGCTTTTATCGCTTAATATGCTTGGCTATAATTCTATTAAATTCATATAGTTCTATACCTTTTTTAAGTTCTATTGGTCTATTATAAAGTGTACCACAATTTACTACTGAATATTAAAAAATATTAAAGTATGACATTCATTAGTAAAATACACTAAGCATAAAGTTTATTTTCCATGTGAGTATATACATGTGTATGCACATTTATTTCTACATGTGTATGTAAACCTGTGCACATATCCACTATCTAGATGAAGATTTCCAGCATCCCAGTCAATACCTCTCTGTAACTCAGTAACCATTGTTCTTTTTTTCATATAAAGATATGGGGTACAATTCAGGATTAGGTATACAAACGTTGACTATGCAGGTACCCTTGCTGATGAGGTGTGCCCCTCCCTCCCCTAGCAGTTTCCCTCAACTGCCAATCCCACCCCCCTCCCCTGACAGTTTCCCACTACTGCCAATCTTCTTATAGTATTATATGTTCAAGGTCCACTTATGAGTGAGAACATATGGTACACTGTTCTTTGTTTCTGTGATAGATCACCAAGTATGATCGACTTAAATTCATTCATGTTACTGCGAAGTCCATATGTTTGTCCTTCTTTATGGCCGTGTAATAGTCCATTGTGCATATGTACCACATTTTTTTTTAAGCCAGTCCAGCTTCGATGGCAGCATGGTTAGTTCCATTTTTTTGCTATTGTGAATAGAGCTGCAACAAACATACGTGTTCAGGTATCTTTTTTGCAGAATGATTTTAGTTCTTCTGGGTATATTCCCAATAGGGGAATTGCTGGGTCATATGGAAGGTCAGTTTCTAGTTCTTTCAGAAACAGCCACACTATCTTCAAAGAGGTTGCACTAGTTTGCATTCCCACCAGCAGTGTAGAAGCGTTCTTTTTCTCCACATCCTCACCAGCATCTATTGTTGTTTGCTTTATTAATGATGGCCATTCTTACTGGGGTTAGGTGATATCTCAATGTAGTTTTGATTTGCATTTCTCTGATGATGAGTGAGACTGAACACTTTTTCATGTGTCTGTTGGCTGCCCATATATCTTCTTTTGAGCAGTGTCTATTCATGTCTTTTGCCTACTTTTTAATGGGACTGTTTGTTTTTTTTTCTTTCAGTGCGTTTGAGTTCCTTGTCAATCCTAGATGTTAGGCTTTTGTCAGATATACAATTGGCAAATATTTTTCCCATTCTGTGGATTGTCTCCCTGCTCTCTTGATGGTTTCTTTTGCTTTGCAGAAGCTCATTAGTTTGATGAGGTCCCACTTGTCTATTTTATTTCTTAAGGTATGGGCATTTAGGGTTCTGATCAGGAACTGGTTGCCAGTTTCAATTTCCATAAGGGTGTCTCCTGCGTTTTCTAAGATTGTTATAGTTTGAGGATTTACATTCATGTCTTTGATCCATTTAGAGTTAATGTTTTTTGTATGGTGATAGGTAGGGGTCCTGTTTCAATCTTCTGCATGTGGTCAGCCAGTTTTCCCAGCACCATTTACTGAATAGGTTCTCCTCTCCCTGGAGGTTGTTGTTGGAGGCTTTGTCAAAGATGAGTTGGTTGAGAAATTGAGGCTTTGCTTCTGGAATCTCTATCCTGTTCCATTGGTCTATAAGCCTGTTCTTGTACCAATACCAGGCTGTTTTGATTACTGTAGTCTTATAGTAAAGTTTGAATTTTGGAAGTGTGATACATTGTTCTAATTTTTGTCACCACAGATTAGTTTTGTCTGCTCTCAGACTTCAAATAAATGGGACCATACTGCATGTCGTGTGTGTGTGTGTGTGTGTGTGTGTGTGTGTGTTTGTGTTTATGTGTGCTCCTGGTTTCTTTTGTTCAGCATCAGTTATCATGTGTAATAGTTTGCCTCTTTTATTTCTGTGTAGTATTTCTGTACATAAATTTATGCATTCTACAGTTGATGGACATTTTAAAAAAGTTTTAGATATTATGGATAAATTAGATATTATAGATAAAGCTGCCATGAACACCTTCGCATGACTTTTGGTGGACACATCCATTAATTTTCTTGATTTCATTTTGGCTTCAGTGTGTGAAGATGCCTATAAAGGCAACCCTTTACAGAGGAAGTATAGCATACCCCTCATACTAGCACATAGTGCTAGAAGGCACATGGGATAAAATCTGGAACTTTTGAGTGAGATTTAAGAAAATCTTTTAGTTATATAACTGTAAAGAAAATGTGATATAATTAACAACACATGTTCTAGTAAAATGCTATTTATGTAAACCAGATGTTAACATGGTAGTGGATTCTGAGATGGAGACAATTCTCCTGTAGAATGCTGAACAAAGACGACATTCTGTAAGAGTAGAGTCAGTGGCTTTTCCAGACTAAAGATATTGATCAGTACTAAATTAGCTAAACTTATCTCTGCGATTTCACTTGGATTATTTCCAGCATATTCCTACTGACTTATTTTGAATATGCTATTTTAAAACCCATATGATAGAACACATGCGTTCCAAATGGAAAACTAAAGCTGTTAATTTGTAATATTAATCTAACTTGATACCCCATCACTTTCGTATAAGTGACTCCTAAAAAAGCAAAGTTATATTGGGAAATAATTATGTTCAGTTAACCATATAATTTAAAATGAGAAAGTGAAGTGTCAATGAACTGGGATTTTACATAATATAATTAATTTGATTTCTGGTTAACTAAAGCCAAAAAATTATTTTTATTTCTCATTAATGAGCATTTGTAAAGTAAATTATTGCACTTTCAGTCTTAGTATTTTGGTGTAAAGATTCAATTTATTCTTTGATTGTTTAAGAATGTCTTATCATTTTAAATATTAATAATTGTTGCAAAAGTGTTGTAGATGGTCTAAGTCTGGGGTGACTGGAAGTTTTAAAAAAAATAAATTTCTGTTACCATATACTTTTTTTTTAACCATTTACAACTTTCTTCTAACTGTAGAATACTAAAAGGTATAGTTATTTGTGAGTTCTAGTAATGGTTTGTCTTTAGTCAACATTTTCTTTAATCCAGATCTTTAAAATCAGGTATTATTCAATATTTCAAATAGCAGGTCATAACTAAAACCAAAGAAATTTGAAAGTATTATATCGCTTCATTTTACTACAATGACACTAAAAAGTAATTATGATCAAATTGTATTTTGGTTTAACTTTTAAACAAAATACAGTAGAACATGTCCTTAACATTTAGAACATTCTGACATTATCACTTGTTTCTAAACATAAACATGGTTCTTTTTATTCATTGCTCAAAACCATTATTATTAATACATTTAATATTATTGGAAGTAGGATTATTAATGTGGTTTCTTTCTTTTGATTAAGTACTGAGTAACCAAAGAATATTTTAAAAATAAAGTATCAAGTGTGGTGATTTTTGGATGGAGAATTTTTTTAAACACTAGAAACCCTACATTGCTATTATGAGCTCTGACGTTTACATCACACTGCCTACTTGACATCTCTGCTTCAACATCTTGAACTCAATGTGTCTAAATTGGAACCCTGACTCCCCGCCCTGTGCTGTGCCACTCTCCTCTTCCCATATCCCACCTGTTCCTAGCTGTCTTCCTCTTTTCAGAGAAAGGCACACCCACCCACCCAGTTGCTTGAACCAGAATCCTGAACTTCATCTCTGGTTCCTCCCCATTCCTACATCCTATCCATCAGCAAGTTCTGTCATTTCCCTCATAACCATATTTAGTTTGTTCTTTCCTTCTCATCACTAGTATTACCTTCTACTTTTTTTCTGAGTCGGTGTCTCACTCTGTCGCCTAGGTTAGAGTGTAATGGCATGACCATGGCTCACCACACCCTCGACCTCCTGGGCTCAGGTGATCCTCCCACTTCAGCCTCCCAAGTAGCTGGCACTACAGGCATGAATCACTATGTCTGGCTAATTTTTAAATTTTTTGTGTGTGGAGATGGTGTCTTACTATGTTGCCTAAGCTGGTCTCAAACCCTTGGACTCCTCTCTCAGCCTCCTAAAGTGCTAGGATTACAGGTGTGAGCCACCACCCCAACTGGGTCCATTTCTAAAGAAAAAGAGGACAGTGGATACTGGGGACCAAGAAGAAATCTTTAGCATACTCCACTACCTGACTGTCAACTGTGTGAGGGCAGGACTGTGCTTAATTCAGTACCCAGCATCAAGTAGGTACTTCAGTATGTTTGTTAAGTGAATGAATGAATAAGTGAGGATGGGAAAGAAATGCAGAAATTACCCATGACTTCCACTGACATTGAAGATTCAGCAGACACCCCTCCAGAGATTACAGTCTTTAAAAATAGGTACAACGGGAACATAATGACCATGTATTATAATTAGTACTAAAAAGACATATAAAACTATGAAACTGCAAAGAAACAAAAGATAGAAAACATCAAAATGGTAAAATAATAATTAGCAGGATACTATTGTTAATTTTATTGCCCCGTATCCACTCCTTTCAAAGTCCAGGACATTGAATTGGCTTTTTGTAATAAAAGAAAAATAATCTAATATAAAACACTAAATTCTGCATGATATTCAGGATAATGTTAGAAATACAAGTAACTATTTTTCTCTCTTACTCCCCGCCTTCTCTCTGTCTCCTATTACTGCTAGAGTAAGGTAGCAAGACATCCATTTGCTGACTACAACTCTAATGTATAAGTCAACAATATTCCAGGGGAGTTTTCTCCTTCTTGTATCTTTAGTCAAATATTATGAACTAAATTTATACTATATGTGTATGTATTAAGCATTTAAAAACAAAAAAGAAAGCTGATTAAATATAAATCATAGATCTCATCCATGGAGAGTTAAGATCAACAGGCAAAACACAAACTAAAGTTTCGATATTTTTCTGTGGTGCTTTACCTTTATAAAGAGCATTGACACACATTTTTATTTATTCCTGAAACAGTACTTTGTTTTAGTTTGGGTTGTAAAAACAAAAAGACTTACTCAAGGTCATCTCCATAGTTATATATAAAACTGGAATTAGAACCCAAGTTATCGGACTCCATGTTCTCTGCATGTCACACTACCTTCTGAAAACCAAAACTTCAACCAAGATTGCATTTTTGACTGTACAATATGCCAAGAACAACTAACAGAGTTACCATGTGATTGAAGTAAACCTAGTCTGCAGAGATGATTTCTAAAACGTTCTGTCATTTTTTCCCCTCATTTTTCTTAGTAACTTGGAAACACCACTTCATTTTCTGTCTTCTCTCTGCCGACTTCCAGTACCTGCAGACCCCATGTAACCACCAAGAGAGAAAGAAAATCTCCAACTGTCACAAATTGAGCTCAACACGGTAAAAGATGTTTGGGATTCCACGATGAGAACTTCAACTAGAATTTCAACAGTTCAGAAGCTGTGAAGCACAGACAAGACTGAAAGTGGCTGGTAGCTGGCATGTATACCATGGAAATTCCATATGGGTAAAAAAAATGACTCTGTAACTTTGTGTGGTACACTTACCATTATCACCACCTACACTTTCAGCTGAAAGCTGTTCGCGGCTGAAGAGGAACCCCTGATTCCCTCCCACATCACATCTCAGCTTAGTTTTGGTGTGAGTCGTGGGTGGCCTCACCCAGAATGTTTGCACCCTTTACCCAGAACAAACATTCCAGCAGTGTAACACTTGTAGAGTTTATAAAATAGAAGATTAATTTAGTAATCTGCAATAAGTAAATCATAATAATACAATCAGCTTAAAAATATTTCATCTGCCTCTTCCTCTCCCTTATTCCCTGGATATCACTAACTAGTTGCTGATGCTGTTCCTTTATTTATTTTTTTTTTTTGAGTTAGAGTCTCACTCTGTCACCCAAGCTGGAGTGCAGTGGCATGCTCACGGCCACCGCCGACTCCACATGCTGGGCTTAGGTGACCCTTCTGCCTCAGCCTTCCAAGTAGCTGGAATTTCAGACGTATGCCACCATGCCCAGCTAGCTGCTCCATTTTTTAAAGACCCTCAGATAGGTCCTTTGTTTCTACTCTCACCACCCTAGTTTTAGTTCTCTTCACCTTCAGGACTATAAAACCCACTGAGCTACTCTTGCCACCCATTCTCTCTTCACTTTTCCCAAACCTTTCTCTCCATGTTCCAAATAATTTTACTGAATCAAGTTCTCCTGCTCAAAAACACAATGACTCGAAAAGTCTTAACTGCTCTTCTGACATTCAAAGTCCTCTAGAATATGACTTCACCCTATCTATGTGACCTTATCCTGCTCTCTTAATAATAATAACTATTATTATTATTAGTTGAGGACCCAAGTACCCTACTCTCAGCTAGGTGCTTTCCATATGCAATTTACTAACACAAACCCTCGCTCCAATTAGACCTGTGTCCTATGGTTGTCACACATGCTTTGCTGTCTTCTAAACTGTGCTGATACTCTATTTTCTGTACCTTATAGATCTCCATATCCATATTTTGAGACTGAGATCATTTCACAGCACCTCCAGAAATCCCTTTAATCTTATATCAGACCCACTGATTTCTTCTCTGACTTTCAAACACTTTTTTGCTAAGTTATACACTTAGATATTTAATACCACGGTATGGCTATTTGGTTGTTTCAGATATATAAATTCATTTTCAGTTAAATTGAAAGTAAAGTTAAATTTAAATGTGTTGGCAGTTAGATTTACTGACATCCATGGATGGGCTTCAAAGGGTACATGAACATGAACATTTAAAATGGTATGTTTTGTGTTTATGCATTTTTTATGAGGTCAGGAGTTTTCAAAGCATCCCAAAGAGGTTCATGAAGAGGATTAAGTTATTTTCTGGATAACAAGTCTTATTCTGAGACCAAGTCTCCTATCTAAGCCTAGGAAATATATATCTTATTGCATAATCTCTGATTTTTCATTGTAAAAATGTCTAGCTAAGGTACATGGGTTTTAAAATTCCATCTGCTCTTTTTCACTCTGTATCAAATGGGGTTCTGAATTTTGATGCAGAACACACAGCCACTATATTGAGAACCTATTTCAACAGCAGTTTTTAAATTAAATATTTCTTGAATAGGTAATACAGTTACATAACTGGAAAGTCAAAACTACATAAAAAAGGCAACCAGAGAAGTCTCACTCCTATCTGACTTTATAGGTGACTATTAACAAAAGACAATTTAGTAATACAGATAATATAATAATGTCTATAGCTTCATTAGTTAAGGCTCTTTTAGTTGAAAGTAATAGAAGTTTATTTCAAACAAAAAAGAAATTTATTTAAAGGAGAGTGTGTCTCAAAGAAGGCAGAAAGTGTAGCCAGTTTTCATGAGGGATTGGAACTAGGGCTTAGGAACCCTTGAAGAACACAAGCAGCTACTTTTTGTCTGACTTACTCTGTTTTCCTCCCCCCACCCCCATTAGTAGATTAGTTGCTTTGGCATACACAAGGCAAAATATGGCTAGTTCCTTGCTCCTAAGTGTACACATTCTAAATTCAAGTAACCAGTCAAGCTTATTATCTCTCAGTGCCAATTATTGTGGCAGGTAGGAGAGAGAGAGAGAGAGAGAGAGAGAGAGAGAGAGAGAGAGAGAGAGAGAGAGAGAGAGAGAGAAAGGGGGGACAGAGATAAAAGAGAGCCAGAGCCAGAGCCAGAGAAAGAGACAGAGAGACAAAGACAGAGATAGGAACAGAGACTGATTGATTGTTTGGCCTGACTACTGACTAGAGTTATGTGTGCATCCTCTGAACAAGGAACAGGGAAAAAATACAAACATGGATACCAGGAATTCAGCTCTGTGCAGGAGAGTTCTTAGATAAAGGAGGTACGAATCAGCATAATATCTTCCAACGTGCCTACTAAAATGATCTTGCTGACCACAGTCAACTGGCTTTTTTTCTTTTTCTTTCTATCTTGAGACAGAGTCTCACTATATTGCCCAGGCTGGAGTGCAGTGACTACTCACAGGTGTGATCCTCCCACTGATGATCAATATGAGAGTTTTGACCTGCTCTGTTTCTGACCTGGGCCAGTTCACCCCTTCTGAGGCAACCTGGGTCCCCTGCTCCTGAAAAGTCTCCATATTGATGCTAAATTTAGTGCCAACACCCTGTAGGCATAGCACACTACAACCCTGACCTCCTGGGCTCAAGCGACCCTCCTGCCTCATCCTCCCGAATACCTGGGACTACAGATGTGTGCTGCTGGGCAAAGTTCAACTGGCTATTAATTTTCACAGACCTAAAGTCACCTTTGGTGTGAGTAGGTACCTACTGCTGATGATCTCTTTTCTTATTGGTGGGAAATGACCTAGGAGACATTCAACTTTTGTTGAGAAGCATACTCTCCTGCGGCTTGGAGTACTGCTTCTCTCTCTCTCTCTCTCTCTCTCTCTCTCTCTCTCTCTATATATATATATATATATATATATATATATATGGCTCCATAATATTCCATTGTGTATGTGTACCACATTTTTTCCTACTAAAAATTAAAAAAATTATATATATATATATATATATATAGAGAGAGAAGCAGTGTATGTGTGTGTGTATATATATATATATATATATTATATAAAGATATGGGGTACAATTCAGTGTTAGGTATACAGACATTGATCATACAGGTATCCTTGTTGATGAGGTATGCCCCTCCCTTCCCTAGCAGTTTCCCTCAATATATATATTTCCCTCAATATATGTATATATATACACACACACACATACATACATACATATATATACACATACATACATACATATATCTCCTCCTCCCTCCCCCACTTCCTTCCTTCCCTCTCTCTTCCTCTCCTTGTCTCTCTCTTTCTCTCTTTCTGAGACAGAACCTCAATGTGTCCCCTAGGTTGGAGTGTGTGGTGGTGTGATCATAACTCACAGCAGCCTCAAGCTCCTGGGCTGTCAGTCCTCTCGCCTCAGCCTCCTGAGTACCTGGGACAACAGGTACTCACCATCATACCTGACTAATTTTTTTAATTTTTAGTAGGAAAAAAAAATGTGGTACACATACACAATGAATATTATGGAGCCATAAAGAAGAACAAAATCATGAACTTCACAGCAACCTGGATGGAATTAGAGTTTATAATACTGAGTGCTCTCTCACAGAAACAAAGAGCTGAGTATCACGTTTTCACTCATAAGTTGACCTTGAACAACTACCGTAATACTATAAGAAAAGGATTGTCAGTAGCGAGAAACTGCGGGGGAAGGGGGGCATGGGGAAAAGGGATTGACAGTAGTCGGATATCTGCCTGGGGAAGGGGAAGCACATCTCATCAACAAGGGTATCTGCACAATGAATATTTGTATACCTAACCCTGAATTGTACTCCACAATTTTAAAATAAAAATTAAAAGAGAGAAAAAAAATAAATTTTTAGTAGAGATGAGTCTCCCTATGTTTCCTAGCCTGGTCATTTCCTAGCCTGGCTTCAGACTCCTCCTACCCTCAAACCATCCTCCCACGTCAGCCTCCCAAAGTGCTGGGATTACAGGTGTGACTACTGCATCTGGCCTATTTTTATTGAAAGTTTTTAAAATAAAAACTAGACCAATTCACATTGGCTGCCGTATGCTTTTCTCACATTAACTAATGCTAGTGTTATTATCTCTGGGAACAAGGACCGCTGCCTAATCACCAAGAATAACAAAGAACAGAGTGATTCAGGGCTCATGCCAGTCCCCTCCTTCCAATTCTGTTTGAGTTTTAAGGTGTATATGTGTGTAACATTTGGGTATATATCTGTATTAGTTTTCTATGGTTGCCATAACAAACTACCCCAAACTGGGTGATTTAAAGCAAGTTCTGAGGCTAGATGTCCAAAATCAATGTGTTGGCAGTGCCACACTCCCATCAAAGCCTCTAGGGGAGGATCTGTCCTTGTGTCTTCTGACTTCTGGTAATCCCAGGGACTCCTTGGCTTGTGGCAGCATAACTCAAATTTCTGCCTGTCTTCATGTGACTGTCTTCCCTATGTGTCTCTGTCTTCTCGCATCACAGAAGGACACCAATCAAGTTGGATTAAGGTCCATCTTATTCCAGCACAACCTCATCTTAACTATTAACATTTGCAATGATCCTATTTCCAAATAAAGTTATTCTGAGGTACTAAAGTAAGAACTACAATACTTAATTACTTACTAAGAGGTCCCATGCAAGTTTTTTTTTTAGAACTATTGGTATATTCACTTAACTGATTCAATTCTGTTATTTGGAATAAAGAGTTTACAGTCACACCACCCTGAATGTACCAATCTTGTCTGAAATAGATAAAAGAAACAAATGAAGTAATATAGTCTTAAAATATCTGCAGTCAGGCCGGGTGTGGTGGCTCACGCCTATAATCCCAGTATTTTGGAAGGCCTAGTTGAGAGAATTGCCTGAGCCCACAGGTTCGAGACCAGCCTGGGCAACTTGATGAGACCTCATCTCTACAATAAATCAGAAAATTAGCTGGGCATGGTGGTGCGTGCCTGTAGTTCCAGCTACTTGGAAGATTGAGGTGGAAGTATCACCTGAGCCCAGTAGGTCGAGGCTGCGGTGGTCGAGTGTGCCACTGCACTCCAGCTTGGGCGACAGAGTGAGTCTCCAACTAAAAAAGCAAACAATAACAACAACAACAAAAACTGTAGTCAACTAGGTTTTTGGGGACTCTTCCTTTTTTTTATTCAAATAAAAGTTCTGCAGTCAATATTGTTTATATTTTTATTAAGATATACACAATGGAATATTATGCAGCTATAAAGAAGGACAAATATATGAACTTTGCAGCAAATTAGATGGATTTGGAGTTGATAATAGTCGATCACAGAAAGAACTGAGTTCCATATGTTCTCACTCATAAGGTGAACTTGAACAATTATAATGCTACAAGTGATTGGCAGTAGCAGAAAACTGTCAGGGAAAGGGGGGTGGGACTGGCAGTTGAGGGAAACTGCTAGGGTAGGGAGGGGCATACCTCATCAATGAGGGTACCTGTATGATCAATGTTTGTGTACCTAACACTGAATTGTACCCCACATCTTTATAATAAATAAATAAATTTAAAAAAAATATTTGGCTGAGTCACTGACTTTAATATCATTTTCTTGAATATACTTCCAAGTCTATTTGCCTCTTCATATAGAGTTTTCATATTTACTTTTATAAGTGAGAAAAATAAAGTTAAAGAAGCTCATCTAGGTACTCTGTGCCTATCCTCTTTCTCTTTATTTTCTTACTTTGAAATGTGTAAAAGGAAACTCCCCTTTCAAGAAAAGCTCTAAGAATCTTGTTACATTTATAAAGACTTCTTCTTACAAAAGAAATCTGCCAGCACCATCTTTTTTCAGAGCATTGTTGCAACTATTCTATGATAAAGTACATCTTTCTGAGCTGCATATCCCAATTTTTGGTGTTAGTGCTAAAGATAAACTACACATTACAAAAGAAACAAAAAACAAATTTAAAAATGATCTTGAAGGCAGATCAGAGGTAGAGACTGAGAAGTCATTTAGTTTAAATCCCTGATTTGCAGAGGTTACTGAAAATTGTCTGGTTATGGCATAGCAAAATTGTGTCTAGAAACTTGCTCTACTGTCTTTTCTCCACTGTCTTTTCTTCCATATCTTATTCAAAAGTTGCATAAAAGATAAATGGCTGGCATTGAATTGCATACTTTGAGTGTAAGAATTGTATGGTATGTGAGTTATATATCAATAAAGCTGTTAAAAATGAATTGCTGGGTTTAAGAGGTATAGTCATGAAAGTACAACATGCTTAAGAAACATTTGTTTTAGATAATCATTTATTTTTTAATTGCATGGTAGTTATCTGAAAATAGCAACTTGTCCCAATTCCAATGTCTAAATAACAATTTAGGCAAGATTTCAATTTTATTTAGAACACCATCAATTTCATGAGAAATAGAGGATGATTTAGAGAAGGAGAATTAAGAAATAGTCTTAAAACATTTTTTGACACTTACAAAATCTGCACGCATTTATAGCACTAAATTAAAACGTAAACTCTTAAATAATGCTTTCATGGAGCACAGAGTACTATACTGCAAGATCACCTTCTTAGAGGACAAATTAGATTAATAGGAAACTGTATTTTCTCTGTTCTCTCTTTCTGGATCTCTTATTAGTGATTCATAGGCTTCCCAAGTTGATCTTCTTTCTTAGCTTTTATCTTCTGTATTATATCTTTTTGTTTAAAAAATTCAGCTTTATTGAGGTATAATTTGTATCCAATGAAGTTCATTCATTTTAAGCGTACCATTTAATGAATGTTGATAATGTATATAGACATATAACCATCACCACAGTCAAGATAGAGTTGATTGCTATCATTTCAAGAAGTTCCTCAGGCCCCTCTACAGTCATTCCCCTTCTTCCTTGCAATTTTGCCTGTTAATTCAGAGTGTCACATAAACAGAATCATACAGTATGCAGTCTTTTGTGTCTTGTTTGTTTCATTTAAGATAACCTTATGAGTTTTTTCTGTGTTGTATATATCAATAATCTGTTGCTTTTTATTGCTGACTAGGATTCCAAAGCTATGATGTGTTTATCCATTCACCAGTTGATGGACACTTGCATTTTTTCCTGTTTTCATTCCTCTTGGACAAATGCCTAGGTGTGAAATTGCTGAATCATATGTTTAGGGATGTTTAATTTTATTAGGAACTGGCAAATGTTTTTCCAAGATGGTTATACCATTTTATACTTGCAACAGCATCATATCTCCTTGCCAAATTTTATTCTACTTTTTTTTTCAAGAAATTTTATAGTCTGAGTGTTCTTTTTAGGCACATAATCCATTTTGAGTTAATGTTTGAATATGATGTGAAGTAAAGATTGAAGTTCTTTTTGTTTTGATTTGCACAGTAATATCCAATTGTTCCAACCCCATTTGTTGAAAAGATTGTCCTTTCCCATTAAAATACCTTGACAACTTTGTCAAATATTAATTGACTATATATGTGTGGGTCTATATGTCTCTTTCTGTACTCTATATTTATCTACCTTTATGCCAATTAAGACAACTACGTGTCTTAATTACTGAAACTTTATCATAAGTTTTGAAATTGTTTAAGTCTCTCCAGCTTCTTTAATTTATCTTGGCAATCCTCATAGTTTAATGGTCTTGAGCATATTTTGTTAAATTCATCCTTTGATATTTCATGTTTTCTGATGCTATTGTAAATAGTATTGCTGTTTTTGGTCCATTTATTTATTTTTTGGTCCATTTATAAATGCACAAGTAAAATTGCATCTATTTATTAGGTACAACATGATATTTTGAAATACATGTACCTTGTAAAATGGCTTAATTTAGCTAATTAACATATGTATCATCTCACATACTTATCATTTTTTGTGATGAGAACACATAAAATTTACTCTCTTAGCAACTTTCAAGAATACAATACACTGTTATTAACTATAGTCACTATATTGAACCAGATATTTCTTGAGTTTATTCCTCCTAGCTAGCCAAAATTTTGTATTTTTTTGACCCACACCTGTACTGCTTTTTTTAAAACTTCGATTTGCACTTGTTTGTTACTAATATCTCTTTTGCTCTTTTTTTTCTATTTCAATCTTATCTTCTAACATCCCTATTAATTAAAAAAACTGTAATTAGAACTTTTTTTTAGTGTGGTAAAATACACATACATAAAGTGTATTATTTTAACCACTTTTAAGTGGGCAGTTCAGTGACATTAAGTATATTCACATTGTTATCTTATCCTTGCTACCATAGCCAACTTTTGGCTCTTGAGAATAATGTTGCTGTGACCACATAATTGGTTTAAATTTATGAACTCTTTCATTATTTTTTTCATTTTTATTTTGTCTGTTTTTGTTTTATGCAAGTGATATCTGCTTTGATCTCCCTCTAAATATTAATTATAGTTCTTTGTTATTTTCTTGTGTTCTCTATATGTCTCTGTTCCCTCAAGGTTTTTGTTGTTGTTGTTGTTTTCTATTTGCTTTCATCTTTAGCTTTCATTCAAGGCTTTTATCAAGTGTTTGGTTCTTGGTTTCTGTTTCATGTTGAAGAGCAGCCAACAGATTTATGAAAAAATGTGCAGCCTCACTAGTCATCAAGGAGATGCAAATTAAAACTACACTGAGATAACCATCTAACTCCGGTCAGAATAGCCATCATCAATAACTCAAAAAATAACAGATGCTGGAGAGGATGTGGCGAAAAGAGAGGACTTCTACACAGTTGGTGGGAGTGCAAACTAGTTCAGCCTCTGTGGAAATTCCCAAAAGTTCTAAAAACCTTCCGTATTTACCTTCCATATAGCCCTGCAATCTCCCTACTGGGAATATACCTGGAAGAACTCAGGTCACTCTATAAAAAAGATACTTGTACACATATGTTTATCGCAGCATTGTTCACAATAGCAAGAACATGGAACCGACCATGCTGCCCATCAAAAGAGGACTGGATAAAAAAATGTGGTACATATACACAATGGAATACTACACAGTCATAAAAAGAACAAAATCATGAACTTCGCAGCAACCTGGATGGAATTAGAGTATAATACTGAGTGATCTGTCACAGAAACAAAGAGCTGAGTATCACATGTTCTCACTCATGAGTGGACCTTGAACAACTACCATAATACTAAAAGAAAGGACTGAAAGTGGCAAGAAACTCCGGGGAGTGGGGTGGGAGAGGTGGGGAGATGGGATTGACAGTAGTCGACATCTGCCTGGGGGGGCACACCTCTTTGTATACCTAGCCCTGAATTGTACCCCACAATTTTAAATAAAAATTAAAAAGGGGGAGAAAAGAGTGTAGCATTAGAAATACGAACTGGAGCCGGGCTCGGTGGCTCAGCCTGTAATCCCGCGCCTTGGGAGGCTGAGGTGAGTGGATTGCCTGAGCCCGCGGGTTCGAGACCCGCCTGGGCAGGTGAGACCTCAGTTCTACAATAAATCAAAAAAATGAGCCGGGCGTGGTAGCGCGCACCTGTAGTTCCAGCTACTCGGAAGCTGAGGCGGAAGGATCGCCGGAGCCCAGCAGGTCGAGGCTGCGGTGGCTCCCAAAATACGAACTGGAAGCTCTGGGAGAAGGGGAAGAATTGTAGACATGATTAGGCCTTTTGTTTTGTTTTGTTTTGTTTTTTGAGTTGGAGTCTCACTCTGTCGCCCAGACTGGAGTGCAGTGGCCGCTCCTGGCCACCGCAGCCTCGACCTGCTGGGCTCGGCGATCCTTCCGCCTCCGCCTTCCAAGTAGCCGGAATTACAGGCATGCGCTACCACGCCCGGCTGATTTTTTGATTTATTGTAGAGATGAGGTCTCGCTGCCCAGGCGGGTCTCGAACCTGCGGGCTCAGGCAATCCACTCACCTCAGCCTCCCAAAGGCGCGGGATTACAGGCTGAGCCACTGAGCCCAGCATGATTAGGCCTTTTTACTGGGGTACTGCAATGCCAGTACTTTGAAGAATTTCTTCTGCAGCCATTTTATTTCTCCATGTAAGAATTTGCCAATTTCCTATCTGGGGGCAAATAGTGTATAGAAGACAGCGGAGGTTGTGGGGAGCAGTGGTGGTGGACTAGCAAGAATATATTTAAGCCTGGCAGTAGACTTTCTGAGAACAGGATGGGGATATGGGGACCAAGGGTTCCACGTTTACTAAACCCATTTGTTTGCAATTCTGGCACTTCTGAGGGCTGAACTCTCAGGAACTCTCAGGAGTTCTGTGACACAAAATGACTTGCTTCTTGCTGACACTGCCCCTTGAGAGACATTTAGGTGGCAACTTCAATCACTCTTCTGTCACTGATCCTCCATCTGCTTTTTGTCTCCCAAAAATGTGCTGAAATATTTTACCCACTGCTGTCTCTTCTCTTATTCTCTTTGTCCTTGTTGGTTAATATCATTTTTATTGCTTTACCAACAACTTAATGGGGTTTGGGGATATAGAGGAAGCAAACACATGTTTAACTCATTAGAGTAAATAGCATCTTATCATTCACAAATGATTTACAACATTTCTTTTACCACTTGATAGAAAAAAATTCTACTCAAAAATTATAGATCACAATATCTTTTTAGTAATAAAGGGAAAATGAGTTTCAAAAAGACACAAGCACAGTAATATATTATAGCATTTTTAGTGATGATTGTGTTTTGGGGTTCTCTGGAAAAAAGAAGATAAGTTACATAGAAGTACTATAGGTTTTTTGATTTTAAAAACCCTGTAATTCATAAATGTTAGGAACACATAGAAGAACCACTTATTATGTAGTTAATTTTGTAATTTAATGGAAGATGTTTGATCTCTTTTTCATTTTAATTATTATTACTGCTAGTATTGTTAATTTATTTATTTTTAGAGACGAGATCTCACTGTGTTGCCCAGGCTGGTCTCAAATTCCTGGCCTCAAGTGATCCTTCCACCTGGGCTTCTTAAACTGCTGGGATTACAGACATAAACCACTGCGCAGGCCCTTGCTTAATTTCTTACTGCTTTTCTTTTAGCCTTTTTTTTTTTAGAGTCTTTATCAAAGGCATGGTTACAGGAAGAGGCAAAAGTCCACTAGGCAATTCTACTACCTGTTATCGGCTAAGAGATTGGAGCCACCAGCTTAACGAGGGTTTTAGGATAATCTGAAGGCTTAAATTATTGGTGCTGTCCCTATTTCTGTAAGTTACTT
This sequence comes from Cephalopachus bancanus, assembly GCA_027257055.1. Classification (NCBI taxonomy): domain Eukaryota; kingdom Metazoa; phylum Chordata; class Mammalia; order Primates; family Tarsiidae; genus Cephalopachus; species Cephalopachus bancanus. The sequence continues at coordinate 1,036,820 of JAPVLO010000025.1, read as the reverse complement.
AGTGCTAAATATAATTATACTTGCTGGAGTAGTGTTTTCAGTTCTGAGTTTAATATTTAAGGTTGATAGACAAGATAGAAGGAGTACCTATTTAAAAACTAAAGAACCTATGAAGAAAAGCTAGAGGGAGTTTTTTTGGTTTGTTTCACTTGGAAAAGTAAAGGTTAGGTGGAGATAATGTTGTTCCAGTACATCCAGAGATGTTACATGTTAATGTTTTCCAGGGATCCATTCTTGGCCATGTTCTCCCAGGTGTGGCAGACAGTATTCATCAACCTGCTTGGTCACCCCTCCTCGCCACCCCATTATTTCCCCTCAGATCTTGACCCATGAAACTAACAGATTTAGGTCCCTGCTCTCCACACTAGACCTCTATCCTAAATCCAGTGCTGGTATTCCAGCTGCTTTCTGATTATTTCTACTCCGATGTTCTGCAGTCAACTCAAGTTCAATGTATCTAAAAACTCAGTTCATTATATTCTACCCGGCATTATTAATCCAAACTGTGCTACCTCTTCTGACTTTCTTTTCTTTGACAAAGGCAGTACCAGTTTACCTTGTCACCTCTATACTTAAACCTTAGAATCATCTTTTCATTCTTCCTTTCCATCAGCCCCTTCATCCTATTGGTCACCAAATTCTATGAATTCACCTTCTTAAATGTTTTTCAAATTTATTTTCTCCTCTCTATTTTCTATACTATCAGTTTGGGCACTCATTGACTTTTGCCTGAATTATAAGCAGTAATTGTGTTTCACTTTAACCACAATTGCTATAATAAAGTTACTGGGCAATGATTACCAATGAAATATTGTAATTGTATCTTAAATATTGTTTCCTACTCAAGCACTCATAATCCATTCTCAGGCAGTGTTACTTTTGTAAATTACCAATCAGGTCATCCCACTGTCCTGCTTAAAAAGACATTTAATAATTGGAGAATAATGTTTCCACTCTTTAGCATGGCATTTGAGACCTTCACAGTCAGTACACAGATCATTTTTCTGGTTTTAGCTTCAATCACTTCCAGTCTTTCTAGCTGTAGCAGATGTCTCTCTATGCCTTGAATCTTTGAAGTTTCATTTCTCTCTGCTGCTGTAGATGTTGTTCTCTTTTCTTTAGATGCCCTCCTTCCTTTACCTTAAAAGATCAAGTATCAGCTACTTTTATGAAGCATTCTCCCAATCCTGCTGGAATATGTCTATGCCTGTCTCTCCCTGTCTCTCTCTCTCTCTACACATACACACACACACACACACACACACACACACACACACACACACACACACACGAGGGGGAACTCAAAAAAATCAGAAAGTATATATAAAAAATTGTGTATTCATTCTTGTACTTATTGACGTCTTCAAAGTACTTTGATGCAATGCACCTACTATCAGGATGCTTTTTCCACTGCTCAAAACTGTTTTTGAACTCATCAATTTTGATGCCTTTTAGTGCTTCTGCCACTTTCTGTTTCACCTCTTCCACATGGACAAAACATTTCCCTTTGAGGACTTTTTTCATCTGGAGAAACAACAACAAAAAAAGTTGTTCGGGGAGAGATCAAGTGAATAGGGAGAGTGGGGCACAGGGGTCATGCTGTTTTTGGACAGAAACTGCTAAACATTCAGCACCATGTGGCAAGTTGTTCGTGTAAATCACCCATCGTGAAACAGGCAAATGTGTTGAAAGAATCTCCAAAAAAATATTCACTGAAGCCAAAGGCAGCCTCTCACAACAACACTAGCTGGTACACTGATACCGATGGATTCCTAGAACACTTATCTAGTGGGGGTAAGCCTGTACTACAAAGGGCCTGCCTTCCAAAAAAAATTCTATGTTTTTTGGGGTTCCTTCTCAACATAGTAGTTTCCCCCTTATCTGTGGGATGTATGCTCCAGGACTCCCAGTGTATTTTTTTTTTAACATACACACCTATAATGAATTTTCATCTTTTCACCTTAAGGAAGGACTTTATGCTTCTCTTTGATATATCCAAATTGCCAACATCACTACTCTTGTGTTTTGGGGTCACTATTAAATAAAATCAGAGTTACTTGAACACAAGCACTGCAATATCATGACCAGTCCATCTGATCAGAGATGGCTGCAGAGAGACAAATGGGCAGAGAGTGTAGATAATGTGGATACACTGGACACAGAAATGAGTCATGTCCCTCATGAGACAGAGTAGGGTTGCTTGAGATTTCATCATGCTAGTCAGAATAGCACATAGTTGAAAACTTATGAATTGTTTATTTCTGAAATTTTCAATTAATGTTTTTGAGTTGTAGTTGACTTAAGGTAACTGAAACCACAGAAACTAAAGCAGCAGATAAGGTGGTAGTACTCTGTGTGTATATATATATATATACACATACTCACATATATATATATATATATATATATATACACTTGAACATGTATGCATATACACGTGTATATGTACTTATTATAGATATATATTTTAATGTGAACTAGACTATCCATTTCTTGACATGAGGAAGTGTGATTTATTTATACTTTTTTTTTGGAGTTGGAGTCTCACTCTGACACCCAGGCTGGAGTGCAGTGGCACATTCACGGCCACCCCAGTGTTGACCTGCTGGGCTCAGGTGATCCTTCTGCCTCAGTCTTCCAAGTAGCTGGAACTACAGGCACGTGCAACCATACCCAGCTAATTTTTTTTGTTTAGGGACAAGGTTTTGCCAAGTTGTCCAGGCTGGTCTTGAACCCCTGGACTCAGATAATTCTCTTGCCACAGTTGTTTATTCTTTATCACCAGAGCCTAGATGCTCAATAGATTTTACTTAAATAAATGAATAATGTTTATTCTGAAGACAGTGACCACCTGGTTTCTATCTCTATTGAAGATAAAATAACAGAACTTACACATTAGTCTTTAGGTATGAGAAAAAGTAGATGATATATTGGAATGAGTTATTTAATTTTGTGGAGCTCTCTGTAGTTCTCTTTTCCTATGAGGATACAGTTTAATTTGTCAAGGATACCATAGGAATTCCTTGCTTGGATTTGTGCTGCTAAATAAAATGAATTTTCTGTTGGATCAGAAATGATTTTTTTCCACTAGATCAAAATTAATTTCCACCAGAGAAACGATGCATATTAAAATGGTTTAAGGAAATGTAATAATAAAGCAGAGGACTCAAGAAAGTTAAGGGAGAAAGACAAAATTAAAATTTAAATTAAATATTAAAAAAAATATATTTTAGCCGGGTATGGTAGCTCAAGCCTGTAATCCCAGCAATTTGGGAGGCCGAGGTGAGAGGATTGCCTGAGTCCACTGGTTCAAGAACAGCCTGGGCAACTTGGCGAAACCTCATCTCTACAATAAATCAAAAAATTAGCTGAGTGTGGTAGTGTGTGCCTGTAGTTCTGGCTACTTGGAAGGCTAAGGTGGAAGGATCGCCAGAGCCCAGCAGGTCAAGGCTGGGGTGACCGTGAGTATGCCACTGCACTCCAGTTGGGCAATGTAGTGAGACTCCAGTTAAAAAAAAAATATTTTAGAGACAAATTTTAGCTCTGTCACCCAGGCTGAATTGCAGTGGCACAATCATACCTCACAGCAGGCTTGAACTCCTGTGGCTGGGACTCCAGATGCACACGACCACACCCAGCTAATTAAAAAAATATATATTTTTTGTAGAGATTAGGGGTTACCCAGGCTGGTGTTAAACTCCTGACCTCAAACTATCCCCTTGCCTTGACCTCCTGAAGTGTTGGGATTATAGGCATGAGACACCAAGGCAGGCCTAGGTTCAATTTTAATATGACCTTCATTTGCTTATCACATGGCTTTTGTTTTTCCTTTTCCTTTTTTTTCCTTAACGTGGTAAGATCTCATTATGATAGGACTTAATGTATTTCAGGCCGGGCATGGTGGCTTGTGCCTGTAATTCCAGCCCTTTGGGAGGCCCAGGCAGGAGTATTACTTGAGTCTAGCAATTCAAGACCAGCCTGGGCAACAAAGCAAGATCTCGTTTCTACAGAAAATCCAAAAATTAGCGGGGGTGTAGTGGCATGCACCTGTAGTTCCAGCTACTCAAGAGGCTGAGGCAGACAGATTGCCTAAGCCCAAAAGTTGAAGGCTGTGGTAAGCTGTGATTATGCCACTGTACTCCAGCCTGGGTGACAGAGTGACCACAACTAAAAAAAAAAAAATGTATTTCAGGTCCAACAATAATTTCAGTGCTTGCTTAGCATGGCTAAAGAAGTTGATTTTGTTTTGTCTTAATTAATTAATTTGGGGGGGGTACAGAATGTGAGGTTGAGACATTTAGGTCTCTCTCTCTTTCCATGTGTCTCTCATCTTCCAGAATGGCTAGCATGGGCTTCTTCATAGAGTGTCAGCACTTCATGAGGGAGAGTGAAGCTGCAGCTTCTCTGCTGGTTAGGCTTGGAACTCACTTCCAGGGTCTTCTATTGGTCAAGAAATTCCAAGGCCAGCTCAGAAAAGAGGGAAATCGATCTGTCATCTTGGTGAGATTTGTTGCAAAGATTTTGTGGCCATTTTTTTAATCTACTACAGATGACTAACTTTAAAAAACCATCTGTGTGAAATTATTTTTTCCCTTTTCTTAAATTTGAAAATGTATTTTGCTTGTATAAGGTTATAGGGTACAAGGGTAGTTTTGTTACATGGATATAGTGTGGTGGTAAAGTCAAGGCTTTTAGTGTATCCATCAGTCGAAAAACGTACACTGCACTCAAGTAATTTTTCATTACCCACCTCCTCCCATCGTCTCTCTCTTCTGAGTCTCCATTGTCTGTCTTTCTAGATTCTATGTCAATGTGTACACATCATTTAGCTCTCACTTACAAGTGAGAACATGATAATGGGAGGAAGATTGGTCAAGTTGACCTCCAAAAGTCCTTCCAAATCTGAGATTCTATGATTCTACTAGGCTGAATGGCTCTCTTGTCATGTTCTCAGAGAAAACAGTAATTAACCAGTGGTTGTCGGGAAACTATAATCTTCTGGTAAGATATTTTCAAAGAAAATTGACTGAATAACTATTTTCAAATTATTATTAAGATCCAGAATCCAGAATTCCTTTAACCATTACAAATATCCACCAGAATTTTGTTAGAGTGATTTTTACATGTAGCTACAGTAACGTGTAACTAGCTCTACTTTTAATATTGGTACTTTCTTTATTAACCTGTTTTGCATAAACTCTTTACTCTTATTTATCCATCAAATACTTATTTTTCAGAAGTCTCTGAGGTTAATAATATAAAATGTTATTCTGCCTCAGAGGAGAGTGCTTTTATTATTGCCTCAGTATTTACTACTGAAGTTGTAAATCTAACCATTTTTCTATAACCATTCCTTTATGAAACTTTTACTAAAGATATTCCCTTGAGACTATTTTAGTAGTAGCAGGTACAGAGATATATGAATGCAGAAATATCACATAAGCCACTTACAAATACTATAAACCCTGTTTACCTAAAACCTATATGGAAACCCCATGAAACTTTCCATTAAGAAATTTCAAAACACTCATAGTAAACCAATACTGAATTATTATTAACTAAAGTCTATGGTTTACATTAGGGTCGACTATTTCTATTTTACAGTTCTATGATTATTCTAGATGCATGATGTTATGTATCCACCATTTAAGTATAATACAGAATAGTTTCACTGACCTAAAAATCTCCTGTGTTCTAGCTGTTCATTCCTCCTTCAACCCCTGCTTTTTTTTTTTTTTTTTTTTTTTGAGTTGGAGTCTCACTCTGTCGCCCAGACTGGAGTGCAGTGGCCGCTCCCGGCCACCGCAGCCTCGACCTGTTGGACTCTGGTGATCCTTCCGCCTCAGCCTTCCGAGTAGCTGGAATTACAGGCATGCGCTACCACGCCCGGCTGATTTTTTGACTGATTGTAGAGATGAAGTCTCGCTGCCCAGGCGGGTCTCGAACCCATGGGCTCAGGCCATCCACTCACCTCAGCCTCCCAAAGGCGCGGGATTACAGGCTGAGCCACCGAGCCCGGCGCTTTTCTTTTTTTTTTTTAATGCCCAAATTAAGTTTAAGGTAATATAAATTAGTTGGAGCTAAGAATTTGCTAAAATAAACCAGTGATTCCCCACGGCAATCAACATTTCCTAACCATTAATCTAGACTAGCACTGTCCAATAGAAATGTGTGAGCCATATATGTATTTAAAATATTCTAAAAAAGAAAAAAAAAACTATTCTAGGCTGGGCATGGTGGCTCATGCATGTAATCTTAGCACTTTGGGAGGCAGAGGTGGGAGGATTGCTTGAAGCCAGGTGTTCAAGACCAGCCTAGGCCACATAGGGAGACCTTGTCTCTACAAAAAAATTCAGAAGATTAGTCAGGTGATGGCGCATCTATAGTCCCAGCTATTTGGGAGGCTGAGGCGAGAGGATCGTCTGAGCCCAGGAGTTTGAGGCTGTGGTGAGCTATGATGATGCCACTGTATTCCATCCTGGGCAACAGAGTGAGATCTCAATTCAAAAAGAGCAATAGGCCCGGTGTGGTAGCTCATGGCCTATTATCCCCACAGTTTGGGAGGCCAAGGTGAGACCCAGTCTCTACAAAAAATAATATTAAAAAAGAGAAATTAATATGATGTTATACTTATCTCAATATTCAAAAATATTATCAGTTTCAACATGTAAGCAATATGTAAATGGAGATATTTGACATTTTGGAGGGGTACTAATTCTTGAAATCCAGTATGCATTCTACAATTTACAGCACATCTTATTTCAGACTAGCTATATTTCAAGTGTTCAATAGCCACAGTAGCCAGTGACTAACGTATTGTACAGCACAGATTTAGACTGTGATCAACTTGAAAGCAGGTTATCCTCTCTCCAGGGCCTCCAGAGTAGGTATATAGTGAATCTAATGGGAGGGGGATTGAAAGGCATATCAGAAAGACAGAAGAAGGACTCTCTAAACCCCTGGATGCTGATTCTAACATGTTCTGCAACTACTTTTTTTTTTTTTTTGAGTTGGAGTCTCACTCTGTCACCCAGACTGGAGTGCAGTGGCCGCTCCCAGCCACCGCAGCCTCGACCTGCTGGGCTCCGGCGATCCTTCCGCCTCACCCTTCCAAGGAGCTGGAACTACAGGCGCGCGCTACCACGCCCGGCTCATTTTTGATTTATTGTAGAGATGAGGTCTCGCCAAGTTGCCCAGGCGGGTCTCGAACCCGCGGGCTCAGGCAATCCACTCACCTCAGCCTCCCAAAGGCGCAGGATAACAGGCTGAGCCACCGACCCGGCATTGCAACTACTCTTTAAAACTCTCCAGTCTTGGAAAAAGTGGAATGGGATTCATGCTTATTCCCGCATATAAAACCAATGAATATTGGACTTCCTGACTCCCAGAAAGCCTGAATCATCTGAAATGTTGGCTCTGAGCCTAAGGTGATTGAAATGTAATGTGAACTAAATCTGCTTTCCAAGGCATCTTTCTCTTTTTGCCGTCTCTCTCCCTTCCCTCCCTCTCTCTTGGGGTGACTCATTCTCCTACCGCTAAGCGTCCAGCAGCAGGCTAAGCATCAAACTCTCTTTGGAAGAGCAGACTTCAAATGGTCCTCGGGCCCTAGGTCGCCAGATAATCGAGCACAGCCCTGTTTTGCCTAATAATTCCAGAGCCTGCAGTTTAGACTGGGAGTGAATATAAAACCTTTTTTTTTCTTTTAGGGTGGTGGTGCTAGTGATGTGGTTTGAGAATTTAAGTGAAAAATATAATCTTTTATTTCAAAATCTTTCAAAATCCTTAGGGCCTACTTCACAGTCCCGTAGTACCTTTCTCCAGTCTGGTTTTTTTCCTTTCCCGGGAGGAAAGTTTCCACCCTCAGTCCCGTAGGATAACGCCCTTCCGGTGGCGCACCGGGGACCTCCTCGACCGCTCCAGGCCGGCAGCTCGCCCCCTTCCGCAGTACCCTAAGCACAGATTGACCTCCAGCTGCGGGCAAGGCCAAGACCCCACCCAATCCACATCTACCCAGAAGGGCGGGTGGAGCTCTCAGCCCCAGGCCCCGCCCATCGAACGCAATCCCAGCCGGTCAGAGAGAGGAAGTGCTGTAAGCCCCACCCACTTTCACCTCCTTCCCTTTCCGTTGGGCCAGCTTGCTGCCCATCTTCTCTATCCTGCAGCCGATTGGCTCTCTCCGTCCCGCGCCAGTCCCTGCCCTCCCAGCCGGGGAGGGTTGAGTCACGCCAAACTGGGCGGAGAGGCTGCTGGCCTCTCTTCTCCGCTCGTCTGGGCGGCGGCGGCGGCAACTGGGGACGGGGCGGGTGGCGCATCACGGGCGCGGAGGCAGGAGGAGCAGTCTCATTGTTCCGGGAGCCGTCGCCACAGCAGGTTCCTCGGCTCGGCTGGCCCAGCCCCTCTCGGTCCTTCCCCACCCCCCACGACCGCCCGCGGCTCTGAGGAGAAGCGGCCCCGGCGGCGGCAGCAGCTGCAGCAGCATCTCCGACCCGCCAGCCATGGAAGACCTGGACCAGTCGCCCCTGGTCTCGTCCTCGGACAGCCCGCCCCGGCCTCAGCCCGCGTTCAAGTACCAGTTCGTGAGGGAGCCCGAGGACGAGGAGGAAGAGGAGGACGAGGAGGAAGAGGAGGACGAGGACGAAGACCTGGAGGAGCTGGAGGTGCTGGAGAGGAAGCCCGCCGCCGCGCTGTCGGCGGCTCCGGTGCCCACCGCCCCTGCCGCCGGCGCGCCCCTGCTGGACTTCGGAAATGACTTTGTGCCCCCGGCGCCCCGGGGGGCCCCCGCCGGCCGCGCCCCCCGCCGCCCCGGAGCGGCCGCCGTCTTGGGACGCGAGTCCGGTGTCGTCGACGGTGCCCGCGCCATCCCTGCCGTCCGCTGCCGCAGTCTCGCCCTCCAAGCTCCCCGAGGACGACGAGCCTCCGGCCCGGCCTCCCCCTCCGCCCCCGGCCGGCGTGAGCCCCCAGGCCGAGCCCGCGTGGACCCCGCCCGCCCCGGCCCCCGCCGCGCCCCCCTCCACCCCCGGGCCGCGCCCAAGCGCAGGGGCTCCTCGGGCTCCGTGGGTGAGTGCCGCGCCCTCCCGCCTCGCGCCGCCCCTCGCGCCCCTCCCCCTTTTGTGTGCGGCGCCACAAGCCCTGGGCCGGGCCCTCCACTCAGCCCCGCGGGGGCTTTGTCTGCGGGCGTCGGGGCGATGGCGCCCCGCCCGGTGGGAGGCGCGGCGAGAAGGGTGGGGCGGCCGCGGAAGCCCGGGCTGGTGCTTCATTGTCTGTCTGGGTTTCGGGGAACACGTGCACCGCACCCGGCTCCCACATTCTTCTCGCTGGTCCCGGTGCCCCCGAGTCCCGGCAGTTAGGCCCCCGCCCCTAGTAGAAGCTGGGTGTGTACCGAGGAAATAGGGCTGTGGATGCGTTGGGCTGACTTGGCTTCGGGGAGAGGATGGAAAGGCCTTGGCACCCCGTTCTTTGTAGGAGGGGCTTTTGTCTGCCCGTCTGGGTTGCTCCTCGGGAAAAGGTGCCGTTTCCCTGCGGGTCTGTGTGCCTGCATTGAGCCCTGGGCCCCCTCCCTGGGTGGGTGACCCCCTGGCTTTCGCCCCCTCCCCCTGGGCTTGTGGGGAGCTGGCCGAGTGGGAAACGTCCACATTGGCCCAACTGCAGTGAAGGGAGAGCGCCTCCAGTGGTTGGAGAATTGGGAAGGAGAGTTCTGGCGAAGTCCTGGCACTGCCCAAGCTCACCGGGGTGTGGTGTGGCGCCTCCCCACCAGCTAAACCCAGCCCAGGAAACGGGATCTGGGCATTGTGTTCCGCGGGAGCGCAGTTCTGCCGGGTTTCAGCTGCAGAGTCAGATGAATTGTTGTTAGTGCGTACTGGCTCAGCCTCCTAACACATCATCCCTGCGTCTTAGAGGAAAAAGGACAGGCAAAATGGTTGACACTCCTAAAGAAAGGAAGACCTGTGGATTTCTTGCCGGGAATTGGCTGATTGAACTTGTGGCAAATTTACTATGAGTCTTAATGAAATGTTTTGAGACAGACATTTTTATATATGTAGGTTAGAAATACTGTTTTTTTAGAAGTTGTGTTTCAGGTTGACGGAGACAAAATACAGTCATGTGACAGAGCACGTATACCACGGTGGTCCCATAGATTGTAATGGAGTTGAAAATATCCCATCGCCTAGTGGTGACTTGATGATCCTGACCCGGTGAAGGTCTAGGCTCATGTGTTGGTTTTAAATAAACTTTAAAAAGTAAAATAATAAATTTAAAAACAGAAAAATCTTACAAAATAAGGATATAAAGAAGTAAAATATTTTTGTGTAGATGTACAACGTGTTGGCATTTTTAAGCTAAATGTTGTTACAAAAGAGCCAAAAGGTTAAAAAAAAGTTTATAAAACAAAAAAGTTACAGTAAGTGAGGGTTAATTTATTATTGAAGAAAGATTAAAAAGTAAATTTAGCGTAGCCTTAGTGTACAGTGCTTATAAGGTCTACAGTAGCATATACTAATGTCTTAGGCCTTCACAGTCACTCACTACCCATTCAGTGACTCACCCAGAGCACCTTGCAGTTCTGCAAGGCTGTATTCATGGGAAGTGCTCTGTACAGCTATAACATTTCTTAATCTTTTGTACTTTGTATTTTACTGTAGTTTGTTTTATGTTTAGATACATGAATACCACTGTGTTAAAATTGCCTATAGTATTTAGTATAGTAACATGCTGTACAGGGTTGTAGCCTAGGAACAATTGTGTATATCGTGTAGCCTAGGTGTGCAGTAGGCTGTATCATCTAGGCTTGTGTAAGTACCTTCTATGATATTTGCACAGCGATGAAATCGCCTAACAATGCATATCTCAGAACTTATCCCTGTTGTTAATTAAGCCAGGCATGACAGTATGTATGGTCGGTAAAATAGTTTTCAGACCCTTTCATTTACAAAAATCTGATTGTATATTATTATTAGGAACATTGTTTTATTGCCCTTTTCATTTTGGAAAATTATTTTGGAAGGGAACATTACGTTTGTTAGAGATTGAGAATGCATATTATTAGATTCAGTCATAAGTAGTTGTTACTTTTGGGATAGAAAGTGTTCCGCTAGCAGTAGGACCTTTCTTTATGGATAAAAGGTCAAGAGTCAAGTGGTGTAACTGCCTGCTGAGAAATCTTCATAGCCTTGCAGGATTTTAGACGTGGTTCATTTTCCAGAAAATGAAAATCAGTTTGAAAATCGTAGGAATTTATTTTCTCAATTTGCTTTTCCAGATTGGGGAAAATAAGACAATTGTGATGCTTCTGAATGACATTTTGATATTGTTGTACCCCCAAGCACTACTTAAAAAACTAATCACTACACTCAAGATCTTAGAAGATGAGAAGTAACTCATTCTTTTCCTTTTCTTGTATAAAGAATACATGTTTGAGGGAAACTAAGGTGAGATGGAAAAATACAAAGTAATATGACATTTTTAAACAGGAGATTGAAGGATTGACGAAAGCATTCTAATTTATCTTGTATTTCTTCATGGGTACAAAGAGAAGAGTTCTGTTCTTTCTGCATTGGGGATTTGGGTGACAGCATTTCCTTGGAATCTTGACTGTTGGAATACTAAGTTTAGAAGGCAAAGGAGAAAGAATATTGCCTATTTAAGGACTGCATAGTTCCCTAATTCTGTATTGATTATACCTATTAGGGAATTTCATTTCTTTTATTAAATGTAAGAACATTGTAATTATGGTCATGGATAGCTAAACCATTTTCAGTGCATCTAGATTTCTTAGTGCACTGAAGATTTTATTCATTAATTTAACCTATTATTGATTACCTACCAAGAGACAGACACAGTTCTAGGCTTTGAGGGTACAGTAATAAACAAGACACATGTGTTTCTCATGGGGAGTACAGATGATCAGCACATAAAGAACTCAGAGTAGTGGTGTTATGAGAAAAAAAAACAGGATGATGCCATGGAGAATGATTGGTATGTGTCTGAGGCTTTTTTTTTTTTAGGTTGGTTAAAACTAGGAAAGGCTTTTCTGAAAAGGCAAGATTTGAGCTGCAAGAGATAAAAAATAATGCATATCTACTTTCTAAGCAGTTCTTAGGGCAAAAGCCCTGAGGCAGGAATGAGCTCTTTCTGTGTCTGAGAATTTGGTAAGAGTAGTGAGAAAAACTAGTAGGAGAGTGGTATAAGGTGAGAGTAGAGAGGTGGGCTACACTCATTCTCATTTGGGGTCTCTAACAACAAGCCTTGGTTAAAAAAAAAGTTTGGCTTTACAAAAATAGTGTTTATTTTAGAAATATGCTCCTTAAGTAATTGTGATTTGGGAGCTAAAATAGGTTTTGAAGATTCAGGGGAACTGAGACTGATGTGAGTAAAGAGAAGGTGAGAGAAATATGCAGAGCATGGTTGGAAACATAAATTAACCCTCCTGGAAGAAAGTTTATAGATCATTGACACTATATTTACATTATTTTTTAGTAAACTCTGATTGTTACCAGTTGGTAATTTTGCTGTTTGCTATCGTGGCTGGGGCATCTCCATTGCAACGCAGTAACTCTGAAATGAGACTGAAACCTCTCACTTGATGGCGGTGGAGAAACACTTGGCTTGTGGTTGGTTAACTTAGTCTTTGAGAATATGTGCAGGAAACATTGGATAGAAATTGATTTGAGAGCAGTGCAAACATCATTAAGGAAGACTTTGAGCTGGTCTCTGATCATGTCCTACACCAGTGTTAAGACTGGAAATGTGTAGTAGATCTGAATTCGGAAGGGTATTGAATGCCAAATTAAGGAATCTGGGTTTTATCATCCTACTTTAACCAATGCTTTTCCATCCACAGTTGTCCTTTTTAAAATTGGTAATTTATATTGTAAAACCAAAAATATGTTTATTATTATTTCTAAAGTATAAAGTTATTTTATTTTTTACACCTCCAATTACTGGCATTGAAAAGCTATTGAGGAATATTGAACTGAAGTAAAGTGTAAAAACAGTGTTAGAAAATTGTAACAATATTCAAGATAGGTGGGAAAGAAAAACAGGTAAACTATTTAGAAAGCTTTTATAGTAGTTCTGAAAGAGGTGATTAGGGCCTGAATCAGTTCATTACTGTTCATTCAGTGAAAATGGAATAGAAGGGAGGAATATAAGAAACATAAGAAGCATGCTTTCTTTAATTAGCTGTGAATTTCTGTTTTTATAGTTAGGTTACAAAGAGACTTTCTGAAGGAAGAATTGATAGGACCTGGAGGCCATGGATGTAAATACAAAGAGTACTAATGCTTATTAAATCAGTTTCAGAGACTGCCAAAATTGTTAACTGCCATGAAAATTTGTATAGAATTGAATATTACTCATAAAGTATAAATTACGACTTGGGGCTTACAAATTATTAGTCTCTTTTATTTTAAAGCCATTCATTATATGATCACTTATATTGGCATAGAAGTATGTATTAGACATTTTAAAAGATTTTGAGTGATATATAGTTTAAATCAAGTATCAGTTCTTAATATGAAGTCAAAGTTCTTGATGTGATATTCCTAGGAAGTAGATTCCTCTAAAGACAGAATGTTGTGCCCTGTCTATTCCCCACCTTCCTTTCATTCTTATTATCCTGAATAATTTCTCTTATTAAGCCATTTCTACTTTAAAAAAAAGTTAAGAACAAGTGGTGTGCTCCTTATGGATAGGTGAATTATGTTTCACATTTTTTCCTAGGAAACTCAGTGCCAAATTTATGGTTTTGTTTAGTAATTCACAAACTCCCTCATATACTTTTTTTTATAAACAATATTTTAATTATATTTTGGGGTACAGTTAAGAGTTACATATACAAATATGCTTCGTTCAGGCACCCTTGTCGATAAGAGGTGTCTCCCCGTCCCCAGACAGATGTTTACTACCATTAATCCCATCTCCCTCCCCCTCCCTCCCCTCATATACTTTTTAAAATGAGGTGATTAATATATAGAACCTTTGATAAATAACTAAATAGATTAGTGTTTAGAAAACATACCATCTTAGTGCTATATCACTGTAAACTTCAAGGATTTTCTATATTATCAAAACATTTTTAAAAAGGAGCTTATTATCTATTATCCATTAATTGGCTTTGTTTTATGTGTATTTTCATAATATGTGTTAAAGCAATTTATTTGAAATACCAGTGTTTTCAAGACCCCAATTTAAACGGTACATTTTAAAGGTAACTGCTTTGCAGTTTATTTGTTGAATGCTCATATACTTTTTCATCTTAATGTTTTTATTAGGATATAATAATGCGTAGATCTTAAGTTTTAAGTTTTGACAAATACATTTATTCATTTAAACATTCATTTAACCTGTGCTCCTGTCAAGATAGAGAACATTTCTATCATTATAGAAAGATCTCTTGAGTTCTTAGCAGTCAGTTCTTAGATTCAATTCTTGCTCTGGTCCCTACTCCCCAACCATTCTACCTCCAATTCCAAGCAATTATTGTTATGATTTCTTTCACCATAGATTAGTTTTGTCTATTATAGAACATCAGTCATGTAAGTGGAATCATACATTTTAGTCTGACTGCTTGCATTCAACATGTTTTGAAACTTACCAATGATCAGTAAGTTGTTCCTTTTTGCTACTGAGTGGTAGTCCATGATATGAATATACCACAGTTTAATTACTCACTCACTTGTTGGATATTTTTAGTTTTTAGCTATTATGAACAAAAGATGCAATAAACATTCCTTTTTTTTTTGAGTTGGAGTCTCACTTGGTCGCCCAGACTGGAGTGCAGTGGCCGCTCCCGGCCACCGCAGCCTCGACCTGCTGGGCTCCAGCGATCCTTCCACCTCAGCCTTCCAATTAGCCGGAATTACAGGCATGCGCTACCACGACCGGCTGATTTTTTGATTTATTGTAGAGATGAGGTCTTGCTGCCCAGGCAGGTCTCGAACCCGCGGGCTCAGGCAATCCACTCATCTCAACCTCCCAAAGGCGCGGGATTACAGGCTGAGCCACCGAGTCTGGCTATAAACATTCTTATATAGATCTTTTTGTAGACTTGTGCTTTCATTTCTCTTAGAGTAGACTTACTGCATTTCATTTCTCTCAGAATAGAGCTACTGGGTTATGGGGTGGGTATGTATTACATTATGAGAAATTGCCATACTTTTCTCCAAAGTGATTCCCCTTCCATCAGCAATGTATGAGAATTCTGGTGGTTCTTCATTCTTTCAAACAGTTGATAGTGTCAGTATTTTTAATATTGTCTTTAATTGTAATAATTTTAGTGAGTACGTAGAAGTTTCTCATTGTGGTTCTAATTTAGATCTTCCTAATGACAATGTATTAGAGGATTTTACATGTCTTCATGTGTATACTTTCTTCTGGTGTTCAAGTAATTTTTTCCATTCTTTTTTTTTTTCCTTTTTTTTGAGTTGGGGGGTCTCACTGTCACCCAAGCTAGGGTATAGTGGTATAATCACAGCTCATCACAGCCTTGACCTCCTGTACTCAGGCAACCCTTTGGTCTGTGCCTCCCAAGTAGCTGGGACTACAGGTGCACATCACCACACCTGGCTTATTTTTAAATTTTTTTAAAGATATGTGGTCTCACTATATTGCCCAGGCTGGTCTCAAACTCCTGGGCTCAAGAATCCTCCTGCCTCAGCCTCTTAAAGTGCTGGGATTATAGGCATGGACCATTGCACATGGACTGATTTTAAGCCTTTTTTCTAAAAGCATTTAGAGGGTAAAGTCTCGAACACTTAGGTTCAAGTAGTTCTCCTGCCTCAGCCTCCCAAAGTGCTGGGATTACAGGTGTGAACCACCATGCCTGGCCTAGTTTTTGATTAATATATCTCTCATACTCCTTTAGTATTGTTTAGTCAGCTTAATGTTATGCCTATCGACTCCTTTATTGTTATCAAATGCACTTCTTTATCTCTGATAATACGCCTTGTTTTTGAATCTATTTTGCTTGACATTAACATAGCTGTTCCAGATTTTATAGGATATGTGCTTGGATGATACATCCTTTTATAGTCTTCTACTTTTAATCTATCTATGTCTTTATATTTAAAATGTGAGTCTTGTGGGCACAGCATGTAGTAGAATTTTCATCCGGTCTGGAAACCTGGTTTTTAAACGGGGGCCATTAACATTGAATTTAATATAAGGCTCATTTAAGTCATTGCTTTTTCTTTGTCTCATCTGCTTTTTGTTATCTTCTTCTTTTGAATTAATTGAGTTTTGTTTGTTTGGGTTTTTTTTTAGGGGTAGGCTCTTGCTATGTTGCCCAGACTGGTCTCAAACTCCTGGCCTCAAGTAATACTCCCACCTTGGCCTCCCAAATTGCTTGGATTACAAGAGTGAGCCACAGTGCCTAGCCATGAGGATTTTTAAAATTCAGATTTATGTCCTCTGTTGGGGTATTAGCTATACCTCTTTATTTTTTAAAGAAGTTGTTCTAGGGATTACAGAATGCATTCTCAATTTATCATAGTCTACCAAGAATATTATACCACCTTACATGTTTCATATGGAATCAAATGTACTTCCATATACTCCTTTCCTCCTTTGTGCTTTAACTGTCATAAGTGTTGCTTCTACATGTATTATAATTATTGTATATTATAATTATTTGTGCTTCAAAAAATTGATTTTTCTTCTTTTTTTTTTTGAGTTGGAGTCTCACTCTGTCGCCCAGACTGGAGTGCAGTGGCTGCTCCCAGCCACTGCAGCCTCGACCCGCCAGGCTCCGGCGATCCTTCCGCCTCAGCCTTCCAAGTAGCTGGAACTATAGGCGCGCACTACTATGCCCGGCTGATGTTTGATTTATTGTAGAGATGAGGTCTCACCAAGTTGCCCAGGCGGGTCTCAAACCAATTATTCTTTAAAGAAATTAAGGAATGAGAAAAAGAGGTCATTTAAAAATATCTACCTGTATATTTACCTTTATGCCATTCTTCATTCTTTCATGAAGATCAAGTTTCCATTTGGTATTTTCTTTCAATCTGAAGAACTTCATTTAACATTTCTTGTAGTGCAGGCCTCTTGGTTACAAATTCTTTCACTTTTTGTTTTCATCTTTTATCTGAAAATGTCTTTACTAATCTTTACTTTTTTGATGAATATAGTCAATTCTTTTTGTTCATTATAGTTATGTTCTATATAGCTACTGAAAACACAGAATCATTGCACCTAGGGATAAATACAGGGTAGATTCCTGTAAGTTTCTTGTCATAATATTTTTGTTAACTAATCAATACATAACTTTGTTTTAGGTGTTTTTATATTTAAAGACACCTGGGTACAAAAATACAGTTAGAAGGAATAAGTTCTAGTATATGATAGTACAACAGGCATATTATAGTTAACAATCATTTATTGTGTATTTTAAAAGAGCTAGAAGAGAAGAATTACAATATTCCCAGCACAAAGAACATATGATATCCCAGTTATCCTGATTTGATCATTACATACTGTGTATAGGTATAAAAATAGCATATGTACCTCTAAAATGTATTAAGTGATTATGTATCAATTCAAGAAATGCAGTCACCTTATTTAATATATATTGTTGATTCATTAACATTGAACTTACAGCCAACAGCACTGTAATTGATGCTTGGAGGAAGCTCCAGTAATTTTTTGTTTTACACTGCATGTTACAGATATAGTGGTATTGATGTTCTCCTGGCCGGTACATCGCTGTAAGCCACGTCATAACCTTCTTGCAGTTAAGAACACCAGATAGGCCAGGTGTGGTGGCTCAAGCCTGTAGTCCCATCACTTTGGGAGGGTGAGGTGAGGATTGCCTGAGCCCCCCGGGTTTGAGACCAGCCTGGACAATATGGTGAGAACTCGTCTCTACAATAAATCAAAAAATTAGCTGGGTATGGTAGCGCTTGCCTGTAGTTCTAGCTACTTGGAAAGCTGAAGCAGAAAGATTGCTGGAGCCCAGCAGGTCGATGCTGGGGTGGCCATCTGTACCCCTGCCACTGCACTCCAACCTGGGCCTGGGTGACAAAGTGAGACTCCAACTCAAAAAAAAAAAAAAAAAAACTAGATAGCCCATCAGCACTAGCTTAGGGGCCATTTTAAACAAGGAAATCACCAACAAAGCACAAACAGACATTTGTGTGTTTAAAAAAAAATGAGAAAAATGTGGCACTAAATATACTGAAAAAAGGACACTTGTTTTGCAGTACGAAAGCTGAAACAAGATAGGCAATAGGGTTGACTTGTTCTACCTCAGTGGGAATGTGCACTTTGGATGAGCTGATGTTTGCCTGCTCTGCTCATGCACATATGCTGGAAAGTGCTACAAGTATTGATTTTGGGGTTACAAATTTATTGAGTAAGTGAATTAGCAAATAAGGAATCAGTGAGTAAAAAAGATAGACTATATCTAATTCTGGTTTGTCAGTTTTTTTCAATCACTTTAAAGGTGTTCTATTACTTTTTGGATTTCATCATTTTCAATGAGAGGTCAGGTCATTCTTATTGTTGTTTTCCTCTGTTTTTAAGGTTATCTCTATCTTTGGTTTTCAATTTCACTTCTATGATGTGCTCTTTGTGGAGTTGTGTTTAACCTGCTTCAAGTTTATTGAGCTTCTTGGATCTGTGGGTTGGTATTTTAAAAAATATTTATTTATAAATTAATCCTATCTTCTGTATTGTCCAATCTGTTTTTAAGGTCATCTGGTGATTTTTTTTCAGTTAATGTATTTTCATTTCTAGCACTTCCATATGATTCCTTTTTCTAGTCTGTATTTCTCTACCAAGATTCCCTTTCTGTTCATTCATTAGGTCTATCTTTTTATCTGTGCATATTTAGTAATATTTTAATTTACATTTTTATATTTGCTAATCTACATCTGTTATTTCTGTGTGTGTGTGTGTGTGTGTGTGTGTTTGTTTTGTTTTGTTTTTTTGAGATAGGATTTGCCTTTGTCACCAAAGCTGGAGTAAAGTGGTATGACCATAACTCACTGCAGCCTCAAACTCCTGGGCTGAAGCGATCCTCCAGCCTTCTGAGTAGCTAGGACTACAGGGACATGACACTATGCTAGGCTAATTTTTTTTTTTTGGTAGAGACAAGGTCTCGCTGTGTTGCCCAGGCTGATCTCGAACTCCTGGCCTCAAGTAATCCTCTTGGCTTGGCCTCCCCAAAGCACTGGGATTATAGGCATGCGTCACCATACCAGCTGTTTGTTATATTGGCTATTTTTTTCTTATTTATGGTCATATTTTCTTGCTTCTATACGTGTCCAGTAATTTTTTATTTTGTACTGCATGTCATGGATATAATGGTATTGACTTTGTACTGGTAGATGGTTAATTTGCTGGCAAATCATCTTGATCCTTTCAAGTTTTGATTTTTAAGTTAGGATGGGTCCAGAGGCAGACATCAGCAGACTTGAAGGGCCAAAGAGTAAATATTTTAGGCTTGTGGGGCATACAACCTTTGTCATAACTACTCATCTCAGATTTATTGTGCAAAAGTAACCATAGACAGTACATAAATGAACTGTGTTTCAATACAAGATGGGCCCATAAACTGTAGGTTTGCCGACTTTTGGTCTATGGTATACCTTTCTTTAGTGATAGATTAGTCCTGCTCTTAAGGTGTACCCCTTTTTGGGTCTCAGTTGTGTGTCTGAGGTGTTTAGAGAGGTTCTTCCACTCTGTTCAAAATTTTTACGTCATCTTCCAGCACTGTCTGACCTCCAAAATACCCATTTAGCTCACAAGTCTACCATAAGTTTCTTGGCTAGGCCTTGCTGAGTCTTGTGCTGTGCATGTGCTGCCTAGGGCTCACCCAGAGATTTCAAAGGAACCCTGCCCAGATTTTTAGAGCCACCTTTCTATGAAACTTATCTTTGTCTGTTACCCTGTCCCACAAATTCCACAGCCTCTTCCACTTAGCAAGAGTGCAGTATTCTTGGGCTCCTCCTCCCTATGCTGTAGACCAAACAGAAAGCTAGGGCAATCATCTCACATGTTTCCTTTTTCTCAGGATTCACACTCCTGTACTGCCTGTTATCCAGTGTCTCAGGATAGTTGCCTCATGTATTTTGCTGATATTTATAGTTGTTTATATTAGAAGAGTTAATCTGATACAGTCCCTTTATAGCCAGAAGCATAAATTCTTCTGTATGGTTTTAAAATGTGTTTTTAGGCCAGGCGTGGTGGCTCAAGCCTGTAATCCCAACACTGAGACCAGCCTGGGCAACTTGGTGAAACCTCCTCACTACAGTAAATAAAATTAAAAAATTAGCTGGGCTTGGAGGCTCAGCCTGTAATCCCGCGCCTTTGGGAGGCTGAGGTAAGTGGATTGCCTGAGCCTGCGGGTTCGAGACCCGCCTGGGCAACTTGGCGAGACCTCATCTCTACAATAAATCAAAAAATAAGCTGGGCATGGTAACGCACGCCTGTAGTTCCAGCTACTTGGAAGGCTGAGGCAGAAGGATCGCCGGAGCCCAGCAGGTCGAGGCTGCAGTGGCCGGGAGCGGCCACTGCACTCCAGTCTGGGCAACAGAGTGAGACTTCAACTCAAAAAAAAAAAAATTAGGCCAGGCTCGGTGGCACAGCCTGTCATCCCAGCACTTTGGGAGGCTAAGGAGAGTGGATTGCCTGAGTCTGCGAGTTTGAGACCAGCCCCGGCAACTTGGCGAGACCTAGTCTCTACAATAAAAAAAAAATTAGCCGGGCGTGTAGTGTGCACCTGTATTTCCAGCTGAGATGGAAGGATCGCCGGAGCCCAGCAGGTCGACACTGGGGTGGCCATGAGTGTGCCACTGCATTTCAGCCTGGACAACAGAGTGAGACTCCAACTAAAAAAAAAAAAAAAAAAATTAGCCAGGTGTGGTGGCTTGCCCCTGTAGTTCCAGCTACTTGGAAGGCTGAGGTGGAAGGATCACCTGAGCCCAGCAAGTGAAGGTTGCGGTGTCTGTGTGCCACTGCACTCCAGTCTGGGCGATAGAGTGAGACTACGACTCAAAAACAAAACAAATAAAATAAAATGTGGTTTTTTTTTGGTTTTATAATTAGATATGATTTTATTGACCAGTTTTTATTTGATAAAAGTTTTGAGATGAGCATATTAATGAGCATAAAAATACTCAATATGCGAGTGTGGGCTTTGGTGAGGTTGATAGTGTATTTTAAAAAATTGATAATAATTATAAATTGCAATAATAAATTAAAAACTGATATACCACTTTTACTTTTTAAAAAAATGATAAGCCGGGCTCGGTGGCTCAGCCTGTAATCCCGCGCCTTTGGGAGGCTGAGGTGAGTGGATTGCTTGAGCCCATGGGTTCGAGACCCGCCTGGGCAGCGAGACCTCATCTCTACAATAAATCAAAAAAATCAGCCGGGCATGGTAGCACATGCCTGTAATTCCAGCTACTTGGAAGGCTGGGGTGGAAGGATCGCTGGAGCCCAGCAGGTCGAGGCTGCGGTGGCCAGGAGCGGCCACTGCACTCCAGTTTGGGCGACAGAGTGAGACTCCAACTCAAAAAAAAAAAAAAAAAAGATATACCTAAAAAAATCTCTTTAGTGAACTTAAATTCTGAAGCTGATCCTTGTGTGATGGAAATAATTAGTATTCAAAGTGTGTGAAATAGCTAGTCTAAACTTAGGCTTTTTAGGTTTAGGCTTAGGTAAAGAAATGAATCTAGCATTCATGATCCACATGAGGAATAGGTCATTTGGAAAAAGTTGTTTGGTGAATGGTGCTCATCTTTCATGCTGTCATTGTAAGTAGTTTAGTGATTCTGCTCATTTTACTGGGAGTGCTGTGAAAATAAATATATATCTGATTGTGGTGGCAGAGTTAAGTTATAATTATCTAGCTTTGTCATTAACCAGCTGTGTGACTTTGAATAAGTTATTCAATTCTCTGAGTTTAGGTAACTGAAAATATGGTAGAAGATTAACAAAAATAAGATGAGTATGTTTTAGAAAGTAAATAAGGGGAGAATTTTTTTTAGGAATATTTTTAATGCATTTTTGATAGCACAAAGTGTAAAGGCTTAATGAGAAAGTTGTTCTTCCTTGCCTGTTATTTAGTGAACAAAAACAATTTTTTTTGGAAATATGCCACTATGTGTGTGCCACTTAATTTTAGTTAGTTAGTGTGAGCATAAGTCTTTAATTTGTATTGTATTTTTTGGCTGTCAGTTCAGTAGAGCACAAATGAGGTTGATGATTAAAGTTTTTATTTCTGGATTCAATAGTTAGATTTTGGCATTATGAGTAGATCATAGAAGGGGAGCTATTTGCCCTTTTTTGCAAGCCTAATTTAGTGTATATGTAACATAGCTTAGGAATTTAAGATGTTATGTTTTGTACTCAGCATAATATCCCTGAGTTTGAATTTGTTTATTTGTTTGTGAAAGTCAGAATCTTTTACAAAAAAAGATTAACCTAAAATCAAAAACATTTTTTTCAAAACAATAAATAAATAATTATAGTTGTTTTTAGCCTTAGAATTTGGCAGCTTGTGATATGGAAGTGTTGCCCATTGGAATTTTCTTTTAACATCCTTAATTTTATTTATTAGTCATCTTATAGTTCTAAGTTTATAAACTCCAGGAAAGGAAGTACCAGTACTACAGAGTGGTAACAGGAGGGAGCATGGACTTGTAAACTCTGTGGATTCAGATCTCAAATCTATCACTTTCAGTTTTGTGACTCTGGGAAAGTTTACTTAGCTTTTTTTGCCTGTGTTTCCTCATCTGTGAAATGGGGATAACAATAGTGCCTGCCTTATAGGGTGGTTTTAAAAATTGGGTGGGCCTCTGAAACAAATGTGCCTGGTCAGCACAGTGTCTGGCCCACAGTAATGGTTCTGTAGATGTAAATATCCTGTGAAGTAGAAGCAATTAGTGCAACATTTCAGATAATTACAAGATATTTGCTGGGTCATAGTTATCTTGTTTCAGGAGAACAAACTTGGGCTGATAAGGTAAGAAGTTAGACCAGTTTCACTTGGTGAAACATCCTGCAGAAGACTTGAGAGTTAGACTGGTTTGAATCCTGGCCCTCTGACCACCTAGCTCTTTGACCTAGGGCAAGTTGTTCTTTTATCTCACCTCCTCCCTCATGACATTTTGAGGTAGTTGCTAGTATTATCCTTATTTTACAAATGAGGTAACCAAGGCCCAGAAAGGATAAGTAACTTTCTCAGGTTACACAGTAGTGAGTCATGGGATTATGATTTGAACCTAGGCATTTCAATTCTCTGATCCGATCCATGATTGCTTTGATCTGAGCGCTCTTCTTGAAGGCCCAAATGGTAGTGACCTATTCTGTATTTTTTTTTTTAATAACTTTTAGAAACACATTACATGTTTTGTGGTTAACTCGGGATTGAACCCAATTTTATAAAATGAAGGTTTGTTTTTCTGGTTTTGCTTTTTTTGTGAAATTTAATAAGTATTTGAAATAGCAATTTGAAAACTGTTTTACTTGGACAAGTTCCAAGAATATTGTTTTTATTATAAGAGATGTTGATAAAGATACAGTAAATTTTAAAAAATACTTTAAATTTTTGGCACAATATAAGATGCAGTTTGTTTTCCCTATAGTTTTTATAGTAATATATGTTTCTAGTTCACTTTCCAAGTAGACAAGTCTCTGAATTAATGGCTTTTAACTACGTGAAAAAAAACTAGATGAAAAAAGCAACTGTTTTGTTAAGAATTGGCAAACTTTTGTTTAGATGGAGCAACTGTATAATTATTTGGTTCTACTCTTTGACCTTCAAGTTCCAGTTTTATACACACTTATAATTCATTGTTGTGGCTGAAAGAAACTTTCCCTCATTTTACAGATGAGAAACTGTAACTTAACTAAGACCACATAGAAAATTATCTTTTAAAAATGTGTGGACATGTGTATACACTTCATAAAATCGTATAAGGCATTATTATCTTACTGTTTGGATGAGTAGCCCATCCTGCTTATTGTAGGAGACCCTACCTAGGCTGGAGGAGACCCTTCTAAACACATACACGAATTTCCTTTCATCACCCCATCTAGGAATACTTCAAGTATGACATCATGCCTACTATAGATTTATCTAAAATTTACATGACATTGAAAAGTTAGCTCTCCTAATTCATTAAGGGGAATGCCCTTGGAAGACACATTCATATTTCTGATAGCTACATCTCTTTGATTTTTAGCTATTTTGATCAATCTTGTCTAGCTTGTACTTCCAGAAAGACATGGCCAAATTTATTATGTCATTTCTACAAAAAGAATATCTTCCTGTCATCTCTCAGGCTATTTTAAATTGTCTTATGCTAGAGACCTTTCTCTAGTATAAACACGGAAGATCTTTAGCTTAGGATTTTCCAACTACCAGGTACAAGATGACATTGTACAAAGTTAATATACCACCATAAAGTATACTAGTTAACTTGGACTGCTGTAACAAAATATCGTAGACTGACTTAAACAACAGGAATTTATTTCTCACAGTTTTGGAGGCTGGGAATTCTAAGATCAAGGTACTGGTACTTTCTGAGGCCTCTTCTTTTGACTTGTAGAGCCTTGTGTGCTCACATGACCTCTTATGTATGCTTGGGGGAGAAAGTGAGCAAGCTCTCTGGTGTCTGGTAAGGGCACTAGTCACATTGGACCAGGGCCCACCCACATGGCCTCATTTAGCCATAATCACCTCTCAAATGCCCCATCTCCAAATACTATCACGTTGGGGGTTGGGCTTTAACATGAATTTTAAACATTCAGTCTGTATTATAACAGTGATTAAGAAAATAGGCTTTGTCTCTTCTGTTGACTAGTGGATCATGAAAAATAAAAATAAAAATAGGCTCTGGAGTTTAACTGTCTGGATCTCTCACTTATTAGATTTGTATATGAATAACAAGCAGCCCTCAGCTGTGTTAATATTTAAACAAAATAAAATTGATAATAGTAAGTATCTTCCTAATGGTAATTAGGAAACTTTAAAAAAAAGTTTGGAAACTGATATTTGGACAATGGCACATAGAACTAACGTCGTCAAAGACCTGTGTATAATGACTTAGAATATTTTTCTTTCAAGAGAGACAACCTAGAAAGTGAGAGTAGCCGGGCATGGTAGCGCGCCTATAGTTCCAGCTACTTGGAAGGCTGAGGCGGAAGGACCACCAGAGCCCAGCAGGCGAGGCTGCGGTGACCAGGCCACTGCACTCCAGTCTGGGCGACAGAGTGAGACTCCAACTCAAAAAAAAAAAAAAAGTGAGAGAAAATACACAAATGTCAGACAGTGTTCTTCTAAATTGAACATATGCTAATAACAAAAGATTAAGCATAAGTAGTTATTTAGTCAGATTCATCTTTTTGATTTTTGGCTTGACTAGAATAAGATGATTTACCTATCTGAAAATGTGAGTAAAGGCTTTGGATGCAATATGTTAAATAGAACAGTATCTTAATGCTGCTTTGGTTTGTGAAGTTTCTTTAACATAAACAGGTTATATTGCTTCTTGAAAAATGATAGGTTCTGACTGGGTGAGAGTGGCTTATGTGCTTGCATTCTAGCACTTTGGGAGGCTGAGGCAGGAGGATTGCTTGAGCGTAGGAGTTCAAGATCAGCCTAGGCATCACAGTGAGACCTCATCTTTACAAAAATTAAAAAATTAACTGGGTGTGGTGGCATGTGTCTGTAGTCCCAACTACTCAAGAGGCTGAAGTAGAAGGATCACCTGAGTCCAAGCAGCTGAGGCTGCAGTGAGCTGTGATCTGCCACTGCACTCCAGCCTAGGTGACAGAGTTAAGACCCTGCCTCCAAAAAAAAAGGAAAAGAAAAGAAAAATGATAGGTTTTATGGATAGCATTTAATCAACTTTATAATATATATGATGATTTAACCTGATTTAATAGTACTACTTTTTCTAACTTTCTTTCAATCTTGAGCTTTTCTCTGTAGATAAAGTTTTTTGTTAACTCGTTACAAACTGAACCCTTGCTTGCTCCTCTTATCTTTAGTCTCCTTTCACCTGTCTTTATTTCTGCTGAGGTTATATTCTATTTGTTTTTCAGATGAGACCCTTTTTGCTCTTCCTGCTGCATCTGAGCCTGTGATTCGCTCCTCTGCAGGCAAGTTCTTTCTGCCAGCCTTTTATCCTCTGTAAATTCTAACTTTAACTCTATAGTTGTGTTAACTCTATGCAGAATAGTTTTGATTTACTAAAAATTAATATGGTTCCAAGAATGTTTTTCTGTTGAAAAAGTTGAAATCTGCATTTTTACATACTATGCCCCAGGGAGAAATGGGCAAAACCTGATTAATAATTGGAAATATTTAAGGAATTCTTGGACCCTTGATTTATATTTACATGCTGACCATTCTTTTTCTCTAAATAAGTTTACTTGAATATAACAAAAAAGACTTTTATGTAAATAAACACTGGTCTATAGCATTTAATTATCCAGTGCCCCTTCTTTTCTGTACTGTTAGTCAAACGCTTTCCACAAATCATCTTCTCTTCCTCTAAAACTAGTTAAAAGTAGCTTTTCTCAGTTGATAACACTTGAGGTTTTCTTGACTTGATTTTCATCTTTGCATAGCATGTAATTGCTCTGTAGCTATGCACATGTTTTAATGACAGTAGCTTAATATTTTCTATAATGAGTCAAGTCTACTTAATTGTTATTAATTAAATGCTATTAACATTTTATTGTAGTTAACAGTAATTCTTTACTAACACTATTTTGAATCTGTCATAAAACTTGTGTTAACTCTGAGAACACTGGCATTCTCTAACTTTCCTTTCTGTCCATGGTCACAGAAAAAATTATGGACTTGAAGGAGCAGCCAGGTAACACTGTTTCGGCTGGTCAAGAGGATTTCCCATCTGTCCTGCTTGAAACTGCTGCTTCTCTTCCTTCTCTATCTCCTCTCTCAGCTGCTTCTTTTAAAGAACATGAATACCTTGGTAATTTATCAACAGTATTACCCACCGAAGGAATACTTCAAGGAACTTTAAATGAAGCTTTTAAAGAGTTCTCAGAGAAGGCAAAAAATCCACTTGTAGATAGAGATTTAACAGAGTTTTCAGAATTAGAATACTCAGAAATGGGATCATCATTCAGTGGCTCTCCCAAAGCAGAATCTGCTGTAGTGGTAGGAAACTCTAGAGAAGAAATAATTGTGAAGAGTAAAGATGAAGAGGATTTAGTTAGTAATGACATCCTGCGTAATCAACAAGAGTTACCTTTAGGCCTTACTAAATTGGTCAAAGAAGAAGACAAAGTCATATCTCCAGACAAAACGAAGGACAGTTTTAATGAAAAGAGAGTTGGAGTAGAAGCTCCTATAAGGGAGGAATATGCAGACTTCAAACCGTTTGAGCAAGTATGGGAAGTGAAAGATAGTGGTAAGGGATATAGTGATGTGTTGGCTACTGGAGGTAATATAGAGAGCATGTTGGAGAGCAAAGGGGATAAAAAATGTTTTGCAGATACTCTTGAGCAAGCTAATCATGAAAAAGATAGTGAAAGCAGTAATGATGATACTTCTTTTCCCAGTACACCAGATGCTATAAAAGACCGTTCAGGAGCATATATCACATGTGCTCCCTTTAACCCAACATTAAGTGAGAGCATTGCAACAAACATTTTTCCTTTGTTAGGAGATCATACTTCAGAAAATAAGACTGATGAAAAAAAAATAGAAGAAAAGAAGGCTCAAATTGTAACAGAGAAGAATACTAGTACCAAAACATCAAACCCTTTTCTTGTAGCAACACAGGATTCTGAGACAGATTATGTCACAACAGATAATTTATCAAAGGTGAGTGAGGAAGTAGTGGCAAACATGCCTGAAGGTCTAACCCCAGATTTAGTACAGGAAGCATGTGAAAGTGAATTAAATGAAGCTACAGGTACAAAGATTGCTTATGAAACAAAAATGGACTTGGTCCAAACATCAGAAGCTATGCAGGAGTCACTCTACCCTGTAACACAGCTTTGCCCATCATTTGAAGAATCTGAAGCTACTCCTTCACCAGTTTTGCCTGACATTGTTATGGAAGCACCATTAAATTCTGTAGTTCCTAATGCTGGTGCTTCTGCAGTGCAGACTAGTTCATCACCGTTAGAAGCTCCTTCAGTTAATTATGAAAGCATAAAACTTGAGCCTGAAAATCCCCCACCATACAAGGAGGCCATGAATGTATCACTAAAAAAGGTATCAGGAATAAAGGAAGAAATTAAAGAGCCTGGAAGTATTAATGCAGCTGTTCAAGAAACTGAAGCTCCTTATATATCTATTGCATGTGATTTAATTAAAGAAACAAAGCTGTCTACTGAACCAACTCCAGATTTCTCTAATTATTCAGAAATAGCAAAAGGTGACCAGCCAGTGCCTGATCATTCTGAGCTGATTGAAGATTCCTCACCTGATTCTGAACCAGTTGACTTATTTAGTGATGATTCAATACCAGAAGTTCCACAAAAACAGGATGAAGCTGTGATACTTGTGAAAGAAAATCTCACTGAAACTTCATCTGAGTCAATGATAGAACATGAAAATAAGGAGAAACTCAGTGCTTTACCACCTGAGGGAGGAAAACCATATTTGGAGTCTTTTAAGCCCAGTTTAGATACCACAAAAAACACCCTATCACCTGATGAAGTTTCAGCATTGAGCAAGAAGGAGAAAATTCCTTTGCAGATGGAGGAGCTCAGTACTACAGTTTATTCAAGTGATGGCTTATTTATTTCTAAGGAAGCACAGATAAGAGAAAGTGAAACATTTTCAGATTCATCTCCAATTGAGATTATAGATGAGTTCCCTACATTTGTCAGTTCTAAAACTGACTCTTTTTCTAAATTAGCTAGGGAATACACTGACCTAGAAGTATCCCACAAAAATGAAATTGCTAATGTCCATGATGGAGCTGAGTCATTGCCTTGTTCAGAATTGCCCCATGATCTTTCTTTCAAGAATGTACAACTTAAAGATGAAGAGAAAATACCTGTCTCAGATGAATTTTCCAAAAGTAGGTCTGATATATCAAAGATGCCCTTACTGTCTCCAGATGTTTCTGCTTTGACCACTCAATCAGAGGTAGGCAGCATAGTTAAACCCAAAGTTCTCGCAAAAGAAGCTGAGAAAAAACTTCCTTCTGCTACAGAGAAAGAGGACAGATCACCATCTGCTATATTTTCAGGAGAGCTGAGTAAAACTTCAGGTAATCAATCTACACACTGTATTGTGCTTTCGTGTGCTCTTTTGTACTTAACCATGGAACATTCCACTACCTTTTGTGTTGTTTATAGTGTCTAATATATCACATTGATTTTAAAAAAGTCTTTTCCACCATCTCAGTTAAAGGTTTTAGTGCTTTTTCTACCCCTCTTGGCACTCAGTGCCCACCCTTGCTCTTAACTTTTCCATAGTTATTTTTTGGTCACTTTTATATTGTACCATGGAACTAGGAAATATTTTTGCTTATTAGAATTGGCCTCTATCCTTTTTGCTTCAGTATTTCTTGGTAGCATGAAGAGCAAGAGATATTAAAATATTTCAGAAGTGTTTTATTATATTTCATTTTTAAAGAAAGAATATTGCTAATGCATGTTTTAAGTATTTCAATGTAGTATAGTATTTTTCCAGTGGCAAGTGTAAGGTTAGGCATATTGGGTGTAGACATTTTGTTGAAAAGTTTAAATTGAGGTATGCTATTATGAATTCTTTTGAAAAGTTTTCTCATTCTTGAAACTACATTTTCCACATATCAATTTTCATATGTGTTTTTTTTTGTTTAACATTCTAATTTAGCTGTGTCTTCTATGAAAATATGTAGTGACTTATGGTTAATTTTCTGAATATACTTATGTATTTGAGATGGGTAAAACTAGTGGTAGGCAGACCAGTCTATAGATTGTTGCTATAATCTACAAAAGAGGAGATTATGAGCATTCAGGCAATAGAGTAAGCACGGAGACTAGGACTTGGTGTTTGATGAATGTGGGTATGAGGCACAAGGTGAAGAGGTAAAGGCAACTCCAGGAACTTTGAGTTCCTGGCATGTGCAAAGATATGGATGGCAGTACGAGAAACTGAGATGGGAAACGTGAGAGAAAAAATTGGGTTTAAGAGAAGATAAAAATTCAGTTTTGAATATGTTGGTATTGGGGCACCTTTAAGATATCCAACAAGTTATGGGTATTATACATAAAAAAGCTCTTGAGAGAGACCTTGGCTGTATTTGTTCTGGGTTTGGAAACAGGAATTAAAGCCTCAGATATCAACTAGGGAGAACCTAGAGAAGAGGAATCTTTAAAGGTGGTAGGATTGGTCATAATTATCAAATACTAAAGAGGGCATTTAAGATAAGGATTGAAAGTTTGTCAAAAAAGGAGGGAAGATTTTGGCATGACAGCAGCAAATGGTATGGTGTGCGTGGGCATGCTGGGGTTGAGTAGTGAATGGATATGCAAATGGATAGTAAATGTTGACTACTCTTGAGATGTTTGAGAACTTGGAAAAAGAATATTAGCAAGCAGGAGGGGAAAATATGGTGTAGAGGAAAGGTCTTTTTTTTAATTTAAAGATTGGAGTATTGTGAGTCTGATTACAGATGCAAACACAGTCAGAAGGGATAGGCTAAGCTTCCAAGTTCAGGTGGAGGAATTAGTCTTAAAGAGAAGGAAGGATACTGCTTTGCTTGTAGTGAATGGAAAGGAAAGTTTGGGTGTTGATATGCGTAGGGTTTTATGGCTGGAAGTTGAGGAAATTGCTTGATGGTTTATCTTTATTCCTTAAAGTAGTATGCTTGGTCACTTGCTGAGAATGAACTGGGACATACCTGGATGAAGAGGTCTGAAATACCTCTCACTAGGGA
Source organism: Cephalopachus bancanus (assembly GCA_027257055.1). Lineage (NCBI taxonomy): Eukaryota > Metazoa > Chordata > Mammalia > Primates > Tarsiidae > Cephalopachus > Cephalopachus bancanus. The sequence goes on along the minus strand of JAPVLO010000025.1, from coordinate 1,005,960 downwards.
AACAAAGGCCTTGCATTAAGAACTCAGCCAAGGTTGACGGATGGTCTGTATGGTAGGGTAGTTTTTCTTTAACTGTTCCAAACTACCTAGGTATGGGTTCAGAGAAGGTAGATGGTTGTATTGATTCAAGGTTGTGTTTTGCTAGGTGGTCCAGTAGAAGGACAGTGACTCAGGAGACTTGAGAATAATAGCAAGAGAGTAATTTGAAGTGATGGACTGTGACATCTAAGTTGAAGTATCTGAAGAGGAAGTTGATAGAGTAGAAGCTCAATGAATTCAAGCTCTAAATTAGGTCTAAAAACCAAGAGGACTGCAGTATGAATAAATGAGTGCCAGAATGCTAGGCGGTTATGGTCAAAGGATTTTGTGATTGTATGTGCTGGATGTTGAATTAGGAATTTCAAAGGAATAGCAGTTTAGGTTGGTTTCACAGTGGAGGTGTTTCACAGTGGAACGGGGCTGCAAACAGCTTCAAAAGTAGTTTATGAGGGAACAATAGAAAGAAGGGTCTGAGAAGCCCAGAGCAGCATGGTGATAATTGTGTGGGTAAAGAGCAAGGGGAGGTGGGATATGTGAGCAGAGTGGAAACACCTGTGGCCTCCCTTCTACACGCCCCCCCTTCCTCCCAGAACCTAAAGCTGTAGTTTTCTGAAAGATGGCAGCTCGAATTCCAGTATTTCCGGAATCAGCTGTTTCTTGAATTGATTTTTGTTAAAACCTAGGGATCTACAGCCTAATAGTTTAACCTTTGAAGGCTTAATAGAAAAAGAAAGTGTAAGCAATACTTGAGCATTCTCTTCTTAGAAAATATTTATTTATACTTTTTCTGAGAAAAAATTGTTATTCATGCCTCTTTGACTTAACTTTTTAAAATATTAACTATAATGGCAACACACTAGGGAGTAGAGAATTATTTGAATACACCAATATATATATCCTACAAAGTCATAAGAAGGAAATCCAGTGTTGGCATAATACAAACAATATGGGGTGACATGAGTTTTTGACTTGGCTGCACCACTCACAATCACTTTGTTTCTCTAGATGTCATTTTCCTTTTCTATAAAAGGAAAAGTTAGACTAGGTCCTTGTAACTTGATAATTTTAACAGGCATGTTACAGGTGAGTAGTTGTTGCCTTAAAGTGCTTAATCAAGCACTATGCTAGATTTTTTTATTTTTATTTTTATTTTTTTGTAGGGGAAGATGAAGACTAAGACAAAGTCTTGCCTTCTTTAAAGCAGCTAGTGGAGAGACACTGTTAAGGACATAGCTAACCATTGTGATATGTGTTACAGTGAGGGTAGGACTTCCCTATCTTCCTGAAAGTTGGGTCAGATGAACCAAAGTGCAGCAGTAGTCTGATAAAACATAAGGGAGGTTCTGAGAAAACATAAGGAAAGTCTACTCTCAGATTGCTTAAAAATGTTATACCATTTCTAATTACGATATACTTAAGTTTTTTAAAAAAAAATTCTCGGTCTTATACATACATTTAAATAAAAGCATCTGTAAGTGTTTAATAATAAATAAGATATCAATTTCCTCAGGTCATTTATTATCTCATTTGTTCTCCTTGTTTTCTTAAAAATGACTTTGTAAGTAGAAATCAATTTTGCAAGAGAGATGAGTGAGGTATTATGATGCAGATGTTAGTGCTTTGTTAATCTGGAAGGGGTACAGTTTTTCAAAAAAATAAATTCTAGTCTTCATAAAAATTTGCAACAAACTATTCTGAATATTGGAATATAAATGATGGTTTTTTTCCCCTCAATCCAAATTACCAATACTCATTGTTTTCTGTTTTAGTACCTCATTGTTCAGAAGCAGTTTTTAATGATCTAGGCCCAGCACTTTATACGTGTTCTTTATTTAATTTTTCTAAAAAACCTGTGGCTTCAGATTTATGCTTTGGATACCCATTTTGTTTAACTATTATTTATTGGCAAGTTAGTTTTTTGGTTTCCACTTAATTGAAAAATCCAGAAACAAAGGTATAAGGTAAAATATTCTTAATCTTGCATAATTATTAATCCATATAGAATAGAGTAATTCTCTATATGGGCCAAGATGGCAAAACTTCGGAAAGGAATAGTTAACTGACAGGCAGTACTACCACGTGACAGCTGAAATGTTTTTGTAAACTGGGCTCGGTGGCTCAGCCTGTAATCCCGTGCCTTTGGGAGGCTGAGGTGAGTGGATTGCCTGAGCCCGTAGGTTCGAGACCTGCCTGGGCAACTTGGCGAGACCTCATCTCTACAATAAAATCAAACAATTAGCCAAGCATGGTAGCGCGTGCCTGTAGTTCCTGCTACTAGGAAGGCTGAGGCGGAAGGATCACTGGAACCCAGCAGGTCGAGGCTGCCGTGGCTGGGAGCGTGCCACTGCACTCCACAGTCTGGGCAACAGAGTGAGACTCCAACTCAAAAAAAAAAAAATGTTTTTGTCAGATGATGTATGAAAGTTTCAGTTTGGCACAGGAACAAAAGTTAAAGGATATGAGTGTGTAATGATGGTAGTTGAAGGACCACTAACACATGCTAAAGGGGACGAGAGACTAGCTCTGCCTTGGGATAGTCTTCATGGAAGAGATAATTACATGAAAGTTACAAATAGCAAATGTGAATAAATGTGCACAAACCTGTTAGTTTATGTAAATATGATAAAAAGTTTTCCAGATCCTTTTTTTTTTTTTTTTTTTAGTGGATGTTATGGCCAGCTGGTAAATATACTTATTTGCAGCTAGGCATAGATGGGTTCATTGACTGGCCATGTGTGACTAAGTATAAGGAAACGTTTAGGTTTATTCAGAACTAAGCTGAAAAATCAATCTATGCTAGAGAGGGGTTTAAGATACATTAGTTGCTAAATTCTGATTAGAATTATGTCAAATAAAAAAATGCTGGTATCATGTAAGATGTTTTGTTTTATTAAGATGTTTTAAAGCTAATTGCTTTTTTTAAAGTTAACTTTTTATTTGAAAGTAACTTTAGACTTTTAAAAATAATGGAAACACAGAAGATAGTTCAATTATACTCTTCATCTAAATTTAACTATTTACATTTTACCCCATTTGCTTTATACTTTGTTATCTCTGTAGATAACTGGATGTGGACACATAAATATATTTTGTTTTTTTCTTGAACCATTGGAGAATAAGTTACACACATTCTGGCCATTTACCCCTAAATACTGCAAATAGGGATATTCTTTTTCATAACCTCAGAACAGGTATTCATTTCATAAATCTACATTAATACAATACTTTAAACATATTTACCATCTGTGTTCCAGTTTTGTCAGTTGACCTAATAATCTTTAATAGCATATTTTCTTCCTCTAGTTTAAGATCCAGTCTAGGACCAGGTAGGTATTACATTTAGTTGCCATGTTTCTTTTGGCTATTTAATCTGGGAATTTTCATTCTTATTTTTTCAATTTTTAAAAACCTGACACATAATTGTACATATTTGACCAGATAGATCAGGGTGATTAACATATTCACTATCTCAAACATTTAGTATTTCTTTGTGTTGAAAACATTCAGCGTTCTTCTTCTAGCTATGTTAATGTTAACCATAGTCATTCTGCAGTGATACAAGACAATAGAACTTATTCCTCCAATCTAGCTGTAATTTTGTATCCGTATCTCTCCTTGCTATTCTTTTCCCTACCATTTCCAGCCACTAGTGTCCCCTGTTCTACTTTTAACTTCTATAAGATCAATTTTTTTTAGCTTCTGCGTATGAATGAAAACATTGAGTGTTTAGCTTTCTGTTCCTGGCTTACTTAACATAAAATATCCCCCAGTTCCATTCATGTTGCCACAAATGACAGGATTTCAGTCTTTTGTATGAATGGATAGTATTCCATTGTGTATAAATACACCTTCTTTATCCATTCATTTGTTGTTGGATACCTGTTGATTTTCTTGGATATAAAGATTTTCTTTCCTTTGAATAAATGCTAAGTAGCGGGGTTGCTGGATCATATGGTAGTTCTATTTGTAGTTTTTTGAGAAACCTCCTTACTATTCTCCATAGTGGCTGTACTGGTTTACATTCCCACCAACAGTATGTACAGAGTTCCCTTTTCTCTGAATCCTTACCAGCATTTGCTTTTTTGTGAGGGTGGGGTGAGATGATACTTCATTGTGGTTTGGGTTTGCATTTTCTTGATTGATGCACTTTAAAAATCCATTTGTTTGCCATATGTATGTTTTCCTTGAGAAATGTCTGTTCAAATGATTTGCCCATTTTTTCATTGGATTGTTTGCTGTTGAGATGTTTGAGTTCCTTATATGTTCTGGATATTAATCTCCTGTCAGATGAGTAGTTTGCAGATATTTTCTCTTATTCTGTAGATTGTCTTTTCACTCTTTTGATTGTTTCCTTTGCTGTGCAGAAACTTTGTAGTTTAATATAAGCCCATTTGTTTATTTTTGCTTTTGTTGCCTGTACTTTTATTTTTTATTTTGAGTCGGAATCTCTGTAGCCCAGGCTGGAATGTAGTGGCATGCTCATGGCCTTGACCTGCTGGGTTCGGAGATCCTTCCACCTCAGCCTTTCAAGTAGCTGGAACCACAGGTGTGTGCCATCACACCTGACTACATTTTTGGTTTATTGTAGAGACAAGATCTCACCAAGTGGCCCAGGCTGTTCTTGAACTCCTGGACTTAGTTCTCTTGCCTCTGCCTTCCAAAGTCCTGTGAGAGCCACTGTGCCCAGCCTATTGCCTGTGCTTTTAGTGATAACTTTTTTTTTTTTTTCGGCTCAGTGTACTAAAGCATTTCTCCTATGTTTTTTTCTAGTAGTTTTATCGTTTGGGGTCTTACACTACCATTTGGGTCTTTTATCCATTTTGAGTTGATTTTTGTATAGAATGAGAAGTGGGAATCTATTTCATTATTCTGTATGTATATCCAGTTATGTATATCTGTATTTATATCCAGTTTTCTCAGCCTCATTTATTGAAAAGAGTGTCCTTTTCCCATTGAGTGTTCTTGGCATCTTTGTAAAAAAATCAGTTTACCATATATACGTGGCTTAATTTCTGGGTTATCTGTTCCGTTCTATTGGTGTGTGTGTATCCTTATGCCAGTACTGTGCAGTTTTGGTTACTACAGCTTTGTAATATGTTCTGAAGTCTGGTAATGTGATGCCTTCAGCTTTGCTCTTTTTGCTGAGGATTACTTTGGTTATTTGGGATCTTTTGTGGCTCCATACAGATTTTAGGATTTTTTTCCTGTTTCTGTGAAGAATGTCACTGCTATTTTCATAGGGATTGTGTTGAGTCTGTAGATTGCTGGCTAGTATCACTTTAATAATATTGATTCTTCTGATCCATGAGCATGGAATGTTTTTCCATTTGTTCATGTCCTCTTTAATTTCTTTCATCAGTGTTTTGTAGTTTTCTTTGTGGAGGTTTTTCACCTCTTTGGTTAAACTTCATAGGTTTTTCTGGCTTTTTTCTTTTCATTTTAAGCTATTGCAAATGATATTGCCTTCTTGATTTTCTTTTCAGTTCATTGTGTGTAGAAGCACTACTAATTTTTTGTATATTGATTTTGTATCCTGAACTTTACTGAATTTTTTATCAGTTGTTTTTTGGTAAAGTCTTTAGGATTTTCTAATGTAAGATCATGTCATTTGCTAACAGGGACAATGACTTCTTCTTTCCAATTTTGATGCTTTTTATTTCTTTCTCTTGCCTAATTTTTCTGGCTAGGATTTCTCATTTTCATCCTCTGTCTCTTATAACATTAACAGTTTCTCCCCATTTAGCAGGTTCTTAATTGAAAATTTTAAGAGGCTGAGAAAAGAAGCTGAATTCTTCTTACTTTACCTGGAAAGGGAAGGCTACCATTATCTGGAAACTCTTCTAAGCCTCAAACACTGTCACATATTTATTTCATTTAGTCTTCACCATAATCTGAAAGGGAACCATTTTATAGATGATTAAAAGGAAAAAAAGTCTAAAGATGTTAAGTAACTTTCTCAAATTCACATAGCAAATTACATAATAAGCATAATATTTTTGAGCTTCTTCTGTTGGGTTAGCTTCTTATTTATATTAGTTGTTATCCATTTTCATTGGGTTAATTTCTTATTTATATTAGTTGTTATCCATATTCACAAGGATTATCTTATTTACAGCAGATGAAGAACTGTGATTCCAAGGATTCCAGGATCTGTCTCTTCTCAGTTGTTTCCCCATTTTCGAATGAGCAGTTATTGTTCTAACTTTCATAGACAATCGGTGTGCTGCTACTTTTATCACTTTTCTGTTGTGTTGGATTATTAAAGCAGTGCAAGACATTTTAAGAAGTCATTTTCTCACATGTTCCTCCATATATTGAAGTAGATAACTGCTGTTTATGTTGTTGGTAGCCATTGGTAAAGAAAGGTCTGTCATCCAAACCACTGAGATTCAATGTCAAGCAATATTAAGTCAATATTAATGATAGTGATCACTTAATATATGTTACTTGGTTGTTTGATTCGTCACTAGTACCCAGAATATTTACAGTTCATAATCAAGATGTAGATTGTGTCTTGCTGATCTGTTGAAACTATTGGTGAGTAAAGTAAACCAACCACAAGTTGATTTTTCATTATACTTAAACTATGTGATATCCAGGATTAACCAAGAAGTATTGCCATAATAAAATAACTCACTCAGAAAAGACCTGTTTATCTAGGTAAAGAATTTAAAATGATGTTTTGCAAACTTATATGTACTTCTTACTTATGTTTATGAATGAGAGCATTCTTTTGATATTTTTGTGATGCAAAATATTTTTCTAGTTTATAAAATTTAAAAACTTGAGCTTTCTTACTAAAGCATTGTAGATACTAATAATATTTTAGTGAAAATATATTTTTAGTGAGAAATATATTTAGAACACTTTTTAATAGTTATCAGTTGAACTTTATTATTATGGTAAGTAATCTGATAAAAGCAATTTAAGTACTATGAAAAGTTAAAACTTAACAAATTGAATAGAATACCTTTAATTGCAAGGCTGTTAATAATTGTACAGTGTAACTACATTAAAACCTGCCTATTGTTAGTAAAGGAAGCAATTATGTTTACTTATAACAAATGAGATTATTAAGTTGGCGAGAACTTGTTTAGTGTTTACTATGGCTATGGGTTTAAGACAGATTGAAAGTATGTACAATAAAAGATACCACTAACTATGATGTTAAAATAATCATAGTTATTATATCATCATATTAACTATGATGTTAATTAAGTTAAAATAACTTAATTTTGGATATTTTATAGACCTGAGTTATAATCCTAGCCTTTTCACTGATTAACTGTATGATCTTTGGCAAATGTTTTAATCTATTTGAGCTTTAGTAATTTTAGTAGTAAGGATTTCTCCTAAGGACTTGCTAATTATTAGTGAAGTCATGGCAACAGTTTATGAAGCAGTATGAAGTATAATGCATCTTCATTGTACAAATTTGACAACTACAGAAAATCATTGAAATAAAACCAAAATTTTAAAAATTGTGTTACCCAGACATGATCATTGTTGATTTTTTTTTTAGAATATATTCTTCCAGTCAGTTTTCAGTGCTTAGGTGTATTTTTATGAATGTAATTAAAAAATGTGTTTTGCAGGATTGGGATTATACTCTACATGTTGTTTATAAGCTTTAAGAAATATAACAGTGTCATATGATGCAGATATCTACTTGTTTTTAAATATTCTGCTTCCTTTTAAAAGCTTAGCGTTCTCTAGTGTGATATGTTATCATTTAACCAGTCACTTTGCTGTTGTTGTTCCCTTGTTATAAATAAGAAAGTTAGTTTGTTCCTAACTTTCTTATTTATAAATAATGCTGTTATTAACCTCTTCATATTAAAATGTTTTACCTCTCCCTGAGTTGTTATTTTCCATAAATTATAGGAAATAAAAACCTGGGTCAACCAGTGAATATTTTTAATAGTTTTGACAAAAATTGACTACCAGATAAGTTGTACTAATTTTTACAAACCCTAAAACAAGATAAGAAAACACCCATTTCTCTACTGTCACCAACTCATATTATTATTTTTTGACTAATATTGCCACATTATACAAAATTAAGTAAGTACAATGACAGGAAGACTTCTTCCTCCCTCTGTTGCCTAGCCACCTAGTGCTCCTTCCCAGAGTTAACCTGCTATGGCTTATTCTTTAAGTATTCTTTCTGACATTCCAGACATATATTTTTGCTTTTTGAGTTGGAGTCTCACTCTGTCGCCCAGGCTGGAGTGCAGTGGCATGCTCACGGCCACCCCAGCATTGACCTGCTGGGCTCTGTGATCCTTCTGCCTCAGCCTTCCAAGTAGCCAGAACTACAGGTGCGCTACCACGTCTGGCTAATTTTTAGATATATTGTAGAGGCGAGGTCTCGCCAAAGTGTCCAGACTGGTCTTGAAGCCATGAGCTCAGGCAATCCCCTCACCTTGGCCCCCCCAAATGCTGGAATTACAGACTTGAGCCACCGCGCCTGGCCCCAGACATACTTTTTAAAAACCTTTACCAGTTTGGCAGATGAAAGTGGTATCTTGCTATTTTGATCTTTGATTATTAGTGATTGTAGACGTGTTGGCTATTTGGATTTCTTTTGTGATTTGCTTGTTCATACTCCTTGCCCATTTTAAATATAGGTGTTTAATTTTTTTTCTGATTTTGAGTTTTTACATAAAGTATGTAAACTCTTGTATTAAAAATTTTCTCTGAGTTTTCTAAAAGACTTGTTTTAGTTTACATTTTTCAGTTTTCACAAAGGAAAATTTATACTTTTAAATTTACTTATTTATAGTTTTATTTTTACATGTAATACTGATCTATTTAAAGTTGATTCTGGATTCTGGTTACAGATTATTTTATCTCACATGCCTTTTGGTAGTGGTTTTTTTCTTGTTGCCATCATACGCTGATCTAGTTCCTTAGTGCTAGGCAACAGTCCTATAGGAAAAGCCAGAAAATTGAGGGCACCATGTTTGCCAGATTTCCCACCATGGATTGGGTAATCAGCTGTAGAGTTTGGGTGTTGGTGCCATCTAGTGTTGTAGATAGAAAACCAGATCTATAGAAGGATCAATATTGACCTTATGGGGTAAATTCAGTTGGACAGAGAAATTTAGTGAGTTGTGGGTATCTGTTTTGTACTAACAAATAACTTTAAAAATGATTTTACAAACAATTTTGAGTATTGACATCTTGTACTTAACCAAACAAATGCTTGAATCATGCTGTTTATAAACATGAAATGACATTAAGTATTCCCCCAAACCGTGTCCTTTTTTGAAAAATTAAAGTTTAAAAAGATCTATTCAGAGCCTAATAACTATGAATTTCTGAAATTCTGAATTTTAAAATGCTATGGATCTCTAGTAATTGTATACTTATTTTAGATTATAGTATAAGAAGTGAACATATTTACTTCGTTTTCACTGATAGTAGTACTGTCAGTTTCTCTATGGATTTTAGTTTTTTTTAGCAGCTTATATGAAATGGTTTATAGATTTTAAAATGCTAATTCCTGGTTATTTTAACTTGTACTGTCCTTCATTTTCTAGACTAAAGTCTTTCTCCATTTCTTAAGATTTAATTCAGTAGTTAAAGTTGAAGTGTTATAATTTAGTCCATAGAGGGCATTATATTACAGCATATAGTAGGGTTTTAACATTGTTTAATTCCTTTCATGTTTCATTTCATACCATTGTATGAGGAATTAAATTTTAAAATAAGTTTAAAAGAGCTATAATTGTTTCTTATTTCAAAAAAAGATTTCTGCTCTCTATGGAAAGTAGAAATAATTATTTTAGCTATCAAGAACAGTATACAAGCAATCTCTAACTTAGAGAGTAGCATTTTTAGTTTGAATGACTACTTTTCCCCCTTACATCTCTAAGTATTGTAAACAAGACAAACAAAAAAAAACTTGAGTTTTTCTTGGATTTAGAAGTAAAAGAAGGAAAGAAATGAAAAAAAGAGGATTATCTTAGAAGAACTGGCTGGAGTGGACTCAGTGCCTTGCTGCTGCTGCCTATTCAGCTCTGCTGTTTGAAGTCTCACCAATTAGATATAAGCCAAAAACAACCACCCCAACAACAAAAAAACACACACACGGTTTCTTAGAGGGTTATAGAAGAGTTTTTTTGTTTAGTAGAAATTTATATAACTCCTATTTATGAAATAATATTGCACTAAGAAAATGAGAATTTTGATTTGTGAGAAGAGAAACTGAGTGTGGGTAATTTTAGAGCAGAGAACCCTTTGGAAAGGAGTTAGGGATATGTTTGGAAAAGTTTTTTGTCTTTGGTTTTTGTCATGCTGGGAGAGGGGTGCTGGGAATGTAAAGGTTGAGAGGAGTGGGAAATTGCCAAATCTGAACTTGGAACAGTTTATTTCAAAAGGTCTTTGTAAGGCTGATTTTTGAGTACAGGAAAAGGAGAACATTTCCCCCTTCCCCATCCTCTCCTCTCCACATACATACAGCATGCAATAGGGCTTAGAATTCAGACAACACTTTTATTTACTTGCATTTTATATTAAAGGATTTTTCTGTGATCTCTCCTTTGGGAGCCTTTACTTTTAAGGGAAAGTAATTTCCTGTTTCCAATAATCAAAATACCATTTTGCAAGTTTTGGGATGTATGTGCTCTATTTGAACGTTGTCCTTGAAAGAATTTTTAATTTTTAGAAATAAAAAATATTTGAAGGAAAACAAAATAAATGAAGATAAATTTTTTTGACAGATTTATGTTCTTTGTTTATTTGACCTACTGAGTTGGAAGTTCAGTGTGTAATAGGACTGATAAACTATGCATATATAAATTTTTCCCAGCTGGAGAATAATATAACTTTATAGCAAGGCCAATAGTTTATGTATGTGTGGTGGGACAGTTGTGTTTAGCAAGGTATTGCCCTGAATTGAATGACTTAATATTTGAGCTTTCTTAGTTATGTCTTATATGTCCTGTCCTCTTGTAGTGTGACTCTTATTTTTAGCATAATAATTGTAAATAGCTAGAACTTGTGCAGTGCCTACTTTTTGTCATGTGCTGTCCTAAAGCCTTATGTATACACTAACTCATATGATCTCTACAATAAATAAAAAATGAGCCAGGTGTGGTAGCGCACACCTGTAGTTCCAGCTACTTGGAAGGCTGAGGCGGAAGGATCGCCGGAGCCCAGCAGGTCGAGGCTGCGGTGGCCAGGAGCGGCCACTGCACTCCAGTCTGGGTGGCAGAGTGAGACTCCAACTCAAAAAAAAAAAGATCATCACAATAAACGTAGCTCATATGGCTTTATGTTTTTAATTAACGTGTCTCATACCAGTTTATAAAATTTAAGCTCCTTTTTTTTTTTTTTTTTGCACAGTTTATCAGAGTTTTAAAAACTCTAGCCGGGCTCGGTGGCTCAGCCTGTAATCCCACCCTTTGGGAGGCCGAGGTGAGTGGATTGCCTGAGCCCGCGGGTTCGAGACCCGCCTGGGCAACTTGGTGAGACCTCATCTCTACAATAAATCAAAAATGAGTCGGGCGTGGCTGCACGCGCCTGTAGTTCCAGCTACTTGGAAGGTTGAGGCGGAAGGATCGCCGGAGCCCAGCAGGTCGAGGCTGCGGTGGCTGGGAGCGGCCACTGCACTACAGTCTGGGTGACAGAGTGAGACTCCAACTCAAAAAAAAAAAACTCTAGTTGAAAAACTAAGAAAGAAATGCAAAATGTCCATTGATTTCCATGAACTAGTTTCCTGTACACTTGTAAAGACCATAAAAAAAACAAAGAATTGGCTATCAACTATGTAGAGTTGACATTCTTACTGAACTTCAGGGCTCCTATTTTGACTTTTAATCTGCCAGAGGTGCTTTTGAATATGTTTAATGTTTAGCGGAATGGGTATGTATTATTACACATTCTTGCTACCCTCAGACTTTTTAAAAAAATTGTTAAACCAGATCAAGTCTTTAGGTGCTAAATATCTTTATCTTAAATCATTTTTCTTCTACTAGTGTAGTTATCTCTGACTTGGAAAAATAGCATTTGGGCACTGTATTTTGAGTTATTTTATTTTGCTGCTTACTATGTATTGGCTTTCAGTTTTAAGAAAATACTATCCTGAAAGTATTTTGTACTCACTGAATAGTTTGGAATTCCAAACTGTTATGTGGAGAGGCCATTTTCAAGCCATGATATGACTTGGTGACAGGGTTCTCAAATAACACATTATGCAAGAGTTCAGTGAATAAAGTTTAAAGTTAAATATTAACTCTTAAGCTGAGAATACTGGACTGTCTTTAAAAATTACTTCCCTTTATGCTTAGATTTGGACAGGCGGATAGGGAAAGAAAAGAATCATTGGTATTCAGGCCACTTCTAATGCTAAGAATTTTGCAGCATTTTGCAGCTCACACAGTTTTATGGCAAGCTCCATAAATATCATCCGTGTCTCATTGCAGCTACACAGTCTTAGGAAGTGTGTAACTTTTGTACATTGGCTGCATGTAATATGTAGCCAATATACAAAATAGCCAATATACATTTTAAAATATTTTAGCTGATTTGTCATTATTGCCTTTTCTGCTTAGACAGATAGTAGCATCAGGTAAAGTGGTTGTGGAACATTAGTAAAGACACTACACTGGATTGAATATCAATTTTATAAAGCTGAACACATTTTAGAAATACTGTATACAGATTTGTTTTTATATTTATCATTAAACTTCTAGCTTTTATGTCATTTTCCCAAGGCAAATGATATAATTAGCACATGAGTATTTCTCCTCAGGCTAAGAATCTATTAATAGTGTCTGTAGTGGTGTCTGATAAATATTTATTGAAAGATTGAGTTGGAGCAGGTGATGATTAAGAGTAAGTACATAACAGTAAGTCTCTGAATTTCCATCATTGTAAAAGAGGAAAAAAGAGATTAGAAAGTTTAGATTGCTGAAATTGAAAACTTTTCTATTACGGTAATATGCTCAATAAACAATAATTTGACTTTGATTTTCTGCTTATACCCTCATAGGGTTCAAAATGCTGAAAGTTTTAAGCCTTAATAAACTTAGTAGAAATTAAGAAGAGACTCATCCTTCCCTAAGCTTGAAATGTAAGCTATTACCCTTGTTTGGATCAGTCCATTTTTATCTTGTTGGATAACCATTAATTTTAGAATTTTAAATGAAACGGAACACCAGCGGCGTAATTCAACCAATCCATTAAAAAACAAAAAGGAAAGAAAAGAAAACTGCATATGGCTTTAAGTGCATTTCAAATATATTCAGTGGCTAGCTCTGTCATAAGAACCCTCTTTTCCTTTATTTTTTTGGTTACCTGCTCCTTCCCCTGCTAATGCAGCTCCATTTGGTACGAACAACAAGCAAATGATTAGAACAATCAACAGATAGAAGGAAGGCATTAATGCCTGAGTCTTAGTAGCCTAGTTACAGATTGCACTGCGTCAGACTGCTCCACACCCAGAAGACGTCAGGTGACCAGTCCTGCTGCAGTTTTGCAGCAGAGGAGACTGCAGGCTTCGGTTGAGGAAACGGATATTTCATGTCTCAGGGAGTAGATTTTTGTAGTTACAGCTTTTTTGTTGGTATGCATAATTGGTAATTGCAGCTGCAGGGCAGATCGTGACAAGAGATGGACGGTCAGAAGAAAAATTGGAAGGACAAGGGTATATCTGCTTTTTAATCTTTTATTCAGTTTTTATATGTGACCAGTAACATATTTCTGTGAATAAGCGTTACATTTAGTTATGTTTTGGATTAAAAGTGAAACTAAGGAAAGGTGTAAGGATAAAGGATTAAAACAGCTGTCTCGTGTTTTTATATTTGGTTGTATACTAGAAAATGTCATGCTGTTCTGTGTCACTGGCATTTGGTTTAAGCTTTTCAGTCCTCTCGTTTAGGTCCTAGTTGCTAATCTTGCACATTGTGAACAATATAGTTCTAACATTTCATTTGTTGGTCACTTTGGTGTGGTAAATATACATTGCTATCTTTGTATTTCATGATGACATATTTTTAAAAAGCTTTCTTGGTGTAGTTGAAATTCTATCCGAAGGCTTGTAGGTAGCAAGATACTGCGTTTGCAATAAGCCTCTTTTCTCTTTTGGAAATCTGACTTGAACCTTTAAAATTATTACCAACTTCCTTTTAATCGGATTATATTTATATATTTCTTGAAATCATTCAGATTATACACAATGTAATTATACAGTAATTTTAAATGTATGTCTATATTTAAGTCTCTAACCTTTGTCCTTGTAATAACCAATCAGTGATTTTGATCCCTTTTCCTCCCCCTCGAAAGCCCAGATCCTTTCAAATCTCAGTGGATCATTGTATAAGAATTTAAGCCTGTAAGTGGTAAAATGTCGACTGGAATGAATCTCTTAAAACTGTGTTATTATGTAGGTGGTTAAATACGCCTTTAAAAAAAAGAGAGAAGGTGGTAGGCTGCGTATCTTGTAATAATCTTAAAAATTATTCGAGCTATTTTTAAGTAGCCTAAATAGACATTCTCCATAAGCAGTTTTTTTCCTGACTACATTCAGGTTTTATATATATTTTCTAAAGTTATTTCCTTTAAGAGCAGGATTAGTGACAGTGTTTTTAAAAGCAATATGTGGAGCTAATCACAGTAACTTTTACAACATTCTTTTAAAAATCGTTTAATAAAGACATGACGGAAAGGTGAATTTAAGATTAAGATCATATGGAGACTTTGGAAAGATTTTATAGTTTGCAACTCGAAGAATAGAAAACAATCTAGCTTTGGATTTTTATCTTTATGGTTTCTTTACATGTGAACTTAAGAAAAGGATTTTTATTTCTTCATCCTTGTAGCTATTTGAGTTGCAAAGTGAAAGCTTAATTGATACATGGTGGCTTTTGCTAAGTAAAAATGATACTAGTGATGATAACTACAGTAAATATAGGCTTTAAAAATAGGTGAAAAATCATCACCCATTTAGCAACTGTTAAGGCCCTGTATGAATAATTTAAATCTTAGATCATTTAATAACATCTTACGTTCTTTATTTGTTGAAGTAATTTAGCAATATTTTAAGGCAGAAAAAATTATGATCCAGTGTATCTCATATTTTACCAGAGATTTGTTAGATTATTTTCAGGTACCAAATATAAAATCAAATTTACTTCTGAGTGTCTCTGGGAATCCTTATTTTATATGTAAGTGGAATGGCCTAATATTTTTTAGTACTTGTCTTTGGCCATTTCAGTCAGTAAGACTATTTTTACCTATTCTGATTCAGTAGTTAGATTATATTTTAGTGTTTTCTTTATCAACAGCTAATTTTAATGTTATAGATTATAGAGTAGGATTTAAATTGGAAAACTGAGATGCTAAGACTGCCATGGAATGAGTATTTCCTCATTTAAGAAAAAACAGTGTGACAATAGAAGAAGGAACCTTATCTAGGGTCTAGGTAAAATTTAAAAATATACTTAGGGGTTTTTCTACTGTATTATCTTCTTCTTTCTTCCCCCTAACCCCCACTTCCACTCCCAGTATAGTATGACAGAGGTGAGAGATGACTCTGATTTAAAAGATAGGAGTGTTTTTGTGTGTGTATCTTTGCTGATAAACTGTTATTTAAGCCGTTTGATCTTTCAGGCTAAAACCAGCATTAATACTTTTTATTTTTTTATATAGTCTTTCAATTTTCTTTTTTTCCTTAGTAGGATACTTATGAAAAATGAAATTTACATAGCATTTGATTATTGGCGTTATATGGAAAACTTTGATTATTAAGATAGTCAAAAGATTTTGAGGAGCTTAAGATAGAAAATGGGTAAGCTTGGATGTTTGAGTGGGGTAGGAGTATGATGTAGCCACTAAAAAGGTATAATTGAGACAGTAAATAGAACTTTCTAAATAAAACAACATATAGGACAGTAGTTGAAAGATAAGATTGGTGTGGTCAAAGAATACAGAAGATTTGGAAGCTCTAGATCAGGTTTTCTCAAAATTCTCTGTAGGTGAGAATCATCTATTGCTTCTTTAAAATAAAGATTCCTGTGATCCTGACCTACCAAATCAAATTATATAGGGCCTGGCAATCTGTATATTAAGCATCCTTGTGTAATTCATGTTATAAGCAGACATATTTGGGAAACATTCATCTAGGTTTTTAAGTCTCACTTCTGGTGTATTTCTCTTTTGTCCTGAGTAAGAAACTTACTCCTTTCATCTTTAGTTTCCTCATTTGCATGATTTCCAGGGTTCCAGTTTTGAGGTTCTTTGGTTTTATAAAAAGATACTCTGGGTCAGAGTGCAGAAAACATAGAGTGTTGGATTTAATCATAAAGGAAATAAAAAGGCTTTGGAAGCTTTAAAGTAGGGAGTGATAAATGATAGCAGTTTTGAAAGATTAGTGTGGGGTGCTAAGATTAGTTGGAGGAGAACCTAGGGGCAGACCAGTTAGGATGACTGTAGTTGTGCTCAGACTTAAAGCAAGTAGGCTGGACTTTGGCTTGAAATAGGAATGCAAAGGAAGTGACAGATTGAGAAACCTACTGAAGGAATACTTGATATTTGGCATTGATTGGGTGAGGGAGCAACTCAAAGGACAACATGAAGTTGTAATCAGTGTGAAACATTGGTAATGTTTTAGTATCAGTAGATACTAAAGTAGATAGATACTAAAAGCAGTAGATACTAAAGTAGATAGAAAAGATACCAAGTTGGGTTTAGATGCTTTTGATTTGAAATGATAGAACATCTCTGAAGCTCAGATAAATGACAGGTTTAATTATGAAGAATTGGGAATCAAATGCAAAAATGAGGCAGATGAATACTGTGAGGAATTGCATAGAGATATTTGGAGATTAAGAAAGGAAAGCCTAGAACCTACATTATGAGCATATGGGGCACCAGAAAAAGATGAGAAAGTTATAGTCAAAGCAGTAAAAAAAAAATAAAAATAAAAAAAGAATAGTGTAGTTTCACTGATATTAAGTTGGGAGTGAATTTTCAAGAAGGAATGGGCAAATAAATGCTATAGAGAAGCTGGTTGATATGACGATTGAGAAATGGATGTGGATCCTGTTAAATTTTAGGAGTAGATGCAAAACTGTCCTTTATTGTTACTGGTGCTTCTTGGATTTGGCAATTAATGTGCTATAGTGACCTTTGAGAGAGGTTCTGTAGGATGGGAAAATAAATGTATCGAACATTAAAATTATCTCAAGACAAAGTTTTGGCTGTGGACCATCTCTGGAGCATACTTCCTTGAAGAGGTTCTTGTAGGGCGCTCTGATCTTTACTTGTGGTAAACCACTTTCAATTTCTTTGAAAGCTTCAGGTTCCTCAGTAGGGTCCAGTTGTACACACATACTGACATTTCAGTAGAGAGGAGCCAGAGGTCTTTGCTTGAAAGTTCTTACTTCTCCTTGGGAATGCCAAAAAAATGCCTAAGGGAACTTTGGCATTAACCTATTGAGACACCTACTGATTGGAGGAAGGCCTCTGCTTTCAATTCTAAACTTAGCTAAAACCCTGTATTTAGGCAGTCGTTAGATATTTTTTCTAGATCTTGGATTAGTACTGAAGCACTACATATATATGTGTTGTAAAAAATTTAGAAGGTATGTAGAAGAATAAAACTATCACATCACACAGAGAATGGTTTTGGAATGTCTTTTTAACTGTATGTTGTAGAGTTATGTGGTACATTTTGTTCAATAATATTTTTTTCTCTCATTAAATGGGGAATTATCTTTCTATTTTTTAAAATATCCTAGATCATTTTAATGACTTCAATATTCTGATCCTATAGAGTTGAGTAATAAGTTACTCCTAAAGTTTTATAAGTTCAGGTTGAGCATCTCTAATCCAGAGATGTAAAATCCAAAAATCTCCAAAATCTAAAACTTTTTGAGCACCAACATGATGTCACAAGTGGAAAATTCCAAAAGTACTTAACACAAACTTTGTTTCATGCACAAAATTATTAAAAATAATGTATAAAATTACCCTCAGGCTAAATGTATAAGTTATAGATGAAACATAAGTTAATTTCATGTTTAGAACTGTGTCCCACCCCCAAGATAGCTCATGTATATGCAAATATTCCAAAATATTTTAGATTCCAAAATAATCTGATATCCAAAATATTTCTGGTTTCAAGCATTTTGGATAAGGAATACTCTACCTATAAAAACAATGCTAAGATGAATATAATTAAATATAGAGCTTTGTTCTTATCCATGATTATTTCCAAATTGCTGGATTATCTTATTTAAGCTTTGGATGCCAGTTACAAAACTGCACCCAGAAAGATTGTACAATGTATTATTTTGAGCAATGAATAGGATTGTCTGTTCTGGAACTGTGGCTAAGGTTAATAGTATGTATTCGTTTCTGATAGTTTTAACCCTAAAATAGCTATTTTGTCAGTGTTAACTAGTTAAATTACTTGATAAGAACTAGCTTTGTATTAAAAAAAAGTAAACATGCAAATGTTTTCTGATGTATATAGTTCAGAGTCTTGTATGGATAAGTAGTGGGAGCAGCAATGAAGATAGCCTTTTTGCCCAAGTCTGTGTACTCCTAATTCCTCACTAGGACTCCTAAATGGTCTTTCTACTAAATTCCGTGTTTTACAGTCAAAGTAAAATTAATCTCCCTAAAGTGCATCTTTTTTTTTTTTGAGTTGGAGTCTCACTCTGTCGCCCAGACTGGAGTGCAGTGGCTGCTCCCAGCCACCACAGCCTCGACCTGCTGGGCTCCGGCGATCCTTCCGCCTCAGCCTTCCAAGTAGCCGGAATTACAGGCATGTGCTACCACGCCCGGCTGATTTTTTGATTTATTGTAGAGATGAGGTCTCCCTGCCCAGGCGGGTCTCGAACCCGCGGGCTCAGGCAATCCACTCACCTCAGCCTCCCAAAGGCGCGGGATTACAGGCTGAGCCACCGAGCCCGGCTTAAAGTGCATCTTTAATCATGGCACTTAAGGAGTTTTCCTTTACTTTCCAAATTAAGTTCACACTGTCTATTCCTGGGACTTTTCAGAGGCATTCTATACTTTTATCATCTCAACTCCCATTACTCCCTGTCTCCAGCCACATTGAAGGACTTGTCCTTACACATGCCTGTTCTTCGCCTTTGCTTGTATTTTTCTCTTTACCTGGAATGCCCTTTCCATTTTATTTTGCTCAAGTAGTTCTTATCAAAGACCGAATTCTCCCTGAGATATCCACTAATCCTCCCTGATTGAGGTAATCCAGCATTCCTCAAAACTCCCTTCTCTTGGTTTTCATTTTGTACCTTCTGTTACAGTTATTTTTACATATGTATCTTGGCTCTTTTTCCAGCCTGTAAATTTTTTGAAGGCAGAAAACAGTGGTGGCTTCATCATTATAGGTCTCCTCATTGGCTCTGTACAGCTTCTTAGGAAAGGGAGAGAGAGAGGTCAAAAACTCCGTTGTTCAGCCAGGTTTATGTCTGATCTTGAACCGATGTAAATTTTTGGAAATTTTAAAAATGTGTTTTCAAGTAGGAGAACTTAGAAAAGGGATTCACTGCCTTTCTCCTTCAAGGAGCAATTATGTAACTTAAAGAACTTTTACAAATTCAAAATTTTTAGATTATACCTGCAGACAAAGTATTTTATTAGCCATTTATTCCAACTTTCTTATTTTACTGACAAGGAAACCAAGAAAACTGAAGAGATTAAATTATTTGTCATAGCCATGCAGCTGGTAGCATAAAGCGTTTGTTTTTATTTTATAATTTATATTTGTACCTGTACAACCAAAGATTGAAAAATACAAAAGCTAAGATTGTCCATGTTTTGATATTTTATTCATGCTTAGTCTAGCTGTGGCATCTTATTGATATTTTCACGACATATTTCTTTTATATGGTCCTCACTCTGCAATAAAAATAGCTGTCACATTAGTCATAAAAGAAAGTAGTTGTGGTTAATTGTTTAGTACAAGTATTGTCAAAAGGTTAAATCTAGTGGTAACTCCCTGGGCCAGGAGAATAATTTCTCTTCCTCCTCAAGGACTGGATTACATGCTTGAATGTAGGAAGAATATCCAGGCAGTGAATAGAATCCTTAAGTTTGTTCTCTGGGTATTTCCTAGGTTCCCTTTTTATTTACAGTCATCTCAGTAGCTGCTGGGGATTTTTCCAGCCCTCCCCTTCTGCACCAGATACCAAAATCCATAGATGCTAAAGTCCCTTATATAAAATTGTGTAGTATTTTCATGTAATCATCTCTAGGTTATCTATACTAATATAGTGTAAATAGTTGTTACACTCTATTGTTTAGGGAATAATGACAAAAAGAAGTCTGTACATGTTTATTTTATTTAATTTTTTAGAATGCAGGATTTATTGAGGACAGAAAAGCTCCCACAGTGGGAGGGGACCTGAAAGGGTTGCCCCTGTACATGTTTAGTGAGATAGTTTAGTAAAGACACAACCATCGTAGGCCTAACTACATGTTCCAGCCACAGTTGATTGAATCAAGATGTGGAACCTGCAGATGTGGAGGGCTGACTATATCAATGTGATTCCATCTCTTGCTAGAATTTGAGCTACAGAATGACTTTTAGACAGCGCTTTTCTTTGCATCTTTGGAGTAGTATTCTAAGACCCAAATTTTCTATTTATTTCTCTGCTTTATCATGGGTAAGACTGGCTTATATTGTGTGTGTGTGTGTGTGTGTGTGTGTGTGTGTGTGTGTGTGTGTGCGTGCGTGTTTTAATCTGCTTCATGACTTTCAAATTTTTTTTATTCAGCTGCCACTTAGCTATTTGAGGTATGCTAGACACTAAAATATTATTGTACTGTCTTTCCTCAAATACTGTATCACAACCATCTTATATTTATTCTATATAGCATTTACTTAAGGAGCTCAAATCAACTTAAAGACCAAAAAATTACCAAATAATAATGATATTCTTGCAAGTCTGTTATTGAGAGTTAGGCATTGAGGTAGATTTATAGATTTCTCCTCTCAGACTACATACTTGCTAAAATTCAGATTTTCCGTAGAATGTGAGGAATTACAACCATTCTTTTTGTATACACTTGCTTTTCCACCTAATTAATCTAAAACAGTTTTGGCCAGATTTTTCTGGCCCATGATATGAATGCTATATTTTGTTTCATTGTACTATTCATCATTTATACAGTGAATGTTTATATTGTGTGTACAATAGGTATGTAAGGTTATAGAAGCATAAATATAACTGATTTACTTACTAGTGAAGCTCATTTGGTTTTTTGAGCAAGAAATTTGCCTTTAATTTTTCCCTTCCTTCACTCCAGTACATTAGGCCTTTCAAGTTTCTAGAGTTATGGGACAGGAGGTTTTCCATTTAGTTTTTACTAGTAGAAAATAGGATTTTGAACAGTAATTTGCTACTCCTAAGACTCAATGCCTATTTCTTTTAATGCTTGGGTATCAACAAGGTGTAAAATTTAAACTGATAAATTATATATTAAACCGATTTATTTTCTGATTTTAGGTTTCAATCTGTGTAGGTCTTGATCAATTCTAATAATTTAAATAACTACATGCTTATCAGAACTGATCAGAAATATAGATTTGTCCTAGGAAGAATTCTTATTTTGAGATTCTTTACAATTGAAGATTGTTAAAAGTTGGTGAGGGTAGGGGAGTCATTGACTTGGAATGTGTGTATACAGCACACTTAAATATTAGACTTTATCTTAGAGAAAATGGAATTAAGTGTATGAATTTCCCTGTAAAGGGAAAATTATCATGGTTTAGAAAAATTGAAAGTAGGAAGTCAGAATTATTTCCTGTTCTTTTTTTTTGTTTACTTTTAGTAAAGCTGAAAATAGAGTGTGGGGTTAAGGGAAATATTGATAACTATGAGAACTAATGAAGTAAATTGGTGAATTTGATTATTTTATAAATGAAGCATTTGTAGTGGTGGTTGAACCTTACTGTTCTTAGATCCTTAGAAAGCAACAACCAACTGTAAGTAGTTGTTAGCCTTCCTGTAACATTCTTAAGTATTTTCTATTTGAAGATAATTACAGGAAAAAAGTCCACTTAGTGAAACAAAATTTCATAGCAAATCATGGAGAGGAAAAGATTTAATTAAGACTTTTATCTTGAAACATAAAACCAACAATTATGAAAATAAGTTTATTTTAGTTTAATCCTATCGAAGTTTAGTTTATAATCACAGCTGTGCATAATCTCTTAGAATCAATAGAAGATGAATCAGGTTTTTGGGGAGCGTAATTTTTCCCACAAAATTGTATAGTAGAACAAAATGGCATCTTTCGTTTTATGATTGAATTTCACAGTAGATCATATATAATGTCCCTTTACAGAAAATAGTCAAGGATTTTGTTTACTCTCCAAGGGGTTTCTCTCAGTCAGTCTTTTGAGGTCATAAACTGTTTTGAAGTGCCTATTGTATTGTCAATCTTTTTTGGAGCAATTCTCCAACAACATTTATAAGGAAGATTTGCAATTTTGCATTTTGGTTAATTTGGTTTGTTTTATCTGATAACACATTTAAGTAATGGGAGAGGCTGGGTGGTCAAGTTAAAACAGTAAAGGATATTTATGAGCTTGGGTTAATTTTGAGGTTGGTTACTTATGTTTTCTCATTTATGATGACTTCCTATGTGACTTCATAATTTCAGGATTCATTTAGCAGTATTAACTTTGGATAAGAGAATCTTGTACTCCTCAAATACTGTTGGTTATGAGAGAACTAGAAATACTTTTTAAAAAAATCACAAACCATCTTTTGATTCATATATGTGGGAGAGAGGAGTATGTATGTGAAAACATATTCCGTGTTGAAAACAATTTTAATTGCAAGATCATGTGTTCTCGGGAATAGTATTTGAGTTCTAGCCTTGGTGTGGGATTGGTTTTTATTATTTATTTTATTTTATTTTATTTTTTGAGTTGGAGTCTCACTCTGTCGCTCAGACTAGAGTGCAGTGGCCGCTCCCGGCCACCGCAGCCTTGACCTGCTGGGCTCCAGTGATCCTTCCGCCTCAGCCTTCCGAGTAGCCAGAATTACAGGCGCGTGCTACCATGCCCAGCTGATTTTTTTGATTTATTGTAGAGATGAGGTCTTGCTGCCCAGGCGGGTCTCGAACCCGCGGGCTCAGGCAATCCACTCACCTCAGCCTCCCAAAGGCGCGGGATTACAGGCTGAGCCACCGAGCCCGGCTGGGATTGGTTTTTATTAAGTGAAATTGTGAACATTAACCTGACTGTATATTTTTATGTTTGATGTCTTGTTGCTGGGGACTATTTTCTAGAAACAGAATTTCTGTTTTTTAGTTGCCTTATATACTCCTTTTGTCAAGGTTATTGCTTATTTTACAGTTTTTATATTATTATTCAACTCATCCATTAGTCTATTTCCTTTTATAGTTTTAGTTTATATAGCTTAATGTATATATAATTATCTGTAATTTTAATGTATTATTTTTGAAAGTGGGCACAATTTAGATTGCTTCTAGAAAACAATTTGCAATTTAAATAGAACATAGTTTAGTCCTATAAGTAAATCTCTTACTGGAATTTATTGGTTTCACTTGTAATTCTGCTCATGGTGTTAGTAAATTGTCTCTCTTTTCTCAATTACTTAAACTTAAGATTGAAACACTTTAATGTACTCAAGTAGGATAAAAAGCAAACTTGAGTATTGATATATTCTTTTGAATACAAAATGAGATATAATAGAAGGAGTGAGACCTTCATGGTCAGACTTGAATTTTAGTTTGTTACCCCACATAATTCATTTAATAAATATGTCTATGCCTCAGTTGCCTCATGTATATAGTACAGATAAGAAATACTTTTAGGCCGGGCTCGGTGGCTCAGCCTGTAATCCCAGCACTTTGGGAGGCCGAGGTGAGTGGATTGCCTGAGCCCCCACGGGTTCGAGACCCACCTGGGCAACTTGGCGAAACCTCATCTCTATAATAAATCAAAAATTAGCCGGGCATGGTAGTGCGTGTCTGTAGTTCCAGCTACTTGGAAGGCTGAGGTGGAAGAATCGCTGGAGCCCAGCAGGTCGAGGCTGCGGTGGCCAGGAGTGGCCACTGCACTCCAGTCTGAGTGACAGAGTGAGGCTTCAACTCAAAAAAAAAAAAAAACTTGTAAAAGTTGTGATTAGAGGTAATGTATACAAAGTACTCAGCACGGTGCCTTGTTCAGAGTAGGGAATTACTAAATTATTATAGAAAGGGCAAATGCAGAAATTTTGCTGTTATTTATTTATCATGTACAGTGTTTGCTTCTTAGGTGTGCAGTGGATGAAATTGGCCAAAGCGCTATAATGAAACCAGAAATAAGGCAGAAAAGATTTAGTGAGAGAGAAGGACCTGGAATTTTGCATGTATCTTTCAAAAAACTCTAGTTACAGGAAGAAGACATAGCCAAGAGAGATGCTGGCTTGCCAAGTATTTGGTTGAGATTCTTTGTAGCAATAATAGGTACCCATCAGTCTGAGACTTGCTAACAGAAACCAGTTTAGCAGTGCTTTCAGAGAAAGTTGAATTCATCCTTTTGTAAAAAACCAGGGCTTAGTTAAGCATTGCATTTAATATTTGACTAACTTGATGACCTTATTTCTTGAGCTGGTACCTTTTTTTAGTGTGTTCAGTTCACCAAGCATTTCTGTTTGTGAAATTTTCACTCAACATCAAGTAACTTCTTAGGTGGGTATCATTTTTCTAATTTTTACACAAGGGGAAACAGATGTTAAGTCATCTATCTACTTAGGTCATACTGATAGTAACCTGAGGGAAGGAACAGGTCTCAGGCTCTTCTTACAATCTTTAAAGAGCTAAGCACTCAACACAGATTTTTTTTCCTGGATTTCTTCTGTCATTTATTGGCCAGGTGAATGCTTTTTATGTGGAGGTACAAGCTTACTATGTGTGCTAAATGATCAGTTTTGAATTCCAGTCACTTTTCCTGGCAGTTGGGAGGTATCTGATTAAAGACTGTCATTCATAGTAAATACATAATTATTTATTAATATAAAGATTATGGTTGTGAAAACAACTAAAATTTTAATGTCATTCTAATACTGATGTATTTATGTTTACTTGTCACAGTTTCCTATTCAACTGCCTTTCTCATTCTTCACATGACTTCATTAAAAAGAACTTAATATTTGTTTTTGCTTCAGAAGTAGGTATTTTCCTGCTAGCCATTCCCCGTAGTCTCAGTATTTTTAGGACCAGCTAGACAAAGCCTTTAAAATTGAAACCTGACTTCAGGCTATTCAAAGAAGAGCTTCAGTAAGAATTTGATTTGAGGCAAAATGTAATTGGATGACTTTTGCATGTAAGACATCGCAGGCTGCACTATTTTTAGCAATGGCAGATGACAGTTTGTGATTACCATATGTAGATAACTCTTCTTACTCTGCATTGGGCCAGAAGTTTTTATTTTAAAGAAAAGATTGCTATTCACTGAGTTATTTTGAATTAAAATTTTAGTTTGATAAAGATACTGTTGCACAAAAAATTCAAGATAAATATTTGGTCACATTTTTATTTTGAAAACTAAGTTGGCAAGGACTACAAGGAGTGAACTTTTTTCTAAACTACAAGAGTTTGTTAAAAATGAATCAGTGGAGCCATTGCCTTACTAGACTTTGGTATAGTGTGGCCATGTGCTCTTGAAGCTATGGCTGCCGCCATATTTCCTGGCTTTGGTCCCCGCTCCTACCTTGGGGAGGTGAATCTCCTCTTTCTCTAATTTACTTTCTAAATAAACTATATTTTCTAGTCTAAAAAAAAATGAATCAGTGTTATTTTGGCAATCCATAAGCATTTCCCACAGTTATAAGAGAAATGGTGCTGTTAGATTAATCTCAGATTTTTTTAAAGGATGTTTCATGAGTACTTTAAGAGTTAAGTTGAAGCCACAGTGTAGGTTAACACTTCATTCTGTAGTATAGAAGGAGACTTGAGGAACCACGAAAAGTTAAACTTTCCTTGTATAGGCCCTTTGCCTTAATTTTGATTTCTCAAAAATAAAGAGCCACTAAACATTTTTCTTTAATCAGAACTAATAAAGTGGTTACAGAGGAATCCAAAATTAGTATTTTGGTCACTTTGCAGTCTTGGGTGTGTTTTTTTTTTTTGACTCAGTGTCTCACTCTGTTACCCATGCTGGTGTGCAGTGGCACCATAATGTCTCACCACAGCCTCAACCTCCTGGGCTCAGGAGATCCTTCCGCCTATGCCTCCTGTGTAACTGGGACTACAGGCACGTGCCACCTATGCCCAGCTAATTTTTGTGTTTTTTTTGTAGAGATGAGGTCTCCCTATGTTGCCTAGGCTGGTCTTGAACTCCTGGGCTCAAGTCATCCCACATCAGCCTTCCATAGTGCTATGATTACAGGTGTGAGCTATCCTGCCAGGCTTCTTATTTAAAGGTGTCCCTTATTTTAGTTTGAAAATTAATTTAAATGTTTCTATTCTTAAGAATAATCTGAAGCCGGGCTCGGTGGCTCAGCCTGTAATCCCACGCCTTTGAGAGGCTGAGGTGAGTGGATTGCCTGAGCCCGTGGGTTCGAGACCTGCCTGGGCAGCGAGACCTCATCTCTACAATAAATCAAAAAATCAGCCGGGCGTGGTAGCGCATGCCTGTAATTCCTGCTACTTGGAAGGCTGAGGCAGAAGGATCGCCGGAGCCCAGCGGGTCGAGGCTGCGGTGGCCAGGAGTGGCCACTGCACTCCAATCTGGGCGACAAAGTGAGACTCCACCTCAAAAAAAAAAAAAAATAATAATAATCTGGCCACTATTCAGACAATACAGCAAACCTTAATGACACAGAATGGGAATATAAAGATAAGTGTTTTTAAGGGTCTAGTAAGATGAAAACAGTTCTGCTGTTTTGTAAATTATCTGAAAGCATTGTTATTACTATTTAATAAATGTTGAAAATAGTGTAAATAAAATAAACATTAAATCCAAAGCATGGAAACATTTTTGAATAAATTAATTAGAATTAGTAAACTGTCAGAATACATTCATACTAATAAATCAAAATAATATTTAATAAAAGTTTCGTTGTTTTAGGCTCAGCTCTGGGGATATAGTAGGTAATAAGACAAACATGTTTTATTACAGATTTTACAACCTAGCGGAGAAACAAATGAAAACTACTATTTTTTAAAGTTTGTACTTTTAAATTAAGCATACAGTTCATTAATTTTTAGTATATTTACAAACGATATTACGACTATTACTGTTGTCTATTTCCTGAACATTTTCATCTCCCTCTAAAAAATCTTCATACCCATTGGCAGTGACTCCCCTTCCTTCTTCTTTCCCCAGCTTCTGATGACTACTAATCTACTTTCTGTCTGTATAGAATTGCATATTCTAGACATTTCATATAAGCTGAACCATACAATATATGTCTTTTGTGACTGACTTCTGTCACTTAGCATTTGTTTCCAAGATTCATCCATGTTGTAACATGTATCAGTACAGTGTTCCTCCTTATCCTTGAGGGATATGTTCTAAGACCCCTGGTGGATGCCTGAAGCTGCAGACAGTATCAACCCTGTATAAACTTTTGTTTTTTTCCTATGTGCACATGCCTGTGATAAAGTTTAATTTATAAATTAGGCACAGTAAGAGATTAACAACACTAATAATGACATAGAATTATAACTATATAGTAATAAAGTTATATGACTATGGTCTCTCTCAAAATACCGTACTACTGTATACTCACCTACTTTTGGATTGTAGTTGACTGTGGGAACTGAAACCATGGAAAGGGAAACTGGATAAGGGGAGCTTACCGTACTTCATTTCTTTTTAAAACCTAATATTTCATAATATGGATATACCATATTTTGTTTAGCCATTCATCAGTTAATGGACATTTGGATTCCTCTCTTTGGCTGTTGGCTATTAATAATATTGCTGTGAACATTTAGGTACAAGTTTTTGTGTGAACATAAAATTTCT
The DNA here is from genome assembly GCA_027257055.1 of Cephalopachus bancanus. Taxonomy (NCBI): domain Eukaryota; kingdom Metazoa; phylum Chordata; class Mammalia; order Primates; family Tarsiidae; genus Cephalopachus; species Cephalopachus bancanus. The sequence continues at coordinate 977,951 of JAPVLO010000025.1, read as the reverse complement.
AGTTTCTTGAGTGGAAATTTCTGGGAATGGAATTGGTCATAAGATAACTCTGCTTAACTTTTTTGAGGAACTGCCAAATGATTTTCACAGTGGCTGAATTTTACATTCCCACTAGCAATGTAGGAACCTCCCAGTCTTCATCACTTGTTGTCAACACTTATGTCCATCTTTTTTATCATAACCATCCTAGTGAGCGTGAAGTGGTAACTCACACATGGTTTTGGTTTGCATTTTCCTAATGATTAAATGATATTGGGCATCTTTTCTTGTGCTTATTGCCCTGTATCTTTGGAGAAGTGTCGGTTCAAGCAAGCCCTTTGCCCATTTTGAATTGTATTATTTGTCTTTTTACTGTTGAGTTGTAAAAGTGTTTTATATATTCTGAATACAAGTCCCTTGTCAGATACTTGGTTTGCAAACATTTTCACTCATTTTGTAGGTTGTGTTTTCACTTTATTGGTGGTCTTTTGAAGCACAAAAGTTTTTAATTTTAGTGAGGTCCAGTTTATCTATTTTTTCCTCTTGTTGGTGCTTTTGGTGTTATATTTAAGAAATTGTGTAATCCAAAGTCATGAACGTTTACACTTAAATTTTCTTAACGAGTTTTATAATTTAAGCTCATATCTTTAGGTCTCTGATCCATTTGGAATTAATTTATATATATAACATAAAGTAGAGAACTTCATTTTTTTGCAGTTGACTATCCAGTTGTCCCAGCACCATTTGTTGAAAAGGCTTTTCTTTTCCCATTGAATTGTGTGGACACACTTGTCAAAATCAGTTGACCATAAATGTAAGTTTATTTCTGTATTCTCAGTTTCATTCTGCTGATCTTCCCGTTTGTCCTTGCACATCTACTGTACTGTCTTGATTACTGTAGTTTTGTAGGAAGTTTTGAAATAGAGAATTGTGAGTCTTTTAACTTTGTTCTGTTTCAAGATTGTGCTATTTTTGGATCCCTTGCATTTCTATATGAATTTGACAATTGGCTTGTCAGCTTTTGCTAAAAGACAGCCAGGATGTTAATAGGGCTTGCACTGGAGATCAGTTTGAGGAGTATTACCATCTTAATGTCTTCTAAACTAAGAACATGAGATGTTTTTTGTTTGTCATCTTTAATTTCTTTTAACAGTGTATTAGAGCTAATAGTTTATAAGTCTTTTACTTGTTTTAACTCTGTTCCTACATATTTTACTCTTTTCTATGCTATTATAAATGATATTATTTTAATTTATTTTCAGATTGTTTATTGTTAGTGGTTTGGAAAACAAATACAGATTATTGTAAAATAAAAATTCATAAAGTACAATAATCATGCAAATGCACAACAATAAACTGCAGTATGAGACCGCCTACAAGCTTGGCATGTTCATTGTTTTTAAACTATGTGGTGATAGAAGGTACTCCTGAACAATATTCACTTTGCAAACATTTATTCCTTGATTTAACTCACCACCATACTTCAAATACCCTTGCTTCTAAGGGTCTTTTACCATTAAGTATAATGTTACCTATGGGTTTTTGTAGATGCTCTTTATCAGGTTGAGGATATTCCCTTCTGTTCCTGGTTTGAGTCTTTTATCATGAAAGGGTGTTGCATTTTGTTAGATGCTTTTTCTGTATCTGTTGGGATGACCATGTGGTTTTTGTCCTTATTCCATTAATATGGTGTATTATGTTTGTTGATTTTCATGTTGAACCAATCTTGTATTTCTGAGATAAATCAAATCTCAGGATTGAACAAATATCTAAATTAACTAACGGATCTAAATTAACGAGTCTCTTGATGACCATTGGAAGCCAAGGGTATTTGAATATCTCTCTCAAATATATTCTTTTTTTTTTTTGAGTTGGAGTCTCACTCAGTCGCCCAGACTGGAGTGCAGTGGCCGCTCCTGGCCGCCACAGCATTGCTTGCTGGGCTCCGGCGATCCTTCCGCCTCAGCCTTCCGAGTAGCCGGAATTACAGGCATGCGCTACCACGCCCGGCTGATTTTTTGATTTATTGTAGAGATGAGGTCTCGCTTGCCCAGGTGGGTCTCGAACACGCGGGCTCAGGCAGTCCACTCACCTCAGCTTCCCAAAGGCGCGGGATTACAGGCTGAGCCACCGAGCCCAGCTTCAAATATATTCTTTAATAAAGTTTTATGACCCCTCCCCAATTGAGAATCAATGATCCTAGATAAACTGAATGTAAAAAAAAATTTTGTATTAAAACTAAGTTAAGGAAACTGTAAGAGACTTGAAATACCATTGACAAATGTTAGTTAAGACAGCAGCCCATTTGCCAGAAACTAATATTTTTTTCATCTTTGCAGTTTCTTAAACTCCTTTGCAAAAAAGATTGAACCTACTTCTATACTTTGCATAATGGCTTTTGTAGTTGTGTAGACCACGTCCCAGTCTCTCCTAGTCTAGGATATGTCTTACGTGTGACTGTCAATCTCTTGACAATTCTTCCCCCCTTTTTTTTTTCCTCATCCAGTGCTCTAAGTATCTGATGACTCCACCAGAGCATTCCTAGGGCTTGTTTCAACATATCTGTCATGGTATTTGCTTTGAGCTACTCTCATGTAGCTGTCTACGTATTTTCATGCAATAATGTGGGAGCTTGCATATATACTTTTCAGAGCTTTTTTTTATTTATTGAAAAGACCTTATTCCTAGGAACCGTATGACAGGAAGAAAGGAAGTAGTAGGTTAGTATTTTCATGTAGTTAACTTTATTTGAGGCTCTGATCACTGAGTGCTATTGGACCTTATACATGACTATTCTAGTATCATTGACTTTTGGGGAAATTGTAGTGATTAACCCAAAACACCAGAATTGTCAACGTAGTTATATATACTGTTAGAATTTTAACTGTCAACTGGCTCCAAATATTTATTAAGCTAACAGACAGTGCATTGTTTTTCCAATAGGAAAGCCTGATGAGAAAAATCACACTCATGTTATATGATTCTTTAGTGGTATCAGCTAGAAATATAACGAGGTGAAATTTTTTCTGATTATAATCATAATTTGTTCATTATTAGAGTGAGACGATTTCAGATGGCACAGAAAAGAATAAAGAAGTAAGTGAAACTCATCTGTAATCTTATTAAGAAGAGATAAAAGCATTGTTTAGTGGCTATCCTTTCAGACTTTATAGTAATATATAACATATATGTTTCATTTTTTTACAGTAGGCTTATACTATATGAATCTTTTTGTAACACTCTGTTTTCATTTAATATATGGACGTGTTTCTATAATGTAGCTCTATGTCACTTTCCTTAATGGCTACAAAATAGTCTCTTGCATAGATGTATCCTAATTTTATTTAATCAGATTCATATGGCTTTTAAAATACATTTTCAACAACTTGATTAATTATAGTTTTCTACTATGCCAAATTACCTATCAAGTATTTTGGAGTAAAGAGCACTTTTTTCCTTTTGGGGCCTGCCTGTAGGTGAAGTAGTCACAATAAAATGTTTCTGTTTCCTTTTAATTAACCCATGTTATTAACTTCACCTAAACCTTCTTCTTGTCCTTTATAATTCATCTCACATGTAGTAATTATCTGTTTATACTCTGCCTATTTATTTTACATGCAAACAGATACGTTTTGAAGAACTTTAATCTACTGATCCTAATTTGGTTTCATACAATGGAGAATATGAGTTTTATCAACACTAAGCCTGGATTCAAATCTGTGTTCTGCCACTTAATAACTATGTGATCTGGCTTCAGTCATGTACAAGCTAGGCCTCACTTGTCTCAAAGCCTACCTTTCATTAGGTTTTAACAATTTAAATATAATCTTTTATAAGTTATAGTGTTCAGCATAATTTAAGTGCCCCGTAAATGTTGACTCAGGAAATAAAAGGAGGTGGATTAGAGACCTGTAGATCAGCAACTTGGAAAACATTTCTAAAATATCTATAAAGCTTAAAAAGTATATAGCTTTTCAAGCTCTTTTCAAGGTTCACTCATACAATTGCCATGATGGTAGAGTTTATAATTGCTTGAAAAACTGTAGGAATATGAATTTATTATTTTTCTAAAGTTTTAATAATGTCTGGCACTTAAAAGAAAATGTTTCTAGGAAGGTTCAATTCAAAAGATTAATATGAGTAATCTATTTAACCATACCTGTCTCCAAAAAAATCTATATCTAAAAAGGAAGGAAATATTTGAAATTATATTTGGCACCGATAATGCCAGTAGTGCCACCTCATTGATTTGGGTCTACTGACAGGGAATGTAGGACTGATGTGTATCTTTGTACTAACTATGGATCTTACTTGCATCTGAAAGGAAAAGAGCAAATAGAAGACTAATGTCCTTTATTGATATTAATAAAACTGAAGTCCAGAGAGGTTGGCACCTCATCATGACAAAGTTACACAGTTGCAGAGCTGGTACATACTAGGATGTGGGTCTCTTGAATCTCAATCCTGATATTTCATTCTACCATATTCATTTATCTGGAAATCATAGACTAATTATAAATAATTTTTATCTGGTCATTAAACTGGGCAGTAACTGTATTACATTAGGTTACTTGAATAGTACATACCTGTCAAGTCTAAAGTCATTGATTTCATAATCCAGGTTTTACTGAGTAGTTTTTAATGATGATAAGGAATATTGCGTACATCTGCATTTAATTGAACTTTTGTGATTTTGGAAGTTAACAAGTATTTTTGACAACTTGAAGGTTAAGAAATGTGTTTGACAACTTTAAGACCAGACACTTTTGTAAAGGAACATTTGTTCTTATAAAAAAGTAGATTTGAGGTGTACCTTAACTGCTGATTCTTTTAGGCTGTCAACTTTTTTTTTACCCTGTAATAGTGAAAACTTAGATAAGGTTTAAAACCTTTTCCATTTGGTTTATAAAGTAACATGTTTACAATATAACACAGCAGTATAGCTTTTAAAGTCATAAGATTGAAATTTTCTTCTCCTTTATACAATTATTAAATAGTTGAATAAGAAAGGTGATAGTGATTGTGATGGTATGAATAATAGTAACAGCCGTGATATTTATGAATAATTTATTATATACTATATTTGTACTTCATATTAATTATCTTATTAATGAAAAATCTTATTTCACTATCTCAGTAAATTACAACATCTCAATGAGATCATTCCTATTTTTTTGTTGACAAATCATAGTTGTATATATTTATGGGGCACACTGTGATATTTTAATATATGTATACAATGTGGCATGATTACATCAAGCTTATTAACATATCACCTTGCTTACCAATTATTTTTATGGCAAGACATGAAATTTACTGTTAGTTATTTTAAAATATATAATACATTATTATTGACTATAGTCACCCTGATGAAGTGCAGTAAATCTCTAAACCTATTTCTTCTTTCTAACTGAAACTTTGTACTCTTTGATCAGCAACCCCCCATTCTTTTATCTCAAACCTTATACCCCTTATTTATTCCTGTTTCTATACACATTTTATAGATGAAGAAACTGAAGTAGCTGGGTTTGGTGACTGGCTTGAGGTCACATAGCCAGTTAAGAGGCCATTGTTTGAGACTAGGTGATCTAGCTCTAGAACCTAAGTTCTTTATCTGTCTTACACTGTTGAGGGGTGCAGGGGAACCTCACAGGAAATAATTATCTTACCAAGGACTATCTTTATCATCACTTCCCCTGCCCTCTCACTGTATCCTGTTAATAAAAAATGAGATTAATTATTAGAACCATTGCTAGGAGAGTCTTATAATTAATTAGGCATGCACCTTTAGGTTTTCTAGATCCTACTTATTCTTCAAGACCCAATTCACTTTTCATTTATACTATTTCAGTCTTTTAAAATTTCTTCCAGTTTTTTCCTCAGGGCAGTGCAATATTTATTTTATACCTTTATTGGATTGTTTTTACATGTCCTATCATCTTTTCTAGAATTGTAGCATTTTAGAGTTGGGCAGAGTGTTAAAGAAAAGTCCATGTCCCCATTTCAGGTTTTCTAATTCGTTTTACTAGGTTGAGTTTCTTGCACAGTATCACCCCAGTAAGAGTTTGCTGATTGTCAGAAAACTGTTAGTTTTACTCTTAATGATTTATTCAATATGACATTCATAGTAGATACACTATTTCAAGTTCTTGTTAGCCCTCATTTATGCTAGTGAAATAGTACAATAGTAGAAACTAGTTGAATAGAACTGAACTGATTTAGATGTTTTAGGCAGGGGCTGTAACAAACAAGTTGGGGAAGTCTTGAATAAGTTATTGAGATCAGAGTTTCAAAATAAAGCTATAAATCATATATTCATAATATATATATATATATATATATATAGTTAAATTAATAGCATTCAAACCAAATCACATTTAGGAGTATGAAATATGTGTTTGTTGAATCCCTACCATGTGCTAGACACAATAACAGGCATTTAAACTATCTTAGTACTCATGATATGTACAGGAATTAAGAGCTTTGTAATAACTTCGAACATTTTTCAGTTCACTTAGTTTTCCTCACAGAAGTACCTGTAAGAGTAAAGGAAAGTCATATATATCTAAAGAACCTAGAAATCTAACCAAAGTAGCTGCTAAAAATGTGATTTTTTTTTTCTTTGCTGTCACACCCTTTATCTTAAAAAAGATATCTCAGATTTCTTTTGTGAAGAGGTATGTCCATGTTTATTGTAAAAATCTTTTCTTCCAATTGTTCACAATTCAGAGAGTGAGGAGTTACATCTAGCCTATGAATTCAAGAGACCTTTGGCACACTTCAGAATTCTCCTGAGATTGAGCATACCTGATCTTGAGACACCATAGGCTTATGCTTATTTGATCCCCACAGTGGTCCTGTGACCATATACCAAGAGCAGACATGCTAAGTTAGGCTTTGCCTGACTCCTTACTATTAATAAATGTTACATAACAGTTAACACATTTAATTTTTATTTTTTCTTTGACTCCTAAATTTTTTTGACATTATATAGCTTTTTAGGTAATCTAAAGGCTTTTTCCTCTTTTTTTCTCTGTGGGAATTTTTAATTTTAATTATAGCCAAGTTAAGTTACAATTTTGTTAATTTTTTCAAAGAGAGATCTTAAGAGCGGAGTTGAAAAACTCGTGTAGTTTTTATATCTCGACCTTTTTGGAATTAGTGATTTTTGCAGATATATTTGTGTCACTTAAGTATCTTATTTTAGTGAATGTGTGTTATATTTTCTGTTATTTGAATATATTCATTGAATTATTTGAATATCATGCATTGTGTGAAGATGAAAACTCGATTTGAAGTAACCTGTTGTTTTGGATTAGAAGTCTGCTAGAATGGAGACATTTAAATCATTGCAAATAGCCAGAGTGATTTGGTCATATAGAAATAAACTTGAATAAAAAATATTTTATGGTAAAAAGTAAAAGTAGATGGGGGTATTATATTAATATACAACTTAGAATGGGTTTCAAATGTAGTTTGTAAAGTTAGCTTTCTACTTTATGTAGTGGCCTTTTTATAGGTGGAGCAAATCCCAGTGGGCAAAATGATGTTCTAATCTCAGATTTCTTCTTTTTCAATTTTTAGTTGTTGACCTCCTCTACTGGAGAGACATTAAGAAGACTGGAGTGGTGTTTGGTGCCAGCTTATTCCTGCTACTTTCATTGACAGTATTCAGTATTGTGAGTGTAACGGCTTACATTGCCTTGGCCCTGCTCTCTGTGACTATCAGCTTTAGGATATATAAGGGTGTGATCCAAGCTATCCAAAAATCAGATGAAGGCCACCCATTCAGGTAAGATGTCTGGAAAACAAGGTACACATTGAAGTATTGAAACTTTATTCTACTATCTACAAAGTTATGAGCAAGCTTTTTATTTTGTACTGCTTAAAGATAATTGCAAACATTTGCTTGAAAGCTATACCAAAAGCATCTGTTTTTGAGATTTCCTAAAAGTCATTTCAAAAACTCACGAAGCAAAAGACTTCTTATATATCATTAGCTTAAGTCTACTACTTGTTAGGAATATGTATTAGAAGGAGGCATTGGTTGTCTAACTTTAATGGCTGTTATATCTTTTTAACATGGTTAGGATTGGTGAGGGTTATAGTTTTTTACTTTTTAATGCTCTCTGATATTTTATACCTTTCTGGTAGTATGCTTATGTTTTTCTGTTATTCGTTTCCTTCATGACTCTTTTCTTTCTCTGTATGGTTTCTTATTTCCTGAGGCATGACTTTTTGTATCTTTTGGAGAGCTTTATTTTAGCATCTTTTTGCCTCTCACCTACTGTCTTCTGCTCTTGTTTTCACAAGTGCACTTATTCTAACATACTGGGGGTGCCAAAAGATACATACACATTTTAAGAGATCTTATCTATGAATTACTTTTCGAAGTTGAATTGAATTATGGTAGCAATGTGTATTTAGTATGACATTTGCTCTACCGTGCTTCTGCCATTTTCTTTGACCGTTCTGCCTGTTGCATGGTAACGCTAGCATTCATTTGATTACTGCCATCTTTTGAGCAGAAGTCATACTTAAAATGTGTGTACATTTTTTTGACATCTCTGGTATATACCTAGTTGCTATTGAGACATACCTCAGCTTGAGTCTTCTGCCCTCACCTCAGGTACTGTGTATTCCCTCCCCCCTTTATTATTGAGATACAATTCACATACCATAAAATTCATTGATTTTAGTATATTCGCAGACTTATACAACCATCACTATTTTCATCACACAAAAATAAACTTCAGATTTATTAGCAGTCACTCCCCAGCCAGCCTCTGGCAACCAGTAACTCACCATGTTTTTAAGTGAGTTTTTTCCCTCAAACTTGTTAATTTCTGTCAGTACTACCACTACCATCCTAGCTTTCAACCTCCTGTTTTGATGTTATCTTTGTTTTCATCTTATGTTAAAAAAAATCATTAAATTTTGTTGCTTTCCACTGCTCTCCACAGTCTAAACCAGGAATTCATAAACTACATTCATGGCCAAATCCAGTTGACTGCCTACTTTTGTAGATAAAGTTTTATTGGAACACAGCCATGCTCATTCATTTAGCTGGTTTCATACTGTAATGGCTGGGTTCAGTAGTTGTAACAGAAACCATATGGATTTCAAAGGCTAACATACTTATTACCTGGCCCTTTACAGAAAAAGTTTGCTGACTCCTGATTGGACTCCACTTGTTATAGGCTGATCTCTGGTTACCTGAGATTCCTTCATTCTTACAGATATTCTCAGATTAGTTTTTCTGAAGTACCACTTTTATCATGTTTTAGGTGTAGGGGTCCCCTATACTATAGGATGAAGTCTAAATATCTTTGTCTTGTCTCATTTACCCTTTCTAGGCTTTTGTGCTCATTTTCATGCTGCCTTTCTTAGTTCCCAGATTCCTCATTCTTTTCATTTGGTTCTGTGTTTGCTTCAGGACTCAGCTCTTTGAAGGATTCTCTAACACTGGCCTCAAATGATCTGATGATTTGGTTCCTGTTGCATTTACAATGTCTTTGAAATGTTCTGTAATTGCTTGAACATCATTTTTCTTCGAATAGATTGCAAGTATTTAAAAACTATTTTTGACCAGACAAATATCTGTCTGGGCATATGAGTATATACCTACCTAAAACATTATCCAGCTGTTATTAATGGGTAAATTTAAATTGATTTACAAACTTTAAGTAAGAGACCCACTAAATTATTTTGCTTATTGTGAACACTGGTGATTTGTTTTTCAGTAATTTTGTCATATTGTCGGTGTAGCGATGTTTCATAAGTTTGGAAGAGAGACCAATGCTTGGCTGTACTGAATGGCTGCTATGTGTCTAACCATTTATGTACATATTTAACTTTATTTTTTTGAAAAATTTGTTTTAATTTTATTATAACTCTATGAGATAGGTTGTAGTACTCCATTTTACAGAGGAGAAAAAAGACTTGGAGTTCGGTAATTTAAAATTGGAGCTTCAAAATGGCAGAGCCATATTATGCTGCAAATCATAAAACGTATGATTTTTTAAATAGTTACATTGAAATATATTAAAATGTTAAGCTATAAATTTTCTGCAGTATAACTTTTATACATCATTTGATTTTAAAGATTTTGGGGAAATGCTAGTGATTTATTTTATTTCCTTCTTAGAAACACTTCTTTTTTTTTTTTTAATAAAGAGACAGGATCTTGCTGTTTTGTCCAGGCTACTCTTGAACTCCTGGGTTCAAGCCATCCTCTCACTTCAGCCTCCCAAATAGCCAGGACTATAGGCATGCGCCACTGCACCTGGCTAGAAACACTTTATTCTTACTTCAAAGAGAAAATCAGCCAGCATACCAGTATAAGCTTGTTGGATAGTTTTTTCTAGTTCCTCATTCATGCTAGTGAAGATGATGTTTGTGTATTATACCCGTGGTCATTGGTAAAGAGGAAAGAAACTTCTGGTGTTGCATTAATATCACATAAAGGCCAGTTGAATTAATGTGAATTTCCACATGTCACTGATGGAGAATGCTCTGTCTCCTGTTCAGGCATCTTGTCTTTAGCAAGAACCAGCAGTGGTAGAATAAACAAAGAAGCAGAATAGCAACCAAGATTATACCATACAACTTTATTTCTCAAAGTTGTATAAATAAACTATTGGTGGTTTTTAAAAAATTTATTTTTATTTCAATAACTTTAGTGGTTACAAATCGTTTTGGTCTGGGCTTTAGGGATACCTGCTACCCTCACCTGTGTAGATAGATTGTACTTGATAGGTGATTTCGTGTGTCCCTCTACCCACTGCCCCCTCCCTTTTCTGAGTCTTCCGTGTTCATTATGCAACTCTATTTTTTTTATTGTTAGTTTAGCTCTCCCTTATAAGCAAGAGCACACAGCATTTGGTATTCTCTTCTTGATTGTCTAGCAGTATACTATACCATATACTGTAAAGATACATTCCTCATCCTTAGTTTATAATGTAAGTCTAATTGGAAAAAATAGTTTACACATGTCTGTAAATGACTAATACACAAGAAAGTGTTGTAAGACGTATACATAAGTAAGAGATTACATTAGGGTCTTAAGGAAGAATGTGTCAGATGAGGCTTCATGTATGGGTGAGATTTGAAGTGGGGCTAACTGGCTAAATAATTCCAGAGGTAAGAGGAAAGCATTGTGGATTGGGAAAACAGGACGATGAATGGGGGCATCAAAGTTAAAAAATGTTTAGTGAATGACTCACTTCCAGCTGCAACATAAGTAGTAGTGGGAAATAAGGTTGGAAAGATTTAGGAAGAGGGTCTCTGGTTGAAAAGTTGGAATCATGGGATTGCAGAATATCTGAGCCTGAAGGGATTTAGGAACATCTATTTCTCTAATTCACAGAGTTGGAACCCTGACCCAGAGAACATAGAACTTACACAAAGTTGTCTATAGGAAGTAGCAGGTCTCCCAACTCCGGCTTGAGTTCAACCTAGAAAGCACTATCTGGGAAAGCTCAAATAAGGCTAATCTGGCATTGGCTGGCAGATGGATTAGGATGCAGACAGATCAGGACTGGTTTGGAGAGACTGATAGAATATTCCAGCTTGTAAACAATGAGCACGTAAAATAGAGCAATGACACTGTAAATAAAAACAAGGAGACATGTGGGGCATATTGGAGAGGTAAAACTGTGGGTCAAGGAGTTGTCCAAGAGGACTGTCATGTCCAGTGTAAGAAACTGGTGTCCACAGACATGGGGAGGTGACTAGGACTGCTTCCAAGAGATATGAGAGAACATTTAGCACTTCTAAGTTAGTTCAACTCTGCCAAGATAAAATGGCTTATTTGAAACACTACCTGTTGACACGGTTTGTTACAGGAAGTTACATACCTGTGGACGTGGCTTTCTCCCCCATTACAATTGTCTTTTTGAATTCTAGCCGTCTCAGTATAGATTAAGGCAGCTATATGACAGTAACTGTTGTGTTGCTGGGATTGTCACTGTGCTTTTGGCAACCACTTTACAATCTGGTAGTTAATATATTGGACAGTTTCTCCTAAAGGTTAGTCTGACTAAGTTTAGGATTTGGAATTAAGATCTTTGCTAGGAAAACGTGATGAGACAACATAATGTCAACTTGAAGAAAAAACGAAACCTGCTATGCCGTTTATTGAATACATCTTTGTGCCCAAGTGTGTTAAGCTCTTTACTTATTGAATCCTCAAGATAATCTTCATTTTATAAATGAGGAAATTGAGGTATAGAGGGAAGACTAAATAATCACAGAGATACCCAGCCAGGTAAGTGGCAGAGCTTAAGATTCAAGTTCAGATCAGTCTGGCTTCATAGTGTATGCTTTTTCTATGCTAGTCAGCAGGCAGTGCATATCAATGAAATACCCCTTACATTTGGTGGATTTTTATATTGTTCCTAATTTGGAAACAATAGACGAGTGTTTTCTTGATCTCTTATATATATAAAATTGCTGATTGGCATTTAGGGAATAATCATTTCAGTCAGTGACAATTATGTATTTTGTTTTCTAGGGCATATTTGGAATCTGAAGTCGCTATATCTGAGGAATTGGTTCAGAAATACAGTGATTCTGCTCTTGGCCATGTGAACTGCACGATAAAAGAACTCAGGCGCCTCTTCTTAGTTGATGATCTAGTTGATTCTCTCAAGGCAGGTTCTATTTTGTGTTTCATTTTTTATGTACCTGGAATTTAATATCAAAAGAGTTCAGAGTATAAAATTTTGTTTTTCTGTATTCAAGTAAATAAATGTTAATTACATTACACTACTATAAACTTGTATTTTAAAATTCAGAATCCAAGCAAATAAGGTTGGAGGAAAGTGCTGTTCCTTTTTAAAGGAAAATAAAGTATGAATTCATACTTCCAGAAATCATAAAGATTTAAAAGTGAGAGGAAATTAAAGGGAATTTTGATTTTAAGCATAAAGATTATCTAATGCATTTAATACCAGATGTGACTTATTCTTCTTGACTTTATTTTAGAGTCTAGCACTTTGTTTCTTACTTTGTATGTGATTCATACACATACGTAAGCTATTTCATCTCTTAGATTCTTACAGTGTTTATTCTGGAAAAGATTTACTATTCTAAACCTCCCTTCAATTGGTAATCAGAAGTTTTTCTTTAGTTTTTGGATCTTGCTAAGCAAGCAGCTGTTAGTCTGCTTACAAACTTGCAAATAAACTCTTCTTAAGTTCTGACTGACTCAAAACAGGCCCTGAACCACAGTTGTGTAATTTGAGCCCCAAGCACTGGAACTATAGTGCTTTTCGTTTTCATAGAACTTGCTGTTTGTGTTTTGTGTGCTATTGTCAGTGACTCTGCTTAAAACAGGCAGACTTGTTTCCAACCTAAGCCTGGGTAGAAATATAGTATGGTGGTAATTTTTGTAACTTTTTCAAGAGAAACGTTCTAATTTACACTTTATCACACATGCTGGGGATATTAAAGCAATAAGGTGATTGGGTCTTTAGACTTAGAAAAACAATTTTTGAACTGCCAGAATAGGCTTAAGTGCTTAAAATGCTTTTTAAATTTTTATGTATTTATGTATTTATTCACTCACTCACTTGTTTGTTTGAGATACAATCTTGTTATGCTATGTTGCCCAGGCTGGTCTCGAACTCCTGGCCTCAAGCAATTCTTCTGCTTCATCCTCTCAAAGTTCTGGGATTACAGGTGTGAGCCACCATGCTCAGCCAAAATGCTTTTTTTTTAAACAAACATTTTAACCTTTATAAGCTGGTAGATATATTATTTTCAGCTGTGTGCTTCTCTATTTAAGACTTGGAACATAAGTTACTAATAACATCAAGGGTAAATAATTTATTTCCTTTCATCACTTAACCCTTTTGTATAGCGTGGTTGCAGTTAGAAACTTACTCTATAATGATGCTTTGAAATTATCTGATGTCAGTCCGTAAATGAAAAAATCATAGTTATGCTGTTTGGCATGTTTGATTACTTGTTCAAAAGAGAGCGAGTAAAAATATTTTGGAGTAAATGAAATAGAACCTTTTACACATGGCCTAGAAGAAAACAGTTCCTGTTCACTGAAATGATATCTCTATATACACCTTGACTGCTGGGGTAGATGTGTGAAAAGTCATTGAAAAGAAGGTACTGCTGCAGTTTCAGATGGAGGGCTTGTGGGTAGGAATTGATTGAGAAGAAACAGTATCTAAAGAGTGATTCAGAGCTTCAAATAGCAAATGACTATCTCTGAATTTAGCAGAGATTGCTGGGGGAGATGTGACTTTATTTTAAAGATGTGGGGTACAATTCATGATTAGATATACAAGTGGTCATCGTACAGGTAAAGTTTGGGTCTCTGGTCCCCACTTTGCCTGGTTTGAGATCAGGTACCCTTATTGTTGTGTCCCATCCCCGTTCCCCACCCTCCGCAGTATTCCACTACTGCCAATCCCTTTCTTATAGTATTGTGGTAATTGTTCAGGATCCGCTTATGAGTGAGAACATGTGGTACTCTGTTCCTTGTTTCTGTGATAGATCTGAGTATGATAGACTCTGAATCCATCCAAGTTACTGCAAAATCCATGTTTGTCCTTTATAGCTGTGTAATATTCCATTGTATATATGTACCACTTTAAAAATCGGTTCCAGTTTCGATGGGCACAATGGTTGATTCCGTGTTTTTGCTGTTGCGAATAGTGCTGCAATAAACATGCATGTGCAGGTATCTTATTTGTAGAATGATTTGAGTTCCTCTGGGTATATATTCCTAGTAGGAGGATTGCTGGGTCACATGGAAGTTCAATTTCTAGTTTTTTCCTTTTTCTTCACATCCTCGTCAGCATCTGTTTTATTAATGGTGGCTATTCTTACTGGGGCTTACTGGTATCTCAGTGTGATTTTGATTTGCCTTTCTCTTGATGATTAGTGAGACTGAGCATGTCTGTTGGCTGCCTGTATATCTTCTTTGAGAAGTGTCTGTTCATGTCTTTTGCCCACTTTTTAATGGGGCTGTTTGTTTTTTTCCTTTTGGCATATTTGAGTTCCTTGTAGGTCCTGGATGTTAGGCCTTTGTCAGATATAGTTGGCAAATATTTTTTCCCATTCTGTGGGTTGTCTCCCTGCTCTCTTGATGGTTTCTTTGGCTTTGCAGAAGCTTTTCAGTTTGATGAGGTTCCACTTGTCTATCTTATCTCTTATGGTATGGGCACTTAGGGTTTTGATCAGGAATTGGTTGCCAGTTCCAATTTCCATAAGGGTGTCTCCTGCATTTTCTAAGGTTCTTACACTTTGAGGTTTTATGTTTAGGTCTTTGATCCATTTAGAGGTGATTTTTGTGTATGGTGATAGGTAGAGGTCTTGTTTTAATCTTCTGCACGTGGTCAGCTAGTTTTCCCGGCACCACTTACTAAATAGCTTCTCCTCTCCCCAGTGGTTGATGGCGGAGGCTTTGTCAAAGATGAGAGTTGGTTGAGAAATTGAGGTTTTGCTTCTGCAGTCTCTGTCCTGTTCCATTGATCCTTGTGCCTATTCCTGTTACCAATACCAGGGTGTTTTGATTATTGTAGCCTTATAGTAAAGTTTGAAGTCTGGAAGTGTGATACTTTCTGCTTTGTTTCTTTTGCTAAGGAGAGAGGTGACTTCAAACAAAAGCACCATGAGCTTGATAGAGAAGAGATAGTTGCTGCTTTTATAGACTTAATAAAAAGGACAACAGACGTAAACCAAATATCATCCTTTGTGTTTGCATAGTATAGTAGTGAAGACAGCTGTATGTCTATAATCTAACATTTTTCTTAATAGAAGTGACATTTGTAAATAAATCTACTTTAAAAAAATTTGATTGGGGAAGGATTTATTATGTTCCAGTTTTCCAAGTTTGAGTATAAAGTTTCCATTTGTCTTTAATGAAAAGAAAACTTATTTGTTCTCTCAGAGAAAGTTTATTGTCTTCCACACACAGTCCCATGTGTAGACAATTATGTAGGTTGAAATATTTGTCAAAGGCAAGAAGAGTGATAAAATGTGAGGAGAGGGCTGATTAGATATGGAGCGTTTTAAATCTGATTGCACAGGTGTTTAAAAATAGAATATGAGGACATTTTATGAATAAATGAGAAATTTCTTTGCTGTTGAATCTCATGTTTTAATTTTTTTGTAAAAGTAATTATGTTATTCATGAGGAAGCTAACATAAATAGAGAAACTGAACTTGATTAACGCTTGAGTTGAGTGACCTTGCTAATTTGAAAGTAACAGACATGGTTTCCTTTCTGGAACATTTTATTTTTATGAAATTTAAGAAATATTTTTGAAACATTCTCTGTTTCTCAATATTGGGGAAAAAAGAACTTCCATTAAAATTAAAGTTTGCTACTTTTTCTCCTTAAGAGTTAGCAATACATTTAAAAACAGAAAACTAAGAGAAGAAAAACTTATTTGATTGGTTTTCCTGATTAGTGTTTTTGGCAATCCCAGAACTAAAAGAAAGTGGCTTGGTGACTTCCCCAGATTGTGATTCATTTAGAGCTCCAAATAACAGTTGTTGTTCATGTTAGCAGATGAAGTGAACCTAGCATTTAAAATCTGTTGAGGCAAAAGAATAAAGCAGAGAGGGTATCTGTTCTTTTCTCCTCATGCGAAGGTGACGAATGTGAAGCTCTTGGTAATCCAGTGTACACTCTTTAGAGTGTACCTGAAGACCTTCCTTGGTCAATCTTGTGATTCTGCGCCACAAGAATTTCCTTAAGCCTTTTCCTGCTGTCAGTGTACATAAGTAGTACAGATTCCATCTGTTTGTTTTCACCGAATATAAGGGCAGTGCATAAATACAAAATACTTGCTTGAAATGTCTCTTATTGAAAAAGGAGGCTGATTTTTAAAAAACACTCTTGGCTTCTTATTAAAACAATTGATAGTGTTACCATTTTAGAGAGCAAGTCCCATTTGCCTTCTATGTATGCACCTACTCATCCCCCATAGTTTTTGTTTGTATACAGAGCATTAAAAAAAAATTTTTTTTAAAGATGTAGGGTAAAATTCAGGATTAAATATATAAATGTTCATTATGCAGGTACCCTTGTTTATAAGGTCTGTTGTCACGGGCACGCCCCTCCCCCCCCCCCGGCAAAATCCCACTACTGCCAATCCTGTCCTATATAGAGCATTTTTAAAAAGATTTTTCTTAGCCTGGCTCGGTGGCTCAGCCTGTAATCCCACGCCTTTGGGAAGCTGAGGTGAGTGGATTGCCTGAGCCCGTGGGTTCGAGACCCGCCTGGGCAGCGAGACCTCATCTCTACAATAAATCAAAAAATCAGCCGGGCGTGGTAGCGCATGCCTGTAATTCTGGCTACTTGGAAGGCTGAGGCGGAAGGATCACCAGAGCCCAGCAGGTCGAGGCTGCGGTGGCCGGGAGCGGCCACCGCACTCCAGTCTGGGCGACAGAGTGAGACTCCAAATCAAAAAAAAAAAAATTTTCTTCTGGAAGTTGACTTTGTTACGTTTTGTCTTTTAGCCACAGCAACTAGTAGGAGAAGTCACATTCTTTTACCCTAAAGCAAGCAAAAAATTTTTTTTCTCTCCAGTTACCGTTTTTTTGTTTTTGTTTTTTACTTTTTCAACATAAAGGAAATATTTTAAAGATTGCTTTATTTTACTTCTTTATTTTCACATTTTATATTTGTGGAAAGTTTGGTTTAAATAGCAGTGAGTTTTAAAAATTTTCTGGGAGCCACCTTTTTTTTTTTTTTTTTTTTTTTTTTGAGTCGGGGTTTCACTTCGTTGCTTCGGCCAGAGTGTAGTAGCACAATCACAGCTCATGGCAGCCTTGGCCTTAAGTGATCCTCTTGCCTCAGTCTCCTCAGCTGGGACTACAGGCATGCACCACCACACCCAGCCAATTTTTTATATTTTTTTTGTAGAGACAAGGTCTTGCTATGTTGCCTAGGCTCATCTTGAACTCCTGGGCTCAAGCAATCATTCAGCCTTGGCCTCCCAAAGTGTTGGGATTATAGGCAGGAGCCACTGTGCCTGGCCAGGAGCCAATTTTTTATTAGAATCACTTTGATTTTATATGATTCATAGCTAAGAAAATGGAAACCATTCTAATTTCAAGGAAATGCAGTGGAAATTATTCTCTTATAATTTTGTGTCATTTAGAAAACATATATTATCAAGCTCTGTGTGTATACAAAAATAATGACTTTGAAAATTTGAAAAAGACAGCTCTGTAACCCACTATCTTCATTAATGGCAAATAACCAAACTCCAGGTCTCATCAGTCTTTTTATGAAATCCTTGAAATGATTGAAATGTTGGGCATCAGTGTGCCAGGTCTAGGACTCCTAGACATAAGACACATTCTGCAGATTTCTCCTTTTAAATTTTTATGTAATGTTCCATTTGTTTTGCTGCTTTGTAATTAACAACAAACTTTTAAGTCCCAGAAAAGATTTCAGCTATTCATAGAACAAGCAGCAGTTCATTTCCTAGACAAGTGATATGGACAAAATTCACTGTTTTAAAAAAGCTGTGACGTTAAGTTATAAAGCCTGAGCTGTAATCCTCCCACACTTCCTACCCTTAATTATAAAATAAAAGAGATGGCAGTCCCTACTGGGCTCAGCTTTTGGGCTAAACAAGTAAGGCTCTAAGCCTTATCAGAGGGTTCCTGTCTTTAGAAACTTAAGTTGCCTAATAGTTTTACTTCTATTTTACTTCCAGGGACTAAGACCAGGTGTCTATTTGAGTCCAAGTCTCACTCTGTTGCCCAGGCTGTATGGAGTGCAATGGTGTGATCACGGCTCACCACTGCCTTCCTGAGCTTGAGTGATCCTCCCATCTCAGTCTCTCAAAGTGCTGAGGTTATGGGTGTGAGCCACCACACCTAGCTTAAGACCAGGTATTTTTAGCAGAGGTTCTTAATTTGTCTGTAATATGATTTTGGATGATAAAGATGAGGTTCTGTATGACAGCAGTTCCGTGACTCTCAGTGAAAAATTTTGTTGAAATTATTTGTAAGAAAATTTCTAGCTATAGTTGCCTGAATGTGAGGGAACCATGATGTTCCAGAATACAAACTTAAATCTGAAAATGAGCAAGAAAAAAAAAAAAAAGACCTGAACTCCAGAAATAACTGACCTGAAAGAACATTACAATCTAACCCTCGGACTTTTAGACATCTATTAACATACACATTTTGACATTTTCCTTTCAGATTTCTTTGGCTCAGACAAAAATTAGAAGGGAGGTGCACTGAGGATAGAGACAGTTGCAGTAACACTAATGCATGAGTCTGTAGGTATCACAGGAGGTCAAGTAACTTTCAGGGTTTTTGAAGTTTTAAAATTATTGGAATGTCAAAGTAATTTCTGAAATTCTGGAAGCTCTTTCCTGCCATTTTCCTTAAAAATGTCTCTCTCCGCAGTTGAGCCATCATAAATCTACAGAGCTTTTTTTTTGTATCAGATGCGTGATACAGTTAAATTTAATTCCCCAATTGCCTTGGAAGAAAGACAGTCAAGATGTGGCCCTTGCCCTTTTTCTTAGTAAGTCTTTGTTAGATCTTCCTTATACTTTGGGCTTCCGTCCTCTTCTCTCATTATTACCCAAAGAAGTGGTGAGCTCTGACTTCCACAGTGAACAAGTGTCGGGTATAATGTTATAAAGTATCTGCCATAAAATAGCATAGAATTTGTAGGTCCAAAATGAGAACTGCCTGTTGCTTCTTGAAAGTTGTGTGTATTGGCCTTTTTCCTGCCGTGTTATGATGACATGCACATCTGTGGTGTATTCTCATTAATAATGATTATTCTCTAGGTGGCTTTACGGTGTGGGACAGCAGGTTCTGGAGTCAGACAAGCCTGAGATCATGTGACCCCTGGTCTAGCAATGTGCTTAGTCCTTGTGTCTTGGTTGTCTCTTCTTTGGAGATAATATTATTTGACTTTGGGAGTTATTATTTAACCCTAATGCATATGAAGCATAGTCATGTAGTAAATGTTATAGTTAATTGCTATTGTTATTATGTGCAGATTTGAACGATTGCTAGAATACTACTTCTTACTGTCCTCCCCTGTAGTGTGTTCCCTGTTTACTCAATATTTTTGTTATGGGCTCCTGAAGCGTTAAATTTTCTCAACATAGCTGCAACATTTAAAAATTCTATGATAAGCCGGGCTCGGTGGCTCAGCCTGTAATCCCGCGCCTTTGGGAGGCTGAGGTGAGTGGATTGCCTGAGCCCGCGGGTTCGAGACCCGCCTGGGCAGCGAGACCTCATCTCTACAATAAATCAAAAAATCATCTGGGCGTAGTAGCGCATGCCTGTAATTCCAGCTACTTGGAAGGCTGAGGCGGAAGGATCGCCGGAGCCCAGCAGTTTGAGGCTGCGGTGGCCGGAAGCAGCCACTGCACTCCAGTCTGGGCGACAGAGTGAGACTCCAACTCAAAAAAAAAAAAAAATTCTATGATAGCACATACAAATGTAAATTTCTGGTTTCTTTTTTTAAATGAGAAAATTTGGCAACTTTGGAATATTTACATGGTCAACAGTATATGGAGCTGGGTGCCCCTTTGAGAGGAGGAATGCATATATCTGATATGCATATTCATTACTTAGGATTACTTTGCCTCAGTTCTCATCCAGCCTCTTTCATGCATCTGTGTCACCTGCCTAGCCCTAAGGACATTTGAGGCCTCCCTCTGTTCATCTCTTTGCCTCAGGATACCTGGCTTTTAGGGAAAGTGTCCTCAAAGAGGTAGTGACATTTGAGCCTATTAGATGGCCCAGGTGTGAAGTATTGGGCTTCTCTCTTGTAGATTTGTAGTGAAACTACATTGGGACTTAATTTTAGCTTATGTGTACTACTACTTGAATTCTGTCATGTTAAAGGTATCTTTGTTGCTAAAGCAATTTATTCTAAAATGTGGAAGGTCAACTCTTTTCCCTTTAGACTTGTGGACAGTGATGGATGAAAATAGCTCTCATGCTCTGTTGTAAACTTGCTCAAGTGCAGAAGTTATATTTAGTTTCTGCAATGGGAGTCTTTAAAACTGTGTGACAGGGAAAAGTCTTGCTAACTGTAATCGTCCTTCAAACCTTACTGCCCTTGAAGAAAGACAAAGAACAGGGCAGCATTAAAAAAAACAAACAAACAAACAAACAAACAAACACCTAAATGACAGGTGTTAAGAATGCCTGACATTTACTCACTTGGACATTAGTTAAATTCAGTTGTAGGGGTGACCAGAGTGTTGCTATTTGTAGAACTGACTATTGTTAGTGGAGGAATCCAAGTGTTTCCCTAACCTGCAGTAAGTGTGCTTGCTAGAGTTTGAACACTTTAATTAATGCTCAGTACCCAGCTTAGGAGACAGATTTTGTTGAATCATTCATTCAACATGGAGAAAGATACGCTTTAGATCAAAGGTCAGCAAACTACTGCCTGTGTTGGCCATGGCCTGTTTTCATACAGCCTGGGAACCAAGAATGGTGATTTATACATATTACTAATGGATTGTAAGTTGACAACAACAAAGAATAGTTTGTGATAGAGACCCTATGTGGCTGATAAAACCTAAAATGTTTACTGTCTGACTCTTTACAGAATAAGTTTGCTGATCCCTGCTTTAAATAATGGAGGTGCTAATTCTTCTCTATTTTTCTTATTTATACTGTGTTATATTCACCTGAATAATCACTGTAGATGATGACACCATGTTTGTTACCTACTAAAGGGTCAGAGTGATTGCCAGACATACACATAAGGGCTTTGAGCATGTCATTGAGCCTTGATACTATATGGTGTCATGAAGTTTTGGAACTGGAAGAAAACTTTGAAATCCTCCTGTCCAACCATCTCATGAATAAACTACAGTATGGAGAGAAAAGGAAATAAAGGACTTCTTTAAATGAAATCACTTTTTAGAAGCAAAGCATTTTCCAAACCTGCCTCATTTAATTCATTTTTTTTAATGTTAGCTTTTTTATTTGGGATCATCTTTTTTTTTTTTTTTTTTGAGTTGGAGTCTCACTCTGCCACTCCAGCGTTGACCTGCTGGACTCTGGTGATCCTTCCAAGTAGCCATGAGCTACAGGCGTGCACTACCCATGCCCAGCTAATTTTTGATTTATTGTAGAGATGACGTCTTGCTAAGTTGCCTGGGCTGGTCTCGAACCCGTGGGCTCAGGCAGTCCACTTGTGTTGGCCTCCCAAAGGGATTACAGGCTGAGCCACTGAGCCTGGCCTGATTCATTCTTTAAAATATCCCAGACTAGCCGGGCTCGGTGGCTCAGCCTGTAATGCCGCGCCTTTGAGAGGCTGAGGTGAGTGGATTGCCTGAGCCCGCGGGTTCGAGACCCGCCTGGGCAGCGAGACCTCATCTCTGCAATAAATTAAAAAAAAATCAGCCAGGCATGGTAGCGCATGCCTGTAATTCCGGCTACTCGGAAGGCTGAGGCGGAAGGATCGCTGGAGCCCAGCAGGTCGAGGCTGCGGTGGCCGGGAGCGGCCACTGCACTCCAGTCTGGGCGACAGAGTGAGACTCCAACTCAAAAAAAATAAAAAAATAAAATAAAATAAAAATCCCAGACTTTGAAGCCAGAGGAAAGTAGAATGCAGTCATTTCACCACAGTTCCCAACCCCAGAGGAGACAGTGAAAGACAGTTGCTATAATCTGGCTTAGGGCAAGTTATGGAACCTCTCTGCTCTTTAATGTCTGCATCTGGTAATGATAAAAGTACCCACCTTATCAGGTTAAGAGGAATAAATGAGCTTATATTTGTAAAACATTTAAAATAGTGCCTAGCACATAATAAGTATATTAGTGTGTATTAAATAAAGAAGGGCAGTGGCAAAATAACAATAATGGTCCCTTTATTAACAGGTATAAAAGTTTCAGGAGTCCTCCCTCATCCCCTAGGTTAACCATGGCTGTTAAAACATGTATCACTGGGCAGACAGTGCCTGTTCCTTAAAAATGCTAGAGGTGATATTTTTGGTACCTGAAATCTCATTTCCCTGGGGATAAGTACTCCTTGCCCAATTATCACTTACCAGATGTCTAAGATATTAATGTCTGAATTATTCAGCTCATGTATATCTTCAAGCACTCAACTAGTTAGTACTTTAAAATTAGTTTTAATAGCTAATTCTCATAATACCTTTCCAGTCTTCTTTCCATCTAAAAGCAAAATGCTATTAGGGCTGGAAGAGTAAGGTATACCTTTGGCATGTTTTCTGATCTCCGAGAAAACAGAATCAACTACTTGGCAGGATAGGTCAGAGAAAATGGGTCAAATCTGTTAATTGTTTTAGTTAGGATTCTGAATTTCTGAATTGAGACTGGTGACTTAGAAATGAAATAATTGTATTACTTTATCAAGTCTTCAAGGTATGTGCCTCTAGTAGGTTGATATTTAGATGGGATGCTTATATTTGAAAACTTAATTAAGAAACTACCTGAATTTTGTTTATAATATGATTTTATTTTCTTACAGTTTGCAGTGTTGATGTGGGTATTTACCTATGTTGGTGCCTTGTTCAATGGTCTGACACTACTGATTTTGGGTAAGTCTGCAAAGCCATTGGAATGAAAAACTGCTGGAAAAGAAATATTGTATGCAAGCAGCTTAGAGACATTTTAGAGAAGAATATTCTTGTAAGAAAAATGGAAGATGTAAGTTTAAGGTTGTGATCTCTTTAAATAAATTGCTGATATTGCTTCTTAGTTTTGCTTTAAATAAATTGCTGCTTTAGTTCCTGAAGACTGCTCCAACTAACAATGATAAACCAGATAAAGGGTGGCCTTATTTGATTGTGCAGTCATAAATCTAACTAAGGATGCCTGTATTTTATAAAATCTGAAGTGATATGACTTGCAGCTAAGAATAGTTCCTAGCTATAATAACTAGCTCCTAATAACTGCAGCCTCCTGCAGGGGCCTCGTGCAGGCAATTCACTCCTCTGGAGTGACTCCTCAATAGCAGGGGCATTTGGAAGACCCATGTGTAATTATTCACTCATTAGTGAATTATTCAACACTGCTTGGCTGTCTTAAGTTTTGATAGTTCTTTAGTATTTCTTCCCTTTAAATCATACCAGTCTTTTTGAAAGGTTATGTATTTTCTTTTTCAGCTCTGATTTCACTCTTCAGTGTTCCTGTTATTTATGAACGGCATCAGGTAATTTCTTAACTGCTGATTTCAGAATACAGAGCTCTCTATTATGTGGTATTTACGAAGGTATCAGTGCCGGTTTTCAAAGTCTTACAAAAATGAGAAATGTGATGGTTTCTTAAGATTCACTAGCAATGGTCATTGTCTAATAACTCCTTTATACCTCTTTTTCAGGCACAGATAGACCATTATCTAGCACTTGCAAATAAGAATGTTAAAGATGCTGTGGCTAAGTAAGTATTTAAAATCTGTACCATTCTTACTAGGATCAGGTGTGCTGGACTTTGAGAATTTTCATATTGCAGGAATAATGACTAACAGATCTCCACCTAACCTATGGATCATTTATTTCTAGGTTTACTATGTATATTTAAGGCTTTGTTTAAATCTAATTCACGACGCCAAGTTGATAAAATTATAGCTAATCATTTGGCAGCTTTAGGATTTCATTTCTTGTGTAAGCTGAATAATACACAAGTGGTTCTTAGAGGGTGGCATTCCAAGAAGCAGAAAACAGAGTTCTTAAAATTTAAAATATGTACATTGACATTTTTTCCCTGTTTTTCATTTGTAGAATCCAAGCGAAAATCCCTGGATTGAAGCGCAAAACTGAATGAAAAAGCCCAAAATAATTAACACTAGGAGTTCATCTTTAAAGGGGATATTTGTTTGATTACATGGGGGAGGGTCAGGGAAGAATGAAACCTTGACATTGCAGTGCAGTTTCACAGATCTTTATTTTTAGCAATGCACTGTTTGAGGAAAAATTACCTGTCTTGACTGCCCTGTGTTCATCATCTTAAGTATTGTAAGCTGCTATGTATGGATTTAAACCGTAATCATATCTGTTTTTCCTATGAGGCACTGGTGAATAAAAAAAAAAAGATTTGAGAAAGCTGTATATTATACTTTGTTGCAGGTAGTCTTGCTGTATTTGGGAAAGTTGCAGACAGTGGAGCTGAAAAAAATAACCCTTTTCACAGTTTGTGTACTGTGTATGGTCTGTGTAGATTGATGCAGATTTTCTGAAATGAAATGTTTAGACGAGAGCATACCACAAAAGCAGGAATGAAAAAGCTTGCCTTTCTGGTATGTTCTAGGTGTATTGTGAATTTTACTGTTATATTAATTGCCAATTAAGTAAATATAGATTATCTATATATCTATATATAGTGTTTCACAAAGCTTAGACCTTTACCTTCCAGCTGCCCCACATGCTTGATATTTCAGAGACTCACTGGTTATACATGTGTAGTTCCAAAGCACATAAGCTAGAAAAAGAAAATATATTTCTAGGAGCACTACCATCTGTTTTCAACATGAAAATGCACACACATAGAACTCCTACATAAATTTCATTGCACAGACTTACTGTAGTTAATTTTGTCACAAGCTCTGAATCTATGGACTGAATCTAATGCTTCCAAAAATGTTGTTTGCAAATATCAAACATTGTTATGCAAGAAATTATACAATGAAGATTTATACCATTGTGGTTTAAGCTGTATTGAACTAAATCTGTGGAATGCATTGTGAACTGTAAAAGCGAAGTATCAATAAAGCTTATAGACTTAAAATGTGTTTGGTATTTTGGATTCATGAAACTGCAGCAGATTAAAAAAACACACAGAGGGTAGACTTTGCTTCAACCATTCATGGTAACTTGTGCTTTTAGAAATGTTTTCAGTTCATGATGCAGGTGTGTTTACTTTGACAACAAAAGTCAACAGTGAATGTGTTTACATAATCAAATTTATCTGACACATAACAAAGTGTTTTATGTATTTTATACTTTGATAACTGAAAATAAATTCATGCACCTAATTTTAACATAGAATACAGTGCAGGATTTATGAACATACATAAAATCATACCATATAAATGTTTACAAATAAGATTTAAGAAGTTTTCATGATACACAGACACTATTGCTCTTTACATATAGTTGTACATATATCATCATTGATCAATTCATTGTTTTTTCACATGGTTATTTTAATGCAAAATCTGATCAGTATGAAAGGTCCAGTAGTACGATATAGGCAGACATGGTTCTCACTCAGCATCACCAATCACATAGTTACAGAAAACAAATAGAACTGCACAGGGACTCTACTGTGGGTCCAACAACCTATGAATGGATTAATGTAAGGCATTAATAAATTGGCATATAAAAATAGCTTAGTGAGTGATCTAATCCATTTAGAATGCTGAAGCACTTCTGTGGTAAATGTGAATCTATTCTTTAACTGAAAATGCTTCATTTTACCTTTAAACTGACAAATGCAAATAGCCAGTAACTCAAGATCTAGAATTTTAGTTCACTAACCAGAAGGACTAATTGGTGTCTATGTGCCCAGAGCCACCAGTCCCACACCAGCCAGCCTTCCTCTTAGTGCGTCAGCCCCATCCAGTAGTCACTGGTTGGCTACATGTGAAATGTGACTTGAGGGGGCTTTAGGGGAGGCTTCTGGTAAATATTGTCCAAGTCACATTCTGTCATACAAACCACTCTGAGGAACTCTAATCATTGTTTTATCATTTTGACTTAACTATTTCTTGGTCTTACAATTTGTTCTGCAGAGATTTTTTTTTTCTCCTTTTTCTTTTAAATCTGGACTTGATCTGTATAGCTCCCCTGAAGCAAATCATTAAAAGTCAAGTCAACTCATACTCTTGGGGTGATTAAACCAAGGTGCAGCATCAGGTCATTTCACTTATTTTGACAATTCACATCAGCTCATCTTCCTGAACCAACTTGAGCTTTTTTTTTTTTTTTTTTTTTTAATTTCCTTTCCATTTTGCAGTAGAGGTTTGTTTAATTTGAATACTTTTGGATTTTGCAGGTTTGGCACTAAACATAATGAAAATTCATCTATCCCTTCCTGAATTTCTGTTACTTTGCTGCTCACCTTCCTAATAAGCACTATTTCCCAAGCAGCTAACTGATATCTTTCATTTGGGAAGCCTTGACGTAAACACAGGACATGGATGGCAGACTGTATCTGCTAAGGGTCCTGTAGCCCTCCTCAGTTTTGAGGTTGTAGCACCATAGGTAGAAAGGAGATCATTTGTGGGAGGTGAGACAGCAGCCCACACAACTGGAAACTTTCAAAGGCACTTAATGGATATAAAACTGCAAACGAAATGTTAAAAAATTAAGTTTCTCAACTTCTTTATACATGGCTCATTTGGTTTTGAAAGCTAAACGTGGAGAACAGAGGCTATCCATTTCTAGTACTTGGGTGCATCTAACTTAAGCTGTCCAACTTATTTGTAAAAATGAACATTCTTGAAGTATATAGAAACATAATAGCAAAACATCTTTTGTAAAAGTTTTGATGCAAAGTAAAAGCTACATATTGGTTAGGGTAACAGGCTTTAAATTTCGTCAGTGGGCTACGTTATCAGATAGGATTTCTTTGCCAATGTTGTTAGTACTATAGTTTTTAGTCTCAGGAACAGAGGCAGTCTTAACATTTTAGAACCTGACCTTCCTTCCTTCTTGGCATCACAGTTTTGGAGAGTCCAGGTTATGGGAGCAGTCGTACACCTTCAGTAGCATTTTGAGCTTGTGCGTTCCGGCAGCATGGTAGGCATTTCCCAGCAGCTGGTGGCGAAGAGGCGCCCGGGCGCTGCCTCTGCAGTTGCTGGTGTAGCAGCAGCAGCAAGGATGTAAGAGGTTTCTGGCATTTACAGACATCGCCACACAAACACACTGAAAAGGCAGACCAGATCGACATTTTGCATGACTGAACATCAGACTTGCCATCGAGTGGCCAAAACAAACTTGCCGTGTGCTCAAGAGACAAGCTCTGGTGATGTATTGAACATTTTGGTTTCAAAAAGTAAACCAAGGACCTCGCCACCAACTTAAGGTTTATTGCTATTTTTTAAAAAAAGGTTTGTTGGTGGAGTTTGGTTGGTTGGTTAGTTCTTTCAGCCAGCTTGAATGTCTGTGTTAGTGAGGACTTCTGACTTCACACTATCAACCCTGTTACCACTGGAAAGGTTTTTATCAACTCCACTTGAGGCCGAGAGCCCTTTCAAGTGTTCAACACAGTGCCAGGGATCACCGTATACTCCAGTGCCGACAAAGGCCTAGGAGCTCTGCGTTTTGAAGGTTATTGCTATGCCTTTTCTAGAAAACAAGTCATCTTGTATCTCCTGCATTGCAGTCGCCAAGTCATCTCTGGCTCGTTCCTAGCTTTTTCACAGTTTGGCTGGTGCTGCTTTGAGTGGGTGTTGCACTTCACAGGGAGCCACTGTCTGTACTATCTCAAGGGCTCTAAGTGCCAGAAGTTGGACAGCAGGCTGGAGCTGGGTGCTCCCGGGCAGGCCAGCAGAAAGCATCCCAGGAGCCATTTCCTTACACAATGCTTTTGGGTGGAAACTGGGTTGAAATTCTCTATAGGTGCCTTTCTTACAGCCTAACTCAAACCACAAAAAAGTGGCAGAATGTATGTATTCTTTACCCCCTTAAGATTTTGCTTGGGCTGAACAGAACCCAATATGCTGCAACAAAACCCTTCAACGACATCCGTTGTGGAAAAGCTCAGAGTGATGTAGTTCTGTTCCTCCATACTTTACATATGAAATGCCAACACTGGTGATCAAGTGGGAGTTCTTAAAAGGGCATGGATGAATTTCCATTCTAACCTGATTATACGCAACAGCCCATGGGCTACCAAGAGTTCCTACTCAAATTAGCCATCTTGCGTCTCACCCACTTGCCCCTCCTTTCCCAGCAGTGTGCCCAGAGTAGCCATTGCATGTACTTGCAATCCCAAGACAGCTCTTGTCAGGACAGGCCTGGCAAAATTTGGGCTGAGAGTCACCGGAGGTCAACACCTTATTTTGGAAAGTCCTTGCCTTCATTAAGACTCAAGGCGTGTCCTGTTCAGTATCCCCTCATCACTCCCTCCCATGCCTCAGGAGAGGCCTACCCACAGGACGAGATGGGGAGGGGGAGAAGGCCAGGCCTAGGGAGTCAGATCCAGGCTAACGAGTACCTGCAGTCGTCTCCTCCAGTGCTCACCACATACTTGTCATCGTAAGAGAAACGGATGTTCGTCACGTGAGCCGAGTGACCAAAGTAACGTTTATGTTTGGCCTGTGAGCAAAGTGAATGGAGAGGAGAGATAGCTAAGAGACTGGGTTCCTCTTGGCAAGCAGAGACCACTTCCAGGACTCAAATCCCCTCCTCCCAGAACCTTTCCTTGGGATTCCCATTTGGTCTGGACTTCTCTTGTGTCAGCCTTTGGTTGACTTTCCTGCCTCTCATTCTTGCCCCGTTTGGGGTGGCCGTTTTCCCCACCCTCTGTCCTCCCTTCTGACTTCCAGGACTGCCTCTTCAGAATGGGATGAAAAGTTTAGTCAAATGCCAAAACCCCACAGGACTGGGATGGTTTCCTCTATCTCCCAGAGGGCATCTGGATGTGGCCCCTATCTCCCACAGACTGCAGAAGAACAGAGAAGCTGCAGGCAGTGCCAGGAGGTTACTTTGAGGAAGACTCACAAATTTTTCTGTGCATGGAAAGTCGAAGAGTTTCACTAGCCCAAAATCGTCTCCGGTGACAACGTTCAGGCCAGCGTGGGTCACACATGCACAGTTGACATCAGCCTGTCTGCATTTCGTGGCCAGATCCCAATGACTTCATCTCCCAGAACGCTGTTCCAACAGGGAGTAGTGTTAGGAGCAAGACATGTGAGGTTTCCTGAAGCAACCATCCCCTCCCTGGGATGAGGGACAGAGGGATGTTCTGCATCATTCAGTATGGCCATGCGGTCCTTCTGGCATGAAGACATCTGTCCCCGTCCCGTCTGAATTCCTGCTCCAGCTCTTATTCCCCTCTGCCTCTATTCTCTACACTCCAAAAGGAGGTCTTGGGGCAACCCCTTCAGGTCCCCTCCCACTGTGGGACCTTTTCTGTCCTCTCAATAAATCCTGCCTTTGAAAAAAAGTATTTGAGCTGGGCTCGGTGGCTCAGCCTGTAATCCCGCGCCTTTGGGAGGCTGAGGTGAGTGGATTGCCTGAGCCTGCGGGTTCGAGACCCGCCTGGGCAGCGAGACCTCATCTATGCAATAAATCAAAAAATCAGCCGGGCGTGGTAGCGCATGCCTGTAATTCCGGCTACTTGGAAGACTGAGGCGGAAGGATCGCAGGAGCCCAGCAGGTCGAGGCTGCGGTGGCCGGGAGCGGCCACTGCACTCCAGTCTGGGCGACAGAGTGAGACTCCAACTCAAAAATAAAATAAAATAAAAATTAAAAAATTTTAAAAAGTATTTGATTCTCTCACTCTTCTCTGTGGTCCTCTGGAATATGTGTATGCTATAGGGAGGAGAGCAGTTGAGTGCCTTCTGACTCACAGGTTGCATGGTCTCCTCCCTCAAGTCAGCCAGATATTGTGTCTCATCCTGCTAGGCAGCAGTTCTACCCTCCCATTCCCTCCCCTGGTGACTGGAGGCCTCGTTGTTTACTAGGGTTGGCCAAGAGATGGAAGATGGTTTCCCACTGAACTAGCTGGATGGGGTTGGGGACTTGCAGGAGAGATTACACAAAAAGAGAGACAGCATTTCACAAGCTTATGTCAGGTCAAGCCAGTGACCTAAACTAATGCCAAGAGGCCTTCCACCCCTGCCCCCAAAAGAAAAGATCGCTGCATCTCTGAGCTGCTTCAGATCCTAGCCATACAAACTTGGAGGCTGAGCCTGGAACAACAGACTCTCTTGTGACCTTTTCCTCAAGAAGTGCTTTCCTCCAGTCACCTTGTCCAGGAGGCCCAGGTGATCTTCTCAATGACCATGGCTTCGGTTACCTGCTTCCCCAGGGGGACCTCATGCACCTGGCGCTTATAGGCTCCTGTTGACACCTGTAGGTGGAAGGGAACCCGTGTTCATCAACTTACTTTACCAGTCCAAAAGACTCCCCCTTTGCCCTGGTCCAGCCTCCGCACCCCTAGGGCTTTCTGCCAAACCCAAGCTCAGCCCCAGGTCACGAAGCCCGTGGTCCACCCACAGCAATGTGACATCCATCCTCTCGCTATTTTCCAAAGTCCTAAGGCAGTTGGTCTCCAAGTGTGGTTCTTGACCAGCAACCTCAGCAGCAACTGGAAACTCTAGAAATGCAAATTTTGGGGCCCCACCAAATAGGAGGCATAGAGGGTGAGGCATAGCAAAGTGTGTTTTAACAAAGTCTCCAGGTGTTTTCGAGACACAGGAATCCCTGTTCTCAGAGAACCAAGGACATTTGGTACAGAGGTAAGGCAAGTTTTCTCATGGACAGCCGCTAATACAGGTGATTTCTGAAAAGTGTCTAGGCCTGATCCTTGATTCACTGGGCGTCTTCTAGGGCAAACTGACCACTTTTCCTACTGCCAAGAATGTTTGCCAGCAAATGGCTGCTGCCTTCCTCACTCTCCCCTCGCAGTGCTTCTACCCCAGGCACTCGGCTTTCCTTCTGTTCTGGAATGAGCTGAGATCTTTCCCACTTCAGGGCTTTCACACAGATGGCCTGGAACAGTGTTCCTGCCTGTCTTGGTTGGCTAACTCCTACACACCCTACAGACCTCAGCTTAAATATCACTTGCTAGGAGAGGATGTGCATCTAAATTCAGTACCTTGTTAAGTATTCCTCAGCACCCTGTACTTTTCCTTCTCTGCACATAATCACAATTTGTAATTATATGTATATTTTGTGATTGTCTATTTAATGCTTGTCTTCACTATAGAGCAAGCTCCAGGAGACAGGGACCAGTCCCATTTTGCCCACCCTAGCATAGTACATGGTTCGGTAAATATTTGAATGAATGACTGTATCCTCTCTGTCTCACAGTGAATATCCAGTAGAAATCGTTCTGATTTTAGCTGTCAGTCCTAGGGCTGAGACCCCTCCCGATCCTTCCAGGGAGTACTCCCAGGCCCATTTTCTGGAGTTCAGGTCCCAACTGTGGAGAGGCCATGCTTGTGGAGTGTGGCTTAGAAATGACGTGAGTAAGTATAAGAAGTGACACCGGTTTAGGGGTAACCCCAAAGAACTAGAAATTAGTAAGCTTTGATGGGTTGGTAAGGCAAGGAGGATTAAAGATGATTAGGGCTTGTGTTTCCTACTTTTCTTATTGAATACTATTTTAAATTCTATTTCTTCCACCTTCTTAAATTCAGTAAGCCCCTGTTTCTTCATTTATAAAATAGGGGGAAAGTAACAGTACTTTAAGAGGTCCTGTGGAGAGTAAATTAGCACATTGCCTGGTACACAGTAAGGACTCAATTGCTAGAGACCTTTGTTATCACTATGACTATTGGTTGGCCCAGATATAAGTAAACCCAAAACATACCTGTATGTATTTGCTATCCGCAGAAAAATCCATCTGAATGACAAAACTTGGGATATCTTTGCAGTAGCCAATGCGGTTCAGATTTGTGCCCTGAGTGAGGTCATAGAAGTCAACTGTGTGTTCAGAAGAACCAACGGCTAAGAACCGGTTGTCTGGGCTGATTCTAGAAAAAGCAATCCAAGAGCACGGTCCATGAACAGGGCTATATGGGGCTGGTCAGGCACGAAGGTTGCTCTGGAATGGGCCTTCCAGGCCCAGAGGCAATGAGATCCACTTTGTGGCTCACATGTGGTTAGTTCCTGACCTTCTTTGGAGTTTAATACTTTCTCTGAATTGAATCCCTCAGCAGTAAGAAAATGGATGTATGCAGGCTTTTGTAGAATGACATTTTACAAATAGTTTTTACCATACCCCTATGAAAATTAGCAGACATATCTGAGAGTGAACCCATGAGAAGGTATCTTTTCACAGCTGACTTTGTTGAAAGCGACCCTCTCACAGCTGATTCTTCACTTCAGCCATGGCTGGAATGGGAGCCACTGGTAAGACAAATGCTCGCCTTTCTCCTTCCTGTCCAGACCACCCGCAGATGTACCTGATATCTTGGATAGCAGATTTCCGGTCTCGTTTTTTCCCCCAAACTTTTAGGCTGTTCACCAATAGGATGACAAACTCTCCATTCTTCATGCCAATGGCCACCATCTCCCCGTCGGGGCTGTAGGCTGCACACCTGGCCGCGTGGCCCAGGCTCACCTTGTTGACCAGCTTCTATATTGATATAAAGTAAAGTTGCCTGAGTCCTTGGCCTCCTCAGGCACCTCGGGGGGCCAGAGTAGTGGTGCCATGGTAGGCCTTTGCTGCCACGGTAGGCCACAAAATCTTTTCCTTCTTATAGGAAATGTCCCCAAGTAGCCATATGTTTTGATTAGAGCAGCTTAAAGAACAAGTTTTAGGGCAGAGGTTGGCAAACTTTTTCTGAAAATGGTTGTGCAGTAACTATTTTAGACTTTGTGGGCCACACAGCCTCTGTTGCAACTACTCAACTCTGCCATTACAGCACAAAGCAGCCACAGACGGTATGCAAACAAATGAGTGTGGCTTGATTTATAGAAACAGGCAGCAGGCCAGATTTGATCCTCTAGATGTAGACTCTTGTTTAGGGGAAAGAGTTTGAGCTCCAGCCTCTGTTAGTTCAGATTCTGACTCCTGGTTCTGTCACTTACTAGCTAGGGGTGTTTGGGTAAGTTACATCTTAGTTTTCCTATTTGTAAAGAAGTGATATTAATAGTGGTCTTGTAAGATTATTGTAAACATTTTAGCTATGAAGCCTGGTATTCAGTAGGCATTCAATTAGTGATAGCTATTTTTTTGTTTGTTTGTTTTTTGATTTTTTTTTTTTGAGTTGGAGTCTCACTCTGTTGCCCAGACTGGAGTGCAGTGGCCCCTCCCGGCCACTGCAGCCTCGACCTGCTGGGCTCCGGCCATCCTTCTGCCTCAGCCTTCCAAGTAGCTGGAACTACAGGCACATGCTATCATACCCGGCTAATTTTTGACTTATTGTAGAGATGAGGTCTCGCCAAGTTGCCCAGGTGGGTCTCGAACCTGCGGGCTCAGGCAATCCACTCACCTCAGTCTCCCAAAGCACTGGGATTACAGGCTGAGCCACCAAGCCCGGCTAACTGTTGTTAATAATAATTATAAACACTCACATGGGAGTGTAACAACCACACTTACACTTTTGCATGTCTATCCTGTGACCCTTTCACTACAAATATGACTGACACATTTACTAGCCAAAAACTGAAACCAAGTATTTTAATTATTAGAACTTAAGTACTTGTGTTAACATTGGATGAGGCTTGGTAACATTAATCTTTTTGTTTTTCTTCAGACTACGCCTTAACATTTTATATTTTTTACCCAAGATGAACTTTAAAATTGTTTTCCCAGCTGGGCTTGGTGGCTCAGCCTGTAATCCTGCACCTTTGGGAGGCTGAGGTGAGTGGATTGCCTGAGCCTGCGGGTTCGAGACCCGCCTGGGCAGCGAGACCCCATCTCTACAATGAACCAAAAAATCAGCCGGGCGTGGTAGCGCATGCCTGTAATTCCAGCTACTCGGAAGGCTGAGGCGGAAGGATCACGGGAGCCCAGAGGGTCGAGGCTGCAGTGGCCGGGAGCAGCCACTGCACTCCAGTCTGGGCGACCGAGTGAGACTCCAACTCAAAAAACAAATAAATAAATAAAATTGTTTTCCCAAACCCTTAACAGAAACTTTGTTGGGATTTTGATGGAAATACATTAGCTCATTTGGGAACATTTGACATTCTAAATTATTTTTTGGTTTTCTCATCCAGGGAGGACATGATTTGTCTCTTTACTTTTTTAGGTTTTGTGTGTTCTTTCATGACAAGAGAATAATCATTCTCGATTACACTATTCCTGTACTATAAATAGTTATAGCAGGACATACAGCTAAAAGACAATCGGATGGGTGCGGTGAGTGGGACTTCTTTTGTTGTTAGACGTTCTAACCTGACCTTTACCAGGCCCCATTCCCTACCTCTGTTTTGATCTGGTTTGACCTTGTTCAGCTCCCACTGCTGTGCCACCCACCTGTGGGCATCTGAACCCAGGCAGAGTCACCCCTCACCTTGTCAGCCAGGTCCCAGATCCGGGCTGTACCGTCATTGCTGGCAGAGATGAAGATGTCCTTGGAGGGGTGTGTGGCCAGGCCCCAAATCTCCCCTTCCATGTGTCCATCAATCAGGATGTTGGAAGCAGCATTTTTTTCACCAACTTCAATTATCTCTCCATCTTTGGTTCCCACTAAAATTTTTCCCTGTTGTAATCAAAACACTATTAGAAAAAGGACAAATACTGTGTGGTTCCACTCATATGAGGTACCCAGAGTAGTCAGATTCATAGAGTCAGAAAGTAGAATGGTGGTTGCCAGGGTCTGGGGGAAGAGGTGAAGGGGAATTAGTGTTGAATGGGTACAGAGTTTGTTTTGCAAGATGAGAAGAGTTCTGTGGATGGATGGGGCGATGGCTGCACAACAGAGGGAATGTACCTAAGGTACCTGAATGTATACTTTAAAATGGATAAAATGTTATGTATATTTTTCCACAATTAAAAAAAAATTTTTTTAAACCACTATTAGGAAAACTTGGGAAAGTGACTTTGCTGCATTAGTTTAAAATAGGAAGGGCTGAGAGGTATTTTAACAACCAAACTGTCCATCCCTAATCAATCTTCACCTTCTCACTTTGCTTTTTCTCCATCAACTAACTTGAGTGAGAGCTTCAGCACAGATACAGACTTCTGTATCATCCAGCCTTTGCTAGAATATTCCAGTGACTGCAAGCTCACTACATAGCGGCCAATTTCTGTTCTCAGACAGCTCAAACTCTTAGTAAGTTCATCTTCTTCTTCTTCTTTTTTTGAGTTGGAGTCTCATTCCATCTCCCAGGCTGGAGTGCAGTGGCATGGTCATGGTCACCCCAGTATTGACCTGCTGGACTCCAGCGATCCATCCGCCTCAGCCTTCCAATTAGCCAGAACTACAGGTGTGCGCTATCACGCCTGACTAATTTTTGATTTATTGTAGAGATTAGGTCTCACCAAGTTGCCCCGGCTGGTCTCGAACCCGTGGGCTCAGGTAGTTCACTTGCCTTGGCCTCCCAAAGTGCTGGGATTACAGGCTGAGCCACCAAGCCTGGCCAGTAAGTTCTTCTTTCCACGGAACAAAAATCTATTTCCTGAGAACTTCCAGGCTCTGGGCCTTGTCCTATCTTCTTTTCCCATAATTACCCTTCCAAGTGATTGTCACAACTACTTAAAAACACAATTCCTAATTTTTAATTATCTGTACTCCAAGTCAGGTTTGCCTTGTTTTAATAGAGTGTATCTAGAAAGCCAATTCTTGGACTGATACCAATTCAAAAATATAAACACAAGGTATTAAATAGAGGCTTAGAGATCTGTTTTTAAGTGCATCAAATCTCCTGAGGGAAATTTTAAGAGAAGAAAAAAAAGGGAAAACACACGTCAGGGTCTCGCCCTGAGATTCTAGCGGGCAGCTCTGGGGAGCAGCTTGGACAACCATATTTTAAAAAGACTTGACAGTTATTTTTGATACATAGCCAGTATAAGAGCTGGAAGCCAATGGCTCTGAGTCAGGTGGTTTGGTGGCCCTCACTCTCCCCCTTACTGACCTTGTAACCTTGGGTATAGGCCAATCATTTAATATCTCTAAGCTTATAAGAATAGCATTCATAATGCTGGGAGCTAACATCTGAATGTGACTGTATTCCAGGCAGAGCCAAAGGTACTATCACAGGTAATGATGCAACCCTCACAACAACCTCATGACAAACCTCGGTGCTAGACACAGAAATGTTAAGGAACACGACCAAGGCCACAGGTTGTACCAGGTCTGCCTGGCTCTCCCAAGCGACCTCCACCTACAGCATAATTGAAGCTTTGTTTCCAGGGTTAAACAAACCAGCCCAGGGAAAATCCCTGGCTGGGAAAGCACTGACGACACTCCCGCCTTCGCTGGCCCAGTCCCAAGGGGCACGGGGAGACCTGCCACGTGCTCACTTTGCCGCGGCACACAGAGCGCACACACTCCACCAGCTGCCCCGTCTCCAGCTGGAAGGCCCGGCAGCGCTTCATCTCCTGGTCCCACAGTTTCACAGCACCTCCTTCTTTGGTCCTAAAAAAGATCGACAGGCACGCAGACTGGTAGCCTTCATCCTAGGACCTCCCCATGGTCCTTCCTCCCCTCACTGGTCATCAAGGTCATGGCCACTTGGGCCCAGCAAGGCAGACCCTCCAGGGTCTGGACCCTCCAAGGGGTGGCCCCCTTCTCAGACCCTGCTGATGAGTGATCACAGCCTCCTGAAACTGCAGATTTCCTCAAATGCCTTTAAATGCTACTCTCTTGGGAGGAAAGAAAATGTAACCAGGAGAATCAGATTGTTTTCATTAGATTAGAACACTAAGAGAAAGGTTTCTCCTGTCTTCAGGCTTTGTTTCCACATCTTTCCTGTCTTCTCTTCTCACTTCTTCCTCTAAACCCCCCTAAACGGTTACTGAGAGTAACATTTCATGAACAGCAAAGTCACTGTGGTTTGTTCAAGAATACCTCTTGGGTTTTTTAACTACCATTAAATCACCTCTCTATTTCCCTCTTAGTTGTGAAGTTTTTGACCCAGGACCCTCTGAGAGAGATGACCGATCTTCCTAATGCAAAAAAAGGTAGGAGAAAGACAATCTGCATTTTCTCCCAGTTGGAGATGCTCTTGTCATTTTCTCCTAAGACAATAACAAAAGACAAGTTATCCCCAGAGGAGCTTCTGCTTACGGCCGCTCTTTTCCACCGGTCACTATGAGTCCATCCCGAAGGGTTGTGTACATTGTGAACACGGGGCCTGTGTGGGCCTTGGCCACCAGCCGGATGAGGAAGTGATCCTTCCAGACATAGACGTCTCCGTTGATGGCACCCGTGAAAGTGAGGTTGTTCTGTAAACAAAGGGACATTTTCCACACTAGGAATATACTCAAAAGGGTCCCTTCCCCACCACCTGCTCCTTTATTAAGGAATCAGAGCTAGAGAAGCAAACATGTGTAGCCAATTTTATCTTCTGTGCTAAGGAAAGCAGAACTTGCAGAAAAATCACCAAGAGCTTATTACAAGGCAATCGTCTGGCTTTGAAATTTACTCTATTTAGTTGCCTTAGACATTTTACTTCCCCACTGAGCATAGCTTTGAAGTAACAAGAACTCTCCCTCTGTGAGCACACCCCAAGTGACAGTCGGGGAAGGGGCCAACTCCAGCCTGAGAGGAAACTTGCCTGGGACTCGTCTGTGGGGTGGTCCTCCAAAGCTGGAAGACCAAGAGGTGACTGTGTTCCAAAATGTTGTCAAGAAAGCTTTCCTTGGCTGAGGAAACCCTACAGACCACTTGAGGGTAGCAATTGGGGGGAATTTGTGGCACAAGGGGACTAGGAAGGAAAAGGACCTCTATCTAGCAGTGGACGTTGTTCCCAGCACCCTATGGGTTTTCTCCTCTCAGGTCTGATGGGCTTGCATGTCAGGGTCTGCCTCTGGAATAGCAAACCTCCAGTCTTGGGTAAATGTCTTACCTTTTCTCATGAATATGAAAAAAAAATTTCAACTCACCCATCTGTGCTTAAGGAAAGGGAAGAACGATTGCAAATAAGCCAGGAGAGGAGACAATGTGGAAATGACCTTCTTGCTGTTTTCAGCTTCTTGGCCAAACTTCCCTCCCCACCCCACACCCATGCCCAGGGACTCAGGGACCCCTCTTGGAAGCATCTGTTGGAACTCACAGCACCGAAGGCCACGGAGAGCATCGTCTGCATCTTGGCAGCCCCCATGGACCCAATGACCCCTTTCTTGTAAAGCAAGGCGCTGCCCGCCAGGGTCCAGAACTTCATGTGCTTGACCCCGACAGATACAAACTGTGTGTCTGAGTCAGGGCGAAATTCCACCACAAATATGCGCTCCAGGTGACCCCCTCGGCTGGCAACCTTGGCACCTGTGTGGATGACAGAGTCTGGTGAGGCTGGCCCTTCCTTCCTCACTTCATGGACCAGGCTGGGGAAGCTGCAGCCCAGGATGGCTCTCCACCCCGGTAGGCTCAGGGTATGCCTCAGTGTCCCTTCTTTAATAGCTCCCTCTCCCCCTCAGACCTTGCCCCCAAGATGGGGGAGAGAGTGTGTCTGAGAAGTTTCCAGAACGTTAGGTGCTGCCAACATTTCCCCCCACTCAATTATCCATGAATATAGCAAAAAAAGAATGGTCCATGAGATAGAAGTTTCCAGATATGAGAAAAAGGCAAATGGCTTAAGGGTACTCCCTATCCCCCCAAGTCTCCAGTATCGCCACAGCAGTCACCCCCAAAAAACACCAAACCCTCTCCAAGCGGTCACTGGGACTCACATTCCTTTTTATTTTTAATGTCTAAGATTCTCTGTATTTCTTTTCTTTTCTTTTTAAGTTCCCCATATTCCTTTTTATTTTGTGGTTTTTAGGTTTAATTTTTTAAACATTTAATTACTAGTTTTTTCCTCAACCCCGATTATTTATGTTTTTGATTATCTCTTTTTATTTAACCTTTGTCTTCATCACATTCCATCTCCACTATTTACTAGGTGGAAGACACGTTATTTAACCTCTCTAGGTTGCAGTTTACTCACCTGTGATTGGAGGATAATAATAGTTCCTATTTCATAAGGTGTTGCGAGGATTAAACAAATTGACATAAACAAAGATCTCAGCACAGTGCTTGACACTGGGTACTTTGTGTTAGCTTCTATTCTTTCAGCCTGTATCTTACACACATCTATTTTTATCTCATCTTTATCTTTAAGCTCTTGAGTTTTTCATTTTTATTTTAAAGTCTGGTACCTTTTCTTTCAATATTTTTTAACTTACTATAATGTTTTCATTCCAATTTCCTCTTCATTGTCTCCCCTCCCCTTATTATTTACACACATTATTTTTCTCCCCCTCTTTCTCCTCACTTCACATTTGTTTTGATGATGGCTCTCTAGTCCAGTGGTGGTGGTGGGTTTTTAATGTAGTTGGGCTTGTAGCTGACACTCCCTAAGGGACTCCCTTTCCAGGCAAGACTAGGGGAACCCACAGATCACTTCTCTCAGCTGTAATTCTCTCTGTACCTGGAGTCCGTGACTACTTTTTTTTTTTTGAGTTGGAGTCTCACTCTGTCGCCCAGGCTGGAGGGCAGTGGCCGCTCCCGGCCACCGCAGCATCGACCTTCTGGGCTCCGGTGATCCTTCCGCCTCAGTCTTCCAAGTAGCCGGAACTACAGGTACGCACTACCACGCCTGGCTAATTTTTTGATTTATTGTAGAGATGAGGTCTCGCCAAGTTGCCCAAGCGGGTCTCAAACCCGCGGGCTCAGGCAATCCACTCACCTCAGCCTCCCAAAGGCGCGGGATTACAGGCTGAGCCACCGAGCCCGGCTTCATGACCACTCTTAACAGTTTTCTGTCTTCCTACCTGTGGGTCAGAGGTTATAAACCCCATGATCTCCAAGGATACCATAAACAAAGTAAGACAAACAAGAGACTGGGAGAAAGTATTTGCAATGCTTATAAAGGATTAACATTAATAATCTAAAAATAACTACAAATCGTAAGTAAAAGACAAACAACCCTCCCACCCCCAGTGGAAGAAGGATTTGAAAGGTGAATTACAGAAGAAGCAACACACGTGGCCAATAAAGAGATGGAAAGAGGATCAATCTCTCTAGTCATGGGGGAAATACAAACTAACAATGAGACACACATTCTAAGTGACTGTTGTTTTTCCCTCGTTTTAATCTCATGGATGCTTCCAATTATCCAATTGTCCCTCTCCTCACTGTCTTCTAGTCTGCTCAAAGCAAATTACACAGATGTATCTAGGACCTGACAACATGCATTTTATGTAACAAGTTCATTTTTAGTTATATTTTATTTGATTATTCTTACCTACACACCCACACACACAGGTTCCCCAAAACAATCCTCTAACAAAAGAGGGATGAATAAATAATAGGCTCTCTAGTGACATCAAAATGTTTATAAACCTCCCCAGACACCTGCTATTGATCTGTAAGCAAGACTTGAAACGAAGGGAAAAGCACATCAGAGAAGCAAGGGAGAAGAGATGACAAGTCCACAGTCAACTCGAAAGAGGTTGTCACTGGTAATGGATTAGACATTAGCACTGGCTCAGCACCCTCGGTGCCATGGGAGAACCATATGAAAAGCAGCCTCTCTCTGCTTTTTTTTCCCCCCCTTTCAATAAGCTTTGTCCTTGGGACCCTGTTGAAAGGTTCTGGCTCCTCCAGCTCTCCCTCGGGAGGCCAGAAAGGGCCCCAGGTGAGCAAGAGCTGTGCCAGAGCAGGCACTGCCTGGAGGACAGATGAAGGAAGTGAAGAGGAGGAGACTGCACTTAAAAAGACAAGATGGCCCACAGGGGCCATTGTGAAAGCTTTTTCCCAAAAATCTAGAAATAGAGTTAGCAGCATTGAAGAAAAACACCAGGAAGCAAGTTATGCTCCCAAATAAGAAAGGGTTTCATACCAAGAGTTTTCCAGCAGTGTGTGGGCTGCCGTGTGCAGTGATGAGAGCCACATCCTTGAAAGTATTCAAGCAGAGGACAGAACTCAGCCAGTCAGGAACACACTGGGAGGAATTTCTCCATGGACTGCCTGGTCAGGACGACTTCTCTAGTTCGTCCAGCTCTAAGACGATCTATCACATAAGAGTCACCTGGGTTGAGTCTACTCTATCAGTTGACCACGTGACAGCACAAGAACTGACTCTGCACCCCAAGATATCGATTGTGGAGCTATGGACACAAGATACTAATGAAGAAGAAAAATTTAAAATGTGCTTTTCTTTTTTTTGAATCGGAATCTCATTCTTTCCCCGAGGCTGGAATGCAGTGGCATGCTCACAAACTTGACCTGGGTTCAGGCGATCCTTCCAAGTAGCTGGAACTATAGGTGCACACTACCATGCTTGGCTTATATTTTGATTTATTGTAGAGACGTGTTCTCACCAAGTTGCCCAGGCTGGTCTTGAACCCCTGAGCTTAGGCAATCCTGTTGCCTTGGCCTCCCAAAGTGCTGGGATTACAGGTTTGAGCCACCACACCCAGCAAAATGTGGTTTTCTAGAAACACTTGGATTCAGCCACCTTCCATTGCAATGTGACGAGTGAGTCTCATCATAAATGTCTGCAAGCTGTCAGCCTCACGGGAGCAGGAGGGACTGAGCTTTCTTCCCAATGCACTCATCCCTTTACAGCCTTCACTCGCGCCCCCCCCCCAACGCTGCCATGGGAAGATGAAGAGATAATGGGACCCCAGGGTCTTGGATTGGAGCAGTGCCACCTCTGTGCTTGCCTGGCTCCGCGTGCCCCAGATACAGGCTGCCTGGCTGCAGACAGACCTCATTAATGTCCTAACTAATTGGATCTGTTTTTGCCAGAGCAGTACTCAGCCTGAGAATACACTCGAAATATTGCACAACAGTAATTCTAAGATGATAAATTTAGTAGCAGCTTGCATGTGCAAGTGTGTGTGTGTGCGTGCACATGTGTACTTGCATGTATCATGGGAGGACAAGAAATTCTGCTACTGTAAATGTAAACTTTGACTGCAAGATGAATTCCCATTGCAAAAGTGTTAAAATGTTTTTTAAAATTGTCTTTAATTGCTTCTGAGATTATGGTGACACATCATCCCAGTTCCTATAATAAGGCGACCGAGGTGACAAGGCTGTTGCAGAGTCCAGGGACCACCAGAAAGAGCACCGGGAACGATGAAGCTTGGGGAAGGAAAGTGGTGAAAACAGGAATAGGGGAAGGATCTGCTGTTTGAGGAGGAAGGCTGACAACATCAGGGCACTTCCCCAAAGTACTTGAT
Source organism: Cephalopachus bancanus (assembly GCA_027257055.1). Classification (NCBI taxonomy): domain Eukaryota; kingdom Metazoa; phylum Chordata; class Mammalia; order Primates; family Tarsiidae; genus Cephalopachus; species Cephalopachus bancanus. Next base: position 935,015 of record JAPVLO010000025.1, on the reverse strand, counting down.
GACCCTTCACTAACTGCCCAGAGTCCCTGACAGCCTTCTCCTGGCCATGGTGCCAAAAGATACGGTGGCAGCTGGTAAGCAGCTGCTCCAGGCCCCCCAGCGCCCTGGTTTCTGCTTGCCCCACAGCAGCGCCTGTGGTGGGCTTTGGAGTGAGGCAGATCTGGGCTCACGCCCGGCCCACACTGCAGACAAGACCGCAAGCTAAGCTTCATTACCTTCCTGCCATCGCCAGACGGTGATGGTGTGCTCAGGGTCCACGCCAACTGACACCAGGAGCTTTCCGGTAGCACTGAAGTTGACGTAATTCACCCCCTTGGAGTGGAAGCATCGCAGCATGGAGAGGGTGTGTTTGGTCATGGCATCCCATATGTGGATCGAAGGTGTTGTCCCTGAGTGGGGAAGCATGACAAAGAACTAAGGCAGATGGAAGGGTGGGGACAAGGCAACACTCGCAATCGTTTCAAAGCCTCTTTAAGACAAGTGTTTAGGGGCGTTACATTTCTGGACATGAGACCTAGAGTCTGACCTGGCCAAAGGAGAAAGTCTACAGGAGCCTTGCTTTTAAAGACAGAGCCCTATAGCACACACACTTGCGGAGGACTTTATGCAAAGGAAACTGGTGAGGTCAGTGATTTGTATCTGCGATTCAGTCAGATACAATCAGCAAACATGATACAACGATATGTTTTTGCTGCGAGATTCAAACTACTCATGAATGAAACAGCCTTACCTGGGGTTTCCATAATATTACCTGCATTGTGTGGGCAATGGCAATGAGGAAGCGTCAAGGGAAAACAACAGCTAAAATAAGTCATGTGTCTAAAGTGAGGCACTCAATACATTCAAATTAAAATTTAAAATGGACATGGGTTCCATGAAAACAAGCAGAAAGGTATTTATGTAAAAACTGTCCTTGAAATGACAAAGTAAAAACAAGCAAACGTACTTGTCATAAATGTGAATCAACTCACATTAGGCACACTGACTACAACCTACCCCTGCCAAGCACAGTCACCAGGCTTTGGGACATGGGGCTCTTCACTGAACACCTGGGGTCTGAAGAATTATCTCCAGATCCACAGGGATGGGGCCACCCATTGATTTGGACTATTAGGCTCTAGTCTGACTTTATGGTCCCTCACAATTACCAATCCCTAGATGTGTCAACTCAGGTGACACAGACACATTCGGGGCTCAAAAAGTCAACGAGAAATAGACCTACCCCCTCCCTCCCCCAATAACTGCTGAAAAGTCCCCGTCCGTGCTCAGCTGGGACAGCCTTGGCTGCTGCGAGTCCTCCTACCTATCTGGCTGGTGGCCACCACGTTCCTGTACTTGGGGTGCTGGTTCACTGTGAGACAGAGGATGTCGTCCGTGTGCTCCAGGTAGAAACTCTGGCTCCCTGGGAGAGAGACCACGGGAGGTGAACAGCGGAACCTGAAGACCTTTCCAGATCACCCCAAAGTGTTATTATGTGAGGTCTTTAGAAGCTCCTTGTAAAAGTGAGAGCCTCCAAATTCTCGTTTTCAGAATCATCCTTAAGGGGATGGAAGATCGTTCCGCAAAATGTATATATCCTGTCCTAGGTTTGGGAGAGAGCTGGTGTCTGCTGTCTAACACCTTCAAGCTGCCTTCCCACCCTTCCAGTGCAGGTCCAGAGCACAGTACAAGTACGGAAGCTACCAGGGTCCAAAATGATGGAGGAGGGCGAGGCGTCCTCCTCTCCACAGCACAGGACTGCTGGCTACACAATGTCCACCTCTGGGCATGGGGGTGCATGGTCTGGAGATGATGCTTCACTGAGCAAAATGGCCCCACTTGCTTACATGAAATAAATGCTCAGAAATCACCTTTACTTACCAAGTGCCAATCCACCCGGGTGCCTAGATGGCACAGGTGATCACGTTCCCCCCCCCAAAGCCCTCACTCGATATATGCCACAGGATGTGGAAGAAAGGGCAAGAAGCACTTTTTCATCTCTTGTAGCAAATAGGTTTGCTGACTTCCAAAGCGGCCACTTGAAGCCCACCCAAACGCCCAAGAATTGAGAGGCGAATGATGGTGTTGATAAAGAAGGAAAGAGTGTGGTGCTACCAAAGGTGGTGGTGACATGTGGCTAGAAAACTGAGACAATGTATAGACAGTTGCAAGGTTCTCCTGCAAAAAGACACAAACCAATATGCATCCAGTCATTTCACTGTCTAATCTATGCATGAGCAGCTACACAGAACTGAGAAGGAACAATAATTTAAAATAAGTTTTTTTAAAGACATGAAGCAAGTAAGTTAACATGTTTAAATCAAGTGGTAAGGATATGAATGCCTGTTCATTTCGGAATGCTTTTTGTTTGAAATGGTTAACTTCAGTTTTTAATTTGAGTATTGTTTGGGTGTTTCTGCTTATTTGTTTTTATCCTCATTATAAATGCAGCTAAATAGTCAAAACAAACAAAACTCAAAAAATTTGAGCTGGTAAAAAATGGGTCATTGTTAAAAACTAATGAGCAAAGTTCCCCTAAGCTTCGTTCTTGGTTCCATGGCTAAGGAATCTCTACTCCTCACACCCTCTCTCTGGCTTCTCTTCATGGTTCTGGGCCTCCCAGGAGCCGATGTCAACATGGACATCCTCCCTCTAGGGCCTAGGACAACATAAAGTTGGACTCAGGCTAGAAAGAAAGAGGGTCCTGACTCTGGAAACTGAGTCGAGGTATTTTTTGGACTAAATGAGACCAGGCAGGGATTGTATGGGATGTCTATAAAGGGAGGGAAAATGCAGACTTTGGGGCATCTAAAAGTGGGAAAGCATGTAAAAGGACTAAATGAGAAATGTGCACCCTGGAGGTAGTCTCCTTCCTCGCCTGGTTACCTGTGGAGAGGTTCTGCACGACACCAGCCGCCGCCGTGTGGAAGATGATGTCGGCGCCATCATTCAGGTAATGCAGGTTATTGCGACAGTCGAACCCTCTGTAGCCAAACACATGGTCTAGAGCCAGTTCCTACATTCACACACATAGATGAAGACGACCCTCAGAGGGAGGAAGGGCAGAGGGACAAACCCACCCTGCGTGAATAGCCATGTGACTCAAAGGAATGGTATGGCTAGTGAGGCAAACACACACTCAGCAAAATCATTTCACTTCTTGACTAGCTGAGGGTGAAACGTAGCCCTGTCTTTAGTTCCCTGAACTGCCAGGGGCTGCAGGAGAACCCACAGAATTCCAGTGGCTTCTTTAAGGAAACCATACTTCCTGGCTTCGTAGGTGTGAAGTCCACAGATTCGATGCCTCATAAAGGTTACCTAGAAGTTTTTTGACTGCATCTTAGAAGGCGCACCCTAGGTGAGCTGAATAGAAGCTCAGAGATTTGCTCTGATCAACTCCCATAAATGGAGGCAAATGCCACCATGCTCATTCTGCGACATGGTATTTGTGCTACTAAGTAACCACACATTTGCATTTTTCCAACAACCAGACACTGTTCTGGGTTTATGGTCATTCTCCTCTTCCTGTCTTGTCTTCTGAGACAAGGAGCAGCGGCCAATTCAGATCAGTTCTTCACTCAATCCAACACATATGCATTGGGCAGCTCCCCCGTGACTGGCCCTGTGCTGGCTAGTGGGATTCGAAGTTAAGAAGATATGGGTCCCTCCTCTCTTGTTGCCCCGATTCTGGCCTTTCCTCTCTCCAAAGCACGGCAATTGCAAATAGCAGATAAATCCTCCCCAAATATCATGATGCCTCTTTACTTCAAAACATTTACTGCCAATGTATAAGGCCAAACTCCCTAAGTTGGCACCCTGAGGCCCCACCCACTCATCTGACTCTATCATGCCTTGGTCAAACAGACTAGTCTATTTAGCCCACATATCATCAGCATTCCTATCTTCTTCTGTTTCTTTTTTCTTTTTCTTTTTTTTTTTAACTCTCTCTCTCATATGGAAAGTCCTCTACCTCCTTTCAACTCAACCAGTATCTACCTACCCCTCTGTCTCCCACCCGTATGTTTCCCAGGAAGTGGTGTATAATATATAACTCTGTCCCAAGCTGAGTCAATCAGATGGCCTCTACCAGGAATTTAGAATTCGGGACACTGGTAGGCTCAGCTGTCTAATTAACTGAGAAAATGCAAACTCAAGTGCTAGGAGGCCCTCATAGCCTGCCACGTGCCGTCAAAGTAGTTCAAGAAGTCTGCAGAAAAAGAGATGAATGCATCAGACACATACAAAGCCCTGGAGGGCAGGGGAGAGGTGCCATCTTGGCTTCTTGTGGCCTTCTAGCTCCTGGATCCTCTCTTTCCTGAGGCTCAGCTGCTTCTCCTGACCTGTGTTGTATTCCATGCTAAATCCTCCCAATAAATCCTCCCTTTCCAATAAAAAATTGGAAATTTGGCATCAGAGAGCTTACAGGCCAGTAGGGAAGACAGCCCAGTAAGAGATAAGGTAGGAGACAGGGTGTGTGGGCAGGGGCCTGCAGGAAGGTTTAGGGTGAGGAGCTTCAGGGAAGACTGCACGGAGGAGATACCAGAGAAGGGCTTGGAGGGACGAGGGTGTTGGCAGTGGGGAGGAGCGGCCTTCCCAGCTGAAGCAATGACGACACGGGCTTGAAAGTCCAAGACAGCTTCAGAGACCACAAGTGCTAGGTCTGGGGTTGGAGATTTGTGTTGAGGTGAAGAATCACAGGCGGAGAGCTTTGAAGGTGCCTGTGAAACTGGGAACTTGAATCCCACTGGCAATGTGGGAATCTCCTGGGCGTTAAAGTCAAGGTAAGGGATGAAAGCTTTATATTTTAGAGTTAATTCTGACAGTAGCAGGGCATGTGTCAGAGAGGAAGGAGAGACTCCAAAGGCAGAAAGAACAGCTAAGGTGTCTCTTTGCTATAAAAGCAGCTTTACAGCCGGGCTTGGTGGCTCAGCCTGTAATCCCGCGCCTTGGGAGGCCAAGGTGAGTGGATTGCCTGAGCCCGCGGGTTCGAGACCCGCCTGGGCAACTTGGCGAGACCTCATCTCCACAATAAAATAAAATAAAAAGTCAGCCAGGCATGGCAGCGCACGCCTGTAGTTCCAGCTCCTTGGAAGGCTGAGGCGGAAGGATCGCCGGCGCCCAGCAGGTCGAGACTGCGCGACAGAGTGAGACTCCAACTCAAAATAAATAAAAATTAAAAATAAATACAAAAGCAGCTTTACTAGGGTGGATCCTGAGTTCAAGTCCTCCACTTACTGGCTTGGTGACGCTGGGCATGGACCTAATAACGCCCTTAAGTCCCCTGAAACACAGTGTCCTCATTTGTAAAATGGAAACACTAAGAGTACCTACCTCACGTGTGAGGATTGATTGTATGAAATTCCCCATAGCTACATACATAGGACCTGCACATAGTAAGAGCTCAAACAACATTACAGACAGTGAAAAAGCACTCACGTGCACTCTCTGTCTCTCTCTCCTCCCTCCTCCCTCCCCCGCATCCTTCCTTTCTTGCCCTCAGTGTCGATGGAAGGGATGCTGAGGGCCTGAATGAGACTAGCTATAGTAAAAAAGCCAGGCTTGACAGATATGGGACGTTTCAGAATTAGTACCGACAGGACCTGATGACAGGCTGGGGCGGGAGGAATGTGACCTGGTGGATGTGACTTTGGTCGCTGGGATGGGGGACACATGGCTATGTAGAAGGAAGAGGGGACAATAGATCCATTCGGGGTGACCTGTCAGTGTCTGTGGGACATGCAGATGGTGATCTCCAAGATGGAGCTCTTCGAACATCAGTATCAGATTAAAAGCAGAATAGTTTAACTTGCTCACCTCGACCAGTTTCTTTTTTTTGGTGATATTGTTCTTCTGGAGTTTCTCAGGCTGGGGAGCTGCTCGGCTAACAGGTGGCCTGGAACAGAGAGAGGCCGGAGGAAGGACGATGTTGAGCACAGCGCCAGGCTCCTCTCCCTTCCCCGCACTCCGAGGACCCTCCACCCAGGTTTGTTCTGTCCTGGCCTCCTCCCTTGCCCGTCCAAGGGAAAGTAGCTTCTGAAATTGACAGTCCTGTGTGAGGGGCCTGGGTGCACAGGCACTGGGTCGGGTCTCCCCACCTAAGGCATTGAGGTCAGGGTCAATCCCTCCTCCCCCTACTTAGTTATGACTCTGGGCACAGGAAGAACACGTGAGCCAGAGGGGCTTGTTAAAAACCACGGAGGAGCCGAGGCATGAGGAGGAAGAGGCCACACTTCCCAAACCCACTGCCCATTGTTCAGACAGGGATGTGCCAACGTTGCTCAGAAGTAGGATGTCAAAGATCCATGGTGTGAGGTGGGACTTGGAACGAGCCCTGAGCTCCATGTGCCAAGTGCCCAGGTTGGTCTCATTACACCAAAAGGCAAGAAGGAAGCACAGGGATAAAAAACAGAACTTGGGTCTCCCACTCTGCCCACCCCTCAGGGCTATGGTCTGCCGTAAGCTACTACTGGCATACCAAAGGTTGCTTTTCCAGTCTCAGTTTTGGGGACTTGGGCCTCCAAATGTAACTAAGAGATTTTATAACACATTAGCACTAAAGGACTCTTGTATGGGTAGGCCAATTCTTGGTGGTGTGAGGCTCCCCTAAATCAGACTTCTCTAAGTTTAGGAAACCAGGGATGGGTGGAGGGAGACCTACACGAACTCCCGCTGCGTGTTCCAGATACATTAGTCATTGTCCTTGGGATATGCAAAGAGAAAGGATTACCTCGATCCCCTTGTAAGCAGCAAACAAAGCCAAGTGAGAAACTTAGTACAGTTTAGAGTAGCAAGAGCAACCACCTCATTCATGCACAGGCATTTTCCAAGTGAACAGACATTCCTGTGTGGCACAAACCATGCTTCCCCAGCATGCCAGCAAAGAACTAAAACAGAAATGAAAGAGTGCACCAGTCTACAAATTCAGAAAGCTCATACCCTGGCGTCTCTGGGCAAACTCTGCACTAAAGCGCCTACAGAATAGGGAGAAAAAAGGAAGCCTTGTCAATGCTTCCCTCACACTCTCCTGGACTTTATGAATGTGCCTGGGGACTCTGCTTATTTTAGAGTGTGCTGGGGACAAACCTGCCAGAAAAACAATGACATCCTCCTGGATGTCGTTGGGAGGGATGTACAATGGATGCTTTGTTTCCAAATCAAGTAGGACTCATAATTTGGCCTAATAATTCCCAGTGTTTCTTGGTAGGTCAGCTCGCCTGCTGGAATGAATGGCTTGCGGGTTGTTTTGGTTTGGTGTTGGGGGTTTCTTTGGAGGATGTGTGGTGTGTGTGTGTGTGTGTGTGTGTGTGTGTGTGTGTGTGTGTATGTGTGTGTGTGTGTGTGTGTGTGTGTGTGTGTGTGTGTGTGTGCAGGGGAAAACAAGGTGCCTTTATTTTCTCAGAAACTCTTCAATCAAAACAGGTTACGTAATCATAAGTGATAATTGGACCAAACGGCATTATAATCACCACTGAAGAATGGGTAGAGAACACATCTCTACAGAACAACACCCCCGGTTGACATCATCACCGCCAAATTGAGCAAAATTGGGAGACTGGGGGCATGCCAGTTCTCACAATTAGACACTTCCTTCACATTAATTATCGCTTCCCAGGACATCTGCTCTTTCTTCTGTTTTAGTGGGACTTTCAAATGAAATCCGTGGGTTTCTCCTTTCACCTAAGAATGTTTAAGTGTATGACAAAAGCGAGCCAGGGTCTGTGCTAAGAGCAAGAGACAACTAGAACTCTGGCACGGGTCATAGGCATCACTTGAGGTTAAACACAGGGTTTGTTTTCGGGGACACACAGGTTGTATAATATGTGATATATTATACAGTGTATCTAGTGTATGCATACAAGCACAAACACCGTGTACTTATATATACATGAGATTGTATATATACACACAGAGGCAATCCAATGCTTTTTTCACCTTGATTTTCAGTCAAAAACTGAAAAGTAAAGCAATCTCAGAGCGTTTCTTTCTCATTTCGCAAGCATGTGTTTACAGCTGTATTGCTTCAAAACGGAAGATGAGAGGAGCAAGGGAAGGGACCTGCGTTGTGGCAAATTCAGCGGGTTTTAAGCATCGACCCTTCGTGGTTGTGGATTCTGAGTGAACACTGAGTACTGATGTTCACCGAACACCTGTGCTGTTCTCCAGGGTGTTGTGAATACTTACTTGACAATTCCCTGCCTCCAAAGGAAAGCAAGTTAAAACACAATACAAGTATTAAAGGCTTCTTTCCAAGCATCTACAAACAGTGTGCATAACATTGGGCGTGGGGGGAACTGCCAAAAATTTCAAACACAGCCAAACGCTGGGGGTTTAACATTTTTCAGTGGATCTAAATCCTTCCAGATTCAGATTCCATTGGAAATGTGACTCTGAAAAGCTTTGCTGAGGTGGGAAAGAGCGGAGGGCATGAGGACATTCACTCACTTTCAGTCCAATAAACTCTTTATGGTGAGTTGTTCCAGCTGGCACAAGATGGAGAGCGAGAAAGACAGCAGGTGCAACTGGGAGTTGGCGGGGATATCCCGCAGGGTTGAAAGCTAGGAAGGTGACGGGTGAGGGATCAGAGAAGGGTGGAGCAGAGACACAGGGGCCTGAGAGGCAAGCAGGGCTTGGAAGTAACTCCGGGAGACAAAAGAGAAGAAGAGCTTCCATCGGGCAAGAATTTTAAGGAGGGCATCTGGCAAGAGAGCAAACCAGTTGGGTAATCAGGAGAGAGGGTGGCAGATAGGCTAGAGCTCTGGAGAACAGGAGAAGCCAGCCAAAGAGGAGAGAGGGAAGGCCTGTGAACTCAAGCATGTGGCTTGGGGTTGAGTAACAAGGCAGCCCTATTCTTGCCCAGGGCCTGTGGGAGGAGTCACCACATTGCACCTTCTACTCCCTGTGGAAACAGGTGGCACATTCTGTGTGTGGGACAGGACCATGAGCAGGTCAATCAATCCTTGCCGCCATCCCACTGCCCAGCAGCTGGGTGGCTGAAGAGAAAGCTTAGACTCAGCTGAAGATGTGAGGAGTGTTATTCTGACACAGGCTCTCGAGACCCTACAAGGCCCCAAGGATGGCCAATGTCTGGGTATTTGTCTCCTCCCCAAGGTGCTAGACCAGCTCCTTGAAGGTGCTAGAGTAAGTGAAGGGTGGAGCAGAGCACACAGTGACCTGAGATGTGGAGGAGCAGGCTCAAGGCCAAGGCTCTTAGGAAAGCTTCTGAAATGCCTCAGGAAGTTATGAGATTCAGTTGCACCCCAAGATAAGCATGACACAAGAGCCAACTGGGGAGGCTTGGAGAGACTGTGAGAAACAAAGTCGTTCTGAGCAGCTTTATAAAGAGAGGTGTGGGTGTGGGGAAACTCAGATCCATTTAGCCAAGAAATACAAGTTGGATTCATAATTTGAAATTGTTTTTAGTGGTGTTAGTCAGATGATGTTCAAAGTGTCCTTGTCGAAAACAGCTTTCTTTAGGTTTCAAACTGTGCCACAAAATGCTCTAAGAGTTTTCAAAATGTCTTGGGAAACCCAGCTACCCTTGATCCTGGTTTTATGTGGGAGCCAGAATGTGATCTTAAATTGCTTTAGAAGTGTCCTTCAACAAGACCTATCAACTCATGACTGCATTTCAGGGATCAGTGAACTCCATGGTACTCATACAAAATTGTGTTTGCACATGAGCATTTTTCTGGGAGGAAAGAGTCATGTTTTAATCAGATTTTCAAAGATGTCTGTGGTTTAAGACAGAGAGAGAGAGAGAAAATATGAGAGAAATTAACAACCACTACTCTAGGATAGATCTGGGTTTGGGGAAAGCCTCCAAAGCCATGGTTATCAAGACCAAAGGAGCTGAATTCTGTTAAATGTATTCCTATGTATTCCAGGACCATGAACAGAGTTGCTCAGTGATGAAGTGGAAATGAAGGAAGAGAGTCAGGCAGGAGAACTAGGGGACACCCTGAAAGAACCCACCATCTTGAAAAGGTTCGACTAAAGTCTATAACACAGCTAGTGTTTTTCATTTTTTTGAAAATGGAGTTATGGTCTCAGACTTGGCTATTTTCAGTTAAAATAAAATTATCTGAGTGAAAGGCTGAGAGCAGACAGGATGGAGTGGAGAGAACTAAGAGCAAAGGTGGGAAGAAAGTTGAAGAGGCCACTGTAATAATCCAAGGAAGGAAAGATAAGAAGCTTGAGTAGAGCAGTGGTTGTGGAGATGGAAACAAGTGAATATTTAAAGAAATGTTGGTGAAACAGACTTCATGAGACTTAACCACTGATTGTCTTATGAAGATGACGTAGGGAAAGCAAGCCAAGGGGAATATCAATTTTCTGGGCATCTGCGTGGATGGTGGTTATCACTGAATGAGACAGAACAAGAACATTTATGAGGGAAGATGATGAGCTCAGTTTTGGCGAGTCGAGCTTTGGACAGCTGTGAGATAGCTATGCTACTTGCAGGCTCAGCTGAGAGGTGGGAGCCAGAGAGACGAGCCTGGCAATCACTAGTCAATGGGTGGGATAGGTGAGATTAATTAAGGGAGAAGGTGGAAGGTGAAAAGAGAGGCCAGTCAAAGGTGAAGTCCTAAGGACCAACAGCAAGTGAGGCTGGAAGAAGAAGCAGAGGTGGGACACTTAGAAGAAAGAGAGAGGTAGAAGGAGGGCCAGGAGAGATGTTGCAAAAAGGCGAGAAGAATGTCTCTCACTACACTGTCCAAGATGACATCCATTGCCACACATAGCTGTTGAGCACTTGAATCATAGTAAGTCCAAATTAAGATGGGACATAACTGTAAAATGCAGACCAGATTTTGAAGACCTGGTAAAAACAATTTGTAAAAAAGAATGTAAAATAACCCAATAATTTTTAGATTAGGTTCATTTAAAAAGAATAGTTTAGCCAGGCTCAGAGGCTCAGCCTGTAATCCCGCGCCTTTGGGAGGCTGAGGTGAGTGAATTGCCTGAGCCCGCAGGTTCGAGACCCGCCTGGGCAGCGAGACCTCATCTCTACAATAAATAAAAAAAAATTAGCCGGGCGTGGTAGCATGCGCCTGTAGTTCCAGCTACTTGGAAGGCTGAGGCGGAAGGATCGCCAGAGCCCAGCAGGTCGAGGCTGCGGTGGCCGGGAGCCGCCACTGCACTCCAGTCTGGGCGACAGAGTGAGACTCCAACTCAAAAAAAAAAAAAAAATAATAATAATAATAGTTTAAATATATCATGTTCAATAAAATTTATTATTAAATCCATGTCACCATCTCTTAATGTTTTTAATGTGGCTACTAGAAGAATCACACATATGGCTCACATGATATGTCTAATGAGTACTGCTACTATAGAAGGAACAAGTTTTGTAAGACAAAGATAGAGGTGAGTTGACAGGATTGGGGAATTAGAAAGCCCCATGTCAGCAGAATGGCAGGGGCAGAAGACAGGTGGAATGGAATAGAGAATGAAGACAAGACTTTCTGAAGCCTAGAGAAGAAAGGAAAGGGGAGGTAAGGTAAGGGCAGAAATATGTGTGTTTAAGTATACAAGATCAGCCAGAGGACTTGTTTTTGTTTTTCTCTGAAGACAGTTGCACGGAGATGGGAAAGACTGGAACGTGTTTCTTGGCTGAGGACATGAATCCAGCTATGGGGAAGCGACACAACACAGGAGACACAGAGGAGAGATGATGAGAGAGCATGGATGGACCAGAGGCTGTGGTCCAAACACCAGCTGAGGGATCACTATTGAATAGGAGGGACTACTTCCTCTGAGAAGAGAGAGAAAGAGGTGAAGGGTCTGTGCGGGTGGAGGATGGGGAGTAAGAGAGGGAGAAAAAAGTGTCAAGATGGAGTGTGTGCGCGATGGCTTCTTGTCTTTTCAGTGAAGGAGGAGAAAAGATCCATCTGCCAAGAGTGGAGGGGCAGAAGGTTGAGGAGGAGGCGAAGCCTGGCTGACAGCTGAGAAGCAGCAGAGGGGAACAATCAAGGAGAGGGATGAAAATGTAGCAGTGTAGAGGGCCACACACAGCTGGCAGCGCAGTCCCTCTGGAAGTGGCAATGTGTACCAATGTGTGATTTTTCTAGTCAGAAGAGCGGCGAGGTAAGTGTAGGAGAAATACAGGGGTGAAGAGCCAAGAGGACTTGGAAATGGCACTTAGGCAAAAAAGTGAGGTCAAGAGAGGGCCGGAAAACACATGGAGATGTCTAGGCGCTGAATGTCTTAATGAATATGAAGATCATGCACACCAGGGATGAGAAATCTAGACAAGGGTAGGTGAAGTCGTCAAAGGATAGAGAAGTTCTGGGTGTTGATGGAACCCAGGGCACGGGAGGAGGTGGAGTTAGCCAGTTGACTGTGAAAGGAACGTTCAGAGACAGAAAGCTGATGAATGACAGCGACAGGGAGGGCCAGAAGTTGGCGGAGCACGATGGGAACTTGGAAGGAACGGCATGGGGCTAGGTAAAGAGCAGGTCAACATACTTGAACGCACCCACAAAAGCACCCCATCCCCCACACCTTTCACCCCTACAAATACTTCCTCAGTTACCAACCACACTACAAACAAGAGGGAGGATAAACGCTCCTGGTAGCATCTATTTCCTCCAAATGGAGAATCGGTGAGATGTTCAGAGATTTGATCAAAATAATCAGACCCAATTCTGTCACAATCTTCTATGAGACACTCTCTTCTGATAGGAAAGTGCTTACCTATTTTTGATGTGTTCTTTTATCTCCACAAATGAATCAGTTTGAGTCAATGATTAACTGTAGGAGTGTGCTTTCCTAGGCATATTCATCGTTTTTAAAAAATCTGTTTCTAACACTACCTCTGGATTTTATGCAACAGGCACTCTTTGTGATAAAAAGCAAACAAATGATTCTATCACAAATGGCAGGTTTAATTCCTAAAATTACGAGTTATATAGAAGTCATTGTTTAGCTTCAAACCAGTACAGAAAATCAAGGGGTTTCAATAAGGAAAATCATTTATGAAAATAGTATTAAATTCTCTTTTAAAAAATCGACTAATGATTCAGCTTTTAGTGGCATTACCTAGCTAAATAACAGGCCTTCAAAATTGTTAATTTCAGCATTTCAGGGTTTAACAGCTACTGTGATTTTAGTTCCTTCCACCTTCATAAAGAACAGGAATCTCGCTGTTCCACCTGCCCAAGAGCAGCTCTGATTGCAGAGCTCTTGCAGAATTAAAGGGTAGAGAAGATGAACTTAGCTTGGAAAGAAAGTCCCTGGAGTAACATGTGCCCCTTCACTCTCCCATGGTGAGGGCTGAGCCTGGCTTAGAAACAATATAGCTGCAACTGCAGGTCTTTGTACTAACTCCCTTTTTTTTTTTTTTTTTTACTTTAAGGTCACTCCATCCTCACAAATAGGATGAAAATGCAGAATTAGCGGCTCCTCCTCTTTTGTTGGACCACACTTCAAGATGGGCTTGAGAGGTCCTGATCAATCTCAGTATGAGAATTTCAGCACTTGTACAGAAGGATTGTCAGTTCTTAGCAGCTCTAACAATACACGCTCACAAAGCAGCTATTGATCAAAGATGACAAAGGGCCTCTGTCAGGCCCACAGAGCGAAGGAAAGCGCTAGGAGAGCAGGCTGTTGATTGGCTCTTGACACTGCCAGGGAGAGGAGCACTGTTCCCCTTCACCATGCTCATCATGCCTCAGGCAAGCCTGAGATTCCCACAGATTTCCTGATTCAATAAAGCATTTTTTAAAAATTGAGGGTAGCTACTGCATGTGTGAATAGTTAGAGGAGGGGATTCTGAATGTTCCCAACACAAACAAATGGCAAACGTTTGAGTGATGGATATGCTAATTGCCCTCATATAATCACTACACATTGTATGTATTGAAACTCATTATATACCTCATAAGTATGCAAAATCATTACTCATCCACTAAAAATTTTGAAAGCATACACTTTTAAAAAATTAGGGCAAGTTCTCCCAGCAGATTTCTGTCTCTGAACATAGCATGGGTTAGAGGAAAAACTGGGATTACCCATATATGGTGGTTTGTTTTAGCTCGAGGAAATACATCCAAATCATTCCCATTTTTTTCCACTTTGTCACTTATGAGCATGCTCTTTGTCTCATTGTAAACCTGCTGACAAAGAACCTTTGTATGTACAATGGGTGTGATGGCCACAATAACATAGTATTTTCTTTTCAGCTACTTTTCAGGTTACTCAAATAGATTTAAACCAAACAAACATCTCAATTCCTGATGGACAGATGCTATGATGGTTAAGAAAAAAAATTAGCAGAAAAGGCGAGGAGGAGCCTGGACCCCTGCTGCCCCCCAGCCCCGCTTGCTCACGTTCAGCTTTTTATTAATGTGAGAAAATAAAGCATTCCCATCTCTCGTTGGAAAAAAAAAATTTAAGTGAGAGCAGTCCCATGGCTAAGTGGGACATTCTTGCATTCTGCCTGGGTCACACCATTTCTCACATAGGTGCTCATCAAAAATGGACTTGGAGAGCATTTTGAGGACAGACTATTCATTCAAATATGAAGATAAGCAGTCTAAGTAAGTTTATCCATTCATCTACTTATTCAAGAAATATTTATTTTACTATGTACTAAGTGCAAGGTACGTGGTGGCACCATGACAGACACAGCACCAACTCTCGGGAACTGATAGTCTAACAAAGTTTATAATCCAGTGAAGCCGTATCTTGATGTTATGAACTCATATATTAAGGAACCAAGGATTAAAGATGGCTATTAATTTAGTACTGAAACAAAAAGTCAGACCCCAAACAAAAAAAACCTCCATAACATTTCTTTATAAGCCCATAGTGTACAGTTTTCTTTATAGAACTTTATTTTTCCTTAAATTCATAAACCTATTCAAATTGACTCAGGATATGAAATAGTAGCAAAAGATATGGCTTAGGACCTTATCTATTCAGTCATAAGCACAGTTTAAGAAAAAATTTGGAAAACCCTAATGCTAGAGTGGAATTCTGAAGTTATTTGGTACTGTATCTATTAGTCCACAGATGAGAGTATCCACCACTTGCAAAAAGGTTTAGAAACTGCTTCTAATTTTGGTTTTGCACAAGTTCCTTGGTTTCCTAAGGAACATATGGCATAAACAATGAATATATTTCAGAAGGACTAAAATATTAATGTAGAATATTCACAGATTCCTTCTTTATAATCCTCTGCTTAGAATAATTCTGGCACTACCACCTGATGTTTCCTCATGCTGGGCAGCTGAGAAAGATGGAGAATGAAGTTGCCTTGTGGTAGAAGGTAGTTTGTGAAATAAAAATGGTTCCTTTCCCCTCTCTTCAGCACGGAGGACTGGAGAAGCATTCCATTAAACCAAAGTGACCATCTATTATATGAAAGTTTTTAGCTCCTTTTGCTAGGGAGTAGAAGAAGGTTCAAGAGAATGAGCAGGGTCCAGAGGGGGGCACTGGAGGGAGCAAGGAGGACAAGGATAAGTCTTGGGGATCCTGATTTGCCTGAAGGCCCACAGTTAGGGGTTATTGGAAATTATGGAACGCTGACCATCAAATGTGTGTGAAGGGGCCTGGAAATAAGTGGCCTGGAAATGAGTCCTTGTCCATGGGGACTGTTGGAGGCACCAGTTATCCATCCATGTGGAAGGAAACTTACAGGAGATATGACAGAGAAAGGGGAGTTGCCTGATCCCCTACATCCCTCCTAAATACCCACTGTCACACATTTCCTGCCAGACAAAGGAGAAAATTACCCTCAGCTCCACTGAGATGTAGTCTGGGGGTAAAAAGCCTCTTAACTTCAGGCCATTATTTGGAATTGCATAAAGACAGAAGACCATAACCCGAGGCTGGAAGGAGGACCAAGGGTGCCAATTGCTTAGAAGCAGGAATTTCCAAGCTGGATTATGCATTTTAAAGACAAGTGTCAAGGAGATCTCAGACTTTGATATCTAATCCATAAGCATCAATGCCTAAAGATAAACCTAAATTGTATTGTTAAGAAGTTTATTTATGCATTCAATAAATATTTACTATGTGCCAATTTTCTTGAGTTTAGAAAAAAGGCAGTGTATAAAACAAAAATTTTGCTTTGACAGAGTAGATACCCTACTGGGGGAGGAGGTGGGCTTTATGGGTAACCCCAGATCTGGTAAACAGCAAGGGTCTGTGGTTGTTCAATTCTTAAGGTAATTCCCAGGCCTCCAACCAACAGAAGAGGGATAGTAAAGAAAAAAGGGAATCTCCCAGAAGAGTCATTCTCTCCAATGCCTATCTCAGAATTGGCAAGACAGAATAAGGACAAAGAAGATCTTCTCAGAGAGCTGAACAGGTGCAGTCAGAGAATAAACAAGAAACCTATCATGAAGTATGATTCTGTTGGAGCCAAAGTCGATTTCTCTAGTCTCATGGTAGACATGTTGAAGTCTGTTAGAATTATTTTGTAGTAGTTACTTATGCCTCCTGTGATGGTAGGTAGTGGAGCTAAGACAATACAATTTAAGTGTTAAAAACTAACTTTTCTATATCAGACTTTTTTTTTTAAAGGGAACAATGACCTTCAGCCTCAGATAAGTAGGAGAATGTGGCAGGCAAGCCCCAAGGCCTGTTTGAGGAGAAAAAAAGTATGCGTCAGTTTGGGATTTTGATTTGTGGCTGTAAGTTATGTAGCTTCTGAGGTTAAAAAGACAGTGGGAGAGTGGACGAACCTCTCCTTTTAGTAATGATAGTTGAAAAATGCTATAATAAGTAGAATCATATTATAAATATGGCATAGAAACAGAAAGTGTTAAGTCTCACATTCTAGTAATCCCTGGAGAGATAGTCAAAATTGCAAGCCTCAGCACTTGTTAATAAGTGAAAAATGTTATAATAAGTAGAATCATGTTATAAATATGGCATAGAAACAGAAAGTGTTAAGTCTCACATTCTTCTATTCATCCCTGGAGAGATAGACAAAACTGCAAGCCTTAGCACTTGTTAATAAAGGACCTTAAAAAATACTCTTCTAAACATCTGGGTGTGTGTTTCAGAAGAAGATAGAAAGTAGAATGGCATAAAAAAGACCCTCAGAAAAATAGTGAATGAAGTCTCTTGTGCTTGGAAAAAATAATAATAAGCATGACTGTATACCTCACTGGTGCATGCTAGGGACCTGGGGAGCCATAACAGTGCCCAAGAAAATGCTGTTATCTTTTACCTCATATAACCATATCTATAGCTTTATATACACACTAAAATTAAGGAAACTTGCCTAACTTTCGTATTACCATCTTTCCATCATTGACATTATAGTCCTAAGTGAAGATTAAGCTGACTGATGTCAGAAGTGGGATCCTTAAGCCCTTGCCAGAATGAAACTAGTCACTTTCAAGGTAAACTCTGGATTCTTTGGAGGTTTTACATGGAAGAGAAAATCCAAGGGGAACTGAGTTTTGCTTTTACTCTCATTGAGCCAACTCTTCTTATAAAGATTCCAGAACTAAAAAAAAAAGGCGGGGGGGCATAATTGAAAGATGCCAAAAGTTTCAAAAATGTTGGAGAGGTAACTTTGTTGTTGTTGCTGTTGCTTTTTATTTTATTTTATTTTATTTTAAAGATGTGGGGTACAATTCAGGGTTAAGTATACAGATGTTCATCATATATTGATGAGGTGTGCCTCCCCCTTGGAAAGGTAATGCTAACAGTAACAAGGTTGATATAAATCTCTGTCATTAACTGACTTTTGCTTTCAAAAATGGCCCAGATGGAGATTGATTTCAAGTTAAGAATTTTAACTTTGAGGATTTACACTTTAAATATGTGTACTACTTCCCCTTACAGGTAGTTGGATCTAGTAACTCTGCCATTAGAAAAGAAAATACTAAAGATGATACTCAGAGGACAGAAATTTTTAAAGCAATTTTCTAATTCTATTAGGAATCTGATCTCTGGAAAACAAATAACATTTAGTTAATGCACAAAGATGGATGATAAAGTATACAAAAACATTGCTTCTTGAAACTTTTTAATGTTCATGTTAGCATTTTTATTTTTTCTTCTTATTTTTAATTTAATTTAATTTTTTTAGGAGATAAAATGGTTGTGTACCTATCACTTACCCAGGCAAAACAGTTATTCAACTGGATGAAATATATCTAATAAATTGGTGACTAAGACTATAAATATCAAAATAACTACAGCTATTCAGAATTCATAAACAAACTACATTAAAGTGGAGCTAAGGCAACACAATTTAAGTGTTAAAAACTAACTTTTCTATATCGGACTTTTTAAAAAGGAAGCAATGACCTTCTCAGCCTCAGACAAATAGGAGAATGTGGCAGGCAAGCCCAAGGCCTATCTGAGGAGAAAAAAAGTATGTGTTAAGTCAGTTTGGGATTTTGATTTGTGACTGTAAGTTATGTAGCTTCTGAGGTTAAAAAGACAATGGGAGGGTGGATGAACCTCTCCTTTTAGTAATAATAGGTGAAAAATGCTATAATAAGTAAAATCATGCTATAAATATGGCATAGAAACAGAAAGTGTTAAGTCTCACATTCTTCTAGTCATCCCTGGAGAGATACTGCAAGCCTCAGCACTTGTTAATAAAGGATATTTAAAAAATACAGACTGCTGACTCAAGTGCATTGAGAAAACAAGTCCTGAGCTAACTATTGCATCCACTTAGAAAAACAAAGCTTAGTGAGTATTTATATGCTGATTTCGAAAATAAAAGTTCAATTCATATTTATTCTATATCTTGTCATCATAAAGCTAGATTTCTCTCTGAATGCAGGCTCTCACTGAATATAGCAAATAAAGATATTCATGATTACCAACCCCCATGCAGATGGTTAAGTGAGGAGGAGATGGGACTTCTAGGTTAAACAGTAGGCACTTAATAAATTACTAGTCATGGCCCTACCCGGTATAACTAGGACAACTAATACTTTGTAAACTCATTTGGATTTCAGTAAGAAACTACATTCCATACTTGGAGATATTATTAGATACTATCTACACATTATCAAGAAGTGTCTTTGTGATTCACCTCAGTGGTAATCATGCAGTTACCACAGAATGCAAAATTAGGGTTGCTTGATGATTTGAATAGTACAAAAATATAGATATTGGCACTAACATTTCTATAGTTGCAAGTTTCTGATTTCTGGGTAGTTTTGTTAATGTGAAAACAAAAACCTCTGGAGATGGGCCAAAGATATTTAAACATTATTTTGAAAGATATTTGCGGCCGGGCTCGGTGGCTCAGCCTATAATCCCAGTGCTTTGGGAGGCTGAGGTGAGTGGATTGCCTGAGCCTGCGGGTTCGAGACCCGCCTGGGCAACTTGGCGAGACCTCATCTCTACAATAAATCAAAAAATCAGTCGGGCATGGTAGCGCATGCCTGTAGTTCCAGCTACTTGGAAGGCTGAGGCAGAAGGATTGCCGGAACCCAGCAAGTCGAGGCTGAGATGGCCGGGAGCAGCCACTGCACTCCAGTCTGGGCGACAGAGTGAGACTCCAACTCAAAAAAAAAAAACAAAAAAGAGATATTTGCTAGCTGTGGTGGCTCGAGCCTATAGTCCCAGCACTTTGGGAGGCTGAGGCAAGAGGATTGCTTGAACCCAGGAGTTCGAGACCAGTCTAGGTAACATAGTTAGGCTTCACCTCTACAAAAAATAAAAAACTTAGCAGGCCATGGTGGGACATAAGCCCAGGAGGTTGAGACTGTGGTGGCCATCATTGTGCCACTGCACTCCAGTCTGGACAACAGAGTGAGACCTTGACTCAAAAAACAAAAACAAAAACCTTAGATATTTGGCAACATAAAAATGTAGGTTGAAATTCTTAAAAGTAACAATCCTTGGTGTACTAATGTGTTTTATAAGTTGATTCTTGTGGCACCCTCAGAGAGTGGTGTAAAAACTAGGACTCACTAAAATTGTTCCGCTTAAACTGGGCAAAGTTTTAAATGTCTCTAGTGATTCTTAACATTGATGTGGTTACATCTTACTGGCATCCTTAACTGATTTTTAAAATTCTGCAGATATCAATACCAGGTAATAAATACCTGGATATATGCAAAAGTATTTACAAATGATAGCTTGAAATATGATAATGCTCAAGATTAAAATAGCCTGAGATCCTTTTCTGTGATAACAATATCTGTTTCCATTAGAAAAAATAATTAGAGAAGAAGGAGCTAGATCTTTTCTGTGTGGTCCTGTCTCTACTCTCCACCCTTCTCCTCCAGCCTGTGTCATCAAAGAGCTCCAACTTCAGCTTCTGGCTGGATTCAGCCAATGGGAGGCACTGGCAGATGAGAAGGTGAGAGGAAAACGCAACTGGGGCACTTATTTCCTTGATACTTTCTTGTTGGGACACGGGTTGGTGACTCTCAGCCGTCTCCCTCAGATCTCAGCTCCAGTAAGGTGGCCGCCTTCTACGTCTGTGTTTCCCAACAGCTTTCTTCCCTTCCCCTCCAAGGCCCAGGGATGGGATGGCTTCCAGCTGTTGAGATCCTGATGCTTGCCCACCCCTCACTGTTTCTGTTAACCTGCCCACACCCTGGTTAACAGTCCCTTCATTGATGTCTCCTCAGGAATGCTCTCTCTTTGCTGAGACCACAGCTGATATAGAGAATTTAGGCCAAACTTAAGAGACTGAGGTTATTCTTTTCATTGTCTATCAATTTTATGAAATCCTATCTAAAAGATGAAGTTGTCCTAGATTCTTGTATTCTTTGAAGCCAACTTTAGGGAGCTCAAGCCAAGAATCAAAACCAGAAAGGAAAAAGAAAGAGTTCTAAGTTTTGAACAACATTTAACAACATAATCTTTAGAAATTTATAGTTACAATAAAGATGCTCCTTGACTTACAATGGATTTATGTCCAGATAAACGTATTGTAAACTGAAAATATTGTAAGTTGACCATAAATATATTTTAATATGGGTTTATCTGGACATAACCCCATCCTAAGCAGAGGAGCCTGCTGAATGCATATCACTTCTGTACCATCATCATGTCAGAAAATTGTAAGTCAAACCATCGTAAGTAGGGACTATCAGTATATAACATGGTACATTAAAGATAGAAAAAAAACTATTAAAAGAAGGCAAAACAAAAGAGTTACAGCAAAAATATCATAATCTCATGGCCTTTAAAAAAAGAATATTTTTGTTCCTATTTTGGGTATACAATAATTTAAGCAAGCTCTAGTAGTTATGGAGAACAAACTACTGTGTACTCATAGAGCCCAGATGTCATTCTTGGGACAAGAAAACTAAAAATGAGTGTCGGACCTCTCATCAAAAAACATGGAAAATGTCAGAGGCACATGGTGGTTTATAAAAAAAGGCACACACACCAGCCCAAAGAAGGTTCTGCTAAAGACCAAACAGTGACATTTTAAACATGAAACAGTGACAATAAAAAATAATTAATTAAAATCGATTGAGCCTAAAAAGGTTATAATATTCCTTCAAGTGACAAATAATATAAACTATGCTTTGAAAAAGAAATTTCTACTGATAATAAATTAACTGGTGCTCAGTATATCACCAAAAATTGAGGGTACAAAGAGTGACAAATTATTTAATTGACTTCAAAAGTGAATATTCATTTGTTTAATTGATATACCTTACCTTGAGAATTCAAGTAGCTATTAGTCTGAGATGCAAAAAAATATTTTTCTTCCCAAGTTGATACTAAAAAATACCAAATCTTAGGCTAGAGGACTAAAAGATAAAAATGGCATTTAGACTGATCTGAAATGTGGACCTCCTAGGAGCTACCTCTATAAGTTGACCTTTCCTTTCCCCAGTGTGACAACTTGTGTGCCCTGGTCAACTGCATCTGAGCAGTAGTCAAGCCGTGAGCCAAGAGTCTTCCACAGAATCAAGGAGGAGTTCATGGGAGGGTAAATTTTCCCATGAGAATGACAAAATGTAGAGGTATCAATTACATCCCAGTAGGAATTTGGGAGACTTGGGAAACTGTGCCTCTGAGAGAATATTCCATTACTTCCTACTTTATGTTTCACTTCCGTATGTGTCGGTGTCTTTTTGTCACAACAAACAAAACCTTTACATCCTGACTGTTGGCATTTTCCAACATTCATATCACTGTCCAGTTGTGCAAAACATGCACATGGCTAAGATTTCTTGATTGTCCCATCCAGATGAAAATAATACAAGCATGAACCACTTACCACTGCATGTTGTGTCTCATTCTCCCTTCTTCAAAGTAGTAGTTTGAAAATTATTTAGCATGCTAACGTAGTTAACGTTATCATTAGCCACAGGACAATGAGGGGCTTTATCTGGATTTGGATGACAAGACTGCAATACTCTGAGTTTCTGGATGTGGGGCCAGATACAGCAACTGGCTGAGCCTTTGCGATGTCTCTTTTTGGGAAGGTGATAACCACATTCTTAAAATCATCTACAGGCTAGTTTAAAATGAAGTTATGTTAAGAGTGGATGTATGGTAAGAAAACAGTGAAATATAACAGACATTTGCTGTTTTGGCTCCATCCAAATCACTTCTGGTGGAGGTGATTACGTTGCTAGTTTATGGATGGTGGGCAACTATTTTCTCAGGAATAGGCAGTCAAGGGTAGTCATGTGACCCACCCGAGCCAATAGCACATCATGAGACATCTGTGGGGACTTGTTCTTTCCCGCCCTTTGGAGCCACAGAAACTGTGAGGTCTAGGCACTGCAGCCATTTTTGCTACTTGAAGAACTACAATAACACAGAGGCAACACAACTGATATACAGAGAAAAAACAGAATCCTGGCAGCAAGATTTGAGTTCTCTTATTAATTGACATCTAAAGTTGCCCTGTCATTAAAGTTTTAAGTATGTGAGCCAATATGTTCCCTTTTGTTTAGCCCTCTTTGGGCTGGGTGACCACTTTGAAACACTCTATGTAATACATTTAAAAATCACTACGTGGCCGGGCTCGGTGGCTCAGCCTGTAATCCCAGCGCTTTGGGAGGACTAGGTGAGTGGATTTCCTGAGCTCGCAGGTTCGAGACCCATCAGGGCAACTTGGCGAGACCTCATCTCTACAATAAATCAAACAAACAAACAAAATAGCGGGTGTGATAGCGCGCCTGTAGTTCCAGCTACTTGGAAGACTGAGGCGGAAGGATCGCCGGAGCCCAGCAGGTGGAGGCTGCAGTGGCTGGGAGTGGCCACTGCACTCCAGTCTGGGCGACAGTGAGACTCCAACTCAAAAAAAAAAAAAAAAAAAAATCACTATGTAAACTAGGTGTGACTTTGGTAATGTGGTAAAAAAAATTCTTAATTTTGTGTCAACTCTAGTAATTTGGTACTAAACAAACGTTAAAAATTTTATCACTTGGTGAGTTTGGGAGAAGAAATGGTTTTACCAAAGTCAGAATACAGGATTTGGGCACCATCTCTTGTTCTGTGATGATGTAAGCATTTTGGACCTTAAACTGCTCTGAAAAACTATGCTTTCCCCCCTTCCCTTTTCTCTTCCTTTTTCTTTTTCTTTTCTTTTTTTTTTTGAGTTGGAGTCTCACTCTGTTGCCCAGACTGGAGTGCAGTGGCCGCTCCCGGCCACCGCAGCCTCGACCTGCTGGGCTCCGGCGATCCTTCCAAGTAGCTGGAATTATAGGCATGCGCTACTACGCCCGGCTGATTTTTTGATTTATTGTAGAGGTGAGGTCTCGCTGCCCAGGTGGGTCTCGAACCCACGGGCTCAGACAATCCACTCACCTCAGCCTCCCAAGGCGCGAGATTACAGACTGAGCCACCGAGCCCGGCTCTCTTCCTTTTTCAAAAGGAACTTTCCTGACATTTCAAACACCTATTAAATAATTTAAGTTTGAAGGTGGTCAAAACAGCCACTACATCATGAGAAAACATGACTAAGTAGGTGATGAGGTCAAAGTTGAGAGCAAGGGGCATGTCAGGTTGGAGCTGGGAACTCGAGAGGTGTGGGAGGTTTAGAAAGGTCCTTCTAGACCAGAATTAGCTTCGAGTCAGCTGGGGACAAGGGAGAGCAGTGTGGGACAGCCTCTAGTGTCCAGCTGAGGTCTGAAAACACAGATTCTCCAAATTGAGAAACATGACCTTCCTCAGTCATGCTTCACATGGGGGGGCAACTGAGCAATAAAATTACCCAGGGGTTCACTCAAGGTTGGGGACAAGCCAGACAAATCTAGGCCACGGAGGCAAGGCATCCCAGTGTGCTAGAGCAAAGTTGGAGTGTGTGACCAGGATATTCAACAAACACCTTAGAGGGATTACATGGTAGGCAGAGTCTAGTATTCTTTTGAGAGCAACTATTCTTTTTTCCCCCAGATTCCTCACTTTTCAACAGACTGGAATTAAAGGTCATATGATTTCTGAAGAATAATAACTTATAACGTGATTAGAAATTGTAAGAGGAAGCAGGATCCAAAGTCACATGGCTATTTTAAAGTCAAATAACTGAGTCTAATTAGAAAGAATGCATGACTGTCTTAAAAATTAGGAATCAGGAATTCAGTTGCTTAAAAATGATTGATGTATAATGTGCAGCTGCCTTGAAGGCATTTTTCTCAATATGACAGATGCTATACTCATCTCACAGTTTCTAACTGCTTTTAGAAGGTGGAGCTGCCTGAAACATTGCTAAGAGACAAAACAGGTTCCTGTATAGAGTGGTGGTTCCAGGCTCCCATCTCTTTCAGTGCTCGACTATTTGTCTCCCATTAGTATTACTGTTGTGTGTTTTGGCCCAAGTGTTTGGAAGAAGTACTCAGGTATACAGAGGAATCTTCAGGTATACACAGAGAGAACGATGAAGGGAAGGTTGAGAAAAACCCTTTCTGTCAGATTAGCAGAGCTTGAAGGAGTCAAAGGGAGCATGAGAGGGGCTGTCCGTCCTGAACATTCCCAAGGAGATGCTGGTCGCTGCTTAGCTTCATGTGCTTCTGTTATCAGCATTTTTCTGTCTCTGCCCCTCTCCTATAATGCAGTGCTGGAGTCCACACCAGGTCTGTTGTGTTCCCTGTCTGAGGACTAAGATATGCTGCCTGACATCTTGAGTCTTCTCCCCACTCCAACACTGCCAAGGGCTTGGTCCTGCCCCATATCCCATCTCTCATCCTGTTTTCTCCCAAAGTCCCCTAATGTCTTGCCTTTACCTGGCACTTTTTTGTGGTTCAGAAGCTGCCTACAGTCAGTCTCTGAGGTCTAGGTGCCCGATTTTCCTCCATGGAGGCTGCTAAGTTGGGCAGCATTATGCTCCTTACTAGCTCACCCCTTCCGGGTTTGGTACCACTCTCTTCCCGGCATGCTGTGCAGCTGGCATTATGCTCTCTGGTTATAGTCCCATCTGGGAACTGATGCTGTCAAGGCTTTTTAAGTTATCAAGGAAGTTGCTGTTCATAGAAAAGGTTTGATTATTCCTCCGGACCCTATACTTATCTTAAAATTGTTTTCCTCTCAACTATACTCTTATGGAAATTTTTTTTTCCTAAATGCCAGTAAAGTACTGAACTGCCTACCCTTATATCTCATAATACTATGAAGTGGTTTTTTTCTTTTGTTAAAAAATGAGTCAGTCCAATGCCTGCTAATATGCAATTTCCAATCTGATGTGATGAAGAAAATGGATAGCTTGAAAATTCTGGATTTTAAAATTAAAAATTCTGGGCGGGCTCGGTGGCTCAGCCTGTAATCCCAGCACTTTGGTGAGTGGATTGCCTGAGCCTGTGGGTTCGAGACCAGGCTGGGCAACTTGGCGAGACCTCATCTCTACAATAAATCAAAAAATTAGCTGGGCATGGTAGCGCATACCTGTAGTTTCAGCTGCTTGAAAGGCTGTAGGTTGATGCTGGGATGGTTGTGAGTGTGTCATAGCGCTCCAGCCTGGGTGACGGAGTGAGACTCCAACTCAAAGAAAAAGAAAAAATTCTTCTTAGGGCCCTGTCTACCCTCATTCCTCTCATCTAAATTAGGCAGTGTGAGATTTTACAGATCTACCCAAAGAGATGATGAGACAAGGCAAGTTTTTGATGAGTCTTGGTTTGAAATCAGCTGTAGTATTTAGAATTCAGTACTTAGGTTAGACGACTAACACGAGGGGAGACTCAAAATAAAAATCAGAATTATCTTTTGGAGAGCAGGCCCCTTGTAGTACAGGCTTCCCTCTGCTGGGTCAGTGTTCTAGGACCCCATCGGCATCAGTGTACTAGCATTGTTGTGAGAGACTGCGTTCAGCTTCAGTGAAATTTTTTTGGAGATTCTTTCATTTGCCCATTTCACAATGGGCGATTTATAAGTGTACTTGCACACACTGCACTAAGTGTTTAACAGTTGACCCAAAAACGCATGACCCCTGGACCACACCCAATCTCGCCCTGAGTAACTCTTTTTGGTTTCCTCAAATGAAAAAAGTCCTCAAAGGGAAACATTTTGCCAATGCAAAGAGGTGAAACAAAAAAGAGTAGAAGAAACAAAAAAGAGCAGAAGGCATCAAAATTGACGAGTTCAAAAACTGTTTTGAGCAGTGGACAGAGTCTTGATAGGTGTGTTGCATCAAACAGAGAGTACTTTGAAGGTGACTGAAGTTTAAACATATAAGACTAAATATACAATTTTTATAAATAAATTCCAGGTTTCTTTGGGTCCCCCTTGTGGACTAAATCTCAACATAATGCACCACTGGATTGTAGAAATCAGCCAGAAACACCTTGGAATAAAAGCCAAGTAAACTCATTTCATAATAGTAAGGGCACAGTAACTTTTTTCAAAGGAATGTTTAATTTAGGCCAAAATTTTTTTTTTTTTGAGTTGGAGTCTCACTCTGTTGCCCAGACTGGAGTGCAGTGGCCACCGCAGCCTCAACCTGCTGGGCTCCGGCGATCCTTCCACCTCAGCCTTCCAAGTAGCTGGAACTACAGGCGCGCACTACCACGCTCGGCTAATTTTTTGATTGATTGTAGAGATGAGGTCTTGCCAAGTTGCCCAGTGGGTCCCAAACCCACGGGCTCGGGCAATCCACTCACCTCAGCCTCCCAAAGCATGGGATTATAGGCTGAGCCACCGAGCCCGGCCTAGGTCAAATATTTTTAAGGAGTAAATTATTTAAGTGGGAAGCCTATTTATGGACTTTTGCACATATGGGGGTTTTTTCCCCTTAATTTTTAGGATTAGACTCTTTAAAATTGCTTTCTCTTTATGGCCACTTAATACTATGTTGCAAGTAAAATAAACTATACTTTACAGACCATTATAGAAAAAAGGTCTATAATTTTTTTTTTTTTTTTTTTGAGTTGGAGTCTCACTCTGTCACCCAGACTGGAGTGCAGTGGCCGCTCCCGGCCACCGCAACCTCGACCTGCTGGGCTCCGGCGATCCTTCCGCCTCAGCCTTCCGAGTAGCTGGAATTACAGGCATGCGCTACCACGCCCGGCTGATTTTTGATTTATTGTAGAGATGAGGTCTCGCTGCCCAGGAGGGTCTCGAACCCGCGGGCTCAGGCAATCCACTCACCTCAGCCTCCCAAAGGCGTGGGATTACAGGCTGAGCCACCAAACCCGGCTAATTTTTTTTTTTTTTTTTTTAAAGAGAACTCTGAACTTCATAGAAACTACTAACAAAAACACTAAAGGAAAATCAGGACTTCTTTGCATCAGATTCAATCTCCTTGCCAGTAGCACACCCACCATTTACCAAATGTATTTAACATCTGGCACTGAACTAAAGCAGAAGGGGAAGTCACATTTTATTTCTTTGTATCAAAATCTCCACTTAATAGTAAGAGATGATAGTTCAGACTTAGTTATTATTAGGCAGAAAGCCATACCACAAGCAAACTTGAAACTCATAAATTATACACCATAGGAATGGTGTATTGTGAACATTGAGCCCACTTTAATGCAAAGAGCCCAAAGAAAATTCTCCAAACATCTCTGCAATCCATGACATTTTCTTTAGATACTAGAATTCTTATTCGATGTTTATCCTCCCTTGGTATGAATACGGTAAATTGAGTAACTGTAGCAATCATGAGCTTTTATTTTTAGAAGTGTCAAAACATTTGACAATCTATCTTAATAATACTTAAGACAGTACATCAAGAAGGCCCAAAATAATTCTAGAAACCTTCTCTCTACACAGAACATTCAAGACAACAAAATCAAAAAGGGGGCTAGGCCTGAGTTGCCCAGCTCACTTGAACGAATTTAGGCGGGTGAAGACTGTAGGAGAAGGTACATCAGATGGCAGAGCATAATGCACAGACTGGTTAGAATGGAGACGATTTTTCACAACTCCACAAATATTCCTCCACGACCTCAGAAGCCTTCCCTTCCGCCTACAGCAGGTTTTCCTGTCAGTCACCACACTCAAGACAGCTTTGGGGCTATCTTAGCATCCTCCCTGGGCAAGGCAAACCCTAGTCCAAGCAAATATCATGTCTATTCAAGTCATATTCCATAACCAACGTCTACGAAGCACCACCCACCCTTTGCCATGTACTGAGGACACTGACCAATCTTCCTCAGTTTAAGCCCGTGTACAGGTTAAGATTATGCTGATTTATACAAGATTTGCTTAAGCAGCAACTTTGAGGGCAAAGAAAATGCACTCTGGCTGAAATCAGTTTCTTGTCATCAGGTATGATTAAAGCAAACAAACCTGGCAACACCATACCTTTCTTCCATGGAAACTTCCTTCAGCTGCTGGTGTGGCTTGGTGCCTTCCATCTCCCTGATGCTCACAGCATAGATCTTGGTGGTGTAGTCAATGGCCTTTTCTCTAGCAACATCACTGTCATAGCCTCAAACAACAGAGAGAGAGTGGGGAGTGAGCTGGTTTGCAGTGGCTCAGGAAGGGATGTGGCAGGATGCGGTGGGCGCGAGGGGCGTGTGGCAGGTGGGGGCTCACCTCCGTCCTCTTCCGCGTCGGTGTCTGACTCTTCACTGTCCACCAGCTTACTCTCCTGGGTCCCCACAAACTCCCTGGTCCAGATCATCAGGGCTGTGTCTGCACCGCCCACAGTGAGCAGCACAGAGTCATTGTGCAGCCACCTCACATTGGTGACATGCGCACTGTGCCCCACGTACTTCTTACATCTTGCATGCTGTCCCTGTAAAGAAACTGGCGATTACCTCAGCTGGTGTCTCATTATTCCTGTCTCTGGGCTAGTTCATCCGTGTTATTTTCTAGGGTGGTTTCTACTAGATATGAAAGAAACAGCTCAATGACGCAGCGATTTCCCTACATTTCAACCAGAATGGAAGCTCCATGAGGGCAGGGACTAAGTCTCTTTTGTCATAAAACAGTACTTGGCTGATAAAAGGTCGTCAATAAATATTTTTTTGAGGGCGTGAATGAAATGTTAGACTATGGTACCTATTTCTGGGAGGCTGGAGACGTCTAAAAAGCTTGTTTCTGATTCTCTCAAATATCAAATGTGCCGTCTCCACAGGTCTCCAGTGTAAACTCCTGATTGCAAGTCTGGCTGACATTTGAGATCAAAAGTATCTTCCCGGCCATCCTCCATAGTGGCTTTTGTACCACAGCCGAGGCAGCAATAGAGGAGCAATGGACCTCTTATAATCCTGGGGCCTCCAGTAAGATTTAAGACCAACACAACAATATCTGCCACGGACACTGGAAAGCACTGTTAACACTAGAAAAGCTCAAACACTGATTGAAAGACAAAGCCAGCTCCCATTCAACAAACATAACCAAATATATAAAACTCAGTTTATTAGGAACTACCAAATGCATTTTGGAGTAGTGTGCCCAGGCTGCACAAACACTATCCCTGGATGGAGTGGAATGTGAGTCAGCTGCTCACCCTGGGCAGTCCTGATGAGAGGTGGAAAGCCGACCCTGGCACCAGACAGAATTTCCATTTTCAGCTCATGAGCTACAGCCTGGCAAAAACAGCTTCAGCGGGGTCCACTTAAAGAGGGAGAGTTTTTCCATCCTCTCAGTGACTCCCAGGGAATACCTTACACAATACGGGAAACCACACAAACTCTCTAAGGTCAGGAGAGGGCCACTGGTATCCCAGAAGAAAATTTTATTAAATAGTTGACAAGTGGCTTCCACACGCCAGGAAACAGGTGCAGGAGGGTTCATGACTTTGACATCTGGCCAACCCCTACCGGACAGCAGAGTGGAACTGCCCACTCCTCAGCAGAGTACTGAGTCTAAAAGATTAGTGAAGCTAACAAGCAGGCAGCATTCCCAGGAAGCTCTCCAGAACCACTAATTTGCTAGCAAATAGGCAGAGCAAAAGAAGAATTTCCAAGGAAAACACCTGCAAGATCATGTGAGATTCAGAAGGTATGGAAACAGCAGACGTCACAGTAGATGTGCCTGTGTGCCCTATTAGTCTTCCAGCCAGAAGCAGGAACCTACCCATCATATCTACTGTAAATGCAAGCTGGTGTCTTTAAAGGAGGAGAAATGCCTCTCTATATCCTTACTTATAAAGGAGTACATGGGTTTTCTAAATGGGATAGAAGAAAGAATACACAAAGGTTCAGGTAAAAACAGTTCCCAAGGGATTAGACTCAGGCTACAAAAGAAAAGAAAGTAACAGAAGCAGGAAAAAATTCCAGGCAACTGAAGTGATTTAACAAGGTAGAGATTCTTCCAGCAGAGGGTAAGTCAAGATTCTCAGAATAGGAAACACGATCACTGCTCCATGGAACAATCAAGAGAATTCGCAGCTACTAGAGGTTCTAGGAAACCAGTTGCTGTCCCAGGAGGAAGAGGCTGTCAGGGATGTTGGGAGTTCCCTTTAGGGCCTAGGAGGAAGCCTCTGTGAAACCTGGCACAGCCAGTGGGACAAACTACCTTTCTGGATCACTATGCCAAGTTGCTTTTTTTTAAAAAGTGGGGGTACAATTCAGGGTTAGTTACACAAATGTTCATTATGTGGGTACCCTTGCTGATGAGATGTACCCTCCCCTCCGCCGACAGATTCCCACAACTGCCAATCCTGCTTTCACCCGTCCCTCTGGCAATCCCTCCAGCAGTTTGCTGCTACTGCCAATCCTTTTCTTATAGTATTATGATAATTGTTCAAGGTCTGCTTCTGAGTGAGAACATGTGATACTCAGTTCTTTGTTTCTGTGATGGATTACAAACTCTAAGTCCATCCAGGTTGCTGTGAAGTTCATGATTTTGTCCTTCTTTGTGGCTGCATAATATTCCATCATGTATAGTTACCACATTTTTTTAATCCAGTCCTCTTTTGATGGGCAGCACGGTTGGTTCCATGTTTTTGCTATTGCGAGCGGTGCTGCAATAATCATACATGTGAAGGTATCTGTTTCATAGGTGGTCTGAGTTCCTCCAGGTATATTCCCAGTAGGGGGATTGCAGTGTCATATGGAAGGTTGATTTTTAGATCTTTTAGGAATCAACACATTTTTTCCACAGAGGCTGTACTAGTCAATAGTGTAGAAGTGTTCCCTTTTCGCTGCATCCTTTCCAGCACCTGCTGTTGTTTGAGTTGTTGATGATGGCCATCCTGACTAGAGTTAGGTGGCATCTCAGTGGAGTTTTAATTTGCATCTCCTTGATGACTAGTGAGGCTGAACATTTTTTCATGTGTCTGTTGGCTGCTTGTATGTCTTCTTTTGAGAAGTGTCTATTCATATCTTTTGCCCACTTTGTAATGGGACTGTTTTTTCTTTTTTTCTTTTCAGCACATTTGAGTTCCTTGTAGATCCTTGATGTTAGGCCTTTGTCAGACATGGAGTTGGCAAATATTTTTTTCCCAGTCTGTGGGCTGTCTCCCTGATTTCTCAATGGTATCTTTGGCTTTGCAGAAGCTTGTCAGCTTAATGAGGTCCCACTTGTCTATCTTATCTCTTATGGCATGGGCACTTGGGGTTTTGATCAGGAATTGGTTACCAGTTCCAATTTCCATAAGGCCAAACTTGCATTTCTGTTACCCCATCAGGACTCACCATATCACCACAACTCTCCTCTTCCACTGAGTCATGAAAGAATGGATGACAGAGCCAGAAGAATCTGGAATGTGTCCTCAGAGCACTGGTTGTCAGCCTCTTTGGGTAGGAAATTCCCGAGAATATGAAGAAAGCTTTGCACCCTCTCTCTACATTCACATTTCACATATAGTTTCTCTGTAAAATTTTACATGCAAGGTTCCTCTCTGAAGAAACATTCTCCAGAGATCTTGACATTCTGAGAAGGAAACTTAGGGACTTGAGGGCATGGAAGGTTTTAAAAATGCAAATGACATAGTGGTATTTTAGCCTCTCCATCCAGTGGAAGGGCATAGGTTTGTGAAGGAATGGAGGCTGTGGAAAGTAATCAGCTAGCTATATAGATGGTATCAAAGGAGAGAATTTGGTTTTCTGATCTGAGGTTTAAGGTACTGCATAAATGGGCCATGCCCTTGTTTAGGCTCTGGCAAAGGGTAGAGTCTATCTCATGGGGACTGGGACAATGTGGGTGTCAGGGGACTAATGACCTAGTTGAGAATGCTTTAAACTGTAAAACTGAGTACTAATAAGGATACATATTTGTCATGGAAAGAATACTGCCTGGAAGAGATGCCTAGTAACCCATGGGAAAGGAGAATGAGAAAAAAACATCAAGATGAAGAGTTATAATTCTAGTAGCTAACAAATGGAACTTGCGTTTTGGTCACAGAGAGAACTGTGTGGTAGTAATACGATCTCACAAGTATCACCAAGACTTGATGACATGAAACATAGTGCTAGAATATAGCACTGGCATGGCATTAGTCTGCTGGGCTTGCCATAATAACATACCATTTAAACAACAGAAATGTATTCCTCACAGGTTTGATGACTGAGATGTTCAAGACTAAAGTGCCAGTCATTTGGCTGCTGGAGAGGGCTCTCTTTCTGGCTTGTTGACAGCTGCCTTCTCTTCATGGCCTTTCCTGGGGAAGGGGTATGCATGCAGAGAGCAAGTGAGCCTTCTGGTCTCCTCTTATAAAGATACTAATTCTATCAGATCAGGTCTTCATCCTTAAGAATTCACTTAACCTTAGTTACTTCCGTGAAGGCTCTGTCTCTAAGTATTGTCACACAGGGAGTTAGGGCCTCAACATATGGATTGAGGGATGGGGCACAAACATTAGTTCATAACAGATGGTGAACTCCGTTCAACAGACCCAGAGAAGTTGGAAGAGTATGACTATACAACTGGAAATATTTATCAGCAAGGGGTTCATGTATTTGGGAAGGAAACTGAGCCAGTAAAATCAGATTTTAAAAAGAGTTAGAGAAGTGATACTATTAGAATAATTCATATTGGCTTGTGGTTTTCAAATTCTTATAAGCTATGAAACTATGTTTTCAATCAAATCTGACACAGCAGAAGTCAATTTATCAAAAGATAATTCAATTGAAAAGAATGGACAAAATTTGTATAGACACTTCACAAATCATCAATAAACAGATGAGAAAATACCATCAGAGAAATGTAAATTAAAAATACAATTAGATAGTACTATGTATTCCCCAGGACAGCTACATTTTATGTGCTTGAAAATACTGAATGTTGGCAACTGGAACTCTCTTACATTTTTAGTGGGAATATAAAAATGACACAACAACTTTGGGAAAGGGTCTGGCAGTTCCTGAAAAAGTTAAATATATATTTTCCCCTATGACTCAGAAATTGCAATCCTATGTATTTACTTAAGAGAAAGAAGCCAGGCGTGATGGCTCAAGTCTGTAATCCCAGCACTTTGGGAGGCCACAGTGAGAGGATTGAGCCCACGGGTTAGAGACCAGCCTGGACCACCTGGCCAGACCTCATCTCTGCAATAAATAAGAAAAAAAAATTAGCCAGGTGTGGTAGCAGGCACCTATAGTTCTGGCTACACAGAAAGCTGAGGCAGAAGGATCACCTGAGCCCAGCAGGTCGTTGCTGGCGTGGCTATGAGTGTGCCACTGCACTCCAGCCTGGGCAACGAAGTGAGACTCCAACTCAAAAAAAAAAAAAAAAAAAAAGAGAGAGAGAGAGAAAGAAAGTATATGTCCACAAAGATTTGTCCAAAAATTTTACAGCAGCTTAGCTATAATCCAAAACTGGAAGAGTATGTGTCCATCAACAGGAATATGAATAAACAAACTCTGTTCTATCCATACAATGGAATTCCTCTTGGGTATGAAAATGAACAGACAATTATTACACACAATAGCATGGGTAAATCTCAGAAACATTATCTGAGTGAAAGAGGCTAGTAAAAAATAGTTTTATTTATATGCAATTCTTAAACAGGTAAAATTAATCTATGGTGAAAAACATTGGAACAGCTGTTTCATCTGAGGGTGGAATGGGCACGGGGATTGACCCAGAAGGGCCATGAGGAAGCATCCTGAGTGATGATGTTCTATATCTTGATAGGAGATTGGGTCATGAAGGCATATGTGTCTGTCAAAGCTCATCAAATGGAAGACTTAAAATCTGTATATTTCAGCTGCACACAAATTTTGCTTTAAAAAAACATAAACACTTATTGAACTCTAGGTAATGATATGCATGATGAAACATTTAGGGGTAGGTATTCTGATGTATAAAATTTACTTTCTTCCTCCACAGCTATATGGAGGTATAATTTACAAACATAACTTGTATATACTCAAGGTGCACATTATGATAGTTTGATATATGTATACAATATAGAATAATTACCAAAATCGAGCTCATTAGCACATTCATTACCACATACAGTTAACATTTTATGTTTGTGTGTGTATGTGTGTGGTGAGAACACTGAAGATCTACTTTGTTAGCGAACTTCAAGCAAGCAATAGTATCATTAACTACATCATACTGTGCATTGGGTCCCTAGAACATATTCATCTTATAACTAAAAGTTTATACCCTTTGAACAACATCTCCCCATTCCCGCTCCTACTCTCCAGTACCTGGCAACCACTCTTCTATTCTAAACTTCTGTGAGTTTGACTTCTTGATTCTACATATAAGTGAGATCATATGGTATTTGTCTTTCTGTGTCTGGTTTATTTCACTTAGCATAATGTCCTTCAGGTTCACCCATGTTGTCACAAAGGACAGGATTTCCTTTTTTATGACTGAATAATATCCCATTGTGTGTATGTGTGTGTTTCTTTATACAATTTCTTTATCCATTCATTTATTGATGGATACTTCAGTTATTTCTGTATCTTTGTTATTGTGGATAATGCTGCAACAAACATTGTGATGTAGCTGTCTCTTCAAGACACCGGTTTCATTTCCTCTGGCTTTATAATCCCAGAAGTGGGATTGCTAAATCATAGTAGTTCAATTAATTTTTTTAGGAGACTCCACACTCTTTTCCATAATGACTGTACCAATTTACATTCCTGCCATTAGTGTACAATGTCTTTCTGATAACAGACATCCTAACAGATGTGCAGTGATATCTCATTGTGGCTTTGATTTGCACTTACCTAATGAGAAGTGATGTTGAA
Source organism: Cephalopachus bancanus (assembly GCA_027257055.1). Taxonomy (NCBI): domain Eukaryota; kingdom Metazoa; phylum Chordata; class Mammalia; order Primates; family Tarsiidae; genus Cephalopachus; species Cephalopachus bancanus. The sequence continues at coordinate 899,592 of JAPVLO010000025.1, read as the reverse complement.
CACATTTTCATACACTTATTGGCCATTTCTATGTCTTCTTTGGAGAAGAAGGTTTTTTGTCTTTTAAAATCAGGTTGTTCTGTCTTTGCTATTGAGTTGTAAAGTTTTTGAATATATATATTTTAGATCTTAACCTTTTATCAGATATATGTTTTGCAAATATTTTCTCTCATTCCATAGGTTGCCTTTTCATTTGGTGATTGTCTCTTTTGCTGTGAAAAAATTTTTTAGTGTGATGTAGTCTCACTTGTTTATTTTTGTATTAGCCTGTGCTTTTGGTGTCATATCCAGGAAATTACTGCCAAGACCAATATCAAGAAGCTTTTCCTCTGTATTTTCTTCTAGGAGTTTAACAATATCAGCTCTTACATTTAAATTTTAATTCATTTTGAGCTAATTTTTGTACATGGTGTGAGATAAGGGCCCACTTTCATTCTTTTGAATGTGAATATCCAGTTTTCCAGACACTATTTATTGAAGAGATAGTCCTTTCCTCATTGTGTAGTCCTGGTGTCCTTGTCAAAGTTTAACTGACTGTATATGCATAGATTTATTTCTGACATATCTGTTTTGTTTCATTGATCTATGCATCTGGCTTTATGCCAGTACTATACTGTTTTGATTATGATAGCATTGTTATATAGTTTGAAATCAGAAAGTGTGATGTTTCCGGCTTTGTTCTCTTTTCTCCAGATTGCTTTGGTTATTTGAGTCTTTTGGGGTTCTGTGGCAGAAAGGGGACTGATAGCAGTTAAAAGTATTCCTTTTGAAAATCAATCGGCAAGCTCTGAAAACCTGCCAGACCAGTTTTTGCTTAAGAAAACCAAATAGCCAAAGACTGATGGCTTTCCTGGAAATGCAAGAGTGGCCAATTCACAAACTTACCCAAATCCTCTCTTTTTGAAGTTATCAGCTTACAACCCTGCTTGCTATGAATTTCCTGAAGACCATCTCTTCTTTGAAAAATCTGATTTTGCTGAGTACAACCTTGTGAATTCCAAAGAAAATATGGAAAGATATTGACTCTAACACTATCATAACTGGGGACTTTAATACCCCACTCACAACCCTAGACAGACATCAGGACAAAAAATCAGCAAGGAGATCCAGAACCTCAATGTGACTTTGGACCAAATGGACTTAATTGATACCTACAGAACACTCCATCCAAAGACCACAGAATACACATTCTACTCATCACCACATGGAATATATTCTAAGATCGACCACATACTTGGCCATAAATCAAGCACAAGCAAATTTAAAAGGACCGAAATTCTACCAAACCCTTCTCGGACCACAGTGGAATAAAAATAAACATTGACACCAACAAAGTCCCCCCAAAACCCACAAAGACATGGACACTAAACAGCATGATGCTAAACAACTCCTGGGTAAACGACGAAATCAAAACAGGGATCAAAAGATACCTGGAAACAAATGAAAATGAAGAAACATCTTGCCAAAATCTCTGGGATGCCCTGAAAGCTGTAGTAAGAGGGGAATTTATATCCCTACAAACACACATGAAGAAAATAGAAGGAACAGAAATTCACAACCTAACAAGCCACCTAAAGAAGCTGGAAAAGCAAGACCACAAAAACCCTAATTTCAGCAGAAGAATCCAGATCACCAAAATAAAAGCCCAAATCCAGGACATAGAAGACAAAAAGATAATACAAAAAAATCAGTGAAACAAAAAGCTGGTTCTTCAAAAGGGTAAACAATATCGATGGTCCCCTAGCTAGACTGAGCAAGAAAAAACGAGAAAAAAACCAAATAAGCACAGTCAGAAACACAAAAGATGAAGTCACATCTGACCCTGAAGAAATACAAAAGATCATTAGAGACTACTACGTACACTTGTATGGAAACAAACTTGAAAACCTTAAGGAAATGGAGGACTTTCTGACATCACACAACCTACCTAGGTTGGAACAAGAAGAAATTGAGACCCTAAATAGACCAATAACAATCAAGGAAATCGACTACATAATAAGAAAACTTCCTACAAAAAAAAGCCCTGATCCAGATGGCTTTCCAGCAGAATTCTATAAGACATTCAAGGAGGAGCTGATACCAATCCTACTGAAGGTATTCCAGGCAATTGAAAAAGATGGAACTCTCCCCAAATCATTTTACGAAGCTAACATCACATTGATACCCAAGCCAGGTAAAGATCCAACAAAGAAAGAGAACTACAGGCCAATATCTTTGATGAACATAGATGCTAAAATTCTCAACAAGATCCTAGCAAACCGGATTCAGCAATACATCTCAAAAATCATCCACCATGACCAAGTAGGCTTCATTTCTGGCATGCAAGGCTGGTTCAACATTCGTAAAACCATAAATGTAATTAAATACATCAACAGATGTCAAAACAAAAACCACATGATCATATCATTAGATGCAGAATAAGCTTTTGATAAAATCCAGCACCACTTCTTGATAAAAACCCTTGAACATCTAGGCATACGGGGAACATACCTCAAAATAGTAAAAGCCATCTACGAGAAACCCACAGCCAGCATACTCCTAAACCCACAGCCAGCATACTCCTAAATGGACAAAAATTGGAACCAATTCCCCTGAAAACTGGAACTAGACAAGGATGCCCACTCTCACCCCTCCTGTTCAACATAGTATTGGAAGTCCTGGCTAGAGTAATCAGAGAAGAGGAGGCAATCAGAGGTATTCAAATAGGAAAAGAGAAAGTCAAGTTATCTCTCTATGCAGATGATATGAGTGTTTACCCTGAAAACCCAAGAGAATCTGTCAAAGGCCTCCTTACATCGATAAAGGCCTTTGGCAAAGTCTCAGGATACAAAATAAATGTACAAAAGACAATCGCATTTCTCTACACCAATAATAAACAAACAGAAACCCAAATAAAAAACACAATTCCATTCACAATAGCCACAAAAAAAATGAAATACCTTGGCATCTTCCTAACCAGAGACGTGAAAGACCTTTACAATGAAAATAACAAAACACTGCTCAAAGAAATCAAAGCTGACATGAACAAGTGGAAAAATATCCCATGCTCATGGATCGGAAGAATCAACATTGTGAAGATGTCCATCTTACCTAAGGCAATCTACAAATTCAATGCAATACCCATCAAATTACCAGCAACATTCTTCTCAGACCTAGCAAAAACAATGCAGGAATTCATATGGAAACACAAACGTCCAAGAATAACCAGAACAATCCTCAGCAAAAAAAAACAAAGCAGGTGGTATCACACTGCCAGACTTCAAACTTTACTATAAAGCTACAATCATCAAAACAGCTTGGTATTGGTATAGGAACAGGCATATAGATCAATGGAACAGAACTGAGATTCCAGAAGCAAAACCTCAATTTCTCAACCAACTCATCTTCGACAAAGCCCCCACCACCTACCACTGGGGAGAGGAGAACCTATTCAGTAAATGGTGCTGGGAAAACTGGCTGACCACATGCAGAAGATTGAAACAGGACCCCTATCTATCCCCATGCACAAAAGTTAACTCCAAATGGATCAGACCTAAATGTAAAACCTCAAACCATAAGAACCTTAGAAAAGGAAAGAAATACTCTCAAGGAAATCGGAACTGGCATCCAATTCCTGTACAAAACCCGAAACCCACAGGTCATAAGAGAGAAGATAGACAAATGGGACCTTATTAAACTGACAAGCTTCTGCAAAGCCAAAGAAACCATCAAGAGAGCAGGGAGACAGCCTACAGACTGGGAAAAAGTACTTGCCAACTCTAGGTCTGACAAAGGCTTAACATCCTGAATCTACAAGGAACTGAAATGTACTGAAAAGAAGAAAACAAACAACCCCATTATAAAATGGGCAAAAGATATGAACAGACACTTCACAAAAGAAGACATCCGAGCAGCCAACAAACACATGAAGAAATGCTCAACCTCACTAATCATCAGGGAGATGCAAATCAAAACCACACTGAGATACCACCTAACTCCAGTCAGAATGGCAATTATCAACAACTCAAAAAATAACAGCTGCTGGAGAGGGTGTGGCGAAAAGGGAATACTTCTACACTGTTGGTAGGAGTGTAAACTAGTGCAACCTCTGTGGAAAGCAGTGTGACGATTCCTAAAAGCTCTAAAAATTGACCTTCCATATGACCCTGCAATCCCCCTACTGGGAATATACCCTGAAGAACACAAATCACTCTATAAAAAAGATACCTGCACACGTATGTTTATCACAGCATTGTTCACAATAGCAAGAACCTGGAAACAACCATGCTGCCCATCAAAAGAGGACTGGATTAAAAAAATGTGGTACATATACATGATGGAATACTATGCAGCCATAAAAAAGAACAAAATCATGAACTTCGAAGGAACCTGGATGGAACTAGAGTCTATAATACTGAGTGAACTCTCACAGAAACAAAGATCCTAGTATCACATGTTCTCACTCATATAATAGATCTTGAACATCCAATGTAATGCTATAAGAAAATGACTGACAGTACTGGGAAACTATGGGGGGGAGGGGGATGGGATTAACAGTAGCAAATATCTGTCTGGGGATGGGAAAACACCTCTTATCAACAGGGTGCCTGAATGAAACGTAATTGTACACCTAACCCTTAACTGTACCCCACAAAACCATAATAAAAAAATATTGATTAATAAAAAAAAGAAAATATGTAATCGCTCAACATGACCCCCGCTCCCTTACCTAAACTAAGGTATAAGACCCCATGCTCAGCCTTACAGCATTAGCTTGCTGAGTTGCGCTGGCACAAATAAATCTGCTACTTCCTAAAACAGCCTGGGTGTCACAGCCTCTTTGTGTTCCCGCTACAGTTCCATACAAATTTTAGCATTGTTTTTTTCAACTTAGGTGAAAGATTGAATCTGTAGATTACTCTGGGTAGCATAGACATTTTAACAATATTAATTTTTCCAGTTCATGAACACAGGATATCTTTCTGTTTATTTGTGTCTTCAATTTCTTTCATCAGTGTCTTAACAGTTTTCAGTGCACAGCTCTTTGACCTCCTTGGTTAAATGTATTCCTGAACATTTTATTATTTTTGATGACAGTATAAATTAGATTGCTTTGGTTTTTAGATAGTTTATTATTAGTGTATAAAAATGCAATTGTTTCAACCTTTGAAGGTTGTGTGATATCAGAAAGTCCTCCACTTCATTTAGGTTATAAAGTTTGTTTTCATACAGGTGTGCATGGTAATTTCTGATACTCTTCTGTATTTCTTCAGTGCCAGTTGTGATTTGATCTTTTATATTTCTGATTGTGTTTATTTGGGCTTTTTCTCTCTGTCTTGGTCATTCTGGCTAGGGGTCCATCGATCTCATTAATTCTTTCAAAAAAACAGCTTGTTTTGTTGATATTTTCTATGATATTTTTGTCTTCTAGGTCCCATATTTGTGCTTTCACTTTGGTGATCTGGATTCTTCTGCTAAAGTTAGGGTTTTGGTGGTTTTGTCTTTCTAGCTCCCTTAGGTAATTTGTAGGTTGTTAACTTGTGATCTTTCCATTTTCTTGATGTGTTTTCATAGAGATATAAATTCCCCACTTAGAACTGTTTTCATGGAATACCAGAGGTTTTGGTAAGATGATTCTTCATTTTCATTTGTTTCCAGGAATCTTTTAATTTCTGCTTTGATTTTGGTGTTGACCCAGTAGTTGTTCAGCATCATACTGTTTAGTGTCCATATCTTTGTGGGCTTTGGGGAAGTTTTGTTGGTGTTGATATTTATTTTTATTCCACTGTGATCTGAGAAGGTGCATGGCCATATTTCAACCTTATGGAATTTGTTTATGCTTGATTTATGGATGAGGATGTGATCAATCTTAGAGTACATTCCATGTGGTGGTTAGCAGAATGTATATTCTGTGGTTGTTGGGTGGAATAATCTGTAGGTATCTACTAAGTACATTTGGTTGAGGATCAAGTTGAAGTTCTGAATCTCTTTGTCAATTTTTTGCCTCAGTGATCTATCTAGGACTTTTAGCGGGGTATTCAAATTCCCAGCTATTATAGTGTTAGAATCAATATCTTTTTTAAGCTTGCTTAGTACTTGCTTTATAAATGCTGGTGCTCCAGTGTTAGGTGCATATATGGATATCTCTTGTTGATGGATTGAACCGTTTATCATTATATACTGAACTTTTGTATCTTTTTAAGTTTTTGATAGCTTAAAGGTTGTTATGTCTGATATTAAGATCATGACTCCTGCCTTCTTTTGTGATCCATTTGCCTGTAAACTCATTTTGCATCCTCTGAGTCTGTGTGCATCCCTTGTGGTGACACTGAGACACTAAATAAATCAATAACAACCTAGGAAATTGACTCTGTCACAAGGAAACAACCTACAAAAAAAAAGCCCTGGAATTCTTTTCAGCAGAATTCTATAAAACATACAAGGAGGAGTTGATACAAATCCTGTTGGAAGTATTCCAAGCAATTGAGAAAGATGGAATTCTTCCCAAATCATTTTATGAAGCTAACGTCACACTGATACCCAAACTGGGTAAAAATCCAACAGAAAAAGAGAACTATAGGCCAAATTCCTTATGAACATAGATACAAAAATCCTCAACAAGATTCTAGCAAATCAGATCCAACACACATCTCAAAAATCATCCACCATGATCAAGTAGGCTTCATCCCCAGGATGCAGGGCTGGTTCAACATCTGTAAGACCATAAATATTGCCGGGCTTTGTGGCTCAGCCTGTAATCCCGCGCTTTGGGAGGTCGAGGCGAATGAATTGCCTGAGCCCGTGGGTTCAAGACCTGCCTGGGTAACTTGGCGAGACCTCATCTCTACAATAAATCAAAAAGTAGCTGGGCCTGGTAGCACGCACCTGTAGTTCCAGCTACTTGGAAGGGTGAGGCGGAAGGATTGCCAGAGACCAGCAGGTCGAGGCTGCAGTGGCTGGGAGCGGCCACTGCACTCCAGTCTGAATGTCAGAGTGAGACTCCAACTCAAAAAAAAAAAAAGACCATAAATGTAATTAAATACATCGAAAGATGTAAAAACAAGAACCACATGATTATATCATTAAATACAGAAAAAGCTTTTTGATAAAATCCAGCATCCCTTCTTGATAAAAACTCTTAAACACCTAGGTATAGAAGGAACATACCTCAAAATAGTAAGCACCATCTATGATAAACCCACAGCTAGCATATTGCTAAGTGGACAGAAACTGGAAGCATTTCCCTTGAAAATTGGAACAAGACAAGGCTGTCAACTCTCAACCCTCTTGTTCAACATTGAGTTGGAAGTCCTAGCTAGGGCAATTAGATAAGAGAAGGAGAGCAAGCATATCCAAATTGGAAAAGAGGAAGTTAAGTTATGCCACTTTGCTGACGATATGATCCTATGCCTTGAAAATCCAAGAGAATCTGTCAAAAACCTGCTTGCACTGATAGTCCTTGATAAAGGACTTTGGCAAAGTCTCAGGGTACAAAATAAATATGCAAAAGACAGTTACATTCTTATAGAGCAACAACAAGCAGGAGGAGAACCAAATAAAAAGCACAATCCCATTCACAATAGCCACCAAAAAAAAAGAAAGAAAGAAAGAAAGAAAGAAAGAAAGAAAGAAAGAAAGAAAGAAAGAAATACCTCGGCATCTTCTTAAACAGAGAAGTGAAAGACCTTTACAATGAAAACTACAAAACACTGCTCAGAAATCCAAGAAGACACAAACAAATGGAAAAATATTCCATGCTCATGGATAGGAAGAATCAACATTGTTAAGATATTCATCCTACCAAAGGCAATCTACAGATTCAATGCAATACCCATTAAATTACCAATATCATTCTTCTCAGACCTGGAAATGACAATACAGAAATTCACATGGAAATATAAATGACCACAAATAGCCAAAGCAATCCTTAGCAAAAGAAACAAAGCAGGAGGTATTACACTTCCAGACTTCAAACTTTACTATAAGGCTACGATAATCAAAACAACCTGGTATTGGTACAAGAACAGGCATATGGACCAATGGAACAGGATAGAGATTGTGGAAGTAAAGCTTCAATTTCTCAACCAATTAATCTTTGACAAGCCTCCAACAACAACCACTGGGGAGAGGAGAAACTATTCAGTAAATGGTGCTGGGAAAATTGGCTGATCACATGCAGAAGATTGAAATAGGACCCCTACCTTTCACCATACACAAAAATTAACTCTAAATGGATCAAAGACCCAATCATAAAACCTCAAACTATATGAATCTTAGAAAACACAGGAGACACCCTTATAGAAATTGGAACTGGCAACCAGTTCCTGATCAAAGTGCCCATGCCATAAGAGATAAGACAGAAAAGTGGGACCTCAACAAACCAACAAGCTTCTGCAAAGCAAAAGAAACCATCAAGAGAGTGAGGAGATAGCCCACAGAATGGGAAAAACATCTAGGCCTAACATCTAGAATCTACAAGGAACTCAAACATGCCAAAAGAAAAAAAAGCACCATTAAAAAGCGTGCAAAACATATGAATAGACACTTCTCAAAAGAAGATATATGGGCAGTCAACAGACACATGAAAAAATGCTCAGCCTCACTCATCATCAGAGACATGCAAATCAAAATCATGTTGAGATACCACCTAACCCCAGTAAGAGTGGCCATCTTTAATAATTAAACAAACAACAACAGATGCTGGTGAGGATACGGAGAGAAAAGAACTCTTTTACACTGCTGGTGGGAATGCAAAAGAGTGAAATCTCTTTGGAAAACAATGTGGCAATTTCTGAAAGAACTAGAAATTCTGAAAGAACTAGAACTAGAAAGACCTTCCATATGACCCAGCAATCTCCCTATTAGGAATATACCTGGAGGAACTCAAACCATTCTACAAAAAAGATACCTGCACATGCATGTTTATTGCCTCACTGTTCACAGTAGCAAAAACATGGAACCAACCATTCTACCCATTGAAGCTGGACTGGATAAAGAAAATGTGGTACCTATGCACAATGGAATATTATGCAGCCATAAAGAAGGACAATCATATGGACTTTGCAGCAACTTGGAAAGATTTAGAGTCTATCATACTCAGTGATTTATCACAGAAACAAAAAACAGAGTACCTTATGTTGTCACTCATAAGCAGACCTTGAATAATTATCATAACAGTATAAGAAAGGGATTGGCAGTAGTGGGAAACTGCCAGGGGAAGGGGGACACACCTTATCAACAAGGGTACCTGCATAATGAACATTTGTATACCTAACCCTGAATTGTACCCCACATCTTTAAAATAGAAAATTTAAAAGTTAAAGAAAATGCAATTGATTTTCATATGCTAATTTTGAATGCTGCAACTTTACTTAATTTGTTTATTCTAACAATTTTGGGTGGAATCTTTGGAGTTTTATATAAACCAGATCATGTTGCATGCAAACAGATCACTTCACTTCTTCCTTTCTTATTTGGATGCCTTTTTCTTTTTCTTGCCTAATTGCTCTAGCTAGGACTTCCAGTAGTATGTTGAATAGAAGTGGTGAGAGTGAACATCCTTGTCTAGTTTCTGATCTTAGAAGAAAAGCTTTTTTTAACTATGTTAGCTGTGGGTTTGTCATTTATGGCCTTTATCATGTTGAGATACATTCTTTATATACCTAACTTGAGAGTTTTTAATCATGAAAGGATGCTGAGTTTTGTCAATGCGTTTTCCATATCTATTGAGATGACCATAGGATTTTTATCCTTTATTCTGTTTATGTGGTCTATCACATTGATTGATTTGCACATGTTGAACAATCCTTGCATCCCAGGGATAAGTCCCACTTGATCGTGATGAATAAGCCATTTAATGTGCTATTGGATTTGGTTGGCTGGTAAATTGCTTTGGATTTCTTATGTTGATCAGGGACATAGGCCTGCAATTATCTTTTCCTGTAGTGTCCTTATCTGGCTTTGGTATCAAGTTTACGATGGTCTCATAAAATGAGTTTGGAAGTGTTCCTTCCTCTCAGTTTTTTGGAAAGAGTTTGAGAAGGATTGGTATTAATTCTTTAAATGCTTGGTAGAATTCATCCATGAAGTTGTCTGGTCCAGGGTTTTTCTTTTCTGGAAGGTTTTTGATTACTGATTCAACCTCCTTACTCATTATTGGTTTGTTCAAATTTTCTATTTCTTCATCACTCATTCTTGAAAGGTTGTATGTTCCTAGAAATTCATTCATTTTTTTCTAGGTTATCCAATTTGCTGACATAGAATTGTTTATAGTAGTCTCTTATGATCTTTTGTATTTCCACAGTATCCAGTATCCACAGAAATGGTGTCCTCTTTCATTTATAATTTTATTTGAGTCCCCCCCACCCCGTGTGTGTGTGTGTGTGTGTGTGTGTGTGTGTGTGTGTGTGCGCGCGCGCACGCGCGTGTTATGTCTCTCTCTCTTTGGTTAATGTAGATAAAGATATGTCAGTTTTGTTTACCTTTTCAAAAAACCAACTCTTAGTTTCATTGATCTTTTCTATTGCCTTTACAGTATCTATTTCATTAATTTTGTTCTATTCTTTATTATTTCCTTCTTTCTGCTAATTTTAAACTTAGTTTGTTCTCTTTCTAGTTTCTTGAAGTGTAAAGTTAGGCTATTTGAGATTTTATTTCTTAATTTTATAATTTAAATTATAGAACCTAGTTGTGTATTTCTAGGAGTTCACTATATTATTCTTTTATCTTTTTTTTGTTTGTTTTTTTTTTGAGTTGGAGTCTCACTCTGTCACCCAGACTGGAGTGCAGTGGCCACTCCCAGTCACCACAGCCTTGAGCCGCTGGGTTCCAGTGATCCTTCTGCCTCAGCCTTCCAAGTAGCTGGAACTACAGGCCCGTGCTACCACACCCGGCTAATATTCTTTTATCTTATCAGTATGCTTGAAAATCTTCACAATAAAATATTGGAACAAAATCTCACATCAAAGCTCAATGTATAATATACAAAACACAGGAGCAAACCTGTTGAAACAGGGATGGGGCCCCAGAGTGTCTCTTCTTAGCCCTGCCACTGCACTCCAGCCTGGGCAACAAGAGACTCCAACTCAATAATAATAACAACAACAACAACAACAATAATAATAATAATAATAAAGAAAGAAGAGGAAAAAGCATCCAAAGTAACCAAAGTGGCTGCAGAGGGAACAGGTGTGTTCAGGTTAAAATGCACAAATGAGAGGAGTGAATGACAAGGAGGAATACCAGAAGTTGTGCACAGACCTTTAAGTGCAGTTTCAGGAAAGCTAAAGCCAAAAAACTAAGACCACTGAAAAGGATTTTTTAAAACATGTTTAGGGATAGAAGCAAAAAAGAGAAAATCAGGAACATGTCTTAAAAAGTTGGCTTCAGCCGGGCTCGGTGGCTCAGCGTGTAATCCTGCGCCCTTGGGAGGCTGAGGTGAGTGAATTGCCGGAGCCCGCGGGTTGGAGACCCACCTGGGCAACTTGGCGAGACCTCATCTCTACAATAAATCAAAAAGTCAGCTGGGCATGGCAGCGCATGCCTGTAATTCTGGCTACTTGGAAGGCTGAGGTGGAAGGATCGCTGGAGCCCAGCAGGTTGAGGCTGCGGTGGCCAGGAGCGGCCACTGCACTCCAGTCTGGGTGAGAGTGAGACTCCAACTAAAAAACAAAAAAAAAAGATGGCTTCAAATGACCAGAAAGATTTATGTATCTCTTCTGTCAAAGAGAATGCTCTTAAAACCAGAAACGGTAAAACAGGGCTCATTTACATGAGTGCAGGGGACTTCGAATGGAAGGTACACAGAAATAATGTCAGTAATAGCTGAAGAGATTAGAAAGCAGGAGAGGCGGCATCACACATAAAAAGTTCCTGTATTCCAAAGGGAAAACAAATAGACTCTGGCAAATATTGATTCACGAGCTGATGCAATCTCTGAAAAATCCTAGGATGAATTATTACACAGAAGTTCAATAAGCACTTGGAAAAGGAAGTTGTGATAACCAGGCTGTTAATGGAAGTGCACTGTGAACTAACCTGACATCTTTTATTGACTGGATTATTAGGAGGCGAGATTAGGAATGACAGAGACATAATTGATCTGACTTTTAGCAAGATATTTACCAAGTACTTAATAATATCTTCTTAGACTAGGCTGCATGACTGTACAGTTGGATAGATTTAAATGTATGTCACGATGGAGGGACTGTAACTAAACATGCAGATTAATAACCAGAATGTCAAATGGAATGGGGTAGAGGTTCCTTTGCTGTGTTTGGTTGTCCCAGTCTTATCTTTTTTGTCTTTCTGGGATTTAGAACTTATGATTGTGAAAGTGGGGCATAACATGATGCTCCAAGGGAGAGTAAACACTTTGAAAAGGTATTTAAAAGATACAGGCAGGACAGAACAATGAGATTAAATACAACTTTTTGAGTATAAATATAAAGTTCTATACTCATATTTTAGAAGATCAATTTTGTAAGAATGGAGGATGACCTGAACATTTCTGAGAATATCTACTATTCAGCTGTGCAGTGTGGCAGCCAAAAGAGCTGATGCCATTTCGATTTCATTTAACAGAAATGTAATCTCAAAACCAGGAAGGTAACAGTTCCACTGTGCTCTGAGCTGGTCAGATTGCATCTGAAGCACTGAATTCAGGTCTAAACAAGACAGTATAAGAAGAAATTGATAAATGGAGTGTGCTTAAAGGGAAGGAACAGCTGGAAATCATGGTGGAAGGAAATGGAAATGCTGGGCTGGATAAAACGAGATGTCAGGGATTCAGACAGGATCTTCCCATGTACTAAGGCTGTCAGGGAACTGGAATTGCTCAGTGATGGCTCAGAAGGCAGAACTTTGACTAAAGAGAAAAGAATTCAGTTCAATAGTGGTGGTGGGGGAGAAGCTTCCACAATTGGAGCTATTTAAAAACAAATTGAGCAGCTTTGTGAAGTAGTAAGTTCCTCATCTCTGGAAGTATGCTAGTACAAGTTGGAAAGGCACCAGTGTGAGATGAAAGGCAACTCCTGCTTTACAGTTTGTGAGGTGTTGGATTTGATGACCACTAAAGGCCTTTCAAGGAGAAATTTTACGCCAGGAGAATTTCACTTCAATTAGTCACTCAAATATAATTGTCAGGGAGGTTTTAATATGCATCAGTAACACTGTTGATATTATTGATTGCTTATGCTTTCAAAATGTAAAAATCCACATAGATACAATAGACAGATTCTGGGTTATTAGTGAGACTGAGCAAGTATATATAAAAGCATGCAGTAGTACCTTGACAGGATATGAAAAAAGCTTAACAAAACCAAAGTCATCTCCGGTAGCTAAGAGGGAACGGTCTTTGGTAAGACTGGCGGCATTTACATCAGTCACATCGCTGTGTGCTGGCCAGATGCCTTCACAGGTAGGCCCGAGGACACAGGTCCATGTGTCCCACTCTATCTTCTCAATCTGAAAAAGAAGGAAAGAAAATCATATTTTCATACAACTTATTTTTGTTTGTTTTATTTAAAATAAACGATTTGTGACTGAGTAGTTCTAAATGATTTGTGCTGAGGTACTTTTTTTTTTTTTTGAGTCGGAGTCTCAGTCTGTTGCCCAGGCTGGAGTGCAGTGGCATGCTCATGGCACTGTAGCCTTGACCTGCCGGGCTCAGGCAATCCTTCCACCTCAGCTTTCCAAGTAGCTGTAACTACAGGTGCATGCCACCACACCCAGCTAATTTTTTTTATTTATTGTAGAGATGAGGTCAGGCCAAGTTGCCCAGGCTGGTCTTGACTTTCTAGGCTCAGGCAATCCTCTCGCCTCTGCCTTCCAAAGTGCTGGGATTACAGGCATGGGCCACGACGCCCGGCTGGTACACAGATTCCAAGTTGTATATTTAAAGTGGTATCTGCATTGTCTGAGTGAACCAACACTGCAGTCAAATATCTAAATACTTTTCTCAAGATGAAATGAACATTTTGGAATTGTGGAAATCTGTCAATAACAGAGTATTTTATTTCTTAACTAGACACTTATCATTGTAAGAGCCATATGCTAGATCAGAATTCCTCAATCCCAGCACTGACACCTTAGGCTGGATAATTATTTTGTTGGGGGCTCTTTGCATGTTAAGGTGTCTAAAGCATCCCTGGCCTCCATTCACTGGATGCCAAGTGCATACCCTTGTCCCCAGGCGTTGTCAAATGTGGGGTGGGTGGGATTGCTTCTGTTGAGAATCACCGATCTAGATTGATTAATGGAGATGATTGTTTAGCAAGTTTTTCACAAAGTTACAAGACATAATTTTTTTTAAATGACTACTTCCTTGGAGGAAAAAGTAATAAGATTCTGCAGCTAGCTTAATATCCTTTATGCTCTAGAGAGATTACCATAAAAATCTGAAGAGCTATTCATATTGTATTGCCAAGAATCTCCATTTTATCCTTTTAACCTGTTTTGTCTGCAATTCATAGCTAGAATATTTGTAACTTGTATAGGTTAAATCCTGATAAAACTGAGGTTTTCTTTTACTCTTTTTTTTTTTAAAACAATAATAGGTAATAACAACCACATTATGAATTTGGCTTTCCTGGGGCATTTCATTATACTTTATTCACTTTCATTCAAGATCTGCTAGTCCTAACATTACATTTAGATAAGCACTGTTTAAAAAGAGTATAAAAAATCTGGCTGGGCTTGGTGGCTCAGTCTGTAATCCCAGCACTTTGGGAGGCCAAGGCCAGTGGATTGCCTGAGCCTGAGGGTTCAAGACCAGCCTGGACAACTTGGTGAGACCTCGTCTCTACAATAAAAAATAAAAAATAGCCGGGCATGGTAGCATGCATCTGTAGTTCTGGCTACTCGGAAGGCTGAGGTGGAAGGATCACTGGAGCCCAAAAGTTCTATACTGGGGTGACCTGAGGGTGCGTGCCACTGCACTCCAGCCTGGGCGAAGGAGTGAGACTCCAACTCAAAAAAAAAAAAAAAAAAAAGTATTAAAAATCATTAGAGAACTGGTGATAAAATTAAAGCCCCTCTCTCTTTGGATTTGGAAACTGTAGTCACTATGTGCTTTGCACACTGCTAATGTACCTTGCTTCCAGTTCTGTTGTTTTCTACTTGTTGTTACTGTTTAGAAGAGACATTATAAGATGCAGCCAGAGTTCAAATCACAAGGTGGTAAGGTGCTACACATTTTTTAGTCACTCAGATTTCTCCTAATTTAATGTTCTGTGGGGTTTTTTTGGATGACACATGCATAACTAGAACCAAAAATCTGCATCTGGTCTTGTGACTTGGGTGCCTCCAGGAGGGCCACAGACTGAAGTGATTAAGGGAGTTTCCCCAGCAATTATCTCAGTTTTCTAGGGTGGAAATGAAGTCCCCTAACCCCTTATGATATCCTAAACTGACCTTCACAGGAAGAGAAACAGGGAACCATCCCCTGCTTCTCTTCCTGTTTCCAGATTCCATTTCTGAGACCCTCCATTGTCTACCCCCAACCCCTGTGGCGGTGCTGGCCTCATTATTCAGGTGGGAAAGGAGAGAGCGCAGGTGTTGCTCACCCTGCAAGCTCAGTCCCCCCAACAGGACACCTTTGGCCAGATCGGGACACTATGGTCTCCAGGGGAAGCAAATGTCTAACCTATTGGAAGTTAAAGAAACTGCATTTAAAATGGAGCGTTAAAGAATGGTCCTTGTAACCCAAAACACCTAAAAAGGGTTACATAAATCTGGTAAAAACCCTGGAGCTTAGACAGAAAGAGAGTCCTCCAGGGGTCACTTCCTTAGCACCTCGCCTCAGGCATCTAGGTCCCTCTCATCATTTTACAGAGGAAGCAACTAAAGCCCACCCAGAGGTTCCATCAGTTAAGTCACAGCACACTTAGGATGCAGGGAAAGGTGAGTTCAAGAGAGTTACCTCCTCATACACAGCTACTTTAATGGCACTATGCCGGATCAGATAGATTTTAAATGGCACATTTAATAATTTTCTGGGTAAGCTTTGTATTTGTTTCACCATTATTGTTTCTAAAAAACTTTGAGGCTGGGTGTGGTAGCTCATGTCTATAATCCCAACACTTTGGGAGGTAGAAGCCAGAAGATTGCCTGAACCCAGGAGTTTGAGATCAACCTGGGCAACTTGGCGAGACCTCATCTCTACAATAAATCAAAAAATTAGCTGGGCATGGTGGCACGTGCCTGTGGTTCCAGCGACTTGGAAGGCTGAGGCAGAAGGATTGCCTGAGCCCAGCAGGTCGAGGTTGCGGTGGCCATGAGTATGCCACTGCACTCCAGCCTGGGCGATAGAGTGAGACTCTGACTCAAAAAAAAAAAAAAAAAAAGTTGAAAAGGAGATTTTCAAAATCCTTCATACTGTCGAAAGCCCTGATGACACTGGTGACTAACATGATGAGCTATCCCATCAGTGCTCTTACTAGTGACACTACTAGGGAGGTTGGCCAAGGAAACATCAGCTGGAGGGATTCCCCAACCCACGTCATCAGAAATCAGACTCTAGAGTAACAAATGCATACCATGACAGATCAACTCTTCAGAGCAAGAGCCTGTCACTTTGGGATGCATTGAACATAAATTTTGTGCACGTTCCTTTATGTGATAATTGCTCATTTGTCCTAAGCCAGTCTTGTCCTCCTCTGTCATTTGGCTAAATGATGCTTCATTTTAGTGTACTTATTTTGGGGAATTAAAACAAGGGGGGACAGTACAGCTGTAGTGATGTAAAATGATGCCGAAATACACAGGAGAAATCTGAAAGGCTGTGGAGTCACACATGGACGCCTCTGGATCCAGATCACAGCTCTGTGGTTCTCTTAGTATCTTGGAGCCCTAATTTCCTCATCTGTAAAATGAGATTGACAACTATCATGTAAAATGGTTTTGAGGATTAAAATACAGTATATAAAGTACCTGGCACATTCGACAAATGTTCAGTGAATGAATGACATAATTAAAAATATCTCTTACTCAAGGCTGTAAAAATTTCTCCACATAAAAAAGGTAAAATGAGGACTAATCAGAGATAAACAAATTGGAATTAGGGAGTGTGATCAATTCATGAGTAAACAATTTTCCATTAGTTTAATGTTATCATCTACAACAACTTGTATTTTTAAGTACTATACATACACTTCCTTTACAAACAGTGAGAATACTACAAATGTACACCATCCAAATGTCTTTGGGAGGACCTTACCCTATGGGGACAGTTTATTACTGGCAAACTGAAGCAAGAGAGAGGCAGATTCTAGTAACTCAGTGGCATACCCTTTCCTCCTTTTTCCTCTAAGGAAGCAATATTTCCTTTTTTTTCCATCAGAGATTACTTGGTAAATAAATGAATTGTTTCCAGGGACTAAGAGGACTTCTTTAGAGCTTAATCAGGCAATGACTTTTTGGTCATCAGGGTTCAGTACGTGCAGACCAGGAAAGAGGTACTTGTCCACAAAGCAATCTAGCCGTCAGGAGGACATTAGTTTATGGATCCTAAGATTTACCTAGGCTCTGATTTCAATAATTAAAAAATTGTGAGTATAGCTAATGACGTGAAAAAACAAGAAAAAAAGAAGGCTGGGCTTGGTGGCTCAGCCTGTAATCCCAGCACTTTGGGAGGCTGAGGCAAGCGGATTGCCTAAACCTGTGGGTTTGAGACCAGTTTGGGCAACTTGGCGATACCTCATCTCTACAATAAATAAAAAAAAAATTATCCAGGTGTGGTAGTATGTGCCTATAGTTCTGGCTACTTGGAAGGCTGAGGCGGAAGGATTTCTGGAGCCCAGCGGGTCGATGCTGAGGTGGCTGTGAGCATGTCACTGCACTCCAGCCTGGGCGATGGAGTGAGACTCCAACTCAAAAAAAAAAAAGAAAAGAAAACAGTTGTACATTAGAAGGGTCAGATTGTGGATAGTTTTGTTTCAAAAAATAATATGATATTATTACAGATGATGTCAATTATTCTTACAAATAAACATTGAAAAAGTATATTCTAAATATCTATGTTCATAAAAAGCTTTGCACAAAATGACATGTTGAGTGAAAAAAATAACATGTAGCATCCAAATTGTTAGCTAATGTGTTGTTTTCAAGCAGAGAAGAATTAGGTATGTGCCAATTGCACATTGCTACATCCTAGCAAGTCCATATGTTCTCAGAAATCAGGAAACCAGATTAAGCAATTAGATTTAAGAGCTTAAAGATATACTCAGTGTAAGTCATATTAATAGTTAAGATTGACAGGTTTTATTAAAATGCACATACTAAATCTCCACAAAATATTTTTTTAAATCTTTGTGTAGAATTGTTACCTCGGAAGGCCTTATTATATGCCGTTTGCCTCTTGGAGCTTCAAAAAAAAGTTGTTCTTTGGCACCTGAATTAACTTGCAATAATTTTCCTGTTATGATAGAATGAAGTAGAGAGACAATTAAACTTAGCCTTTATCTCCTTATTATAAAATGATAAGCATGGCTGCTGCTACTTTGATTCATTTTCATCAAAGTCTCATAAATTGAATAAACATATGTTGAATTCTTCAGAAGGGCATGTAAAAACAATTACATGGCATGGTACAAACCCCAAAGCTATGATTTTTAGATTATGGGCCTCATAAAATTTGACCTTGAACATCTTTCAAGTAACAGAATAATCGAGCTTGATATGTTTGACTCTGTGGCGCTGAAAATAGCTAGTTTTCCAAAGCCTGACAAAAATCAGGCTTTTTTCCTCTTTTTTCCTAGTTGCCTCCTAGCATATAGATGAAGAAAAAGCAAACTGGTCTGGCAAGAATTATGGCATTAGAAATGAGATCCTTATTGTGGATCACGTTTACTTGGGTCTAAATTCTAAATTTGCCTTTAAAGTTTAGAAACTGAAAGGATATACAAAAACAAACAATGAATGCTCATTCCCTCCCCACCTCCACCCCCTATTATTTGAAAATTTGAAAAGAATTCCAAGACTTTTCCCAAACAAAATTCTGAACAAAAATAAGCTTGCAGTCTGATATAAAATTATAACTTTGGATTTATTTTGATTGATGTCAAAAACGATTAGATTTCCTAATTCTCCTCCTACAATGGCAAAAATTCTTATGGATTAAAATTTAAATGACTAAAGGTATATACAATCTGGTATTTTTCAGCATCTTTTTAGTTATGGACAATTTCAAATATATATATGAAAGTAAAACTATTATAAAAACACTCCTATGTGTCCTATCCAGTTTCAACAGTTATTAACACAAAGTCAACTCTGTTTCATGAACCTCCACTGACTCCCTCATTCCAGAACATTTTGAAACAAATTTCAGATGTCATAATATTACATCTGTGATTAATTTGGTTTATGTACACATAAGAAGATTGCAGGTCCTCCTCCTTTCCTCATAATTATATCTATCCAGTAGTCTTTCTAGTCTTGGAAAGTTCGTCTTGAAAAAATAAAACCAAAATAAGAACTTTTTGATTTATACTATATTCTTTAACATTTAAACAGGTACCACTTTAGTTCTGAAATCTATTTCTAGGAACTAGAAAATCTTTAAGGTTCTCTCATTTCTAAATGGAAAAACTTAGTAGTTTCTAATTTGATGAGTTATAACATGGTGAAGAGGGGGCTTTGTCTTGACTCTTAGGAGCAAGCAAATCTGAAAATGTGTCCTCTGACATGGGTGCATCCTCCTGATATTATGGCTCAATGTGCAGAGATGAGAAAAGAAAAAAAAGGAGTTAACTATCTTTGGCTATTTAAAATTATAAGAAAATGAGTAATCAATACTTTTTCAATTAAATATATCTGTAAAGCATATTTTTAGGACTCTCACGAGTGACTGCAAACAATAAAGCATGTGGAAAAAGGATTAAAGGATTCAGTGAAAACATTTTTCAAATGGGGCTAATTTTAGATTATTTTTGGCCATGAGATAACAAAAGAACTCAGAAGATTATAATTCTCTCATTCTACACCATAGTTTCAAGAATCAAGTTTCACTTAAAGAAACAAAACCAAAAACAACTAAAATATCTTAGTGGTAATTTATAATTCCAAGAATATTCGAGAATCTAAACACCTAGACGAGCACCAGAAGTGCTGTGTAGCATTGTTGACATCTGTGAAGTACAACCTAGCTCGTGTCGTTCCCTGAGGATTACCCGCTACAGTCATGCTTGTACTTTGCAAGCAGATGTACTTTGGAGGAATCTAGGAGGTGAGAGCCTGGCTGGGATGAGATGTGGACTTAGAGACTGAGGGTGGCATTTTGGGGCAGCTGAGTCTAGACCATGTGCAAACAAATTAGGGAAAGCCTGCTTGTGTAAAGAGGGGCCAAGGGCAGACACAAGACTCAGAAGAGCAGTGGATGCCAAGACTAGCTGCCCAAGAGTGGGGAGAAGGGAAACTGCTTGCTTGGTTTCTGTGTGTTTTCTAGTTCATTCCTAAAGCCAGTTCCCCTGCAGGTGTTGCTTCCTGCCCTTGGATTCTGAGATGTCTATCTTTCAGATAAACTCATCCTTTATTATTATTTTAAAATTTAAGCTGGTTTGAATGGGTTTCTGGTCCTTGCAACCAAGGGTGTGGGGTGGGGGATAGATAAAATTATCCTTCCGTTAGAAAGACATAATTATGTGTGGGTTTTTTCACCAATTTTTTCTTTTACTGTTGTTATTACGTTGTCTTTTTATTATGCATAGAGGAAATATTTAGGTCATCACTCTTTTTTCTCTCGGCCTGCTGCTCTAAGATATGTATACGTATCCACTGAAATATTCTGAGGACAAGCAGCAGAAGCGAAGAGCAAAAAAATCTGTTTAATGCATATATAATTGCTCTCAAACAATAGCAATCCTGTCCTTTTAGAATCACATTTTTATTCACTAGAAATGTCTGCTCACATAGCACAAGAGAACTGAAAGACACACATGTCCTCATGGCTCAGAGGGGACAGTAAAGCACACATCCTGCAGCTACATGGAGCTTTGTGACCTAAAGGGTGATCCACACACATCATCCCAGTTGCTATATAATTTACAAGTTAGACTAACTCCAAAATTGCTACTAAATTTATCAGGCCATTTACAATGAAAATGGGAATGAAATGTCCTATTATGGCTAAAACTGTGAATCTGTAAAAGATCTTATATCCTGATATTTCTAGAATGAATTTACAGCACCTAGAAATTAACCTTCCATGTTTTCTCTCTCTGCAGATATTTTTTCCTTTCTCAAGTGTTCTAGGCAGGAGCTTTCACTCAGGGGTAGCTGATGTTTCTGCAAAAGCCCAATGCGGTTTTCAGTTTTCCGAGGACCCACGGTTGCCATGGGCACAAAAGGCTGAGGGCTGTGCTATCCCCGCCCCTGACAAGCCAGCTGGCTCCAGCAAATGCTTTCACTATTTTTGACAGGATCAGAGACACGGAACAGATCGCTGCATCTAAATTCTGCTCTCAACCCTTGCCAGACCCTCAAGGCCCCCAATATGAAAGCTAAGCTGATCTCAAGACAGCATGGCACATCCTTGTGATCAGCCATTTTGGGGACTGGGATACCAGCAGCACAAGAATATGAGGATGACACATGTCTCGTGGCTGATGGAACTTAGACCAGAATGAATATGATTCATGGGCACATTTGATCTTATTCCGCAGATGGTAGAATTTCTCCCTAAAAATCAGATCTATTCTGCTCTCAGTCCATAGAAACCACTTGGTCTGATCCCCGCATCTGACTAAAGGGGCCATGAGGATGAGTGGCCAGGTGGCTTTTCAAAGACCTCAGCTTCGTCCTCCTTACTCCCAAAGCCCTTTCCATCGTCCTTAGTTCTAGGAAGCCAGCTACAGGCAGAATTACGAAAACAGTGAGGTTGGCCTCCCTCCCCACCAAATGATGACTCCACACCAAGCAGCTTTACCCAGATCTTCCCCTGCCCCTCCATGGCAGCAACCCACTGATCCTGGGCAAGATCTTGTGCTTTCTGTATGGAACTTGCTCCTCTCTATAGCCCTGGCATCTGACACAGGGCATACACATAGGCAGGATTAAAAACAACCAACCAACCTCCCCAAATGCAACTTAAAGTCACAATGAGGCACCACCTTACACTCATTAGGATGCCTACTACCAAAATAAAAACAGAAAATACGTGTTGGCCAGGATGTGGAGAAATTGGAATTCTTGTGTACTATTTGGTGGGAATATAAAATAGTACCACTACTTTGAAAAACAGTACTATGGTGGTTTCTCAAAAAATTAAAAATAGAATTATCATACGATCTAGCAATTCCACCTCTGGGTATATACGTCAAAGAACTGAAATCAGGGTCTTGAAGAGATATTTGCACATCTATATTTTTAACAGCATTATTTACAATAGCGAAGATGTAACATCAAGCTGAGTGTCCAGCAACCAATAAATACAAGCAAAATGTGGCATATACACACAATGAAATACTATTCCATCTTAAAAAGGAAGGAAGTTCTGACACACACAACATAGATGAAATCTGAGGACACTAAATGAAACAAGCTGGTCACAAAAAAACAAATACTCTATGATTCCACTTATATGAGGTACCCAGAGTGATCGATTTTCATAGAGGCAGAAAGTAGAATAGGGGTTTACAGGGCTGGAGGAAACGAGGAAATACCGTGTAATGGATATAGTTTCAGTTTCACCAGATGAAAAGAGTTCTGGAGACGGATGGTGGTGATGGTTTCACAACAATATGGATGTCCTTAATGCCATTGAACTGTACACTTAAAAATGGTTGAGATGCTGGGCTTGGTGGCTCAGCCTGTAATCCTGCGCTTTGGGAGGCTGAGGTGAGTGGATTGCCTGAGCCCGCGGGTTCGAGACCTGCCTGGGCAGCGAGACCTCATCTCTACAATAAATCAAAAAATCAGCCAGGCGTGGTAGTGCACGCCTGTAATTCCAGCTACTCGGAAGGCTGAGGCGGAAGGATTGCCGGAGCCCAGCAGGTCGAGGCTGCGGTGGCCGGGAGTGGCCACTGGACTCCAGTCTGGGCGACAGAGTGAGACTTCAACTCAAAAAAAAAAAAAAAAAAAGGTTGAGATGCTGGGGGCAGGGGGATGGGATTGGCAGTAGTGGGATTCTGCTGGGGGGCAGGGCACACTTCATCAACAAGGGTACCTGCATAATGAACATTTGTATACTTAACCCTGAATTGTACCCCACATCTTTAAAATAAAAAAATTTTTTAAATGGTTGAGATGACAAATTTTGTTATGTATATTTTACATAATTCCTTTGCTCACTAATATAAGTAAAAATGGGTTTTAACCACCTAATAGTCATTTTAGTGGTAGAATTTCACATACTTTATCAGGTGTGTGTGTGTGTGTGTGTGTGTGTGTGTGTGTGTGTGTGTGTGTGTGTGTTGGTTCCTAAATAAAACTCACTGTACCCTATTCTACCTAACAAGAGAATAGCAAGAGAAAAATAGGGGGAAATCATTACTTAAAAAATAGGGGGAAATCCCTACTTAAAAACACACACAGATGATATCCAAGAAGGGACGTGAGAAGCAGTTGCTCCCACTGACTTCCTCAGTTTCACCAGTTCCTGGAGGACCCCCAAGCAGCCAATGTCCTGCCTGGCCATAAATGCCAGTCCACGCCCTCAGCACTGTGTCCGGCCAGCACTGCCCAGACATGAAAGCAAGAAGGATTTATCTGATCTCCCTTTGCCCTTGTTGGGACTTGTACCTCTTACAATAAATCGCATGCCTTTCACCCCCATCTATTATATTGTATAAAACCCCTGCAGGTTGTAAAGCTGAAATAAAGTTCAAATTCCAGTGCAGCCAAGTATAGTTACAACTAAATTCCTGCCTGGCAGAAGGATTTCCAAGCCCCAAGTGTATAGCCACTACTTCAAGAAATACTCGACATAAGATGTTCTGGTGTCTCTGAAGTAACCTCCATTTGGGTGAGGCTCTCATCATCTTTTTCTTCTGTTTTATTTCAGTTGCTCTCCAACTCCAGTCTCACTTACCCTCCTAAGACAGGAGGGAATGTCCCACTCTGAATTCCTCAGTCACCTAGAGCCTACAGAATAGGGCTCAGTGTGAAACTGCCTCGCATGACATAGCAATTCCTTTACATTCTGTCCAGGGCTGCCTCCCACACTCCCCTCCCTTCGCACCCTCAGTCACTCAACATGACTCACTCATTCTTATTCACCGGCTGTTCTTCCCACTTTCCTGTCTTCTCACACCATACCAATTTTGCCTGGAATGCTCCTCCTTGACTTCTCTATTTCTGCTCATCTCTCAAGATGTATCTCACAGGCCACTCCTCCTATGAAGGCTCCATGGTTTCCCTTGGGAGCTCTTTCCTCAGAGCATATGTTGGTGCTTTTCTACCACAGTGGACTACAACTTCTTGGAAAGCGGAAACCCTGCCCATTCCTAAAAGCCTGCCAAAGATTCTTAACATCAGCCAAGTCTCCAGGATAGAGACTTAAGTGACCCATTCTGCAGTCTTGCCGTTCCACCTGGTACTTGAGACTAACGTGGCCATTCTGAGCCCTCTCACCACTCTCCCTGTGACTCACCACTCCTGATTCTCATGCCTCACTCAGTTTGCGCTCTTGTATTTTTAAAGGAGGAGTAAGTCTTCCTCACTAAATCATAAACTCCACAGAGGGTAGGAAGCATGTCTCTCACCTCTCAACCCTCCCCATTCTCTAGCTTAAGACTTTGCATGTGGTAGAAGCTAGATTTGTTAAACAGACAGACAAATCCCCATGGCATTTGTGGGCATGACAGGAAGTAGGGGGTGGGTTGGGAAGTTTGGAGAGCAGACAAACTTTAGGCAAGCTGAGTGTAGCTTTCTACCTCCACTGGAGGATGAAAATTGCTGGAGACTTTCTGGGCAAGTCTCCAGGAGGAGGAAAGGGAAAAACAGTCAGGAGAAGACCAAGGTAGGGACAGCACACTCAACCAAAGGAGAGCTGGTAGCCTCATGTCTCTTCAACTACCTTAATCTCAATGGTTTGAGTTAATAATGATAATAACAAAATGATGGAAAAGTACGCAAACTGTCAGCAGCTGCTCCTTCTGAGTTACAAAATTATAGCCATTTATATTGTTGTGGGCTTTCTCCACATTTTTCTCTAATATTCAACTGCCGTTCTTTCTAGAAACAATATATAAATGGACATCGCTTTTTTTAAACACAGAAATTATACTTTTTAAAGCCACAACATACTTTACCTCTAGAGTCCCAGTCAATATGTGTAATATAACTAGAAGCACCTTTACAGATGCCAACCCTTTTGCTTGTAAGTACGTTGTAAATATCCACAAAGTTATCATGGGATGCCACAGCAAGATATTTTCCCGTATCTATAAAGAAAGATGTGTGTTAATACCAAAACATTTCATATGGGATTTTACTTCCAGGAACCTAGTATTTTAAAGTGGGGATATGGTCAAGAAAACATTTATAATAGTCCTTTCTTGTCATTTTTTTTTTTGTTACCAAGACTGTGGGATCTAAAAAATATCTGCTGTCATCTTCACCTTTTGAAAATTTAATATCAGAGATCATTTCTTTTCTGTGATGAAACGAAACCATATCTTCAACAGTATCAGCATTTACAACCAGGAAACTCCCATCATTCAGGCCAACCGCTAAGGCTTTCCCATCAGGGGAAAAGGCACAACATCTACCACCTGCAGAAGAATCCACAAAGAACAGTTATCATCCAGCACTTTACTGTCAAGCAAACCACATGAAGGGACAGAGAAACCTGTGATGTGCATTATGCACAGACATGGGACCGTGTCTTTACCACCACACTTGTGAGAACTAAAAGTCATAATTTAAAACATCTCTTCTCCCCAAATCCAAGTGTGATGATTATCACGTAAAAATGCATTTTCAATTTCCATGAGGTTTATTCATTCATTTCTTAGTATCTGAATACCTAAGGTTTTAAAAAAAAAAGTAGGGTGAATGGAGAAAAGGAGTGGAGTATTAACACAAACCAGTATCTCTGCTTCCAAGAAAAGAGGTAATATTGAAGAACAGGAGTTGTATAATAAAATTTCTAGAAACCACGTTTTGGATATTATGCCTCACTTATGAGGAGGGACCTCCCCCCAGCCCAAAACAGAATTTATTTATTAAAAATAGTATATTTTTACATGTTTTGACTTCAATCACCTTCAAAATATTCTGTTTGATGAAATACACCTATCAAGATGCCTTTTTCCACTGCTCAGAACAGTTTTTGAACTCGTCAGTTTGAATGCCTTTTAGTACTTCTGTCATTTTTTGTTTCACCTCTTCCACATCAGCAGAATGTTTCCCTTTGAGAACTTTTTTTAAAATCGAGGAAACAAAAAAATGTTGCTTGAGGTGAGACTGAGTTAATAAGGAAGATTGGACATGGCGGTCATGCTGGTTTTTGGTCAAAAATTGCCAGACCCGCAGCACAGTGTGGGCAGGTGTGCTCATAAATCATGAAATGGGCAAACGCACTGAAAGAAACTCAAAGAAAATTTCACTGAAGCCAAACGCAGCCTCTCACAACAACACTAGCTGGCACACCGATGCTGATGGGTTACTAGAACACTTACCTAGCAAGGGAAACTTGTACTATAAGGGTCCCACCCTCCAAAAGACAATTCTGTTTATTTGTGGGTCCTCCTCATACAAACCTGCTTTAGACAACCTTGTTCTACTGTTAGTCACTCTAATTCTCTGATCATGGATCATAACACATGATTTTAGGGATGAGAGATATTATTCCTGATTCTTCTGTCATGGGAAGAATGGACTATGGACAACATTCTCTCAAGGGGTAAAACTAATTTCAACACTGACTAGGATGATCATGCTGCATGAGCAATGTTCTCTACTGCTTTGTAGGGTCACAGGGAGGCATTTCTGAATGAGGAGCATGGACTTTGTGGGAGTATGTTTAATAGGAAGCCTATTTACGAATATACCCACCCTACCACTATTCTTACTGTCAAGACTTTGGTAAGCACAGCTCCAGGGATGGAACAGCCAAGCAGTTGGGCTTCCATATCAACTCCCATCACTGTGTATCAGTAACTTTAAATGGGCTCATCTTGGTCAAATGTGGTGGCTCACGCCTGTAATCCCAGTCTTTGGGAGGCAGTGGTGGGAGGACTGCTTGAACCCTGGTGCTCAAGACCAGCCTGGGCAACTTAGTGAGACCTCATCTCTACAAAAGAAATAAAAAATAAAAAATAAAAAAATTAGCTTGGCATGGTGGCACATGTCTGTAGTCCCAGCTACTCAGGTGGCAGAATCACCTGAGCCCAGGAAGTAAAGGCTGCGATGACCTGTGATTGTGTCACTACACTCCAACCTGGGTGACAGTGAGACTCTGACTCAAAAAAAAAAAAAAGGTTCATCTAAATTATATATTTACTCATTCATTCACTTAGCATTTATTTATAAGTCAGACATGGTATAGTACTTAGAATTTTTAAAAAGAGTCTGCCCTTGAGGAATGCCAACAAGATTAGCTTAACCCTAATTTATTGTATAAACCAGGACACTTTTGAGAAGGGGAAAAGAGAGCTATTAATAATTATACCAGAACAACAGGGATCAACTGGATTGAATGTTCATCCTATTTAAGATGGGTCAATAGCTGTTCTTGTCAACTAATTTTTAACCTAGGGAATAAAGTCCATTGACTGACATCCAAGTCCTCTGCAATAAAGACCTGTTCTATCATTTCCCCAATATAAATTTGTGGCCAAAATGATTCAAACTTGTAGTGGTTAAGAGCACGGGCTTTGGACTCAGGATTGCAATCCTGCCTCCACAACGTACCAAGGCTTAGGAGTCCAGTGTAAAGAGGGCAACATGACAGAGGGAGACAGCTTCAGGCAGTGGCCACCGGTATGTTCTCTGGGACCACAATGCCTGAGTTTGAACTTGGTTCCATTCCTTACTAACTGTACAAGCTACTCAAGTTTCCCAAGCCTCAGTTTCCTAATCTGTAAGTGGTAGTGATAACAGCCTTACTCAATGGGCTCCTATGAAGACTAAATGGAAGGTGCTAGTCACCGGCTCAGTGATCCTTGCCACCATCACTATGGTTACTACTGTCTCGACACCTTCTTTCATTTTATTCCCCTAGAATACACTCCTTGTGTTTCTCTACTTATAAACTACTCAGTAAAAATTTTTAGGACCAGACTCCAATGTCATCCTTTCCTGTCTTAAGAATTTGTATAGAGCCCTTGAGCCTCAGCTATCGCGACACCTCCCCAATGAAACAATTCCAGGCAGTAGGTCTCCTCTGAGCCTCCATGGTACCTTGTTTGTGCCAGGTATCCTCGGTCAGTACCTCCACCTCCCCTCTTACCCCTTCTCCTCTTTGTTCTGTCCCTGAAGCTGGCCTGCGTGGACTGCAACAATGGGTTCCCTACTCTTCTGGTTCTGGTTGGGTTTGCCCAAGGGGAGCATGGGTAAGAGACGGAAGGGATGGAGGGAAGCTAGGGAACCTGAGGTATTTATTCCCCTGGCTGCCTTTTGCGGGGCCACTGTGCCACTGGGTGAGTCTCCTGGCTCATGGTCATGACTCCTATGAGCTACGACCTCACACAGCTCTCACTTTCAAGGTTGCAGCAGTTGCTCCCTCCTCTTACCCCTCCAGCCCCAGGGCTGGCAACAGAACCTGCTGTCACTAGCTGCATAGTACTGTACTATCCCTGGTCATTTCCTTGTACTTTTCCCATGCTTTCATAAATAGTCCTATTTTTATGTTTGTTTGCTTTTTTTTTTTCTTTTTTTTTGAGTTGGAGTCTCACTCTGTCGCCCAGACTGGAGTGCAGTGGCCGCTCCCGACCACTGCAGCCTCGACCTGCTGGGCTCCAGAGATCCTTCCGCCTCAGCCTTCCAAGTAGCCAGAATTACAGGCATGCGCTACCACGCCCGGCTGGTTTGTTTGCTTTTTAAATTGAAGTCTCACTCTGTCACCCAGGCTGGAGTGCAATGGCATGATCACAGCTCACTGCAGCCTCAACCTCCAGGACTCAGGTGATCCTCTCACCTCGGCTTCCCAAGTAGCTGGGACTACAGGTATGAGCCACTATGCCTGGCTAATTTTTAAAAATTTTTGGTAGAGATGAGGTCTCACTATGCTGCCCAGGCTGGTCTCAGACTCCTGGGCTCAAGCATTACCCCTTTCTCAGCCTCCCAAAGTGCTGGGACTACAGGCGTGAGCCACCATACCCAGCCAATAGTCCTATTTTTAGACTCTCCTGAAATTACTCACTTTGAATGGACCGCATATCATGGGACTCTGTCCAAATCTTGTCCCTCTTTGGCACTAGACAAGAAACCATTCATCTTGGGATTCCCCAGTGCCTGACACAGAAGCTAACTCAATAAATGTTTGCTGAATTTGTACTTCTTGGTATATCTCTTAGTTCTGGTGCATATCGGTGTTTAATACATATCTACATCTGTCTTAATAGTAAGTATTTTTAAAAACATAACTGATCTTTGTTTTTCAGTGATAAATTCTGGAGACTGTTAGCTACAAAATCAAATAACGTTCTTTATAAGCTGATGAGTTTCAGCTGACTCCTACAGCTCTGGATGAGAAGAGGAAGGACACATTGCCCCCAGGTGGCAAATGTCTGTGCAGTGCAAGGAAAATAGAGTGAACAATAGTGCCGGTTCAGACAAGCCTTCTGGAATAATTCTACATGTGCTTAATTATGGCTACAGCAATGAACACTGACTTCTCATTGTCCAGCATGTTTTGGGGCATATGACAGGTGTTCTCAGTAAATATTAGTGGAATGTATGAATAACTCCAAAACATTTTGTTACTTGTAAATACTTTTACAGATGTGTCAGGTGACATCACATACCTTTTTTGAGTTTCCGTACTGCCAGCATGCGGTGCTGGGCAGAGAGTTCCCAGATCCGAAGTGTCTTATCATCACTCACTGTCGCACAGATAGGCAGGAGAGGGTGAGCCGCCAACCCCCACACTTCTCCTTCCATGTGCCCCTGTGGGAGAGGAAAGGGGCCACATAAACTCTGCTCCTGTTATCTGGCTAGTCCTTCCTCAGTCTTGTGCTGCATATCCAGCCCAGAGCATCCCAAACAGGTACAAATACGAATAAACACAGTTTGAGCTTCCTTGAACCAAAATGATACACTGAATGTTTTTTTCATTTGAACTTGAATCCGCAGCTGGGCCCACATGATGCTAAATTATTCATCTGGAAAGCAGCTCGATCACAAGGACACAAACCACTTCCTTCAATAAACTCACATTCTAAAAAAATGAAGGTACCACCTATCTGTGTCAGAAGACTTGGACTGCAATATTCTCATTATTTATACAGTTGTAGTTCTCTGAACATGCAGCATTTGACAAAGCAGAAATAAAGAGATAAATTTTCATTTCAAGTGTCCTGGGTGAAGCTCAGGTTTCAGCATCTGTTCACAAACTGGTCCAGCCATGTGCCAACAATGAACTTCAGAAAAGATGCTTAATATGCACTGGACCGAGTTTGTATACCTATCATAAGCACATTGGCAGGCTTAGAATAGTGATGGAGATAAAACACTATTTCTAAAAAATGAACACTTAACAAGGAGAAGATAAATTTGATTCCTATAATTTATTACTCAGTAATGTGGTGTAAAGAAGAGATTAGTGCCACAAACAATACAACAGACCAGATTGTTTACTGAATTTCTGCTCGTAATGGCTAATTATAAAAGGCTTTGCTTAGTAAGGCAAAAGGAAGACATATACAGGCATCTGAAAGGTGTTTGTAGCTGGAATGTTTTGGGGAACAGGTGGCTTTCCAAAGAGAAACTAGGTGATTCCAATTTAACTGGGAAGCTATTTGAGCAAAACAGTAATTCGGCAGAAGATGCAAATTCCCAAATACAGCTGACATTCAAATATGAGAAAATGAGGAACCGAAGGGTATAGACATTGTTTTTTATTGACTTTGAGGGCACCCTACACCCAGTTTTCTAGTTTTCTTCTCTTCAGAAGCCTCGCAGTCCTGGAGTCACAATCAGAGGACAGGTCAAATGTAACCTCACATCCTCCCAGACCCTGCTCCAACTCTTCTATGGACAGAATCCCTGTGTGCATTTTACTTGAGAACATGCATGTGGGACTCCGAGATCCTGCTGATTTCAAAATTATATTTCCTCAATCTAATATGATTATTTTAATTCCCACATACACAGAAATGGACAGCGAGCAAGGCAGAACAGAAATACCTTGAATTGAGAGTTGATTACATTAAAAGCATACACAGTGGGAACTGCCACAACCCATCACATACCACTTCTCCCCTCCCCCAACCTGGATTGTTTTCTCTTAAAAAAAAAAAAAAAGCCATCAATTCCAGCTGTGATTGGATTGCCATGCCACTGAAACTGGAAAAGTGGTTCTGAAATCTTCTCACGGCAGGATAGTCGATGATTTTGCTCATGCTGCCTCTACCATTCCTTAACTGTCCTCAGTGTCTTTCCTCTCTCAGGATAGTACTATGAGTCCCAGGAGAGCAGAAGCCCTTATTCCACTGTGCATACCACATAGCACAGGGCAGACCTTGGCAGGAGCCCAACCAACACTGATCGAACTGAACTACTGAGTTCTGCCTAGGAGGAAATAGCAAATGAGAGAGAAGAAGAAAGAGATGCTTGAAAGAAAGGAAAAGAATGGTACGCATGTAAAGGTGGTGGTAACCGGCATCTGGTCAGAAGTTTCTACCAGCTCAGCTAGCTACCCTATAGCTCCAGGGCTTTCCTACAGTATCCACGCTAAGAGCTGTGGGGGCCCAACCTGGTGAGGCAAAAAAGAAAGGGTCCTGGTATCTGACAAACCTTGGTTTGAATCCCAACTCTGCAGTTCTTAGCATGTGACTATGAGCAATTTACTGGGCTTTGGGTCCCTTATCTATAAAACAATTCCAATGAGCAAATCTGTTGTGAAGATGACAGAAATTTTGTACAGCAGTATTGCCTGACACATAGTAGGTGCTCAATAAATGGTAGAAAGGACTATAATTATAGAGAATTCACAAAGTGAAAAGTCTTTATCATCAAGTTTAAAACTTAAACAGAATTACCTCTGTTTAAATTTAAAAAGAACATAATACTTGTTAAAATGAGGATGCTTAAAGTTTAAATCTTATAGTATTGTTTAAGTCATATTATAGTATAAATCTTCCAAAATATCTAATAATCTAGCATGTATGGAAACAATTTCCATTATCAAATGTTTGGAGATTCAAAAGAAATAAACACTTTTCAATAAAGTTAGGTAAGAAATTATGGTCAGAAAAAGAAAAAGTGTAATTCAGAAGGAAACAACAAAAATAAGAAAAGCTGGAGAACAAAGACATCACGCCTCGAGGATGCATCTCCAGCAGGGCTCTCCATCCTCCCTGCCTGGCACAACCAGCTGCAGAGCCTTTGAGGTTTGTTTTTAATACAGAGTTTTTCTTTTTATAACATAGATTCATCTAGGATATCCAGAATGGGGCTTGGGCACATGTGTTTTTAAAACCTTGTAGCTATCTGAGCCATGGTGTACATGCAGATCTGTTCTCTCAGTACAGTAGATCAAAGGGGCCTCGGTGGGATTTTGGGACCCGTTTCTAATATGGCAAGACTGCAGCATGAATCAGATTAAGCAAAGGAGGTAAAACTCCTCCACTGGACCCACAGGAGTCCTGAAGCTCATATAATCAACGTACTCTTTTCACTCCAGCTTCTGAATACACACCCTTCACCCCTCACCATGCCTCTTTTGCCTCTAAATATTGTCTATCCATCACCAACTTGGGCTGGACCACCTCCTCACCTCCACATCCTACCCCCTCCCCACCCCTGAGGTGAGAGTCTGTCATTACTTTCCTCTTTGAGGATTCTGTTGATGCTTACTTAATCCAATTTTACCTAAATATGATTCTTGGGGGGAGAGAGAGAATAAGGAATATGTAATGTGCTTACTTGAACCAAGGTTGACACTAGACTAAGGCACACAATCTAAAAAGGTTTGGTGTATGGGGAACAGATCTGTTTTATGGATCAACAGATCAACAGGACATAGACCTAAGGAGCCTCATCCACACCTGGACCTGATTTAGATAATGATTTAGATAATGGGATTCTGGACTTTGAGCAGATCCTATAATGGAATATTATAGGATCTGCTTTTGAGGACCAGCAGAAGGGGGCAAAGTACTTTCTATGTGGTAAGAACATGAATAACTGGTGTCAGAGGGTGAACAATGATGGACAGGCTCTTGAGGTGACTTTCATGATCCTTTGGACTGTTATATACTCTCACATAATCACCTTCCTTTGAGTGTAGCATGACCCCTGGCTTGTTTCTAACCAGCAGAATATGGCAAAGGTGGTGGAACGTTCATGATGCCTTGTATGTGAAGAAATGATTACATTACATAAGACCACGGGGTCTATATTTTTTCTCTCTTGTTGGCTTTGCGAAAACAGGCAGCTATGTTGGGAAACCTTATGTGGTAAGAAACTGTGGGCAGGCTTTAGGAGCCAAGAGTGCCTCTGGCCAACAGCCGGCAAGAAAAAATCCTTAGTCCTACAACCAAAAGGTACTAAATTCTGCCAACAACCTAAATAAGCTTGGAAGACTCTTCCTCAGTTAGGTTTCAGATCAGACTGTAACCCTGGCCTTACAAAACCCTAAGAAGAGGACTCAGGCTGTGCTCAGATCCCTGATCCACAAAAACTGTGAGTTGATAAATGTGTGTTGTTTTAAACTGCTACATTTGTAGCAATTTATTACACAGTAATAGGTAACTAACTCAACACTTGCACAACCTTGAGAGTGAGTGCCTCCTTACATTTGGCACCCTAAGAATCTCCCTTGCCTCACCCTAGTCCCAGCCCTGATGTGAAGTGTGGCTTCACAAATACAAACATAGTACCTGAACAAGGAGTGTCATTGGGCCACTCTTATCAATTTCCAGAATCTCTCCATTTTTTGTTCCCACCAGGATATGTCCATGTCCCAAAGTGATGGCACGAATTGAAGGATTATCTTCCAAAAGCAAGCCTGAAGGAGAGTGAGAATGTTGTATTTAAAAAGACAATAACAAAAAAGACTGCTTATTAGTATAAATTTGATTTTTTAAATTTGATTTTTATAATTTCAAAGTACTAGGTACTAGGCAGTCATCCTTGACATTTCTGCCAGGAGTTGAGAGCCCTGAATGTGGAAGAAAGAGAATTGATTTGGTAAGTTTGCCCAGACTTTAGTACTATCTTCTCCATCCCTGTGAACAGAAAGATCTCTGTTACATATTTGCACCTTTTGAGCTCGTTGACAATGCTGATCTTTTAATGGCATAAGTCTTCAAGCATCTTTCAAACATATCATCCCAGAGCTCCACAATTCCGTCCTTTCCACCTGTTACAAAGCCCTGTGAAGGCAACACGGGAGGTGTTATACACACACCAAAATTAATATACATCAAAATTACCTACCCAGTCCCAAGAGGATTCTGGGTAAGGCAGCTATGTGTATGTTATCTTCCTAAATACAGGAGACTGAAAAACCTGCCCTGCTGGTGACATTCTTCATATAGCATTTTCTGGAAACCTCTCTCCCCATTTCCCTAGCAGGATTAGGCATGTCCTCATTGTGCGCAGTATGGCAGTTGGCACACAGGGTCAAGGATGGCAGTGTCTGTGCCCAGTCTCCCAACCAGTCTGTGGGTCCTATGGAACAGGACCAGCCTCAAAACCTAGCAGCTTCTGGTAGCTCAGATACTCTTACCAAAGGGTTTGGAATTCACATTGCAATTTAAACTTAATGTCAAATAGTTAAAATTTAAAGAGTTATTTCCAGAAGAAAACATCATTATTTATTATTAAAAGTAACTTAGATACTTTATATAAACAATCCTACCATTTTGTTCAATAGACCTCCATTTCCATGATAATTAAAATTCAGGTTAATTTTTATAAAAACCTGGAAAGTAAAAGGTTTAACATATTACATTTTTTTTAACTGAACAGTGACCTTCATTCTTGTTCTAAGTTAAGATTTTTTGGCTTTACTGGTTCTTCTTTCTGGCAATTTATCATATATACCAACTGTTCTTTAAAAAGTTTTCTTTTAAAATAAAAATGCTGAGTAATGTTCATTGTTTCCTCAGCAACTTTTAGGTCATTTAATAACATTTACCAAAAAATAATATTTTGAAGTTTATTACATTAAGTATCCTTATTATTATTATTAGTTAATTTGTACCCAGAGGAATTCAATCCCTAAATTAGATTTAAATACATTATATTATATTATGATATCCTTGTCTTTCCCCATGATTTTGCAGCTTAACATATCACACAATAAAAGAGTTTAAGCAAGTTATATCATTTCTACTTTTAGGCCTGCAGAAATTCTTCATTTGCTTTAATCTTTTCTAACATTTGCAGTTTAAGCCAAAAACATATTTGCTAGTAAAAACCAGCTTAACTGTGAAAACAACCATTATAGTTGCACATCTAAAAAGAGCCTATTTTTTGTGGTAGGATCAACATATTTGCCCAGGGACAGGTAAATGAAAAATGAGGCTTGGCTTAGGAACTTTGAGTGGTTTAAACTGGGGGTCAGAACACACAGATGAACTGATACTACCAGAAAACTGGCAATAAATGAAAAAAAAAAAAGGTATTTGCTGGCAAATTGATAGAAGATGTGTTTTAACAGCACTGAAGGTGCTATGGTTTTAATGTTTGTTCCCCCCAGACCTAATCAAACTAAAGAGCTTTTATATAGCAAAAGAAACCATCAATTGAGTTAACAGACAACCTGTAGAACTGGGGGAAATATTTGCAAACTATGTATCTAACAAATAACTAATATCCAGAATCTATAAAGAACACAAATGAATCAACAGAAAAAGAACTAATAATCCCATTAAAAAGCGAGCAAAGGACATGAACAGACACTTCTCAAAGAAAGATATGCAAGTGGTCAACAAACATATGAAAAAGTGTTCTCTATCACTAATCATCAGAGAAATGCAAATCAAACCACAATGAGATATCATCTCACACCAGTCAGAATGGCTTTTTCTAAAAGTTAAAAAAATATATGTATAACAGATGTGGGCCAGGGTGCAGAGACAAAGGGGACACTCCTACATTGTTGGTGGGAATGCAAGCTAGTTTAACCTCTGTGGAAAGCAGTTTGGAGATTTCTCAAAGAACTAAAAATAGATTTACCATTTGATCCAGTAAACCCACCACTGCATATATACGCAAAGGAGCACAATTCACTACTAAAAAGACATCTGCATGTGCATGTTTATCAAGGCACTAACCACAATAGCAAAAACATGGAACTGACCTAGGTGCCCATCAATGGTGGACTGGACAAAGGAAATGTGGTACATATACACTGTGGAGTACTCCTCAGCCATAAAAGAGAACAAAATAATGTCCTTTGCACCAACATGGATGTTGCTAGAGAATCATCATCCTGAGTGAGTTATCACAGAAGCAAAAAACTAAAAACCACATGTTCTCCCTAATAAGCAGGAGCTAAACACTAAATACACACGGGCACAAGGATGGGAACAAGACAGTGGGGCACTCCTAAAGAGGGGTGGGAGGAAGAGGGGGTTAGGGTTGAAAAACTACCTACTGGGTACCATGTCTACCACCTGGGTAATGGGCTCAATAGACACCCGGGCCTCACCACCACCATGCAGTATACCTGTGTAACAAATCTGCACTGTGCTCCTTGAATCTAAAAAAAAACATTTGTTCCCTTTAAAACTTATGCTGAAATTTAATTACCATTGTAACAGTATTAAGAGGTGGGACCTTCACGAACTGATTAGGCCATGAGGGTTCTGCCCTCGCTAATGGATTAATGCCATTATTGCAGGAGTGGGTTCATTACAAAAGGGTAAATTCAACCTCCTCTCACTCTCTTTGGCCCTTCCACCATGGGATAAAACAGCAAGAAGGCCCTTGCCAGCTGCCGCCCCCAATCTTGGACTTCCCAGCCTCCAGAACTGTGAATCAATAAACTTCTATTTATTATAAATCTCCTAGTCTCAGGAATTCTATTACAGCAGCAGAAATGGACTAAGAAAAAAGGTAAGTGTATCTTTGTAAAAGAATACTACCAGGCAGGTAGGCAGGCCAGGGCAATGATGAGCTTGAGTGGAAATATGACTTCATTCTAACATTCTTGTTAAAGCTTAGCTTGTCTATACGGAAGCAAGTTGGTTATGAACATAACCAACTGGTTGTAACAAGTCAATGTATGGAACTAATCTAACCATTTGGTATTTTCAAGTCTCTGCACATTATGCCACCAAGGAGAAAGACAATACTGAAATATTTCTTAGGATTCTTATGCTACTGTGTGTCCACATTTATCTGATACTTCTTTTTTTTTTTTTTTTTTGAGTTGGAATCTCACTCTGTCGCCTAGACTGGAGTGCAGTGGCCGCTCCTGGCCACCGCAGCCTCGACCTGCTGGGCTCCAGTGATCCTACTGCCTCAGCCTTCCAAGTAGTTGGAACTACAGGCACACGCTACCACGCCTGGCTAATTTTTTGATTTATTGTAGAGGGGAGGTCTCGCCAAGTTGCCCAGCTGGGTCTCAAACCCGCGGGCTCAGGCAATCTACTCACCTCAGCCTCCCAAGGCGTGGGATTACAGGCTGAGCCACCGAGCCCGGCCTATCTGATACTTCTTAAGAGGTTCTTACACATGTCTTACACATGACAGCCAGGAAGGGCAAGTGTGAAAAAAGTGGAGAGAAATAGCATGTAAATAAACAATTATTTGTAGCACAATTCACAAGTGCAAAGATGTGGAATCAACCTAAATGCCCATCAACTGATCAGTGGATAATGAAAATGTGATATATATATATATACACACACACACATACACCATGGAATAGTGTTCATCCATTTTTAAAAAACGAAATAATGTCTTTTGCAGCAATTTGAATGGAATTAGAGACCATTACCCTAAGTGAAGTAACACAAGAACAGAAAGCCACATGCCACATGTTCTCACTCATCAGAGAAAACTAAGTTAAAGCATATAGAATGGCACCATAGACATTGCCGACTCAGAAAGGGGAGGGAGGGAGGGAGGAGGGATGAAAAATCACCTCTCGGATACAACGTGCACCAGTTGGGGTGACAGATAGACCTAAGGCTCAGATATCTTCACCACTATACAATGCATCCATGTAACCAAAAGCCACGTAAACCCCTAAAGCTATTGAAATAAAAAAATAAACAATTATAAACAAAAAATTTATTAAAATATTTGTGCTCCTCTTACTATCCTCCCTTAAATGAGCTTTGTGACAACTACTTCCTAATTCAGATAGGACTGTTTTTAGATACACACATCCTCTTGGTGGGCCTTCCTAAGGCTTCGTTAAAATTTTAGAAGGCTGTTGAGGAAAATCGATTCTGAGAAACAGACCGTACCTTATCCAATGCATACATAGCAAACACAGGCCCGTCATGAGCCTTCACTGTCTTCAGTAGTAGAGTGTCTTTCCAGATAAAAATATCTCCAGTCGCTGCTCCGGAGAACACAAGATCTTCCATTCGCCCATAAGAAACACACATCATTGTTTCCAATTTTCCAACACTTCCAAAAGTTCCTCTTTTAGAGGTGAAGCCTCCACCTGGAATGGGCCAAGAGTAGTTATTACTCAAAAAAGACACTTCCTGTGAGCATGCAGAATAACTACCTTCCATGAAAAACCTGGTGTGTCTTCATTGCGTGTATATATAAAGATGTATAAAAGTGGCAGAGAACATTAGAAACACAAATATTATAAAGGAGTTTCTCATTCACCCATTCATTAATTCAGTGTTTACTGAATCCCTACTTTGTGGCAGGCACAGCGTTCACTGCTTGGATGTGAAGATGAAAAGAGAGAGTTTTTGGCTTCAGGGAACTTTGGGCCTGGCTGGAGAGAGGACTCAATATGCATCTTAATCCAAGACACGAGTCTAACCAAGGCTCAGCACAAGTTCTGTGCCAGCCATAGGAAGGAGGGGCTAATAAGTGCCTAGGGGAACGAGGACAGTCTTTATGAATGCTGACCAAAAAGAGTAAAACTACGGACAATAAATGGAAAATGTAAGCACATTATATATGTTCTGCATCAGTATTTATCACAGCAATTTTGGGGTGAGAAAATAGAATTGTTGTGTAGAAGAAGGTAGTATATGGCAACGAGCAATTGGATTTGTCCCCTAGACTAATTCACA
This sequence comes from Cephalopachus bancanus, assembly GCA_027257055.1. NCBI lineage: Eukaryota > Metazoa > Chordata > Mammalia > Primates > Tarsiidae > Cephalopachus > Cephalopachus bancanus. Next base: position 860,287 of record JAPVLO010000025.1, on the reverse strand, counting down.
TTTCCCCACACTCCCTGACAATTGCTGAGACACTCAGCTTCTTTCAGACAACTAGACACAGACTGACTCACCAGACATACTGGTAGCATCATCCTTTCTTTAAGAGCAAAAAGTATTGCAACAGTACCTTATCCGTGTTTTGTATACTATAAGATTGGGTTTGATATCAAAGCTGACACTAAAAATTCAGAAATAATTTAATAAGAAGTCTGGTTTATTAGTAAGAAGAATAAGATATCAGCCGGGCGCAGAGGCTCACGTCTATAATCCCAGCACTTTGGGAAGCTGCCAAGGTGAGAAGATTGCCTGAGCCCGTGGGTTTGAGACCAGCCTGGGAAACTTGGTGAGAACTCATCTCTACAATCAAGAAAAATTAGCCAGGTATGGTGGCACAAGCCTGTAGTTCCAGCTACTCAGAAGGCTGAGGCGGAAGGATGCCCGAGCACAGCAGGTCAAGGCTGCAGTGGCTATGAGTGTGCCACTGCACTCCAGCCTGGGCGACAGAGTGAGACTCCAACTCAAAAAAAAAAGAAGATATCCGTCTATGTTTTGTCATGCTTATTTACTCATCATCATCATCAACTTTATAATCCACAAATATTTATTTTGACCCCCTATTGTGTGAAGGTTTGCATTCAGCTATTGATAAAAAAGGAACTCTCAAAATATAAAACAGTTTATTCACTCATCCAAAGCAATGATTTTATTTTCTGCTCAGTAGTCCAACATAATTACTGCTTTCAGAAAAGACAACTAAATATAAAAATGATTATTTTCTCAGCAGAACATTTTCCAAAGCTTTCTAGGTATTGATGAATATGCATAGCATCATACAGAGTGTTCTAAGCTTCACAGCTTAAATGTTTAGCAGTCCTAAGTGAATTTGGGAGATCCTATTTTTTAGGCACATTTTTATCTTAGATTGCAGAGACAAGCCAGGTAGCAGCAATGGTTTGTTTCTGTTTTTTCAGCTGGGATGAAGCTCTCGATCACATAAATAACCAACCCAAAAGACAGTACCTGCTTGTTGCCAGAATTTGATGTGCTTTATCCCAACTGTAACCAGTTTGTCAACATGGTGCGGGTTACACTTTACCACAAATATCTTATCTTTATGTCCTCTGAAAGAGACAAATAGAAAACAAAATTTTGGTTTGGAGGGAAGCACTGATACAGCATGCAATTTGTCTAACTTTTTCATTAAGCACACTAACAGGACAACTAAATTAGAATACAGTTTAAAATACACACAGTAATGAGCTTTGACTTTTCTTTGCATATTTGAACCCTCTCTTCTTTCCCTAATATTGCTACCAAAGTCTACTTACTTATACTTAAAACAAATGAATGAAATATTTAAAACATATCATAATATCTCCATAAGGTAAAATTAATGCCACTACCATAGGATTCCAAGTAGTTCAGGGGATATGGAGATCTTTTGCAGGAGAAAAGAGAAGACACTGCAATAGTATTAATGAGAAACTTCAAATGTACCATGCTTGTTCTGAAAGACATCACTTCAGGTTAAATGGATTTTCAGCTAGAAACATATTCAAATTGAAGCCCCTGGCCTACAGCTATGGAGAGAGAAAGGATGTCATCTACTGATTCAATGTACTTTAAGATGCTGCACATTCAAAAATGTGGGTTTTTAATCCAAGGAGCAAAAGGACAAATACAAAAGTAAGGACTTATTATAGATCTGGACCACAGACCTGGCATTTCACACTGTCAAGGAAATTTCTATTTTAGAATACAGAGTCATCACATTCGAATCTAAGGTTTTCCTGGCCTTCAAGGACTAAATGATGGTCTTCCCTGGCATATTAGGACATAGTTTCATTATGTAAAAGAAAAGCAATAAACAAAAAGAGCAAGACTGATCAATCTCCCGTATGGACATAAATTTTAAAAATCTTAAATACTAGCAAATAGAATATAAAAGCATATTAAAAAATAATACATTAGGACCAAATGCAAAGGTGGTTCAATATTTAGGAATCAAATAATACAATTTGTCATATTAACAGATGTAAGAAGAAAAAGCATACTATCGTTTTCATAGATGTTAAAAGGTATTTGACAAAAATCTAATACTCAGAATTTTAAAAAACACTCCATTATTACCCAATAAAGTAGGACTTAAAGGGCGCTTCAGACCTGTCCCTGAGACATTTATATTTCCCTGCAATCTCTGTCATTGAGAAACCCAGATTTATTCAAGACAATTGACTCTCTAGATATGCTATATGCCATTATCCTTTCTTTAAGGACAGACCATGCTGGAATAGCAGTTTATTCATGGTGTGTGTGTGTGTGTGTGTGTGTACTCAAAAGATTCTTCCTTAGTGGCATTCCTAATAGTCAGGACAAGACTATTACTACTATGACCACCATTTCACATTGTATTGAACATATTAACTAATGCAGTTAGACAAGATTTTAAAAATTAAAGGCAGAATAGCTGGAATGGAAGAGGTAGAATTTAATTATATCATTCTATCTGCAGATGATATAATTAAATGTCCAAAAAATGCAAAAGAAAATAATTTAAAAATGACTATAAACAAGATACTTTAGTAAAGTTACAATATATAAAATTCAACAGAGAATAAATAACCCTTATATATACAATAATCAGTTGAAAAATATGCAAGGACTCTATTTATAAATAGTAAAAATGTGCAATATATATAAATGATGAGAGAAAAGAGATCCATATCTGTAAGATAAAAAGGTAGACATTAAAAATGGAACCATATCTCATGCTCTTAGATAGGAAAACTCAACCCAAAGATATGAATTCTCCCTTATAAATTCAACTTAATTTCAATAAAACTACCATTGTGTGTGTAATTTTTAATCTGGAGTTAGCACCTTGATTTTTAAAGCTCTCATGGAAAAATAACCAGCCAGAATAGTCAGGAAAACTGAAACAGAAGAACAAAGTGGAAAAGTAGGTCTTAGAGATATTAAAACAGTATGGCACCTGTGTACGAGTTGACTGACAAACCAATGGAAAAATAGAAAACCTAGGAGCAGACCAAATGAATGCAAGAATGTAAATAAAGTCTCAAATTAGTAAGATAAAATATGAACTTTTAAAATAAAAGGTGTTTGACACTATGGCAGGCTAGGCTGTGGGCTGTTAGGAGCCCTTGTTAATTACTGGTGGGAAAGCAAAATGGTGCGGCTACTTTGAAAATCAGTTTGGCAGTTTCTTACAAAACATACACTTCCCATACAACCTAGCAATTGCATCCTTTGGTATTTACCTACATGAGTTGAAAACTTATGTTTATAAAAGATTTATTCATAATTGCCAAAACTTGGAAGTAACCCATATGCCCTTCAGCAGGTGAATGAATAAATAAACGGTGGTACATCTAGACAATGAAGTATTATTCAGCACTAAAATAAATGAACTACCAAGCCATGGAAATCCATGGTAGAGATTTAAAGGTATATTACTAAGTAAAAGAAGCCAATTTGAAAAGACTACATACTATATAATTCCAAGCATATGACATTTTGGAAAAGGCAAAACTACAAAGATAGTAAAAAAAAATTAGTGGGTACCACAGTGTATGGGGGAGAGAGAGACGAAGGAATGAACAGGTAGAACACAAATAGATGGAATACAAAATGAATAGGTAGAACCAACCCAATCTGGTTCAACTTTGTGTAATAAAATAGTTGTTTTTCAGTTGCCATAAACCACAGGATGCAAGTTATGCAATCTGGTCATGCCCAGATGAACCAAGTGTGCATTCACGGGTGGAACCTAAGTGCTCAGACCAAGAAGCGGGGTCTAAATTAAGAAACAGACACCTCACGGCATGCTTGATTCATGATCCAAACATCTTGAGCCATGGCATGATCCAGTCCTGTCATGCTTCCCTGCAACATCTTATTGCAAGATCCAGGCAGATAACACCTCATCATCCTTGGCCTATAAAACCTGAGCCAGCCCCCTAGCTCAAAGGACAGATTTGAGTATTGCCTCCTGCTTCCTTGCCAGTCGATTCACAATAAAGCCTTTCTTTTCTCAAAAGCTGGTGCCACAGAATCAGCTTCTGTGTTGGTCAGTGAGCTCATTGCTATATACATTTGCAAATATACATTTGTCAAAACTCATAGAATGTACAACACCAAAACTGAACCCTGATGTATTAACTGTGGACTCTGGGTGATAATGATGTGTCAAGATGGTTCATCAATTGTTACAAATGTACCATTCTGGTGCAGGATGGTGATAGAGGGGGAGATAGGAGGTACACAGGAACTCTCTGTAATTCCTGCTCAATTTTGCTGTGATTCTAAAACTGCTCTAAAAAATAAAATATGTTTAAAAAGGGAAAAAATGGTGTTTGGAATACCTTGAATGCCATAAGGAAGTATAAAGTTGGACCTGTTCCTCATAATAGATGTTAGGATAGATTTTAAATGATTTAGAGATCCAAATTAAATGAAATCATAGAAAATTAAAAGAAATTATAGGTGATTTCTTTTTAACTTGGAATGGATGATATTTTTCTAATTATGACTCAAAATCTTGAAGCAGTAAAAGATTGATAAATTTGACCACATAAAAATAAAAATCTTTTGCCTAATGAAAAATACCATAGCAAACTCAAAAGTTAAATGACAAACTGGGAAAAAAATCTAGCAAGTTATAGACAAAGGATAAATAACAATATTTAAAAAACAACTTCCTGTGGGAATTGTACTTCAGAAAACCAAATGGTTGATGGGGGAAGAGAATGAACGATAGAATTAGAAAATTAACACTTTCAACCCTCAATTAAGTAACCGATTTAGCCCACAGTTGTCAATGGATGCTACAACCTAGGTAACATGTTGATGACAAGCTGTATAATAAAAGGATCAGGCTAGTACTACCAAAACCAACCAATTGATCTGTATTACTAAAAGCAGGAAAACTAGACATTTTAGGAGTGGTGCTGGAAAGTGGTCCACCTTGAGGGGAAGGAATTCCATCATTGGCTTGTTTTGCCAGTTAATGAGAATCATAAAAAACAGTCTGGCTTTTAGTTTGGTTTATTATTATTTTTAAATTCTCTACAAATAATACATCCTTCTCACTTCCAGCTGGGGAGGACCACTCCCATTGCCACCACCCTCGGTACGCCACTGATTTTCTCTCTTATGATGTAATGTGACAGGAAGTATTCTTGCCTAAAAAATGGAACATGGGAGAAAATATTTGCAAATCATATATCTGATAAGGGACTTGTCTTCAGAATATATTAAAAACTCAACAATAAAAAGCTAAATAACCCTATTAAAAATGGGCAGCGTGTCTATAAATAGACATGTCTACAAAGAAAATATGCAAATGCCTAGTCAGCACATGAAAAAATGCTCAATATCATTAGCTATTAGGAAAATGAAAATCAAAACCATAATGAGACACACTTCATATCCATTACAATGGCAATAATGGAAATGGCAGGCAATAACAAGTGTTGGTGAGGATGTAGAGAAACTGGAACCCTCATATATTGCTGGTGGGAATAGAAATGGTGCAGTCACTTTGAAAAACATTTTATCAGTGCCTCAAAATGTAAAACATAGTTATCATATGACCTAGCAATTTCACTCCTAGGTATATACCCTAGAGAAATAAAACATACATTCACTCAAAATCTTGTGCACAAAAGTTCATAGCAACATGATTCACAATAACCAAAAAGCAGAAACAACCCAAATATCCATCAATTGATGAATGGATATATAAAATGTGGTATAGCCATACAATGAAATATAACTCAGCAATAAAAAGGAATGAAGTACTGATACATGATATGACATGATGAACCTTAAAAACTTAAGCTAAATGATAAAAGTCAGTCAGTCATAAAGTATCTCATATTGTATAATTCCATTTTTATGAAATATCCAAAATAAGCAAATCCATAGAGACAGACAGCAGGTTAGTACTTACAGGTATGGGGTTTTGGGGGGATGATGAATGTTCTGGAATTAGATAGTGGTGATTGCACAATTCTGTAAATAAGCTAAAAACCACTGTATTATATACTTTAAATGGGTGATTTGTATGATATGTGAGAAAAGAAAAATAGTTCAGAGCAGTCTGCATTCTGTGAGGTATGCAAAATTTATAAGGCCCAGAGAAACAAGAGTATGGAACTTTAGTCATGATCCCCCACCCCCATCCCTGATGGCAATTGTCTAAAGGCATTTTGTTCCTGACTAAGCTATCTCACCCACTATCTTTATGTTCCTAAAATTTGTGATACAGCTGGGCACAATGGCTCACACCTCTAATTCCAGCCTTCGGGAGGCCAAGGTGAGAGGATTGCCTGAGCCCACGGGTTTGAGACCAGCCTGGGCAACATGGCAAGACCTCATTTCCACAGTAAATTTTTAAAAATTAGCCAGGAGTGGTGGCGCGTGCCTGTAGTTCCAGTTACTTGGAAGGCTGAGGCGGAAAGATTACCTGAACCCAGCAGGTTGAGGCTGCAGTGGCCATAAGCATGCCATTACATTCCAGCCTGAACAACAGAGTGAGACTCCAACTCAAACAAACAAAAAAGTTTGTGATACAAAAAGCAATGCATAGCCAATCGATAGTTTATGATATTTTAATATAAAAAAGGAGACACTACCTCTCCTTTTCCTTTAAAAAAACAACAACAACTACTTGTGCCTGGACCCAGAGGCACACCTGTAATACCAGCACTTGGGGAGGTCAAGGAAGGAGGATTTCTTGAGCCCAGGAGTTTGAGACCAGCCTAAGCAACATAGTGAGATCTTGTTTCTACAAAAAAAAACTTTAAAAATTAGCCAGGTATGATATCACATGCCTGATCTAGTTACTCAGGAGGCTGAGGCTGGAGGATCACTTGAACCCAGGAGGTCAAGGCTGCGTTGAGTTGTGATTGTGCCACTGCACTCCAGCCTGGGCGACAGGGTAAATAAATAAATACCCACTTGTAACTGCTGCCAATTGGAGTGTATATTCAGGGCAACGTGAATCTATGCTCCCAAGTTGTAATCCTCATTCTTGACCCAAGTCAACTACTTATATTAATTTTGCGTCAGTTTCTTCCTTTGGGTCAACCTATATGAGTTATTTATCAATATGACAGTTTAAAAAAATTGAATATGCATTTAATCTAGTCTATGGCTCTAACAACCATTTACAGGAAATGCAGAGGGGTGCCTGAGATGATTTCATGAAAAATAAGTCAAATCCAGGATGTGAAACATTCTATGAGTTAAAATGATCCAGTTCCTCAACGCATCCCATGAGGCACTAAAAGGGCCACATGGAAAAAACCACAAAATAAAAGAAGCATGAAAGATATAACAACTGAATGCAATACATGGGCCTTGTTTAATTTGAACAAACCAACTCTCACCCTTGAAATAATCAGAAATGTTTGATTATAAATTGGATAATAGATGAAAGAAAGAAATTACTGCTGCTTGAGTAAGTTGTGGTAATGACATGGTGGTTTGTTAAAATATGCCTTTTCAGTTAGAAAGGCCTGAAGACATACATATAGGTCAGATGACATGATGTCAAGTTTTCTTAAACATTTTCTTTAAAAAAAACAGTAAAAGAAAAAATAGGGGGGAGAGATTTGTATAGTTTGTAGATGATGGGTACGGAGGGTTGATTCATTACGTTATTCCCTCCACTTCTGTGTAATTTGGAAATTTTCCACAATAAAAAGTTTAAAGAAAAGAACAGAGCGTCTCCTGATCTGTTATGGCTACACGAATGTGGACCCTTCAGTGGGAGGCAAGGAAAGGAAATGGAATTGATTTTTGGGCTTTCTCTGTCTGTCTCTTTGAGAATCAATAGTGAAAATGGACACTAGTGCCAAAATACACCACTGGACATAGCAGAAACAATTAGGACGGCGGGGGGGAAGGTTTAGACAAAAGAAAAGAGCAACTGTGCTTAACATCAAGAGGAGAAATGAACCAGAGAACCATAAAAGACATTAAGCATGCAAAGATTTCTTGTTTGGAGGAAAATTCCCACAGATTCTGAATCATTCATCCATACTAGAGAGGCTAGAGGCAGCCAACATGCAAATAAAGAATAAACATAATAAATTACAATAGAGATAAAATTGTTTTGTTTGCTTGTATCTATACAACACCAAATCTTTTTGAGGATGTTTTTAGTTTTTATCTAATTTCTTAGTGCCATTGTGATATTGTAACATACATATTTGGTCATCCATCTGTTTACTGGCAGCCAACTCCTGAAATCCCTAGACTCTCCAGTGATGTCTTTTTGTATGCAAATGAGTTGATTGATGCCTGGCAGCCTCCAGGTAGATTTAGGATTGGGGGCTGGTCATCTGAAACCAAGGCAGCCCTCCACCCCTAACCTTCAGGGAAGGGAGAGGCGCCAAAGATTACCGTGGATCAGCAGTGGTCAATGATTTAATCAATTGTACTTACGTAATGACGTCTCCATAAAAACCCAAAAGGATGGAGTTTGGAGAGCTTCCTTCCGCACAGCTGCCAGAGTGGAGGTCCCTGGAGGGTAATATGCCCCAGGAGGGCATAAAAGCTCCTTGCCTTTTCCCACATGCCTTGCTCTCTGTAGTTCCTCATCTATATCCTTTGTAATATCCTTTATAATAGACCGGTAAATGAAATAAGTGTTTCCCTGAGTATGGTGAACTGTTCTAGCAAATTAATCGACCCCCAAGGAGAGGGTCATGGGATCCTCCATTTATAGTCAGTCAGTCAGAAGCACAGGTAAAATAACCTGGCGCTTGTGATTGGCATAAGGGAGCTGAGGGAGTACCAGTCTTGGGGACTGAGCCTTCAAAGTGGGATCTGACTCTATCCCCAGGTAGGTAATATCAAAATAGAAATGAATTAGAGGACATCCGGTTGGTGTTTGCTGCAAAATTGCTTGCTTGCTTGTTGGTGGGGAGAAATCCCCACACATTTGGTCACAGAAGTCTTCTGTGTTGATTCTTGTTGAGTGAATAGGAAAAGCACTTTGAGTTTGTATGTGAGTTTTTTCTACTCTCAGTCACAAAAACACCAATGTAATTTCTGTTATGGCCAAAGTTCTAAACAGGCTAATGACAGCATGAAAATGCTGTCATCAAAATAAACAATGCTGACTGGATACCTCTGTTACTTTTCCTTTATATGTGGGAAAGTTGCCTACAGTTTGTGTGTAAAAAAACAATGCAAAGAGTTTCAGGTCCTAGACTGAGAGACTAAGATAGTAGATGACTCCGAAATGCTCTCCTAACACTGGACAATTCCTCATGCCCCGGTCACAAGTAACTCACCACATAGGGCCACATAAACCCTATCAGAAAGCACAGAGGAAGAGAGAAGGAAGAAACCTCTTCTAGAAGTCAAGGGCAACTGAATACCGGGTGGACTTGGTGTCTACATGGTCCATTCAGAACACTTTCATATGCATAGAGGCCCAGTCCTGGGTGAGACTTTGTTCTCCATTTTTGTGACAGTAGCCCATAACAGAAATACTGAATGAATGTTTGATTTATACTCTATCTACAAAAAAGGCTTAAATTGGCTTAAAATATCAAATAAAAAACACAGAAAAGCCAGTTGACATAAATTAGAAGACAGTGAGATGATATATTGGTGAATAAAAAAAAGCCAGTAACAGAAATATGCATATCCCAAAAATGAATAAAAATACTAGAAGAACATATGAACTATAAATATAAAAATATATGCTAAAATGTTAACCATGGCAATGACTGGGTAGTAAAATTATAGATGATTTTCCTTTTCTTCTTAGTGCTTTTCTGTGATTTCTAATTTTTCTATGATAATCATATATTATTTTAAGATAGAAAAAAATGTGGTGTTGTTGTTTTTTAAGAGATACACATCTTTTTCAAAGAAAGTGAGAAAGAAAAGGTGCCAATAGGGAATGCGGGGTCTGTATCACATTCACTAAATTGTACGTAAGCATAGGGGTCTTAAACAGATCAAGCAATGAAGCTGATACAGAAAAGCCTGCTCTGAAGTTCCACATGCCTGCTACACATGGGCCCATATTTTGACCCTAAGCTTTCTTTCTTTTTTTTTTATTGTTTCCACTTTATTGTTCAAGCACAGAACTTGAGGCAAACCTGGACCTTCAGCAACGTGCAGAGAAGAGGCTAGGGGGGGGGGGGGACACAACCTGCTTGAGAAGGGAAACTGACAGGAGAAATGTGGGAGGGGACACAGGGGGTGGTCACCATGACACCAGAAGACATCACCAGCCACGCCATCGGGGCAAGGAAGGCAACAGAAGCGGGCACAGCAGTGATCTCCCATGCCCCTAGCACCCACATGGAGTGGGTGTTTGGAGATGGACGGGGCGGGAAAGATGAGGGAGCGGCTGCCCAGGAGCCCCTCTCCACCTTGGTTTCACATCAGACCCCATCCCGACCACTTGCCCCTTCTGCCACTGGAAAAAGAAGTCAAACTGAGGGAGCAAAATAAATCAACCTTTGATGAGCACGAAGCTTTCTAGTAGCAAAACTATTTCAGATTAGCGTTAGAAGGACTTGTGTTAGACACCTTGATAATTGTACTTTTTGCTCAAGATTCCTCCTGTTCAAACTCTGTGACACGTCCATAATAGTCACTGTTGCCACAGTCACGTCCATAATAGTCACTGTATCCACAGTCACGTGACCAGTGCGATGTGAGTCCAGTAAGGGAGCACAGAGGCACCTGATTAACAGTCTCGTTATTCTGCCCTGACTGACACAATGTTAGACCATGTAACTACTTCTGTGAGATTGGCCCTGGTTTTTAAATGGGCTACTTGTATATTAGACTAAGATATGAATAATCTTTAGGAGAAAAAAAGACTACAAAATTCATCTGTAATGGGAGGGTAACTGAAATCACTCATGAAAATTAGCAAATGCTGGAAAATCGTTCCAGTAGGTTAGAGCAAGTCTCATGGAGATCTTGTCAGTAAGATCTCCATATGCCAATTCCAAATTTCTCTCTTTTTTAAGCTGATAAATAGTAGGAGGATTCAAAACATTTTCACAGATGAAGGGTGACTTTGAAGAGTGTGGTGCTGTGTAGTTGCACATAGCACAGGACACCAGCAGCCGGGGAGGCCACCACAGCTGCCCAGTGTGCGCCTCCCCTGTGGGGAAATCTTCCCTCCTGGGTGATGGGCGTGGTTGCAGAACAATCACCCTGCCAGAGCAACACAGCCAGCCAGAAGCAGGCTTGTTGGTAAGCTTTGCTAGAGGCAACGCTGGCCATAATTGAGACACAGACAGAGGGATGGCACTGAGTCAGTCATTCTCTGAGAATGAATTGGGCCCTCTCAGAGCTAAAATGGCTCCTGGGAGAAAGGCAGGCACCATTCGGTGAAGTATTTCTTTATAACTTCTTTCCTGCTCCTGTTTTTTTTTTTTGAGTTGGAGTCTCACTCTGTCGCCCAGACTAGAGTGCAGTGGCCGCTCCCGGCCACCGCAGCCTCGACCTGCTGGGCTCCGGCGATCCTTCCACCTCAGCCTTCCAAGTAGCCGGAATTACAGGCATGCGCTACCACGCCTGGCTGATTTTTTGATTTATTGTAGAGATGAGGTCTCGCTGCCCAGGCGGGTCTCGAACCCGCGGGCTCAGGCGAATCCACTCACCTCAGCCTCCCAAAGGCGCGGGATTACAGGCAGAGCCACCGAGCCCGGCTTTCTGCTCCTGTTTTTAAAGTTTCTATCTTCATAAGTACTCTAACTTAAGGTCATAAGTAGAAATCTTATCTATTTGTCTGGTTGCTTATTTATGTAAATATTTATCATTGTTAATATTATACAAATATTTATGTAAATATTTTATTTACTTATTATTTTAAAATCAAGTATTCTTCCAAAGAACTTTAATAATCCTTGATCTTTCCCCTTGGAAAGAGCACTAGTTAATGTCACAATTGCAAAAATATTCTGAGGGCAATTCTACAGGTGTTTGGTTTTGGGGAATGTGTCATAAGGCTTGGAAGCAATTCCAAATATAAATTGTGTTATCAACTTAGTGATGTTAAGTCGCTGTGTATTAATTAAATAAAAGAAGTCACACTATCCACAAAGCACATAAAATATATACTTTTTGATATTAAGAAATCTTTCTTCAATTTCTACTAATGTTTCTGGCATACAACTGGTGAGCCACCCACAGCTTCAGAAAGACTTTTAGCAGGAAAACTGCATTCCTGTTGCTTTTGAAATGCAGATATGTGCTTTCCCTGAAATTATCTGTAAAGGTAGATGGTATGTTATCGGGAATATTAAAATAAAACTCAGTGTTTTAGTCTAAGAGGAAAACAGAGTTCTGATTAGGAGCTGAATCTGAGTACTAGCAGGGCGTAGTACAACCGTGAAGAACACTAGAAAGACCCAAAGAAAAAACCACTTGGGCAGGCAGATTTGTGAGCTGCCATTTGCTGCCAAGAATCCCTTCTCAACAGCAGTCATCAGAAAAGCTTCGCTTTTTTTCCTCAGACGGTCAGCTGGAGTCCTCAAGCCTCCATCTGTTCCTCCCTGAGTCTCTAGCAGTTTCTAGATCTTCATTCATTAAACCAAGTTGCCAGAAAATGTTTTTTCTATTTAATATTGTGGAGGAAAATATTAATTAAAAAAGTGAATATTGGGGTTCAAGGGCATTAGCTTCAATATTGAAAGACAGAAAGAGCCAGGCTCAGTGGCTCAGCCTGTAATCCTGCGCCTTTGGGAGGCTGAGGTGAGTGGATTGCCTGAGCCCGCGGGTTCGAGACCTGCCTGGGCAGCGAGACCTCATCTCTACAATAAATAAATAAAAAAAAAAATCAGCCGGGCGCGGTAGCGCATGTCTGTAATTCCGGCTACTTGGAAGGCTGAGGCGGAAGGATCGCCGGAGCCCAGCAGGTCGAGGCTGCGGTTGCCGGAAGCAGCCACTGCACTCCAGTCTGGGCGACAGAGTGAGACTCCAACTCAAAAAAAAAAAAAAAAGACAGAAAGGACATTATCGATGCAGGGAAGAAGCAGAGAGGTACACTGACAACATGCCTGGGCGGTGAATTGTATTGCTGAGCCTTGGCTGCCACCTATTTTGACCCCTGATCTGGGTTGGGCAAACAGCTGAGCTCAATGTAAGTGGGAGTGGAAAGTCCTGTTCAGACTTAGCGCTGATTCAGCAGGCAGGGAGGCTGGGGTAAGGGAGGACAGGTGGTCTATAAACAGCAGCCAGTCCTGAAAGTCTATTTATAAGATGGGGAGATTAGGGAAACAATTTGCCTGCTTTGAAAGCGGGCAGCAGAAGCACATGATGGGGCCTCCTTTCCAGCATGCAGTAACCTCATGACAAACGGTGCTTCTGACTCCAGTGACATTGACAATCCTTCACCAGATGTTAAGACAGAGAAAAAACAAGGGCAAGGCACCAGTTTGAAACAAGCTGCTTTGATTGCTGGTAAAAAGCTTTGATATCGATCACTCATATATTACTAAAAGCAAAGCAGTGAATTACTAAAAGCAAAGCTGTGAATAAGTCTCTGGAAGGGATTCCAGAATTTTCTGATTCTCTACAACAAACATTAACTGGTCTAAGTCAGGTTTGGCACCATGAGTTATTACAGTATGTTTTCACTTAGGTGTTAAGCTTTCTATATGAATTTTATTGAGTTTGAAGATGAAATCTTACAAGAAAATAAAAACAATTGACCTTTACTGAAGCATGATATCAGCAGGATGCCATGAGATCTTGGCAGCTTCTTACCTTGTTGTGGCTATCTTTTCTCCCTTTTTCCAGTCCCAAAATACAATACTGTGAAAATCGTCTAAACCAACCGACACCAGACATTTTCCATCGGCTGTATGAAAACAACACAAATGTGAAATGACTCATTTCTCCCACGAAAAATATCAAAACATTTCAAGTAATGTAAAGAGAAATAAAAAAACTGACCTTAAGAATATTCTTTAGGCTCAAATACATTAGAAATATTATGTGCTAAATGGACCCCACTGAATGAAATGCATGACTAGTAACAGTGGAGCACGCTAATACATAATAACTGGCTGCTGAAGTAAATTGCTGACGCAGTATTCTAATCTGAGACACAGGATTATGAGGGAGCCTCTCAGGTAAGTTACAAAAACTTGTAACATGTTTATTTGATGACAGACAAACCTCATGACATTTACTGGAAGGGTCATTGGCTTTGTGACCCTGAGTCTATTTTCAGCTTTAAAAGGGTTCAGTTTAACCCTCCAAGACAAGGGCATTATAGAAACTAAATTTAACTTCAAAATCCTTTTGAAAGATGATTTTACAATTAAAATTTCTTTCTTTTTTTCCCTATTTCAAATGTAGTATGCTTGTTATAGAACATTTAGAAAATACAGATAAAGTAAATTTTTTAATCCTCCAAATTTCCAGGCCTCCATTTGATGTATATGCTACCGGTGTTTTCTCTAAATGTGCTTTGAGAAAAAAAAAATTATATTTAACCCCCTATATCACCTAATTTCTTTTCATCTATTAAATCATGAACATTTTCCTTTAGTATCAAATATTACTTATAATTAGAATAAGTATAATTAGAAAAGTGGAGAAAATAGAACAATCTAAATCTCTGTATATAATAGCTTATTTGTTTTCTAGTTTTTGCCTCATTTGCTTTGTATTTCCAGGACAATTTATTTCTCCAATAAAAGATTAATAATTATCAACGATTACTATAATGTGGACATTTAGGCTATTTTCCCAATAAAAAAATGTTGAATACAAAATTAAACTTGAAATCAAAACAGTCAATTGCTTTTTCCCTTCAAGACAAACGAAGAAGCACAACCTTTCCTTTGTTGCTTCCTTGCAAGGCAAGATTTGAAACAGAAGCATCTCTGGGTCAGCAGTGCCCCCTTGGCTGTGCGGTTGCTAGGAGATGAGTGATCAAGCTCATTGTGCATCATTTTATGAGGGTCTTTCTCTGACTGCAGAATACCAGTCAGGAGGGTAAAGCAACACAAGTATGTGATAAACTGCTTCTCCCAGGTCCACTCGGGGCCTCAATTGATATTTTTCAAAGGCAAGTCCAAACTAGAGTTGCTAGGTAAAATAAAGGAAGCCTTGTCAAATTGGAATTTCAAATAATCAATGAATAATTTCTTAGTATAAGTTTGTCCCATGCAATACTTAAGCTTGTATCACATATTTATACATATGTTGCTTGGAATATGTTTACGATGACATTATTTATCTGAAATTCATATTTAATTGAGTCTCCTATACTTTAGGTGGCTAAATCTGGCAGCATCTCAAATGCTAACCAATGCCTACCCTTTGAGTACCCTTACTTGTGCCAGAGACCCTCTTCCAACCAACTGAAAATGGTGTTCTGCTCCTTTTCTAGAGGAAGGGGAAGAGAGTAAGAGAAAGGAAGAGTCTACTTAGCAAACCAAATTTTCCCCAAGCCTCAAATGCTACTAAGTATCAGGCAAGGATTTGTACCATCACATGGACCTTTTCAAGCTGCCAGACACAGTATTAGATAAAGACATTAACATTTTCCTTAAGGACTAAATCACCGCCAGGTAATTATTATCAACAAATTACTTCTTTCAAATCACAATTAATGACATCCCCGTATGTTTAAATGTTACCTGGCTTTAAATTGGACAAAGTCTCTTTTTTATGCATTTGGGAGAAGGGACTGGTAGTGACTTTCTATTCATTGCTAACACTCCCGTGACCTGGTACTGTTTCTATATTGGCATGCCTCTGTACTTGGCGATTGCGTTTTGATTGGTGTTTTCTCTCTCTGTTTTTAGATCATAAGCTCTTTTAAGGCTTATAGTAATCTTATCCCATTTTCTTTGTGATTCTCACACTGAACTGGTTTTCAATGAATGCTTATGATACTGGTGACAGTGAGGATGACCAGGAAGATAAAGGTGGAATACAGTTTTTAAAAAATTGTTTACATTACCATTGCTTTCAAAAACACTGCACAAGTATTGAATGTATTAATGCATTAATTCTATATTTCATATTTTCTTTTGAAATTTGTGTAGCTGCATTAATATGTCCTTCTTGGAATACCAACATCTGTACATTGAAAAAAACAAAAGTTCTATGTCATCTGAAGAAGGCCTAAAGGTAACCTGATTGTGTATATTTGTAGTATTCCTGCAAGGCCCCATTAGCTTATCTTCATAGTTATACCATCTTTCTATACCAAAAAAGGCATCCTGGGTAGCAATGGAAGAAACAACGCAAAGTCAGAGGTGCCTCAACAATCGTATCTCTTCCTTGGGATGGTAACTTTTTCCTGAACTCTGCAGGTGTGGGCTATTTCTGCTACTATGCAATTTGGAAATATAATTGGCTATCTTTTTCTTTTTTTCCCAACTTTCATTTACTCTGTAGAGGCTTGACCTTAGCTTTGAAAATCTATTATTCTCTGACCAATTAGTTGGAGTTTTTGATTTTCAGCCATATTTTTAGAGTCTAGGTAATGTCCTTTCAAGCCTTTCCAGTCACAGGATGTATTAATTATGGATGTTGTGACATAGTCCAGAACTAATTCTAAGGCCTTTACTGTCAACAGTAAAGGACAAATTAGAAAGAGCAAATTTTTATTCAGGCTGTTATGAGTTGGTCCCCCTATTAGGGCTCATAAAAAATGTATAGGTTTTCTGAATTGAAATAAAATCAAGTTAGCTTTAGATGTGCCCTATGGAAATCAGAATTATTCAATAAAGGCTTTTAAGAATTATAAGGATGATATTTAGGCTAGAAAATATTTATGTGGCTGACCTTTTCTCTTTCTAGTCTGGTTTTCTATTCATGTAGAAGCACTTTCCTTATTCAAGCATAAAACAAAGATGATTCCTCTTTCCCAAGACACTGATAATTAATTCAATTAAAAGAGTTTCTCAGTTAAGTGAGATAATATAAATTCATTCCTTTTTGTCCATCTAATCCAGATTTATAAATCATGATGTAAGGAATTTTTTGGACTAAGAATGTCTTTTTTGTTTGCTTTAGAAAAGTGGCAAGAACAAGACAAATCTCATAATTCTGCTTATTTGTGGTCTAGTTTTCACATCATTTGCCTGCTTTATGTTTCCAGGACAATGTATTATTTCTCTAATGAGAGATAAACACAGTCAGTAGGTCTCCATGACATCCCCAAAATAAGCTGACTCAAAAGAGATGGGAGGCTATGGGGGTACCAAAGCAGACAGATCACCAGCTGGATAATAATCCATGAGTGTTACCTCGGTGGCTTTGTTTTCAGGTTCAACATGGAGATCAAACTGGCCTCCTCTCTTGGGATTTCTACTTGAGCTACTCACTTTTCTACCAGTTTCCAAAAGAAGGGTATAGTTAGTTGCCCCTGCTCCTACTTCAGATAAGTGGGTGACTCAGTGTTCCAGAATGGGGGTCTCTCTTCACCAGGGGCTGTTCCACATGGTAGGCTCTGTGACCTCCATGCTCATGCCACATGTATACCAAGGGTAGAAGGAACAGCTGAAGATACTTGCTGGTGGGCACAGGGAATGGGAAGTGAGTGAGCACACTGAGCGATCCAGGCATAACTCGCCAAAAGTTCACACCAGCACCGGAGGAGGGCAGGGGCAGAGGAAAACCTGACAGTGGAGGAGAGTGAACTCCCGGCACACCTCCTAGCCGCTGACAACCCCAGGCCTCGTGGCTATCATGCTGGACTGAGAGCCCAGAACTGGGTTCTGGCTTTGGATCTGTCCCATTGACTCCTCCACATCCCCCCAAGGACAGGGGTCTTGCTGTATTGCTCAGGATGGCCTGAAACTCCTGGACACACCTTCAGGAGTCACCATAGGGATCACAAAAATCAGTCAACTCCTACAGTTTATCTGGACGTAGCCATTCATGGTGGTAAATCACACACAACAGACATCAATGAATGTTTTTCCTGCATAGTCCTTAATATTAGTGCTTTCTAAAATTATCAGGTAGACTCCTTTCTACCATTTATATATTGACATCCAACTTAACCTATAAGACACAAAGGTGGTTTTCCACAATCAAAAATAACATATTTACTGAATAAATGGGCTCTTCCCCAGTGATTGTTATCTGAGAAATGGAGACTGTATTGTCAAGATACTAAAATATTCTTCGTATGCAGAAAATATTTCATATATGGGAATTTTTTTATTTGCCCAAGATGGGAATTAGAAGCAGTGACCAAATCGGCCTCCCCACTCATCCAGAGTATATGATTTCTCTATCCCAGCAATGACCCGAAGGGCTGCCTTACAAGAAAAAGATTTCTAAGCTCACTTAATTTCTTGTTCTTTATTTTATAAAATTAATAATCTAGAAGAGATATCAGCTATCTAACATGCAGAGACCAAGTTACTGGTTATCAGCTTATTGCTTCCAACACATCTCATAATTAATGTCTTTGATCTGCTAATCTCTTTCCCTAAAGGCATTTAATAACAGGTGGGGTGGCTCAAACCTGTAATCTCAACATTTTGGGAAGTTGAGGCAGGAGGATTGCTTTAGCCCAGGAGTTGCAGACCAGCCTAGGTGACATAGAGAGACCTCATCTCTACAGAAAATAAAAAAAATTGGCCAGGTATGGTGGCACACTCCTGTAGCCCCAGCTACTTGGGAGGCTGATGCAAAAGTATCACCTGAGCCCAGGAGATCGAGGCTGCAGTGACTCATGATCATGCCACTACACTCCAGCCTGGGCAACAAAGTGGGACCCCCAACTCAAAAAATAAATAAATAAAACAAGGTATTTAAACAGTATAAGCTAATTATTTCAATTTAGAAACCAGAAACTTAATCAATCATATAAAGGAAATAATATAATGATTAAATTGTATTTATATTACTCTAAATTTCCAGCTACTTGGTTTATATGCCTATACACATATGCACATTTTTATTTGCAATTGGTGAAGGTGTTATTTTGAGTTCTATTTTTTCTCTTTTATGTAACTTTACACATACAGATATGTACAAAATACATGTATTCATCATACTTGTCCACTTTGAATTCTTTTTTTTTTTTTTTTTTGAGTTGGAGTCTCACTCCATTGCCCAGGCTGGAGTGTAGTGGCACACTCATGGCCACCCCAGCAGTGACCTGCTGGGCACTGGCGATCCTTCCACTCAACCTTCCAAGTAGCTGGAACTACAGATGTGCACTATCAAGTCCAGCTAATCTTTTTGATTTACTGTAGAGATGAGGTCTTGCCAACTTGCCTGGGCTGATCTCGAATCCATGGGCAATTCACTCGCCTCAGCCTCCAAAGTGCTGGGATTACAGGCTGAGCCATTAAACCCGGCCAGAATCAATTTTCAATGCTACCAAAAATATGAATGTACTGCATCCATGTACCATGATCTTGTAAACATTTAGGCATTATTTTAATTTATTTCTGCCACTTATTGGGCATCTTACCACTCTTCTGAAGTATACTTATTAACATAATTACTTATATTAAGCATACACATATGAATCTGCTAGTAAAGTTAATTTTAAGAAAAAGACAGTTTGGCCATTAAGAAGTGGAAAAAACAGAAAAAAAGGAGAAGGAATTCATTCACATGTTTGAAATAGAACCATATTTGAACTAAAATGATAGTTTCCTTTTAGATTTTATTGCTTTATCAGCGACTCATGGCACACCTATTTTAAAACTGCATGTCCATCATACTTCTGGAAATTTGGGCTTTGTGTTACTGTTTATGGAGTGTGTTAGCTAAGCATTCAGCCGGCAGGTGGCATGCCAAGTAGTTCTCTCTCTCTTGATATTCATGCTTTCTCCTACCTCATATGACCCCGATACAGGGTATGAACTGTTTAGCCTTGATTTTTACTAACTTAATAATCACAGAAGGCATTTACTATCTTCTAAAGTGATACAACTCAGATTTTTTAAAAAGTAGTTTACATTATGTGATAATGTGGTGTCATAGTCCATGTGGCACTGCAGTTATCTGTGTCAGCATGTTACAAAAACTAAAACCTGCCCCATTTTGCATTGATCAGGCCATAAAGGTAATTTTACCCAAAAATGGTTTACGGTGTTAAATTCTAGTAGTAATAGGGAAAGGCAAGACAATGTACATTAAGCAAAACCTCATTTGTTTGTTCATTCAGTCATTCACAATAACTTTTGAGTAGCTTCTATGTTCACAGCCCCACGACATGCACAGTGAGCAACAGACAGACTACTGAGCTCCACTGCCAAGTAGTTTGCTGTGTGTGAAAGGTAAAGGAGATGCTGACACAGATAACTACAGTGCCACATGGACTATGACAAGTGCCACATAAGTAACAACAATGGCTGAGTGATGCAGAAGGGACAGGTTATATCTCCCTGGAAGGGTGAAGAAGAAAACTCTCAGCTTGGTCTTAAAAGATGGTCAGACCTGAATGGTCACATGGGAACAGCATGAACAAAGAACACAGGCAAGAAGGACAAGAGTGCATGCAGGCTCTACAATCAGGTAGATGGAAAGGAGCACTAATGGGTTGGTGGTGAAGATGCCACAGAGGAAGGTTGAGACCAGATAATGCAAGTTCACGAACATCCAATCAAGGACTTAACCCTGAGTCAGTCAACCAAAAGGAGAGTCCTTGTGATAGCAATGGTAACTGTGTTTTCAGAAGACTCCAGAATTGGGTAGGGTGGACTGAGGAAGTGAGGATGGAATCAGAGACGAGCAGTATCACCATGGTACAGATGAGAGAGAGTGAGGGCTTGAACAATGGGCTAAGAAGAAGGAGGAACATAGGAGAGAGATCAGAGTTGTCGAGTCATGGGATTTGAAGACTAATATTACACATATTGTACTTATTAAACACTTGAATGGAATTTAGAAAAAGGAAATGATAGAATCAGTTTTCTGTAGGGAGTTTAGAATTTCTTTCTGTTGATCTAGTTTCTACAATTGAGATACAAAAACTTTCTAGGTAAAAACATCTTATGTGATAGACCCTCATTCTCAAATTCTGGATTAAAGAAAACTTACTCTACAGAAAATTATATTCATCAGTTAGCATTTTTATAGTAGCGAGCTTAAATTTTAAATTAAGGAGATGAAAACTTTAGTTCATTTTTTCAGTATGCAATTTATTTCCAAAACACCAATGTTGAAAAGTGGCCCTTTGCAGAGAGTTTGCAGCCTTTCCTCTAGTTCTTGATATTTTAAATCAAAAGTGATGTGCTCCCACTTATTTGGAACGATGAAACTGATGTTCTGAGTCACTGCCACACATTTGCAATAAAGTCTTTCAGCAGCAACAGCTGCTCTGGATTTCAAATCGCTCAAGCAAATACAGAACACAGTGTGAGCTCTGGATAATGACTCGGGAGAGAGGAAATGAAGAAGACAGGAAAGAATGTGTGATCTGAAGGCCACGTTTTCTTGGTGAGGTATTCACACGAGTGATTCCCAGTGTAAGGCTAGGTGGCTGACATACAAAGAACTTATACCTCATCACAACAGAACTCAACCAGGTGGGAGGATGTTTAAAAAAACAAACACAACACACAAACTACATGCGGAACCATCTGTCAGTGACACTAGTGGAAGACGGGACTTACCTGAAAAATCGAGTGCACACACTCCTTTCTGATGTTGTCCTCTCAATAGTGACAAACACTTTAGAGTTTGCGTGTCCCACACATGAATAGCAGCATCTCTTCCAACCTTAAATAACAGGGTGAATTTTGTTAACTACTTATAAATTATATGATGATAACTTTGTTCCTTAGAGTCAAGCGCTGCTCAAAAAAAAATAGAAACACATTATTTGGAGAGTTGGAAGACCCTCGGAAATCATCTGGTTCAACTCAGTTATTTTCCAGATGAGGAAACTGAGGCACAAAGCACCCACGAGAGGCTCATTGTAGCAATCAGGTTGGGTTCCAACAGAGCGTAACCTGTGCCTGACTCCAAGTTCAGGGACCATGAATTAATTCAGATGTCCACTGTGCTTTTTGTCATCTATTTCTACCTTTCCCTCTCCGCCTTCTCAGTTCAACACAAAATTCCACTTCTTAGTCAAGGAAATCACATATATGTTGTTGTGACACTATCCACAGTGTTATTTTACCCATTTCTCAATTACTTTCCCCACATCAAGAAGTCCTGGCCCGGCTTCTCTGCCTGGGAAATAACACTTTCACAGCATAACTCTGTCATTAAGATGGATTATTCTTGTGGGGACACAAGCTTCTATCACACTAAAGTCCTACAGAGAAAATTATAACAGTGAAGTGGTTTTCCTCACTTGTAATACATAGAGGAAAAAAGCCTGATGGGTATGATGATTCTAACAGGGGAAATCAGAGATAAGGCCATGGACATAGTCGAGCAGAATCTGGGCAACTCTCACACAGATCTGCAGAGGCCCGGTTTCCCCTACCCGGGGTGGTGGCTGGCCTAGCATGTGCCGCTTGTTTGCCTCCCACCAAATATAGTATTGAGTGCAGTATCTCCTCAGGGGCATGTAAAGAACAATTCTCTGGCTTTTACTTTGAAAAAAGAGTATTAAAAATGCATGAATCAAGCATCTCTGCTTATAAGAAAGACAAAAAAATAAGGGCAAGTGAAAAGGCAAAGCAATGGTCAATTATTGTACAACTTAGTAACATCAGCTAATACAGAAAAGGTCTCTAATTTTCAGCTAGAGTGGTACTATTACTGCTGAGGGACAGTTACCCTTTGAGAAACAACATGAAAATTATGGCTCTTTCTCCTCTCCCCTCAAAAAATGCACCTTTCTGGGGGTTGACTCCCTTCACGTTCTCATTTTTATTCATGCATCTCATGAATTCCAGGTTATGAACCCTTGTTCAAAGGCTTCTACCACCTCTATGCCAAGTCCAGAAACAAGGTTTACTTATTTCATGTAAACTTTTGGCATTATATCAAGAGTTTTTTCTCAAATTTTCCACTTAAACGTTGAACAAAGTTGAAGTATTAACTATAATCAAAAGCTCAAGACAAAACTGAACAAAAATATAATCTACACACTTGAAGAAGAGAATACAAAATTAAAGATACTTTTGACAATATTACTGCTTTACTAGCAAGATAATACACCTGAGTTTAACAGATTCTCTGTTTACTAAATTGACTGTATTACTGTCTTCTCTGCACCCCCAAATGATGAAATAGAGGATGGCCTCTGTTTCTCATTATAAACTCAATCTAAGATTTGGGCATTTCAAAACAATTTAGATAAAATTCAACGTTTTTACTAGGCTAAAATATAAAATAATAAATTAGTCATAAGTCTTATGGTTTTAAATCTTAGAAAAATAACTGTACTCTAGATGTTACACTTGGATTAAAAAATGGTTCACTCAATAAATAGTTATTGAGTACCTAGGTGTACTAGTACTGAGCACACAGTGATGAGGAAATCTATAAATCTGTTCCTTCATAAAACTTTCACTCTTTTAGTCAGCTAATCTCATTCATAGATCTCATCACTCAGAAGGAGAATCCCTCTGAAAACTCCCAGTAGTGCTAGAATGCATTGGTTGATTCTCCCATCATCACGGAATGATCCAATGTTCACTGAATCTTCAGCTTCCTGCCTTATGTTTATTTCTACCAAGTATTTCTTGAATTTCTAATATGTAAACTGAATTCAAAATTAAATCCTCTCTCTCTTTGGTTAGGCCCCCATTCTTAGAAAAGAGATGTATACCTGCCCAGTGGCCACGTAGTCCTTCACTGGATGGATGGTCAAGCTGAGAATGTCATCATCATGCCCCAGGTACAGCCTTTGGGAGTGTTGCTGCCGGTTGTACACCACAGCAACTGCAGCAATGTGGTAGACCACTTCTCCAGTTTGCGTGTAGAACAGATTGTTTCTACAGTCGTAGCCTCTATAACTGAAGCACAGCCCCAAGAAATGCACAGCAGTTGAAAAAACAGTGAGTGAAGGGAACAGGGGTTGTCGAGGCCAAGATAATGTGTTGACGTGAACACATGCCAGTGGAACCCCAGGTGTCTCAATAGTCACATAGGACAGCAAAGTTCAGATGGGGGAGGAGGACCTCTAAGGGCATAGGGTAGCTTTCTAAGAGGTGCATGGACACTGACCATTGTAATGGGATCTGTTTCCAGATCCTCAGCTACTGTATGTGGTCTTTTTAAAAACTGGTCAGCCTGAGAGCATGTCCATGATGAGGCGCAGGTTATTTCTTTCCCATCTCCCCTTTCACAAATACCTTCCTCCCACTTTAGGGAGTCACTCCTCTCATCCATCTGGAGTCTTACTATGCTATAACCCTGGGGTGTAGAACCTTCCAGGGGCAGCAAAACAGAGTGACACTTCAAAACATAAGTGTGGATGTTGAAAATGAACAACACTATTGTCTAAAAAATCCTTCTGCAAGTCAAATGATTTTCAGTTCTTTGCTCTAACAAAATTGAACAGAGACTTAATTGAATTGTCAGCTAATAGGTCATCATTTTTTGTGATATGTCAAAATGAAAATGTGATTTTTTGGCATATAATACAGGAGGAGTTCAAAGAATTGAAAAACATTTCTATGATAAAATTGCTTCCATTCTCACCTACTTCTTTATGAGAATAACATTTCTCAGTGCTTACAGTTGTAAAACAATGTCCCGTGCCTTTGGGAGGCTGAGGTGAGTGGATTGCCTGAGCCCGCGGGTTCAAGACCCGCCTGGGCAGGTGAGACCTCATCTCTACAATAAAATCAAAAAATTAGCTGGGCGTGGTAGTGCGCGCCTGTAATTTCGGCTACTCAGAAGGCTGAGGCAGAAGGATCGCCAGAGCCCAGCAGGTCGAGGCTGCGATGGCTGGGAGCGGCCACTGCACTCCAGCTGGGTGATAGAGTGAGACTCCAACTCAAAAAAAAAAAAAGAAAAATGGGAATAGACTCAATGCTAAACTTTGTCACATTCCAGCAATAAGTAATATACACATACAGATCTCTGAAGTGAAAAAAATGTGTCTTACTAAGATAACTTCCAGTAAAAGCTTTCTGTGCTCAACAATTATATATCACAAGTTGTAATATATTTATATTGATTTGGTCAACTTTTTACTGCTAACAAGGATAACAATAATTCAATATTTTAAAAAAAACTCGCTAACAGAGCAGCACTGTCCAATAGAAATATAATGTGAACCACATAAGTAAATTAAAATTTTCTAGTTGCCACAATAGAAAAATAAACAAGGCCAGGTTTAGTGGCTCACACCTGTAATCTCAGCACTTTGGGAGGCCAAGGCAGGAGGATTGCTTGAGCCCAGGAATTTGAGACCAGCCTAGGCAATATAGTGAGAACTCGTCTCTACAGAAAATAAAAAAATTAGCCAGGCATGGTGGCACATGTCTGTAGACCCAGCTACTCAGGAAGGCTGAGGCAGAATGATCACCTGAGTCCAGGAGGTTGCAGCTGCCGTGAGCTGTGATTACACCACCGCACTCCAGCCTGGGCAACAGAGTGAGATCCTGACTCAAAAATAAATAAATAAACAAATAAGGAAAAATTAGCAGAACAAATGAAATTTATGTTAATGACATATTTTTAACCCAATACATGTATCTAAAATATTATGTTGACATGTAATCAATATAAAATATTTTAAAAGCGATTTTACACTTTTTTTCAAGCTAAGTCTTCAAAACCAGTATGCATTTTATACCAGCAGCACATCTCATATCAGACTAGTCACTTTTTAAGTGCTCAGTAGCCACATGTGGCTGGTGGATACTATATTGAACAGAATTAGTCTTATGGTCAAAAGAAATAAAATTTAAATCAAACTTCGACTTTTTTTCTTGCAGAAGGTATGATATGGTGTCAAAGGACTCAAGCATGAAACATTACATCAGGGTAAAATTTTATGAGAGAATTAGAAGAAAATATGAGTTTAAGCAGAAATAGAAATTATGCAAAATATTCTCCTGTTATAGAAGAACTTGTTCATGTACTTTTTAAACTGGTAATAATGGGAGTCAAATATTTATGACATTTAAGTTCCTTTGAATCCATTTAAATGACTGATGATTATATTCTTCTCAACCATTTAAATTTACATTGAAAAATTTTAGGTGTCTACTTGAATTTGTGTGAGTTTCTATAACTTGACAAAATTCATAATTATCTTGGGCATATATTAGAAAAAGATTGAAAGAAATTGCTATCCTAGAGTGGAGCCAATAAAATAGAGCAGGGATTCAGGGGACGAGAGGAAGCAGAGACGGAGATGGTGACAAGAAAGCAGTGCAGTAGCCATGAGCAGCAGTAGCATCTACATTATGGAATTACATGGAAAATCTGGAGACAATCACATTGTGATGGCCACAGAACATCAAATGAGAAAATTGGACAGAGAGAATCATGGTTAAAATGTCAGTCACAGGTATGAGTTCACATTAGAGAGAAGAGCCAGCCTGAAGTAGAACAACAAAAAGGTGGTGATAGCCAGGCAGAAACCGAGAGGAAGATGGATGGGGCTCCTAGGACACGCCACCCACCCGTGTATGAACTGGAGTTTCAAGCTGTCCTCAGGAGCCTTTTCTCGTTTGAGGAAGGGCACTGCGTGATTTTTCTCTTTACTTTGTTGCTTTAGCTGAGGTAGATCTTCTTTGTAAACCTTAAAGTGCAACAGAAACATTTAGTTGACACTTCTTTCTTCAGGTTTCAAAAACATCAATATCTTGGTATTCTCATAAAACCTCTGTTTCAATACAGTGTTTTTTGAAAACGTTAGACACAGGATCAAGTGTCACTTTCTCCTAATGAATGAGAAACTAACATGAAATACTTTTTAAAGAATTGAGATTTTATTTTATTTTATTTTATTTTTTTTGAGTTGGAGTCTCACTCTGTTGCCCAGACTGGAGCGCAGTGGCCGCTCCCGGCCACCGCAGCCTCGACCTGCTGGGCTCCGGCGATCCTTCCGCCTCAGCCTTCCGAGTAGCCGGAATTACAGGCATGCACTACCACGCCCGGCTGATTTTTTGATTTATTGTAGAGATGAGGTCTCGCTGCCCGGGCGGGTCTCGAACCCGCGGGCTCAGGCAATCCACTCACCTCAGCCTCCCAAAGGCGCGGGATTACAGGCTGAGCCACCGAGCCCGGCTAGGATTGAGATTTTAAATAATTTTCTTTTTTCTTGATTTGCTGTTTTCTTAGGTAATTTACGTCTGCAAAATATAATACTAAGTTGCTAGTAAATAAGAGAGAAAATTAGTTATCAATAAAATATAAAGAAAATATTTTGTTTTATTTCTTTCAAGGCAAGAAATCTCTTGATGACTCTGACTTATTTAAAATGTGAACTTTGTGAGTCCTAGAAATCTCCTCCTAACAATTTTTTTGAAACTATTTTCTCTTTATGGTCTCAGGCATTGTAGCAGATGAGAACCAGAAATATAGAGCAAAGCTCACTCTTGATTTAATCTAGGACCTAAAATGTGTTGCTGACATATTTAAATTTAAATGTACAACAAGAAAAATCAATCTGTTGTCTACTATCTATTTATGGTCTACTATCAAGAAATGTCAACTTGATATGTGGAAAATGAAATATAATCTATTATAATTTTTCATCTTCGTGAAGGGAGAGCCTTTATGTGATCAAACTACATTAATAAAAACAATATAAGCTATTATAATAAAGTCACTCTTTAAGATTTAACAATTTAAAAAAAATCAGAAGATATCTCATTACTGTTTTGTCTGTTACAGATGTACTGAACTAATCTTTTAAATTCTAAATTCAAATTCCATCTGAATTAATGATGCTTCCATCAGCTGATCAGCTGATCACTTATTTACTTTAGAACACTAAATTCCAGTCTTAATATTTCTGCTGCTTAGCTGAGTATGTCTTATGACTTCTGTGAACCTCAAAAATTTTCATCTGTAAATCAGAGCAAAAATTCCTGTTGAGGAATGACACAGGAATAATGTGAACATAAATCAAATAATACAGGTAAGATGTCAGGGAGAAGTTATACAGGTTGTGTATCCCTGATCTGAAAAAGTTTGAGACCAGAAGTGTTTCAGATTTGGGATTTTTTTTGGATTTTGGAATATTTGCATTATACTTACCAGATGAGCTTTTCAAATCCAAAAATTCAAAATCTGAAATGCTCCAATGAGCATTTTCTTTGAGCATTAAGTCAGCACTTTAGGATTGTGGAGCGTGTTTGTTGGATTTTCAGATTAGAGATATTCAAGCTGTGTAATCCTAGGTAAGAATTTCAATTGTCTTACCTTTTCTTTTTTTTTTTTTTTTTTACTAGTTATCATTTTATTATGTAAAAGCTAAATTTTATTTTGCTTACATTTTCCCCAATATCTATAGTATTGGTCAATATTTGCATATTTCAAATTAACAGTTTCCTTTCAAATCCTTTTCTATAGTAGTTGTATTGCATAACACAATGTATCAACACACAGTCAAGCTGATTTAGTCACAAAGTATACCCAAGCCATCAGTTGGACTGCCTTTGTACAATTTTCCAAACACTGAATCAATGAGTGATGATTATGGGCTGAAAAAAATGCCAATTCAGTGTTTATGGAGAGGCCAACAAAGTAGTACATAGAATGTGTGTCTTGGAGAGAAGCCCAGATCAGCATTCTTAGCCAAATACTACAGGCAAAGTGGACATGGGCAAGTTACTTAACCTTTCAGGGTTATTGTAGGTTGTATTTAATGTGTGAAGCCCAGGATCTGACCGATAGAGACACTCAATACATAGTAGCTGCCATAGGCCTATACACTGTCTCCATGGGCAACCCTGACAATTGAGATATCTGAAATTTGAAGTCTTATTCATTCCACATTCATGTACAGAATCTGCTTCACATACCTTTGTTAAGTAACAAGGAGGAAATGATAACCCCTACAGTTATCACAACAAGACAGTGTGTATCTACGTCTTCTGAAGAATTTCTTTAACACTCACTGTTGAGTGCTGAAACGATATGTCAACTTCCCAAAAATTTTGAATGTTAGCCTACCAACTTTTCTACTGGAGGTGATTTCTGACCTCCAGAAAGATAACACACCACATTTTATTTGGGCTTTGAATAATGGTTGCAATAAGTTGAGAGAGAAACCAGGATAATAACTCACAAGCAAACCACAATGTCTTGAGGTATCCATTTTGGAAAGAAAACATATATCTTCATAATCTGCTAAGAAAATGAAAATGAAAACAACAACCAAAAAAACAAAAAAACAAAAAAACAAAACCCTGTAGCTAACTTGCACATTTTTTCTTTAACATTTTTTTAAAAATCTTAGGTGCTAGGGAAGCAAAAAACCCAAATGTCAGGGATTCAGTTTTGAATCTTCGCACCTACTTTCCACTTAAAAAATGTTTAATGATGTGATTAGGTAAACACTTTAGTTTTAACCTGTATTTAAAGGCACAAAGAAGACAAGTTTCCTTATTTTTGCCTTTATTCTCTTTGTCTAAGTTCCAGCCATTTTTAGTACAAAGTCTAAATCCAATGAGATCTGGGTTCTGGGTTACACATTTTCATTGCTCCTTTCTTACTGACCTGGCGATCATAATTGATTTGAGTTTCTTGCTCAATATCAGAGTCCAACTCGGGCACGTCGGATAAATCCGAATCAGATTCTTCACTGTAGGAATCAACGCCACCTTCTGCAGAAATACAACCCACAAAAAACAAGCACAACTTCTGAGGCTCCAAACAGCTAAAAATGTTAATTAAAATATTAACTTTCTTCTATCTTAGCAAAGTAAACAACAAATAACAACACCACAGTTTTTATTTAATATCAATTCTGAAGACATCTTTTTTCCATTCATCTTTTGGTTAAGTTCAGCATACCCCTCACCCTTTTCAAGAACATAACAAACTAGGACAACTTCCCCTGTGACAGAATAAACTCATTTACATTTTCTATTAGATAGTAGATACTTGACTTTTAAGCTTTACTTTGAAAAGCATAAAAAAAGGGAAGGTTTTACAAAAGGAAAGGCTGGGGCTAAAAGAAATCCAGTCACTTACTCAGTAAAGATCCTCTTTAGCCTTTTAACATGTGCACAGCATGCTGATAATTGCCATGGTCAAAACCACTGCAGAACTCTTCCCGATAAAAAATAGTTACTCAAATAATTTTTTCATTTTATTACCTGCTTATTCCTGCTGACAATTTATTTAGATGTAAATAAAAAGACAATATGTCCACTGATTTGGAACATACAGGTACCAATGGTGGGCTGTTCTTTGAACTCCATTCTGAAGGCAATTTCCACTCCAAAGGTATCCTGTCACCCTGCAGCCAGACTGAGCAGTCCACTCTTAACAATCTTCCTAAGGAGGCTGAAATGTATACTTTCATGTTACCCTCAAAGGTTAATTCTTCATGTAAACATCAGACCTTCAACTTGCATTTGGAAAATCTGCTGATAGTTTTATGGAGGTTTCCTTATACATGACGATGCCCTTTTGCCTTACCACTTTCACTACTCTGTCTTAACTTTTTTTTCTTTGTAAACAGTAGAGTTTTATACAAATATAAAATTTTGCACCTTCAAACTATTATTTCAGTAAAGACACATCCAATTAAACAAAACATCTAAAAAAAATTTTAACAATGTACAGATATATTTACAACATATCTGGTTAAAAGACTCCAACAAAGTTACAGTACCTACAACAGAATGTACAGATGCCTACAATAGTTTGTAGATTAGTTTACAGTTGAATATATTGCTTTAAGAAATACTACAAGCCCGGCTCGGTGGCTTAGCCTGTAATCTCGCACCTTTGGGAGGCTGAGGTGAGTGGATTGCCTGAGCCTGAGGGTTCGAGACCTGCCTGGGCAACTTGGTGAGACCTCATCTCTACAATAAATAAAAAATCAGCCGGGCATGGTAGCGCACACCTGTAGTTCTGGCTACTTGGAAGGCTGAGGCGGAAGGATCGCCGGAGCCCAGCAGGTCGAGGCTGCGGTGGCCGGGAGCGGCCACTGCACTCCAGTCTGGGCGACAGAGTGAGACTCCAACTCAAAAAAAAAAAAAAAGAAAGAAAGAAATACTACAAATACAAACTCATGATTTACAATATCCCCATTATAGCAAAAAATAGATTCACAAACTGTCTTTTAGGCATTTATTATGCCAAGTATTTAAATGTTATTATAACATACGAATAATGTTTTCTTAGCAATTAAAAAAAAGATTTTTATTAGCCCAAGGACCACGAGTTTCTAGGAAGTTCCAAAGTAAAATGTGGCTATCTTTTCCATAAAATAAGTAGAACAGCAGCAATCTCTGGGTATCCCTTAAACATAAACTCTGAAGATTCCACTTATATTAATGGGGCCTTAAGTAAATGACTTATAACAAATAAAAATAAGGCCGGGCGCAGTAGCCCATGCCTATAATCCCAGCACACTGGGAGGCCCAGGTGAGAGGATTGCCTGAGCCCACAGATTCAAGACCAGCCTGGGTAACTTGGTGAGACCTCCTTTCTACAATAAATCAAAAAATTAGCCGGGAATGGTGATGTATGCCTGTAGTCCAGCTGCTTGGAAGACTGAGGCGGAAGGATCACCTGAACCCAGTAGGTTGAGGCTGCGGTGGCTGTGAGCATGCCATTGCACTCCAGCCCGGGAGACAGAGTGAGACTCCAACTTAAAACAACAACAAGAAGAAGAACAAAATAAAAATAAAAATAAACAAAATTTTAGAAACTAGTTAACACCACTGGCCTGAATTTGGTTTTTACTTGCTTGCATGCTTCTAAGAAATTTCACCATGAAGTACATATTAAAAATTAACAATTATTTCTAACTTATACATACCAAAGTACTCTTACCATGGAAGTAAAGCTTACTTCTAAAAAATAATCTACAGAAATAATATGTAAACACATGCTTTGAAATAGACTAAGAACATAATCCTATGTTCTATGGATCAAAATGCAAAGGTTTCTGTTACATATGTAAATAAACACAAAAACTTAATTTGGGACATATTGATACTATATGACTATGCACACACACATACGTACACCATAAAACAAATTTTGACAATGTTTCTATGACAACATATTTACTTTCTAGCCACAACTGCTAGAAAAAAAAACTTATGAAAATTACTTTTCCTTTTTTTAAATAAAACTTTTAAGTGGACAAACAAACTCAATACTCTCCATTGCAACATGGACTGAGCTCTTAATGGTTCAGAATCAAGAATCTCTTCTGTTTTTACTCAGTGTAACAGAATATATAAGTTTTCTCTCTCTATTCAGGAAGTCTGATCATCTCCAGTGTTTTGTTTCAAAAACTGCTTTCCAAGACATGAGGTAGCCATGCTGGTTAAATTCTTTCTGCCGCCCACTTTACATCAAATGTAACCATATAGGTTGGCACCTTGTAGCACCACACCCATGATAACCACCACCAACCACTTTACAGTGAAGGAGAAGAGGACACTAAAGGCAAATATTACCCACAGCACCGGACGGGCGATATGTCCTAACCAAAAGATAAGAATCTTCAGCCTATGAAACAGTTTTATTCTCTTGAGAGAATGCCTTCCTGGACTCAAACACCTGATGGCTCTTTCCATCTTCATCAACATGATTCCACCAACACAGGCCAACCATTAGTCCACCTGTGACATTCTTCATAGCTCAAAAGTCACATGACAAGATAATTGTCACCATTCAGGCAATAAAGCTCTGCTGAGCAATTCACAGAGAAGACAGACTACAATTACACTGACTCAAAAGAATAACATCTTCAGCGTCATCATAATTGTCCTGCTGCAGCATGGCAGTCCTGCACCAGCCCCATCTTTAACTTTTGATAATTTGGTTATGATGTGTCTTGGTGTGGGTTTCTTTGGATTCATCTTATTTAGTGTCCTTTGGCCTTCCTAAATTTGGTTTTTTATTTTCTTTCCCAGACCTGGGAAGTTTTATGCCATTATTTCTTTGAAGATATTTTTCTGTCCCTTTCTCTTTCTCTTCTCCATCTGGCATTCCAATAACAAATAAGTTGTTCCTCTTGGTGGTGTCCCATAAGTTTCTTAGGTTACCTTCACTCTTTCTCATTTTTTTTCTTTTTTCTTTTCAGACTGGATGATTTCTAATAATCTGTGTTTAAGTTCCCTGATCCTTTCTTCTGCTTGATCTACTTTGCAGTTGAACTTCTCTATTGAATTTTTCAGTTCTGTTACAGTATTCTTCACATCTATTATTTCTGTTTGGTACATTTTTATATTATCTATTTCCTTGAAGTTCTCTGATTTTGCATTGCTTTCTTGACCTCAGTGAGCACCTTTATGACTATTAATTGGAATTCCCTGTTAGGTAAATCACATATCTCGATTTTGCTTGGATTGATTTCTGGAGATTTGTCTTCTTTTTTTGGAAAATATTTCCGTTTCTTCATTTTCCTTGCTCTCTGTGTTGGTTTCTGGGCATTAGATAAAACAACTACCTTTCTCAGTCTTGTCAGACTGGCCTCATATAGGAGAAGGATCTCACCAATCTGTCTGCCAAATAATTTTAAGGTGACTTTCAAATTTTGTGTTTGTTCAGACTACTCTGTTTTTGGTAACCCCTAGAGCTTAGAAAATGCTGTGTCCTGTATGTACCACTAGACTGTAAAGATAGAAGCCAGACTCTCTAGAAAGGTTGGAGTTGAGATTCATACTCAAACTAAGTATGAATCTTTAACGCCCACTCTCTCTGCAGTAAGCCAGGTAGAGGATCTGTGATGAATGCCTGTATGCACGTTCAGGCTGCATCTTCTGATCCCGAAGAGACAGCTCTTGGAAGCGGGCCTGTTGTATACCCACCTCTTTGTTTTCTGTGGTCTAAGGCTACTCAGGAATACAGAGCTCCATAGACTCCCAGAGCTAGTTCATTAAGGAGACAGTTCCCAGGATAGGAGCTATGGAAGGTGTGGAACTCCTTCCAGGAAGAATGGGTAGCCCTAGACTTAACACCGCGGTAAACCAGAGGGAAGCCTCGTGAAGTGCCGAGCTGTGGTTCTGGCTGTGAGAATGCTGCTGTTTGTGTGCCTCACTAGCTCCCCAAAGCAAGTTTGTTAAAAGGTGGCCCTTGAGCAGCCACTGGAAATGTGTGCTGTAAGGCCCTTCCAGAAGAAAATGGGAGCTATATATTCCCACCTTTTTTCTGCACTACTCCAAGGGGATGTAGCCCCTGTAAGTGTTTGCATGTTCATTTAAGATCAATTCTTTGTTCTATGATATAGGAAGACTCGAATATGCCTAGTTCCTTTTGTTCCCAGAGATAAGAGGTTTAGGATGGAGTCCTTAGGGAGGTAGCTGTAAAAGTTGGGTACCCAGTGTATGGCATAAACCCCTTCAAGGGAGAAATATGGAGTTGAATTCTTAAAGAATCTTCTCTTTATCCTGGGGGATGAAGCCTGGGGAAGTGCTTACAGTCCATAAAAAACTACCACTTTGTTTCTGTGGTCTAGTTAGACTGACATATACTTTGTACCCTCTGCTCTCAGAGCTGAGGGGTTTAGGATGCAGTCCCTCAAGTGGAAACTGTTAAAGTTGGAGTGCTCAACGTATGGACAAACTCCTTCCAGGGGGATTAACAGAGCTGGAGTTAGCTCTGGGGCGAATCAGGGGAGAAGTGCCAGGCTGCTTCTTAGGCTGTCAATGGGACTAATGCTTTTCTGCCCCTTTAATTCCCTAATGCAAGTTAGAAGCCAGGCCGCCAAGTAGCCACTGGAAATATATCATAAACCCCTTCTGGGGAGAAGTGGGGCTGTTTTTAAGTCCCTTTTCTACACTGCTCTCAGGAGTTGAAGCCCCTGAAAGGCTGGAGCATCTGTATCAAATCCCTGTGTTTTACCTGTAGTCTAGGAAGATTCCTGTATGCCTAATCCCCTTCTCTCCCAGAGTTGGTGAATAAGAGCCAATCCGTGAGGAACCTTGGAGCCAAGGTGCCATTTGTAAGGTCTGAACCCTCCTCTCCACAGAGAGAAGCTGGCCGCAGGGCATTCCTTTTCCGGTTTTGTGGTGCAGCACTCAGAACAGGGCTCACACCTGAGTGTGCCTCAGCGTTTCCTCCCAGTTCATGTGGATGTTTTCTCAGTTGCCTGGCGGGTAGGCATCTCAACCGGTCTGACTTTCTCTCAGCGGGAACTGATCTGAGGCCAGATGTTTATTTGGTGTATCCTGGGTGGAGGGAGAGTCAGGATCTTCCTGTTCTACCACACTACTGAAATCCTGCTCAAACTTGCATTTGAGATAAACAAAATTCTTTGAAGAAAATTATTCAACTGGCCCCATTAGTCTCAAAAGCTTTTCATTTCTTTTTAAATTGATTATAGGAACAAATTTTTCAAAATTTCTTAAACTCTTTACCTCTAAAATAAATATTAGAACATTCTTTGAAATGTTTATTGAAAAATAAACAGATATTAAAAAATTATTACTGGTTTTACCCTGGGGTGCAGTTTCCAGCATGCCGTTGCTGACACCTTCTGGAATAAACCTCCACTGGAAAACTGAGTGGTCGGCCCCTCCTGTGCTTAACACCCACTGAAAATCATGGGACCAGCGGACGTTTGTGACATGTGCAGAATGGCCCACATACTTTCTAAATTTGGCTCCTGAAAAGATATTTTTTGAGAAGATTAGTTATGAAAAAAAGGGTCATTAGTTTTAAAAAATAACATGCCTATTCGTATTGAGGAATAAGATCTTTAAATACGTTAGAAAGTAATTTTCAATCTTACATATCACAACAAATAAACAAATGCTTCAAATGATATTTCAAAGTACTCCGGTATGCATTAAGCTAAAAATGGGTCTTAAAATTTAAGCCCTGTAGCTAAAGACACATCTGAACCTGTTTCAAATAATGCCTACTGCTTCACTGATTCTGACAATAAATAATAAAGAATGAACATCTTACACATTCTTATTTAAATGCAAACTAAAACAAGCAGTCCTTTGCAGTAGGAAAACAGAAAATAATTCTGTGAAGATAAAAGTCAAATTATTATTTGAGGTCATATAGACATAGAATTGGGAGAATGATTTTTAGTTCCCCCTTAAATTGGTTGCTTTACTCAGTAAACACCATCCATCCCCAGGCAGCGAATGCAATAGAAAAAGTTGTTTGAAGTTATATTTGTGGTTGAACTATTGTAGCAAAGCCTCCAGCATGTACTTAGTACACAGCAGCACAAAGACACTGTTAGTAATAAGCAGGGCCCATCTTATGTGGAGGCCTAGACCCCAAAATTTATGAGAGATTTCAGGAGGTCAACAAGCATTCCCAACCCTCTTCCAAAAACACTTCAGTTTCTTACAGTTCCTCTAAATGAAATCCCTTTAATGGTGGGGAGGGCCACCTGTTCAACTATCATATGTTTAAGATTCAATTACCCACTGGAGAGGTAATGATTTATATGAAAGTGAAAATTACTGCTACATGTCTATTTCTCAAGAGTTTGCTCTCACAGGGTAAACCCCACCATAAGGTCCTCTAAAAAAATTAGGGGAATGCTGCTACAGAAGGGAAAAGAAGCACTCGGTTTCAAAAGCAAGCCTGCCTATTTCAAAGAGTCACCTACATTAGTTTTGGTAATAAAGTCAAACTGATTCCAACTAAGGTCAGTTGGCAAGCTGGCTGATAATAATTCAATAATTGGGACATGCTCTTCCCATATCTCTGCAGATCTTAAAGTGTTGAACTATCCTTTGCTGCCCTAATCTTTAAACCCTCTCTCAACAAATCAATTAATATATCTCTGTGTAGTTGTTTAAAAATATGTTCACAAATTCTTTGACAGAAAATGAATAAAATATTGTAAAAGTGAAGGTGACACCTAAGAGGAGGTTATAAGGGGTACTGCAGATTCTTCCTTGCTGTCCTTCTTGTATCTCTATAGGCCATGTCATAAAGACACTCAAGCAGTCTACAGAGAAGCTCACATGGCAAGGAACTAAGGCCTCCTGCCGAGAGCCACATAAGTGAGCCATCTTGGAAGTGAAGCATCTGGTCTCACTCTGTCTTCAAATAACTGCAACCTCATGAAAGACCTTGAACTAGAATCACCCAGCTGTGCTACCTGGGAATCACCGACTTCCAGAAACCATGAGATAATAAATGTTTGTGCATTTCAGCTGCTAAGTTTGGGGGATAATTTGTTATGTAACAGATAAGTAATACAGCCTCCGTAGGCTGGAACTAGAACCTGAAAAAGCATTAGAGTCTTTCACATTTAGGCCTTATCTCTCTGATATTACTACTACTACTACTACTACTACTACTACTACTACTACTACTATTATTATTATTATGCCTCTCTCACCCTCACTTACGCTGCTCTGGGTACACTGGCCTATTCGCTATTCCTCAAACATGCCACACATTCTCTGCTGATAGGCCTCTGTATTAGTTGTTCTCGCTGCCTGAAGTGCTCTTTCCCTGGATATCTGAATGGTTGGATCCCTCGTCTCCTTCTGGTTTCTAGTCAATGAAACCAGAATGTAACCATAACCATACACTCTTCTTTGACCATCTTATTTACGACAGCAACACTATGCTGCCCCGCCCCCTGGGATGATCTACTCCCACTGTTGGCTTTATTTTCCTTCATAGAACTTCTCACCATCTGATATATTTTCTTGTGTTTTAACTGTGTCCCTTCAAGAGAACAAAAGCTCCATGAGGACAGGGATTTGTGCTTGTTTTACCATTTGACACATGCACCCTCTAGAACAGTACTTAACAAATATTAATTGAGTAATTGAAGGCCACATTTGTCTCTTCCAAAGCTTTTCTTAGGACACAGAGTGACTTCGCAAGAACTCAGTTCTTTGTACCAGAGGGAAGGCTCAGTCCTCTGCCCTCATCTCTCCTCTTTCGAACTTCTCCTCCATAGCTTTAAATACTGTTGATGCAGCTGCCAAATGCCCATCTCTAGCCCTGAGCTCTCCTCAGAGCATTGACAGCCCATGTGCCATGTCCACTTGGATGTCTCATAGATACCTCTAACTTATCACAGAGAAAATAGACCGAGGCGTTCCCCTTCTCCTTACTCTCCGCCTCTCTTGGATTCACAGACAAGACCTTTTCTTTTCTCCTTTTCAGCTCTGTAAATGGTGTCACTGTTCATCCCATTGCTCAAGCCCAAAATTTAAGAGCTTGATGATTCCTTTCTTTTCCTCTTTCCCCATTTCCAATTCATTAGTAAGACCTTCAGCTATACCTTGAAACTAAATCCAACTGCCTCTCTTTGCATCTGTTCCTAGTTAGGAACATTTGTCCAGGCCTCATCATCTCTTACCTGAACTCTTGCAATAATCTCTCTATTTGAAGCCTCCTCTTTCCTAATCCATTCCACACAATATCAAAATGGCTTTTTAAAAACTTAGATTGGCCAGGTGTACTGGCTCAAGCCTATAATCCCAGCACTTTGGGAAGCGGAGGTGAAAGGATTGCCTGAGCCCACGGGTTCGAGACCAGCCTGAGCAACTTGGCGAGACCTCATCTCTACAATTAAAAAAAAAAAAAAAAATTAGCCGGGCATGGTGGCATGTGCCTGTGGTTCCAACTACTTGGAAGGCTGATGCAGAAGGATCACCTGAGCGCAGCAGGTCGAGGCTGCAGTGGCCATGAGCGTGCCACTGCACTCCAGCCTGGGTGACAGAGTGAGACTTCAACTCAAAAAAAAACCAAAAAAAACTTAGATTGGTCATGTTGCCCCCTCGACTTAATACCCTCAATAGTTTTTCACTGCACTTAGAAGACAACTCCAATTTCTAGTCGTGGCTACAAGGCCTTTCACAACATGCTTCTCCCACCCTCTCCAATGTCACAGTATAGAAATCTCTTCTCATGCATTGTGCTCTGCCCACACTGGGCTTCCTGTCCCTGCACTGCATTAAGCTATATTGAAGGCCAGCACTGCTCCCCTCCGATGTCCAAGATTTCCACAACTCAAGTCTTTTAGCATCCAGGACACTTGTCACAGGAGGTATCTGTGTATGGGATGAGTGGCATGAGAGTACAAAGGCAGTACATGGAAAGCCTCAGCCTTCAAGCCTTCCCCTAGAGTAAAAGTGGGTACCAAGGGAATTGAGACATGTAATTGAGCAAGGCTTTGGGTTTAACCTCATGTCAGTGTCTGTGGGTGATGGTCAGACAGGATGTAGTCTAAATGGCATCAGGGAAAGCTGTCAGTATTAATTGTAATTATTTTAAGATGTGAAAACTGTCAAAATGAGAAAAGCAAGTTGGTTTGACTATGTAAAAATAATCCCAGTTGAAGTCATTCCTATTAGTTGCAGAACACTTGAGTCCAATAACTGTACAACAGAATATTATAGCCATATCATCACAAATGTGTCAAGTTAACCTGGTTCCATTTTTAAAAATTACAATGAAAAATGATGTTGGCCCGGTGCGCTGGCTCACACCTGTAATCCCAGTACTTTGGGAGGCCGACAAAGGAGGATTGCTTGAGCACAGAAGTTTAAGAGCAGCAGGACCTCGTCTTTGCAAAAAAATCAAAAAATTAGCCAAGTGTGGCAGCATGCACTTGTAGTCCCAGCTACTCAGCAGGCAGAGGCAGAAGGATCACCTGAACCCAAGAAGTTGAGGCTGCAGTGAGCCATGATTATGCCACTGCATTCCAGCCTGGACGACAGAGTAAGATCCTGACTCAAAAACAATAAAACAAAAAAAATAAAATTAATTAATGTTTGCTCATCTCTCACACTTACTCATAGTCATCAGCACCTGCTCATATTTTGCTACTTACAGCTTCAAAATTTGGGAGGAATCCTTATCAATGGTACCCTAGATTACAGACAGACATGTTCTACCAACTGCTATGAATCTCATCAACAATTTCCACACTCTTTTATTAATTTCTCCATGAATGGTTTTGGCACAAAAAGGATACAAAAACCTGAATGTCTCCAAGGTAATTTACAAGATTTATAAGCCATGTGTCATGAAAAGCAGAACAAGTCAATTAGCTATGAGGACATGGTACTTCTGCAGGTTGCTGGGGTGAGTTCTGCTACTGTCCCCACACTGTCACTCTGGCTGTTCATTTCATACCCAAGCCTACCTTTCAAGACATGGGGATGCATGGGAGATAACAACACTCATTGAGTTAAGTTTATTCCCGTGTTCTGACACTGAAGACCAGTAGCGTTGCCTCTGGTCCCAATGATGTTTCTTCTCAATTCTGAATTCCCAGATACTTTCTGATGGCCTAACTTACCCTCTGCAGACACATTACTCAATCTATCAAGATATGCCCTATTACTCAAAAGGGACAGAAAGTGGCATCTGAATTGGGCACGTTGAGATAATTTTGTGCCTTGAGCATTTTAAACTGATGGTCATTTTGTCAAATGTAAGTGATGGTGGCTTTGCTATGCATTTTATGTTCCATTTAGCACCATAATTGTCACTGCTTCCAAACTGACAGCTGAAAATGATTTTCTGATTACATTTTTCAATCCCTTTCCTTGCTTAATCTAAAAATTGTTCAAGTGAAAGAGTTTTTAGGCAGCAGCATGTTCCTGCTGATTACTTTTTTAATTTTCAGGGCACAGTTGAGGAGTCTCAACTATGGGCCTATGCGTGGGCTTTGTCTAAACTTGCAGAGAAGAAGAGGACAGAGATATCACATGGTTAGTTGGTCATCTTCCTCAATGCCTAAAGGTGTCACATAATTGAAGTCACACAATTTGAACAATAATAAAACATGAGGGCAGGGCAATAATCAAACTTCTCTCTCAAAAAATTTCACCAGTTATGTAAATCTAGTTTGCAAAATTAGTGCTGTAACAAGAGGTCCTTAAACTGGCTATGATCACCAGAATCATTGCTTTCAGATTTTATTTTAATTATGTCTAAAAGGATTTGCTTTTCCATGTATTGGAAGTACTTCAAGTAGCTGTGAAACATAAAAGAAATTTAGTTACAAAATTTTAATGAAATATATGTAGGTTAAATTATGAATATTTATTTATATAAATATGGGTTGTTTGAAATGTGAAACATGAGGCTTACGAATCACAATATGGTAATAACTCTATTAGCAACTTCTGACTTAAATGTGCAAAACCATGTGTCTTAGGATGTCAAAAAGTAGAAAACATCAACAACACATTCTATTTAAAACTGTTGAAGAGTAAATATGAATATACAAGATAAAATAAAGAGTCTACTGAAATACACACCAATAAGCCTTAACAACACTATATATACAGTTTAGAGTAAATCTCCATGCAATGAAACATCTCTTTTGGTCTCACCTTTCTTAAGACAAGGGAATTTAAACAATTTAACCAGTCCAAAGTCATCTCCAGATACCAGCACTGAGCTGTTGTAATTTGCATCCACTGAGTTGATGTCAGTAACCTCAGTGTATTTGGGCCAAATTCCACTCACTTCAGGGCCTTTCACACATGTCCAGGAGGCCCAGGGAATCCCTTTGATCTCTTCTTTGCTTGTTAAAGACTTCCCAGCTGAAAATAATCAATAAATATTAAAGTTACATTTAAACAAAAAGCATATTCTAATTTACATTATTCATTGGTCCTTTTCATAAAGGTCTAAAACCTTTGTTTTTGGGGTTTTTAAAAATTATATAAATCAAAGGAACTACAGATTCTAATCTTTTTAGCCAGTTTTTTTTGGGAGGGGAATGAGAGAGGTTTACAGAAAGCATGTGCTCAAAACTTAGATATAAGGAGAACAGAAAATTATTATTAAATACTTGGGAGATGGGTACCCTAAATAATCTAAAACGATCATACATTCTACGTATGTAACAAAATTTCACATGTACCCCGTAAATAAATATAATGTATCAAGAATAAATTTTAAAAAGAAAATGATTATTGTACTATGTAATGTCTCAAACTACTAACATTTACTTGACCTTAAATATTTAGATCCAGGTGATATTATGCTTTGTGTTATTGATAAAATGACTTATTAAATTATATATTATCACAATTAGTCACCAACATTTTGCCACATTTTAGAAACTTTGGCTAAGTTCATCTTGAACTTCTAATTTTCATAATTTGAGGATGCTTAGAAGGGTTTTTTTTAAAATTCAGGCTCAAATTAATGAAACAAATTAATTAATTTTATTATTAAAATTTAAAAGTTTAAATGAAATAAAATGTAATTGGCTGGGCAAAATAATTGTGACAATTGTGCTGGATGTGTTCCCACATATCCGGCCCAGTACTGAGTTTATACCAGGAGCAGGTTAGAAATGTTCCCCAGAAAGCACACACACAAGAAAGAAATGTTTGGGAAAACATTTAACCATACATAACTTGAAAATTAAAAATCAAGACAAGGCAGACATCCTACCTGATACTTTCCCACTCAAAGTAAATAATTTCAAATTTAAAAAAAAATCTGTGAAAATAGATGCCCTTGTTCATTACTGGTGTGCTGTCAGATTGGCACCCAAAAAATCTGGACTGTAACACAACGTTAAATAAAAATTCACTTAAAATACAGTAGAACCAGTGAGTTTATAGTTGGAACATAATCTTTGACCCAGCGTTCCTGCCTTGAAGAATCTAGTCCAAGGTAGTAACTCAGAAGAGAAAATTCTACATGTACAAATGTACTTGGAGTTGCATGATCTGGACTAATTAAGGATTGGAAATAAGCCCAAATGCCCAATAAGAAGAGAATAATAAAGTAAATTATGATATCACCAAAAAGGATGTTATCTTATTATTGCAAACGACGTACATGTGTATATTTTTCCACATATAAAAATATAAAATAATATTAAGCAAAGAAAATAGACACAAAGAATTGTGTACCTAGTAATGGTGTACTGATGAATTTGATAGGGCAGAGTCTTATTTACAACATTTATTTAGTATTACAGACAATATTAATAAGTGAGCATTATGTAAATCAGATAAATCTATTATAAAAATTATAGTAGGGTCACAAAAACTACATTTTAAAAAATTCCAACAAGCACATTTCACCAAATAATCATATAACAAGGGCTTTCAATTAAGAAGAACACAAATTTGGGATTAAAGCAATCACAGTAAATGAACTATGACTCTCAAATCTTTGAGGATGCAAATTCTGAAATGTTGTCTTGAAGTTCTAAGCTGACCCCAGAGATAGTTTCTAACTCTCCTAGGCATCCTTTCTAAGGTTTCAATAGACTATTCTCCTTTTGGACTCTGGCAGAAATCAATTTTCCTAATGTTAACATAGCCATGGTATCTGTGTTATGACTGGGAACATTATTGCGTGGCAAGCTGAAACCCACAGATTATACCTCCTGTTCATTTTCACTCAATTCTAACCCTGCTGCAGAACTATGTGTCCAAAGCACTAACAGAAGTATTATGATGATTTGCATTATAACCACTCAACCTTTTAGAGATGTTTTAATGAACAATGAAATAGGCAAAGAGGAGGAAGAAAAGAGAGTAACAGAAAAAGCAAAGGACTTGGATAATGAACCAAATGGGTCATTAGCCTCCAAATACTTGAAAGGTGGTTGTATAGCTATTTCAGATTCTTTCTACCTAAAAAATTATAAATATTTCAAGCATACAGAAAATTATAGACTATAATGTACAAATGTGTGCATTACACAAACATGCATACTGCTTCAACAAATCTGTGTGTGTGTGCGCGCGTGCTTATCATAGTAGAATTTTAAAGAAAATGTTACAGATAGTTAAAATCCATTGAATAATTCTCCCCAATCTCATTTCTCTCTCCTTTCTTAGAGGTAACCAGATTGGTAACACCATGAATTAGGTGTTCATCATTCCCATGCACTGTTAAAACATTTATCACATGCATATATGGACATAAATAATATATATAATTTGTTTTCATGTCCTAAAATTTTATATAAAATATATATATTGTATATATCATTCACAAGTTTCTTATTTGCTCAGCAATATACTTTTGAGATCTATCCATATTTATACAAGTATATTTAAAGTTTTTATAGTT
Organism: Cephalopachus bancanus; assembly: GCA_027257055.1. Lineage (NCBI taxonomy): Eukaryota > Metazoa > Chordata > Mammalia > Primates > Tarsiidae > Cephalopachus > Cephalopachus bancanus. The sequence continues at coordinate 816,220 of JAPVLO010000025.1, read as the reverse complement.
CTTTATAGTATTCCATTATATGACCTTATCACATTTAATGAAACGCTCCCTATATTGATAAAATTTAGACATTGTGTCTTATTTTTGGCTAGTACAAACACAACAAACATCCTTGCGCACATGCCTTTGTGCATGCTCCACCAGCAGTGCATGTGGTTTCCATCTTCCCTCTTTCCATCTATTAGACTTTGCCAATCTTTTTTTTTTCTTTGAGTCAGAGTTTCACTCTGTCACCCAGGCTGAAGTGCAGTGGCACACTCATGGCCACCCCAGCCTCGACCTGCTGGGCTCAGGCGATCTTTCCACCTCAGCCTTCCAAGTAGCTGGAATTACAGGCATATGCTACTACACCTGGTTTATTTTTTGATTTATTGTAGAGACAAGGTTTCACCAAGTTGTCCTGGCTAGTCTTGAACCCCTGGACTCAGGAAATCCTCTCATCTTGGCCTCCCAAAGTGCTGGGATTACAGGCTTGAGCCACCACACCCAGCCTGCCAATCTTAATAGTATAAAATGGTACCTCACTTTTGTTTTAATTATCATTTCCTGGATTCCTAGTTTATATGTTTATCGGTCATTTGAGAATTGTTCATTTTCCTAGTCTTTTTTTTCCTTTCACTTATCCTTAGGCATTCTTTATATATGCTAGATATCCTTTGTCCATTATACAATTGCAAGGATTTATGCCTAGTCTATATCTAGTCTTTAAAATGTATTCATGGTTTCTTTTGTTGTGTGATAATTTTTAATTTTAATGTCTTCCAAATCATTAACCTTTTATTTGAGATTTTGTGATTCAGGCATCTTGTTTCAGAAAACATTCCTGCCCTGAAGTCATAATGATGACATTTTTTTCTTCTTCCTCTTCTTTTTTTTTTTTTTGAGTTGGAGTCTCACTCCGTTGCCCAAACTGGAGTGCGGTGGCCGAGAGCGGCCACTGCAGCCTCGACCTGCTGGGCTCTGGCGATTCTTCCGCCTCAGCCTTCCAAGTAGCTGGAACTACAGGCGTGCGCTACCACGCCTGGCTTATTTTTTGATTTATTGTAGAGATGAGGTCTCGCCAAGTTGCCCAGGAGGGTCTCGAACCCGCGGGCTCAGGCAATCCACTCACCTCGGCCTCCCAAAGGCGCAGGATTACAGGCTGAGCCACCGAGCCCAGCTCCTCTTCTTTTTATAATGCGAGAAGTTTTCAGCAAAAACCAGAAAACCTACTAGACAAATTCTAAAAAAGCTTTAGCACTTCTTCTATCTTTTCTTCATTGTGATTCAAAGTTTTGCTTTTCATAAGCACAGTGCCTACACATGACTTACATGGCATTTTGTAGAACAATCGTTCTCCTGCACCATCATTAGTTTGCAAATATTTGCTATCCAAGGACCAGTCAATGTGTGTAATGAAACTAAGGGACTTGTTGCATTCTCCAATCTTCTTGTACCTCTGGGCAACAGCATAGACGTCTACTGGGCCGTCGTTGGATCCCACTGCAAGGTAAGAACCGTCTGGAGAAAATTTCATTTCATGAATTACTTCTTTTCGATCTTTGATGTGAACCACTTCTGTCATATCTCTGTAAGAATAAAAAGCAAAGTGATAAGCAGCAAATCTAGAAATAGAAAACCCAAGTCATGGCTTAAAATATACATATGTCAGAGAAAAAAAGTGTGTTGAAAAGGAGGAAAAACCTATAGGAATTAAAAGATTAATTTTGAGGAAATATATAAAATGGTACTAGTTAAGATTTATGGCCGTTTAAAGAGAATAAAAAATATTTTAAATAGTATGGTGGGCTTCCAAAGTAAAAACAAAAATATAAAGAAAATTCATATTTCTAACCCTCACTTATACCCCACATATCTAAAATTTGAAAAAAAATACCAAAAAAAGACAATTCATATTTCTGATGAAAAGGGGTTGATTAATGGGTACAAAATATACATTTTGATAGAAGAAATAAGACCTAGTACTTGACAGATCAGTAGGGTAGCTATACAATAATCTATTGTGTATTTCAAAATAGCTAGAAGAAAATAATTAGGATGCTTCTAGCATAAAGACAAATATTAAAAGTGATAGATATCCCAATTACACTGATTTGGGCTTTACAAATTATGTGACTGTATTAAATTATTACATGTACCCCAAACCTATGTATAATATTGCATATTAATTTTAAAAATTAAAAAAGAAATGCATATTTGTTTTCATGTTCAACTATACATTATTTTCCTTTAAAATTTTTATTTTAAAAATTGGGGTTTGTAAAACTGTTGTAAAAGAAAATAGTGACTGTTAAGCTTGATACATACTATTGCAAAAAGAGCAAGTCAAAAAAGCAGCTGAAGAAAATTATCTTTTTAAAAGTTAAATTGTTCTATAATAATTTAACTTTCACTATGAAGGATCAATCATGAATATACTAAGTCACTGGGATATTTTTTTTGTTTTTTTTGAGTTGGAGTCTCATTCCATCACCCAGGCTGGAGTGCAGTGGTACACTCATGGCCACCCCAGCATTAACCTGCTGGGCTCAGGTGATCCTTCCACCTCAGTCTTCCAAGTAGCTGGAACTACAGGCGTACACTATCATGCCCGGCTAATTTTTTGATTTATTGTAGAGATGAGGTCCCGTCAAGTTTGCCCAGGCTGTTCTCGAACCCGTGGGCTCAAGCAATCCCCACCTCAGTCTTCCAAAGTGCTGGGATTACAGGCTTGAGCCACTGTGTCCGGTCTACTGGAATATTTTGTATTCTTTTTGATCAGATTCTTTTCAGAATTTCTGTTCACACTCAAAAGCTCACTGAGGTTGTTTTTTTCCAACCACTATGAGACAGGATTATGACTAGCAGTTTCTCTGAGCCAGTAATGATGACCTCATCGACTCCAAAACAAACTGAATGCATAAAGAACATCAAGTGGCTTCTTCCACATAATAACCCCCATACCTGCTATCTTTTATTAATAGCAGCACACATACTGTTGTGTCATAAAACAGGTGCGTGCGAACTTGTAGGGGTGGGCAGTTTAGAAAATACATTGAAAAGGAAATCTGGTAATTAGCTATCTTTCTGCATATCACTAAGCAGGAAAGAAAATGTTGCCCACCAATTCAGAAATGAGTTATGTATGGCTGGTAATGAGAATTTAGTGTAATAAACCATGCCAAGACCATTCTTCAAAGCTATATAGAATTTTCTTTGTGTAAAACAGACAGTAATTAATTCATGGCTGCAATTCTTTTCTGTAATCGCAAAACATGTGAGTCATGAGAACAACAAATGCATTCAGAGGAATTACAAGGGTAGATCATAATTTTCGTCTGGTAAAAAGTATATAGGATGTTAGTAAATAGGAAAATTCCATTTTAGTATCAATTATGGGTAGAAGAGAAATCTTTTACTCAAGCTCACCTCTAAACATCTGGTGCTGTTGGACGCTGCTTTATTCTTTCTTCCTCTTTTCTTGGCTCACTACAAAGCCCACAATCTCTTATCCGAAACCCTTGGAATCAGATGTGCTTGGGAATTCGTTATTCATTAGGTTTTAGAAAGGTTCACATACAATATATTACATAACATCCCCAGTGGGGGCTGGGGCAGCACCCTGTATTAAACACAATATTTTTGCAGCAAATCACATGACACATGGTTATTCCTACTAGATTACCAGACTATAAACAGTCTCACATCAGTTCCTTGAGCTAGGCTGTGCTGCCAAATTAGTTACCATACAACTTTGGATTTTCAGAGTATTTTTTGGACTTCGGAATTACAGATAGGGGATTGTGGATCTATAGTATTCCTATTTGAGAGAGTAAATGGATTTTTCCTAAGGTCCTGGTGTGTATTAAGACCAGGAGAATCTTAACTCTTAACACAAGAGCATCTCTAAATACCATTTTCAGTATCAGTACCTGACTCGGAGAACAATGAAAGAGCCATCCTTCATGCCCAGGGCCAGCTGCGATCCATCAGGGCTGAAAGCGACACTGCGAACAGCTTCCTCCATGTTACAGCGGGCGATCAAGGCATGATCAGCCAGGCTCCACAGCCTAGGCACAAGAACAGAGTAAAACAAACCAAAACTAGCTTCTTGTAGTCATCGGCCAGCCCCAGGAAGGAAGGCCTGGTCACCACACTGATAATAACAAGAAAAGACATGGTAACCTCTCACCAGGGTCTACCATGGCCTGTTGGAATCTGGAAAGGTGATCAGTGCATCTTTGAGTCATTTTCATCATTTGAGAAAACTCAGCAAGAAATATAAAATGAGGTCACATTTCCAAAGATGTTGAGATTTGTAGAACAAGAAAAATGTAAATATTACACAAAAATCGTACTTTTGTCTTTGGGAATTAAAATTTGTCCTTATATCTTTTGTTGTTAATCCCATTTACAGGATAATAAATACCACTAGAGGCTATTATTGCTAGCTTTAGGTAGATAGATAGTAGATAGGAGAGAGAGGGAGGGAGGGAGGGAGGGAGGGAGGAGAGAGAGAGAGAGAGAGAGAGAGAGAGAGAGAGAGAGAGAGAGAATATAGATAGAAAGTACCCATCTAGTAACAATTATTTAAGCACACAGATTGAAATACATATTATAGTTTGTTGGCCTCTCTAGATAGAAAACATGTCTGAGATAGAGAAGAGTGATCTTCCCCTGGGTGATCCCAGAGATGGCTACACACAGTCATGTGCTGTCACTCCTCACAAGCTTCCTGGGTGCCCCACTGCTGATTGCTCCACTTTTGTGGGGGTGGACACCTCACAGAGCTCCAGGCCAATGAGCAGTTACTGCTAGAGAAATGGTGAACACAGGGAAAGAGCTGCTGACACAGAGCTTTCAACAGTGCCAGCTGCAAGTGGTCCCAGTTACAGGACACCCAATCCAGATGCACCAAAGTGAGTGACCCTGAGGGAAACATCTGAAGATATAAGTAAAAGTTTACTTGTCAGTTGCAAATGGGGTACCTGACCTCTGCCTGTTAGTACTGTTTAAAAGTCAATCTCAGCCAGGTGAGGTGATTCACACCTGTAATCCCAGTACTTTGGCAGGCCCAGTCCGGAGGACTGCTTGAGCCTAGGAGTTCGAGTCCAGCCTAGGCAACATAGTGAGACCTCACCTCTACAAAAAATAAAAAAATTAACTGGGCATGGTGGCGCAAGCCTGTAGTCCCAGCTATTCATGAGGCTGAGGGGGGAGGATCGCCTGAGCCCAGGAAGACGAGGCTGCAGTGAGCTGTGATCATGCCACTGCACTCCAGCTTGGGCGACAGAGTGGGATCCTGACATAAATAAATAAATAAATAAATAAATAAATAAATAAATAAATAAAGTCTCCTCTTAACACACAAACAACAATGTCTGCTAGGGGGACCAAGAACCTGCAGTTCTGCAACAGAAGAGCAAGAATAAGTCACATGAGACACATTTTCTCTCAATGCATTCTGCCAGCAGGAGGGCTGGAGGCATACCTTCTATGATGCAGAGTTGCAGTTTACTGGTCCCTTAGGCAGCCTGCACTGTTCATCCCAAGGTTGAATATTCTCTTAATATCTCATTCATTATTCATAATCTCATGCTGTTTTTAGCCTTGTACTATTTTAAGCAACAGGAGCTTTGCTTTACCAGCAAAGTAAGATCCCATCACTCCAACTCCACTATCTCTATGACATCACTAAGCTAATCCTTCTCAAGAAATTATGACTTTTAATCCTTCCTAAATTTTAACACTCAGGATAAAAATGCATTTAAAATTATAGTCAGATTAATGGTTATGGGGAATGAGATTCTGGCAGTCAAGTCTCCTCGGGGATGTTTGCAATTTGAGCTCAACACAGTTCTTAAAACATAAAAGCCAAGGACTTCCTTGAAATCACTTCTTTCTGGATGGGTAGGAATTGAATTTTATAGGTATTTGGATAATTTGGTGGCAATGATTTGGTAGCTCTGGGAAAGTTCAAGAGTAAACGAAGGAAAAGAAAAAGGAGGAGGAAATGAGTAAAGAGAAGTATACACCAAATAAGCATTTATGTCACATGAGAAGACCACTAAAGTTGTCTTCACTGATTTTTACGTTGATGAGGTTTCCATGCTTGGTAGAGACTAAAATGTAGAATTAATGTGTACATGAATTGTCTCAATTAGATTCATAAATATATAAAGGAGAAAGAGCAATGACCTTTAGTCACATTTAGTTACATTGTCCTACTTTAGCTATTAAGACTCGGAAGCAGTAGTCAATCAATTGTCTGATCCGTCTCTTCCTCTCATTCACTCTCTCTCTGGTCTGTTTGTTTTTGAGCATATTTAAAGCTCAGTCATAAATGCTAAAATACTGAAATCGATGCCATAGTCTTCATCTCAAACTTTTAAATCATATGTTCGTTCCTTCAACAGTCACAAAAACATTGGAAGCATAAGTCCTCTTGCTCCATTTACCCAATATTGTGTTCTCAAAGAATAACAAATGATCACAGCGAGAAACCTGGAGGCCTTAATAAAATTGCAATTTTCTCTGGCGCCATCATTCTCCTTTGACTTGATGACGATGCTCAAATTTTCATGTGAGAATTTACAAAGAGATAATAACTCACTCATGTGCTAAAGACAACTTTGAAAATCACAATATAAGTTCTACTGATGAAGAATGAGAGTCTCTAAATGGTACCATAACTGTGCAGCTCCCTGCAGAAGCCCAAGGTAAGGGGGCAATAGGGTTTCATCACAGATGAGTGTGTTTAGCTCGTATCTTGAACCAGAACGAGAACTGGAAGCCAGCCTAACGGTATTAGTGTATTTTCACTTCTAAAAACATTTTCAAGATTTAAGACAGAGCCAGGAAAGAGAACAACAACAGCAAGATGCCAAGAAACCAATTTATTGAGCCAAATGTCTTCAGTGTTCGATTTGGAAAGTGTGTGGTTCTGTTCTGTGCTTTTTCCTTCTCCTAATTAACAGGCAAATTCGGGCAAAAAGAAATACACCTCGAAGAAGTCAGGGAGGTGGTGGTGGCTGCCACAGGGGCCTCACCTGACGGAGCGGTCGTCGCTGCCTGTCACAGCCAGAGGCTTCTTGGGGTGCAGGGCCAGAGCCCAGAGCTCACCCTCGCAGTGGCCCTGCAGGATCAGCATTGGCTTGTCTCGTTCTCGCACGATCACTTCAAATATCTCACTGTCCTGGGTCCCTGCTAGAAGGCGGTCTGCTTTCCAGCACACACTTCGGATGGAGAGGCCTGCCAAAAATACATCAGTAAAATAAAGTATACCTTCACACCATTAATGAAAAAGAACACCTAAATACGCTTTCACCCAGATAGGATTAAATGCAATGCATCTTACAAACTCCTAGAGGAAAAGGATCAATGCCACCACCATTCTGTGTTATTTTCTCACAAGGGGTGGACGTTTCCCCTACCCTCTGTGATCTGGTTTGCAAGAGTAACCACTTTTTCTTGTCTAGCTTTGAATAATGATGTGTCTTTTACAGCAGGATGTATTTTATTTTCTTTTCTTATTTTTTCCAATAAATTGAAGAGGCTGTGCTCTGGGGCTCTGGCTCCTCAGAGAGACTCAGCTAGGTAGGGGAGCAGAACTCTGGTAGGAAGAGAGGTCTGGTGGCTTGGGGGGACAGGGGGGTGATTGAAGTGATCGATTGGGAGTTGTGCCGTTGTCTTCTTCTGTGGAAAGTCAGAAACATAACGTTTATTACTCTGGAATGGAAAGGGGTAGTTGAATGCAGGCAGGAGGGAGGCCTGCCCTGTGGCAACGGGAGGCAGAGGGAGAAGGGAACAGAAAATGTTTGAAACTGGACAAAGCCATTGCTTCTGCAGTGGGAGGAGCCCAGGATGTATTTTAAATGTTACATCTTAAAATAAATATAAGAGGAAAAATTAGTCTTTATGAAAACCTTCTCTCTTTGAAATGATTTCCTTCTGATTTGCTATGAAAGAGTAATCAGTTCAATCTTTAGAATGATAACGTGTTATAACCATATGTGGATGATACTACAGAAAGACTGATTATCATATTAGTAATCAAGTTTAGTACATATGTGATTAGAACCTAGACTCATCCTGCTAAATAAACAGACGCACTGTGTCCCAGAAATGTGCAAATAAAACTCTAATTTCGGTCTCAAAATACCATCAAACATTTGTCATTGAAGATGCTATTCTTCACCGACTTACAGAATCTTCTTCAAAGGCATAGTATTCCTTTTAAGTCCAAACTTTCACCTCTGTAGTCATAATTCACCCCTCCCTCAGCAGATCCTAGCTTGGCAGCCTGAGTCTTGATCTCTCAGACTTCTTGCTGTTGGTTCTGTTTCTTACTGGGTTTGTGACTTTGTTGTGAGTTTTCTCATCTGAATTACAAATACAGAAGCAATCCCACTTGTATAACTACTTTAGAACAAGGTGATGATGCGATAAGCACTGAGATCTGAGTTGCCTCCTTAGCAGGAATCCTGTCTTTGGGATAGAAGGTACCAGAAGCCTGGGGACTGAGCTTTACCCCTGCTCTAGGTCTGACTGTCAGACATAGGAGGGAGTGTCCTTTCTTTCTGGGAGCCAGCTTTCCTCCCCTTAAAACACAGACATTAGTTATGGAGACCATGTAATTTGTTATCTAAATTGGAACTCTTTTCAAAGTAAAAGGCTCTGAAAATAATTAAATTTACATAATGTTTTGAAATATTGACTAAGAAAGCTTTACTATTTTGAAAGACCAGTAAATAGTCCTATCAAAAAATTTAAAACATAGAATTATCCAGTCTGGACAACACAGCAAGACATCATCCTTACAAAAAAAATTTTAAAAATTAGCCAGGTGTGGTGGTGTATGCCTGTAGTTCCATCCACTCTTTGGGAGGTGCCCACATCTTTGAGAAGTCACTTGAGTTGTGAAGTTGGAGATATAGTGAGCTATGATCGTGCCACTCCAGCCTAGGCAACAGAGTGAGATGCTAACTCAAAAATAAATAAATACATACATAAATACATGAAATTCTATTTTATTGCAAAATAAAAAATCCAGAACATTTTATTGCAAAATAAAAAATCCAGGTCACAGTGGTGAATAGGCAGGGGACAGAGGATTTTTAGGGCAGTGAAATTATTCTGCAGGACACCATAATGGTAGATACATGTCATTATGCATTTGTCAAAACCCACAGAATGTGCAACACCAAGAGTGAACTCTGTGAACTGTGGCCTTTGGGCAATAGCGACGTGGCAAGGTAGGTTCATCCATCACAACAAATGTACCACTCTGGTAGGGGATGTTGATAGTTGGGGAAGCTATAGAGGGGGCGGATATGGGAAATCTCTGTATCTTCTGTTTAGTTTTGTGCAGTACTGAAAACTGCTCTAAGAAATAAAGTCTGTTAAAAAAAATGCTAAGCCAGTTGAAATTCTGGGACATCAGAGGGGATAATTAGAGGTATATGGATGATACTCTAACTGTCATCCTCATCTTAGTCACTTCACTGTGGTCTTGAAAGTATCCATGAGATAATGCATTTATTTAAGAGAAAATATTTTTAAGGCTATTTTTACATGACATAACTCTCATTCTTTGCTCTGAATTGATTGTTACATGACTCGAAACGGAATAAGACAGCACACAGGCAGATACATTCTTCCTGCTGTGTGCAGTGAGTAGGGACACAGTGGCTATGCTACAGAGTCAATCACACAAAACCCTCCACGGCAGTGCAGGAGGGGCTTTCAAGGATGGGAAGGACAGATGTCCGTGCAGTGAAAGCAGTTGGGATGCGATGACAAGCTGATTGGCCACGCAGCTCAGCTGTGGAGGCCCAACCCGCCTTGCAGAAACAATCTCATCGCCACTGGCCCTTCCTTGCTCTTATCTCTTTCCTACTCTTTCAGGGTTTAGTGACCACTCATCACATAGGCTCATTTCCTCCTCCTGTTTTTTCTGGCTCCTGCAGAGGGCTGGTCGGAGGGGACTGAATTAGCTGTCCCCCCAGCAGGTTTTGCCTCGGCTACAATTTATCACAGAAAGTATAATGCTTTACCCTTCAGCATTATCAGGAAAGTAAGAGAGTAAATTGATATTCCAACATCAGCAAAAAACAATCTACTTGTTTACTGTGTGTATTGTTTGCTTCCTCTCAATAGAATGAAAGGTCTGTGAAGCCAAGAGTTTTATCAGTTTTATTTACTGCTGTGCCCTCAGTGCCTAGCACAGTGGCTGTCATGTAGTAGATGCTCAGTAAGGATTGTAGAATGCATGAAATGAAACATCAAAATCACAAACATTTCTTGAGTCCTTGGAGATACCAAGGAATCAAAGATACCATCCCCATCTTCAATGAGAACATTCAAAGGAGGGAAATATAAAAAGTTTAAAAGTTTAAAAACTTTTATTAAGCACCAACTAACATGTCCCGACACTGGAGTTGAAGAGTGGACAAGCCAGGCTCCTGCCCCAATGGAGCTTACATTTTAAGGCGGGGCCAGGCATTTGTAAGCAGATGTCTACATACCAAAAACCAATTAAAGTTATATAAATGTGTACATGTGTATACGTGTACATATATGCATATGTGCTATATATACATATAGACATGCAGATATTATTTATCTCAGGGATGTGTTATATATTTCAACTGTTATTGAATATTCAGACCACAGTCTCTTTATAATGCCACTGAATGCTTTAAAGATTTTGCCCTTTCCAAGGAGGCCGGAACCTATGGCTTCACTGTAGGTATTAACACGCCAGGTCTCCACACATCCTCCAACAATGTGTCTGGTCCCACAGGCTAAATGGTTTGCCAACAGAAACTTCTCCCAAGGATCTGGTGCTGTATTTGGTCCAGTGTACAAACATTTATTTTTCCCACCACTCCCATTATATTTTAACCTTATTTGGGAGGAACAAATTCATAAAGGAACAAAAAATATTATAACAAACAACCCACCACCTAGAGTCGATAACTGTTAACATTTTTAAAAATATTTGCTATGTCCTTTAAAAAAAAAAAAAGAGGCTTAGGAACAAATATGAACATTCCAACTCAGCCCAGACTAATGAACCAGCGTTTTCAGACTGTGTCTAGGGAGTTCTTGGGTCCTCAGAAGAGCTCCAGAGGCCCAGCAAGCAGAGGGCCAGGAAGTGGCAGATCATCATGCAGGAGCTTGCGGGCTGCACTGCTGTTTTTCCCTGGATACTTCACAATCTGTGTTTTATAGGAGAGTTCATTTGAAAAAGGGTTCCAGCCAGGCACGGTGGCTCACACCTGGAATCCCAGCACTTTGAAAGGAGGCAGCGAGAGGATTGCCTGACTCTAGGGGTTTGAGCCCAGCCTGGATAACTTGGCAAGACCTTATCTCTACAATAAATCAAAAAATTAGCCTGGCATGGTGGTGCGTGCCTGTAGTTTCAGCTACTTGGAAGGCTGAGGTGGAAGGATCACCTGAGCCCAGCAGGTCTAGACTGCAGTGGCCATGAGTGTGCCACTGCACTCCAGCCTGGGTGACTGAGTAAGACTCTGACTGGAAAGAAAGAAAGAGAGAGAGAGAGAGAGAGAGAGAGAGAGAGAGAGAGAGAGAGAGAAAGAGAGAAAGAGAGAAAGAGAGAAAAAGAAAGGAAGAAAGAGAAAGAGAGAGAGAGAGAGAGAAAGAAAGAAAGAAAGAAAGAAAGAAAGAAAGAAAGAAAAAAAGGGTTCTACTGAACTAGCCAGTGTAAGAAAGAAAGAAAGAGAGAGAGAGAAAAGAAAGAAAGAAAGAAGGAAAGAAAGAAGGAAAGAAAGAAAGAAAGAAAGAAAGAAAGAAAGAAAGAAAGAAAGAAAGAAAGAAAGAAAGAAAGAAAAGGGGTTCCACTGAACTAGCCAGTGTAAGGGGGAAGCTTACACTTAGCAAAAGAAACAAGGTTAAACTGATGTATATTGCTGGCTGCAGGTGGGTGGAAGGGAAGAGGGAGAGTTACATGCTCGTTGTTTACCACGTAACCTTAATGAGCTGTGAATGTTTTCTCTCAGAGAACAACTCTGTCTCTCTATTAAGCACCCAGTTCTTCAAACAGATAAACTGTCTTTTGGTACATCAGACCAGTCAACCCAGGGATCTATCACTGAGGCAAAAGCTATGATACTGGGCCACTCTCATGCCAAGGCAGCCATTTTAAATAGGAATTACTTCCTGAAGACACATCAGTGGGTAGAAATCTGTATTCCAGTTTCCTGTTAACATCCTGTTTTTGTAATTTTACGACCTAGTTGTTCTTCTGAATGCAGGAGTGGTGGAGAGAACCACATAGTGTCAAATGGGCACATTCTGGGGAGACCCCGGAGAGATCCCTGACAAGATTCTGACAATAATTCATATTTCCTGTCTATTCGGGCTTGGTTTTAACTTGTCTGACACAAATGTAGAAAGCAGGGATGTAATCATGGTGTCCCAGCTGGGCTGGCCAAGGCAGCGGCAGCACTGGAAAGTAATTAAGTTGCCTTTACTTCTTTATCTGCTGCTCTGGGAATCAAAAAACATAAGCCAGGATTTGGAATATGGCTAGAAATCCACCAAAAGTGGAAAGAAAAACAGAAAACCCCATCTTAATTATTTAAAACCACAGAAATGTCCTTTTCTTGAAAAAAATGCATGTTGCTGTTACCTTTGACAGTATGAACCAAAGGCATTTCACCAAATTGATGAGGTATCCACGTTTAGACACTGTGGCCTCTGCCACTTGGCTATGAGAAATGTGGTCTGAACTCTAGCCTGTACTTGGTACAGACAGACAGCAGATGGCAGTAGAGAGCAAACTACACAGCTAAACCTAAAAATCTTTTTAAGGCCAGGACCAAATGCTCACCAGCCTTTTGCCTTGGTTTTATATTCAGACAGAGTGGAAACAGCATCCTTTTAATCTCCCCTGCTACAGTCCCAAAGCCTGGGCATGGAAATATCCAGTTCATGAATATCAAAACAGACCTCATTGGTAAAGGACATTGCTTATTTTCCACTAGTCCATTAAATGGTTACGTACACAGACTAGATTTGTGTCCCAGCCCTCTCAGTTGTGTGATATGGCAAGCTATTAACCTTTTAAACCTTCCATTTCCCCATCTGTAAAGTGGAGATAATATTAGCACTCACACTTGCATTGTGAGGATTCAGTGCAATAACACTTGACCCAATGTTTGGCACTTAGTAAATAAATCAACGTAACTTATTATTTTAACCAGCACAGGGTTTTGTGTTGTTAGGGTCTTTTTATTTATTTTTATTTTTTTGAGTCAGAATCTCACTCTGTCACCCAGGCTGGAGTGCAGTGGCACGCACACGGCCACACTAGCATTGACCTACCAGCCTCTGGCGATCCTTCCGCTTTAGCCTTCCAAGTATCTGGAACTACAGGTGTGTACTACCACACCCAACTAATTTTTTTTTTTATATGTTGTAGAAATGAGGTCTCACCAAATTGCTCAGGCTGGTCTCAAATCCCTGGGCTCACAGGCAATCCTCTCACCTTGGTCACCCAAAGTGCTGAGATTACAGGCTTGAGCCACCACACCCGGTCGGGTCTTTTTATTAAATTCACATCTCAGTGTGGGACAACTTGCTGTGATGTACACAACTTGCTGTATATGTGGTCAGATCCTAGCCCCATGAAGAGCTACCACCAGGAGCTATGAAGAAGTTGCTGTATAGGTTTTCCCTTGAGTTTCTTAGTTATTCTTCCATGTGTTACAACTTTGTTGTTGTTTGCTGTTATAACTGTGATGTGCAATTGGCCAACATGACAGCACACACCTGAAGTCCCAGTTACTTGGGAGGCTGAGGCAGGAGGATCACTTGAGCCCAAGAGGTTGAGGCTGCAGTGAGCTATGATTGTGCCACTGCTCTCCAACATGGGCAACAGAGCAAGATTCTGTCTCTTAAAAATGTTTGATGTGCTAGCATTGCACACTTGCAGAGAGAAAGGCTATATTATGACACACAGAGAGAAAACAAACTACTTGGGGAAGAAAATGGTCATTTTACCAAATTGTGTGACCTGAGAGGGGAAAACTGGCAGAAGGGTGAGGCTTGATACTTAACAGTGTTGAAATGCAAATTAAAACCACACTGAGATACCACCTAACTCCAGTCAGGATGGCCATCATCAATAACTCAAAAAACAACAGATGCTGGAGAGGATGCAGGGAAAGCGATCACTTCTACACTGTTGGTAGGAGTGTAAACTAATACAACCTCTGTGGAAAACAGTTTGGTGATTCCCAAAAGATCTAAAAATGGACCTTCCATGCGATCTTGCAATCCCCCTGCTGGGAATATGCCCAGAGGAACTCAAATCACTCTATGAAAAAGACACCAGCACACGTATTTTTACAGCACTGTTCACAACAGCAAAAACATGGAACCAACTGTGCTACCCATAGAAAGAGGACTGGATTAAAAAAATGTGGTATATATACACGATGGAATATTACACTGCCATAAAGAAGGACAAAATTATTAACTTCACAGCAACTTGGATGGACTTAGAGTCTATTAATACTGAGTGATCTATCACAGATACAAAGAACTGAGTATCACAAGTTCTCACTCATAAGTGGACCTTGAACAATTATTGTAATATTATTTAAAAAGGATTAGCAGTAGTGGGAATCTGCCAGGGGGAGGAGGGGCACACCTTATCAACAAGGGTATCTACATAATGAACATTTGTATATCCAACCCTGAATTGTTCCCCACATCTTTAAAATAAAATAAAATTTAAAAAAAAGATACAGGACCAGACACAGTGGCTCAGCCTGTAATCCCAGCACTTTGGGAACCAAGGCAAAAGGATTGCCTGTGCCCAGGGGTTCAGGACCAACCTGGGCAACTTGGTGAGACCTCGTCTCTACAATAAATCACAAAAACTAGCCAGGCGTGGTGGCGTGTGTCTGTAGTTCCAGCTACCTGGAAGGCTAAGGTGGAAGGATTGCCTAAGCCCAGCAGGTCAAGTCTGCAGTGGCCATGACTGTGCCACTGCACTCCAGCCTGGGCGACAAGAGTGAGACTCCAACTCAAAAAAAAGAAACAGATGCCTGGACCTGACGCAGAGATTCTTCCCAACTGCTCTGGAGTGGAGCAAGGCAGTTATTTTTAGATCCCCAGGACTGAGAACCACTGCCTACAAAGCTATTCCCCAATTAGCGGATTCTCAGATGTTAGATTGTTGAACATTCAGAGTACTAGGCTGATCACCAGGTGATTCTAACGCAAAGGTTCTTCAGTTACACACTGGCAAACTCCACCCTAGTGCATTAGAAAGCCCAGGGCCTATGTTCCTCTGGGTATATTCCCAGGAAAGGGATTGTTGGATCATGCGGAAGCTCAATTTTTAGTTCTTGAGGAATTGCCGCACTGCTTTCCACAGAGGGTGAACTAGCTTATGTTCCCACCAAAGTGTAGAAGTGACCCCTTTTCTCCACAGCTCTAGCAAAAAGACATTCACAGACGTGTGTTTATTGCAGCTCTATTCACAATAGCAAAAACATGGAACCAACTCAGATGTTCATCAAAAGTAGACTGGATTAAAAAAATGTGGTAAATATATAAACATGATGGAATATTATTCAGTCACAAAGAAGAAAAATATCATGGCCTTCGCAGCAACTTGGATGCAGCTGGAGATCATCAAACTAACTTGAACTATCACAGAAACAGAGAACAGAATACCACATGTTCTCACTCATAAGTGGGACCTGAAGACCAGTCACACCAGCACAAGGGTGGGATCAGCAGACACTGGGCACCGTTGGAGAAGGGAGGAAAGGAAGAGGGAGGGGGCATGTGGCAACACAAACAGTCCTTGGCCCACTATCGGGGGAGAGAGGGCCAGGTAGAATCCCAAGCTTCACCAGCATGCAACCTATGTATGTACTAAATCCCCACTTGTACCCATAATTCAACTCAACTAAAATTAAATTAAAAAGAAAGCCCAAGTCCTGATGCACAAATGGCAGAAAGATGGTGCAATTCTGAGAAGTCAGCTCGGCGTCAAACAAGTAAGTCCGCAAGTAGACAGGAAGGATCCTCACAGACATAACCCAGGCTAGTACCCATGAATGCTCATGACCACATAGGAGGAGGTGTTATCATTAACCCGTGGATGGCACTGGGCCCTAGATGGGGTCAGTAAATACCTGTTGACTAAATGAGAAAATTACAGCACAGAAAGCTTTTATTACTTGCTTAAAGTCACAGAGTCAGCAAACAATAGAAACCAAATGAGAATTTAGGCACTTCAAATCTGGAGCTAACACCCTTCCCCACAAAGGTATTTCCTTTCATATATATTTATTTTAGAGTTGTGGGATACATGTGAGGATTTGTTATGCAAGATTTCTTTCCTTTTTTTTTTTTTTTTTTGGAGTTGGAGTCTCACTCGATCGCCCAGACTGGAGTGCAGTGGCCGCTCCCAGCCACCGCAGCCTTGACCTGCTGGGCTCCGGTGATCCTTCCGCCTCAGCCTTCCGAGTAGCCGGAATTACAGACATATGCTACCACGCCCGGCTGATTTTTTTATTTATTGTAGAGATGAGGTCTCGCTGTCTGGGCGGGTCTCGAACCCGCGGGCTCAGGCAATCCACTCACCTCAGCCTCCCAAAGGTGCGGGATTACAGGCTGAGCCACCGAGCCCGGCTATGCAAGATTTCTTAAATGCGAAGTTTGGGCTTCTAGTAAGCCCTCTCTGCCCCTAGTAGTGGACATGGTACCCAATGGGTAGTCATGTGCCCCCTATCCCCCTCCCTTCCGCCTGTAGCAGTGTTCAGCATCAGTTTTTGGTTTGTTTGTTGTTTGTTTTAGGTATTTCCTAACTCTGTGAATGTCTGCTCAGGACACGGTACCAAAGATGCAATAAGATGGCTGTCTCCTGGAAGCCTGACTTTGTTAAGGATGCAATACCAAAAAATGCCTGGGGGGAAAGAGGTCAAAAAAAATAAGAGAGTGAGAGGGAGAGAAATATTTCACTCAGACTTGAGAGGGAGTGTGGGAGGAAGGTGTGGACAAGACAGCAGGGACCACTGAAGCCCCCTCCCCTTGCCGCCCCTCCAGAGGGAGAGTCTGGAGTCTGAGCCCAGGAGCTCCCAGCCTTGCCAGGGTTTCTGATGCTCCAAGGGTAATGCTGAAGGCAGGTTTAGGAACATGAAAGAAACAAGAGGGAGGAAAGACATGCATCTCTCCAGGGATTCAAAAGTACAGATGATTTCAGAGTCATGTACAAAATGGAAATGGAGAACCCCTTATTAAAAAATGATTAAGAGTCCAAGGCAGTGACATCGAAGTACTCAGCCAACTTCAGGGCCTTCTGAACATAAGGCCATTGACTGACTGCCCAGATCTCAGGCCCAAGAATCCACCCTGTCAGGGGACCCCAGGAGCCATTTAAGGATTGGGTGGGATCTTGTGTGTAGAGTGCTCAGCACAAAGGCTGCCACAGAGCAGGCGTTCACTCGCAGGAGCTGTCATGGGAGAGCCACAGGGCCTTTCCACAGGAGGGGCAGGGGCTACCCCTGAACTAGCCTGCAGGCCATCCTTAGAATGTATGGCCCACAACCTGCTCCTCCTCTTTTCAAGGGCTCTCTGCCTGAGAACTTCCAGCGGAATTCACAGGGAAACTTACTCTTTACAAAATCCCTGGTTATTTCAAAACCTACTCCACGGGCTCTAAAATCCTGCAGCCACAGGAACTCTGAAGGATTCACACTAATAGAACATTAGAAGATGGAGACACATAGCAAACCCATCATCTCACCCAGGAAAGGGACCTACCCAGGCCAGCTTTTACCTAAGGCTGGCTCAGGAAGAATATCTGCAGAGGAATTACTACAGAGTCAGTCAGCCAGGCAGCCCCCTGCTTGTCTGACACCATGTCACATGCAGAGTCTGAGCAAACATGCCACCGGGTCTCCTGGCTGCACTCCTCACTGGCCCCAGCTCCTGTGCCAGGCGCCTCTGTCTGCAGTGCTCCTTCATCTCCTCAGCAGAACAGTAAGACGGGGTACACCCAAAGGAAGATGGCAGGCGCATGGGAAGAGCAGTGATAGAGGCAGACAAGAGAGGTGGGTAACAAAGTCACCCAAGGGACCCGGAGAATCAGATGTGCTTGCCTTGCTTCTATTATAAACAAGGTGTTCTCAGGTTTGAGAATGGGGCTTTTGAATGTTCTATACCAGGACTTCTCAACTGCGATGTTATGAACATTTGGGGTGGATAATTCTTTGTTATGGTAGCCATCCTGTAGATTGTAATACTCAGCAACATCCCTGGTTCTACCCACAGATGTCAGTAGCACCCCTGCAGATGGGACAATCATAAATTTTTTCAATAATGCCAAATGTCCCACTCGAGACAAAATTGCCCCTGTTTGAAAGCCACTAGAAAAATGACCCCCAATGTAGTCTATGGAAGAAAAATGGTAATAAGAAAAATGAACAGTGGGAAAGAAAACCTGGGATCAACCCCCAACCCTGCTCCACCCCGGTCTGCTCTCTGCTCTGGGGCAGGGGAGCTATCTAAGTGACCTGACCATGCCACTTGCTTCCCTAAACTTGTTCAATGACCTCCTGTAGCTGGCTCTTAAGGGTCAAGGTTGAACTCCACAGGTTAACACAAAGCCACCAAGTTATCTGTTCCTCCCTCAGCATCCTTGTCATTTGCACTTCTCCAGAAGGCTCTACACTCCAGTCAAATAACACACAGTTCATCCATCCATCCATCCATCCATCCATCCATCTATCCATCCATCTATCTGACAGTACTCCGGGGCTCCAGCAAGTGTCAGGTACTGTCCTAAGTGCTTAGGAGGCATCAGTGAACAAAGAGATCCTCAACCCTTGTGGAAACAGTGAACATGACACATAAATTGTATTGTGTGTTACAAGGTGAATAGTTGACATGGGAGAACGGGATCTGGAGTGCCCAGAGAGGCTGAAGCAGGGTGGGCTGCAATTTTAGAAAAGGTTATCTAGACAGCCTTCATGTGAGCAAAGGCTTGAGGAGAGGAGGGAAGCAGTCATGCTGATTCGTGGGGAAAGTGTTGCAGGCAGAGGGAGCAGCCTGTGCAAGCAGAGAGAGGAACAGAGGGCTGGTCAGCCGTCCTAAGGGTTTTGACTCTTTGAGAAAAATGGGGAATCATTGCAGGGTTTTGAGGAAAGGAATGCTGTAATGTGATCTGGCTTCTGAAAGTTCAAACAACCCTCCAGCTACTGTGCAGAGAACAATGGTTGAAGTGGGAACACAAGGTATAAAGCAACTGCAGTAATCTAAGCGAGAGATGATGGTAGCCCAGACTAGGGAGAGACAGTAGGAATGGAAATGGTGACAAGTCTAAGCAGAGCAGCCTGGGATGGGTCCTGGGAACTTCGGCCTCCTATTCTTGCTCAGCGATTGACCTAATTTCCAGACTGAGTTTATAGTTCATTAGACATAGCAAATTAATAAACACATGTTGGTAATTAAAACAAATGCACAACTCCCCTCACCCCTAATAAGATGGGATAATAACTGAAGCAGATTTTTTTAGAATAGCCTATTCCATTTCTAGGCACATATCTGGCACTTTGATGCTTAATAAATGTTTGTTGAATGGATACATAAATAAATAACACATCCTATACTGTGTGAATAATTACTGTATTCCTTTAGACATAACCATTTACAACCATTAACTCAAAGTATTTTATCACCACAGAAGTAATTCATTTGGGTTGACTTGTTTTCAGAATTATTTTTGGCTTCTCTTGCCACCACTATAAGTTATTTAAGCTGTATTCTTTTAATTAGATCATAAATTTGTTTTAAAAATCATTAGATTTAGAATATACCATTATCAGGTTGGTGTGAGATGGCAGTTGGAGCCCTAAGCCTAACTTAGCTTGGTGCTGAAGACCCTGAGTCTCACTCTATTCACACATTGGGGGAGAGAGTTTTACTTGCTCACAGCCAATGTCTCTCCTAGCTTCACAGTTCCAGAATTTAATATTCACTGAGACCTACTGAAAGTCCATCAACTCAAATATCTCAAGTCTTTTGGCACCAGGTACATTTTGGAATTAGGAAAAATTTATATTTTGGACTCATCTAGCTAACAGAATCTGGGACAGTTCCTTGAAATCAAATATTTCTATAATGAAATGTACAAATATCCACACATATAAAGACACTAAATTGCCTTATATCAGTTCAGGTTAAGTTTTGCTGCCAAATTAGTTATAAAAAAAATATGTTGGTGTCTTGAACTTTTTGGCTTTCAGAATTGCAGATAAAGGATTGTGGATGAACTGGGTTATTGGTTTATAATATCATGTATAATCATTGCTAGAAAAACCTTGTTTGAACATGCAGTCAGCAAAAATCTGGTAACACAAAAGATGTACAAGTCACTAGTGTTAATAAAATGCTACAATTTCCTTGATTGAGGAAAATGGCACTCCTCATTATGTAAAGGACATTTTCTTTGACTAACCCTTAAGGGGAGAGGAGGGAACTGTGAGAATCCTATTGATTCTTGTTGATGTGAGCCTGACCCATCTCCAAGATGATTCACCCTCAATCTGAAGTGGGGTTAATTGTTTTCTCTGGAAGTCAAATGTCCTAATTAGCTCGAGCTTGGCTACAAAGATGTAAGAGAATTGATTAATACTGTCACTTTATAATACAGCTATAATATAACTTTTTCTGAGCTTAGTGTCTATCTTATTTTATTTTAAAACTGATCTCTCTTGATGGTTAACAGTTAATAGTTATTAGAAGATGCAAATTGTATGAAGATTTGCACAAAACTACTTGGAAATCGCCAGATTTATTTAGTAAATCTTTTGGCAGTCGTCTGTCTTCAGGAGGAACAATAACTTTTTTGTCTTTGTAGGTAGCACACTAAATGTGATCTTTATAAATATACTCGGATTCCCAAATGCTAGTAAGTAGCAGTTTCTTAATTTTTTTTTTTTTTTTTGAGTTGGAGTCTCACTCTGTCACCCAGACTGGAGTGCAGTGGCCGCTCCCGGCCACCGCAGCCTCAACCTGCTGGGCTCCAGCGATCCTTCTGCCTCAGCCTTCCGAGTAGCCGGAATTACAGGCTTGCGCTACCACGCCCGGCTGATTTTTTTTTTGATTTATTGTAGAGATGAGGTCTCGCTGCCCAGGCGGGTCTCGAACCCACGGGCTCAGGCAATCCACTCACCTCAGCCTGCCAAAGGCGCGGGATTACAGGCTGAGCCACCGAGCCTGGCACAGTTTCTTAATTTCAACTAATACTTCTAAATTTAAGGGCCCTAGAAAATTCTCCATACCATATCATGCGAATTGGGACATAGCCATGATTAATTCTCTTACTAAATTTGTTTAGAAAGCTGTTTGTTTGAGTCAAATGAGAAATCACTATACTTCATCGAAATAAATTCAAGCGTCATTGTTACACAAACAGCAAACTTATGACAGACAGCTCATGCATACAAAGAAGCTCTTATAAAACTGTCCACACATGTAGTATCATGTCCAAATTGACAGCAAGGAAATCCTCACATTGCTTTTCCTGAATCTGCTCCTTTCAAGTATACTTTGTCTCTGTTTTAGGGGCAAACCGTAGGTGGAGCAGAAGGCCAACACTTCATTCAGGGATGGGACAAAGGACACTTGAACATCTGTCCACTCTGTCTTTTTCCCTCTGTTCTTTTTCCATCCTCTCCTCTTCCCTCTTCTTTACTCACCCTTTTGTGAATAATCAGAAGGCCAAGGGCATGGGATTGCATGGATGAAGGGGAAGCTGGGCAGAAAATTATTTGTGTTTCAATTACTTTTCATTTTCTCCTCAAATCCTACCTCGTTTAATTCCTGCATTTGTGCTGGGCCTCCTACTTCACTTTGGCCTTGGGACTCCACCTGACTTTGAGAAACGGCCCCATCACAGGGCAGCAGCCAGACTCAGAGAGAAGCACAGGAGGACCTGTTCTGAGAGTCCTGTTCTGAGCTGTACAAAGTAACTTCTGAACTCAACAGCCTCCTTCCCTGCTTCAGTTGGACGATGATGCCAATGGCTGGCCAAGGGCAACATAACGTCTCTGAGGGCCATTCATATCATTTTTCCCTGCTTGGCCCTGTCCATGCAGGCTCAAGAACCCCCTGAGTTGGGGATGACAAGCGGATGGATTTGGATTGTTAACAACACTTCAGCCAGGAGGACTTCATTCTTTTGACTCTAGACATGTATTCTGTTTTCTGTGGAGGGCTGGGATGACGTTTTCTCGGTACACAGTGGACTTCTGTGACATTGTTACCCAAAATGCATCAGCGTGAAAACCACTGAGGGGAGAATAATTTTAGATGGGTGTGAAGAGGACAAAAATTTAAATAGTTAGAATTTACTTTAACGGATTTAAAAAACCAGTATATTAAATCTATATTTCACAAATATTATTACTTAGTATGAGAAGAAGTTAGAAAGAGATGTATTAACATCAGCTTAAAGTAAAATACTAAGCAAATAAGAGTACTCGTAGTGAATAGCAATTCCAAAACTGAAGATGTTTAGAGCATCAGTGATACGTGGAGCTGTGTGCTGAGCAATCTACTCTCCACTTTCCCAGAGCACCTTTCTAACCTTCTCCCTTGAATCCCTTGGCTCAAACTGGAACATGATCTACACCATCCTTTAAAAGCACAGTCTGATCCCCAGAAATATAGCCTATGAGTCAGTTCTCCAACAGACACGCCAATCCAGATGAATGTTAAGTCCAGGTGCCACAGAGCACGTCCTATGAGCCTTGTTTCAGGCTCCCCTGTGTACTGTGCACCACCTAGATCTACTTTGATCTTGGTAAGGGGGGCATATGGGAATCTGTGGAGGCTGATACACAAGGGAGGATGTCCCTACTGTCCTACTTTGACTCTGGGGACAGGAGTGGACCATGGAGTTGGTATGATAATTACAAACCACCGGTGATATAAACTCTCATTCAGAACTGGTTCCTGAACTTTTCTTTAAGAGCCAGGGTGGAAGATTCAGCATTAGGCAGAAAAGTATAGCTAGGTAAATCGATCATGGCTTCTGCTCTGATCCCTATCCATAATCACGTGATATAATTTTTGTATGAGTTAAATGAAGTGATTGCCAAAGAGGTCTCATCAATTCTGGTTGATGTTCTCCAACATTTAGGCAGTTTATGGTCAATAAGCCCATCTAGCACATTAGCTCTGTTCTCTAAGTACATGTTTTGTCCCTAAATTTACCTCAAAGGATACATCAATAAATTTTATGGTTCAAGGTCAAACATTTGTGACTAACTTACTAATGTTTTCTTATACTGCTCCTATGGGTGCTTGCTTATATCTGCTTGAAATATTTTTCTGTATGAAGTTTCACTGGTCTACACTCTATGCCAGAAAACTAAAGGAACTTGATCAATTCCTTGTCCATACATTGAGATAGATGCCGCATTCTACAACTTCCTATGCCGACCTTTGTGCCTGGTATTCAGAAATGTATCCACACCGGGACCCTGAGCTTCCATGAAAAGATAACAGTCCAATATCAGATTAGTTGACTATACATGCACTTTCTTGTTTTTCATGGAGTATAAAGAAGCTGGCCTCCAATATCCAGCTATTTTCCTGCTGCTTAGCTGTTAAGAAAAGTTTGGCTGGAAACGACACTATTTCAGGAAGATGGCCTGAAGGATATGTTGTTTGTGCTTTCTTCTCTCAGTCTTTTGAAATCTACCCAAGGCCAGCAGAGAGTGCTGCGCATGGTCACACAATTTGGCCTATGGGACAAATTCTGTGGCAGCATCGCCATCAGTCCGCATGGAAGGGCTTCAGGAGGAATGACCCACAAGTAAGAGTTCACTTCAGACTTTTTTGAGGACTTCAGATTCTTTTGGGGCCTATATCACAGGGTCTTCCCTAGAAGGTTCTCAGGAAATTTCTCCCTCATCTCAGCACCAAGAAAGACTCCCCTGCACTGGCAAAGGGGTAAGTTTTTATCTTGTGGACCCATGACTCACAGCACTGGGCATTCCCCTGCAGTACTGGCCACAGGAGCCTAGAGCCGGTTCTGGGGTCCCTGCCCACCTGTGCTTAGCGTGACCTCATCTTATTTTTCCTATTCACATTTTCCACTTTAATCTCTCTGAGCCTCAAATTCTTTATTTGCAAAAAGAGATAATAGGCCTATTGTGAGACTTTTAAAAGATGTGCATATACAAACTGTTTTTTAATTTGATATACGCACTCAATATTACATGGTGATTATAGCTAACATTTATTGAGTGCTAAGAATTCCTTATCCTGCTGGGTTTGGTAGCTCAGCCTGCAATCCCAGCACTTTGGGAGGCTGAGGTGAGTGGATTGCCTGAGCCCGTGGGTTCGAGACCCGCCTGGGCAACTTGGTGAGACCTCATCTCTACAATAAGTCAAAAATTAGCCGGGCATGGTAGTGCGTGCCTGTAGTTCCAGCTACTTGGAAGGTTGAGGCGGAAGGATTGCTGGAGCCCAGCAGATCAAGGCTGCAGTGGCTGGGAGCGGCCGCTACACTCCAGTCTGGGTGACAGAGTGAGACTCCAATTCCAAAAAAAAAAAAAAAAAGAGTTCCTTATCCTTATCCCAAGCACTTTCCAAGCATAGTGAATCCTCATACCACTCTAGGAGGTTGGCCTAGAGTGTTATCTCCATTTTATAGATGAGGAAATAGAGGACAGAGATGTTAAGAAATTTGATCTGTCGTAAGTAAAACTTGAACCCAGTTTCCCTGACTCTGAGCACAGGCTCTTAACCTATGGTACTATGATAGCTATTACTTTAAAACTATTTTGTAAAAATAATTTGTCTCATTTTTTCTCTCACTTGTTTTCAGAGGCTGGACATGATCACATTCACGGTGACCAACTTGTCCATAACTCTCAGTTTTGTCACTGAAAATCCCATCCCTCAGGAAACCTTGGTAGATCTACCATAGTGCTTATCTTTGCTGCAGCACGGCTGGTTCATATACCTTTGTGCGAGTGAGGAAGAAAGGTATCCATTTATTTTTAACATGCTTTTGATCCCATATTCAATATATTTATGTAAGTTGCCTTGAATCCTTTAAAGGATATGGTGAGGTACAGGGAAACAATACGAATACAGAACTTTACATTATATTTCACACTGTGAGTTGCAGGTGAGTTTTAATAATATATATATATATATATTACCTTTATATCCTTGTTCTGTCTCCCTGAGATCAATTTTGGTTATTGGTTTGAAATCAGTGTCCCATAGTCGTATACACCCATCACGCCCGCCAGTGGCAAAGCCTTCTTCACAAGCATACATACTAAAGATTCCAGCCTGTTGATTAAAACAGGTAACACTCAACACTGCAACCGTTCTAAGTAGTAGTTGTTACAGTCGAATCATGTTGATTAAAACCCACAACAAAGTAAAACAAGACCAAAATTTACCCCTCATTCTCTATTAAAACAGTGGACCGACTAGCCATTTATAATCATCTTTATTTGAATTAAATTTAAAAATAATCACAATAAGCACCAAAGCAAATTCAAGTGTCTTTTACCATCACTAAACTGAAGGCATTTTTTTTGTTTTTTGGGGTTTTTTTGAGTTGGAGTCTCACTCTGTCACCCAGACTGGAGTGCAGTGGCCGCTCCCGGCCACCACAGCCTCAACCTGCTGGACTCCGGCAATCCTTCCGCCTCAGCCTTCCAAGTAGCTGGAACTACAGGTGCGCGCTACCACGCCCGGCTAATTTTTGATTGATTGTAGAGATGAGGTCTCGCCAAGTTGCCCAGGCAGGTCTCGAACCCGTGGGCTCAGGCAATCCACTCACCTCAGCCTCCCAAAGGCACGGGATTACAGGCTAAGCCACCGAGCCCGGCTTGAAGGCAGTTTTAAAAAACAATTTAGTAATACCTTGATTAAAGTAGATATGGACATCATAAATTATTTTATGTGATAACTGACTTGTAAAGAAAAGACAGCTATGGAGGTGTCTCATGTAAGTTACTTCCCAGAACAATCAAGACAATTTATGCAGGCTAGGAACATAAACACTTTTATAGGGAAAAAGGTACCTGGAATTCATCCCGGGGAGCTCTGAGTCATCACCTGAACCTAACTGAAAATGTAAATCGCATTTGTGCTAGCTTGTTAAGTATCAAATGGAGATACTTTTTTCACAAATGAAATCGTTTCATAATTTAAAGATGCACTTCCACAGAGAAATGTCTTATCTGGTTTGTTCAAAAGTGCTGCAAAAATATAATGTTGACATAAGATCCGGTGTAGAGAAATTAGGTTACTAAGGCAGCTGTTTTTTGAATGAGGACAAATACTGACCTCTTAATTGTCTTAAGAGCTGTTTAATTAGTGAAGTCAAGAAAATTGGTCTGCAACAGGCAAGACAATGAAGGTCTAAAATTTCATAGCTCTTTTGCTAAAAGTTGCTTAAACTTTGCTTCATGTTAAGAGTAACGGGGAATCAACCTGGAGACAAGCTAAAGGTCTGCAAGTTTTTAATAATGTCTTACCCAATTTCCATTCCCCACAATAGGCTTAACCTTTTACATCTTCTCCCCATTCTTCTGGGCATGTCCATTTCATCATCTGTAACCTTTTTCATATGTGCCACAAAAGAGAGCAGAGTGGTAAGACATTTGTCCTTGTTCTTACAGAGCAGACCAGATAGATTATTAATGGTTTCTGTTTGCATCTTAAGAGCTTGTGACACTGATGTGGCGGTGACACTGTACTTCAAGATACAGAATGAGGAAAATCTACCTTACCAACCAATGTAAAAGCAATAGCTGTATACACTCTTCCTATGCAACTGAATAGTAGAACTAACATGAGCCCAGACCCACTGAGTCAGAATCTGTATGTTAATGTGATTCCGAGAAAATTTGTAGGCACATTAAATTTTGAGAAGTGGAGGTCTGTGAGATGAAACTGATAATGAAATCATTCTAGTCTTTTGTTAAACTACTGTCAATGGATAGTGTTTGCAACACTAACCAGCCAATTAAGAGTGAAAGCAAAAGCCAAGCCAGTTATTAAACTTTTGAAATATATTTTCTTTTAGGTGAAGCTTCTTTGAGGAATCTTCATGAGTGTTTCAGAGTGTTCAGCAGAATCTTCTGATTCTAAAGCAATGGGGAAAAATACAGGGATCTAGTCTTAACTTGTTTAATAAGTCATCCCCAAATTTCTATGCAGTAATACTTACACTATGCGCTCCCTGAATGGTGCGCACTAAATTGAGCCCTTTCCAGACATAGATGTCGCCATTTAAAGCACCAGAGTAGGTGATGTCTTCTTTGGCACATGCAAGGCAAAGGATGGTCTGGAGATCCCCTGTTTTGCCAAATATCCCTCTTTTCGCAGTCAGGGCATTTCCACATAGTGTCCAAAACTGGAAAGTAAATGATGAAATAGATTTTTTTTAAAAATAGAGTATTCTGATGCATTGTGTTATTGGTATTTATTTGTTTAAACTTCAATACACTTTACATAATTTGCCATATTCAAACTAGGCACAAATAAGTTATTTTGCTTTGCTATGACAGCAGAGAACCACAAAACATTTTAGCCAACTATTAGCAACATGAGAAAAAACTGTAACAATACTTTCCAAACTGTCAAAAGTTCCAAAATTTCAAAACTTTGCTCATTGTTTAATGGTGATTTAATAGAAGGCATCAATGTTCTCGGGGTTGGAATAAAGAAAAGTCATTATGTCTTTGTTGCATTAATTTTTTTTGTCAAATTATAAAACTAGTATAGGTTCATTGTAGAGAGGTTTAGAAATACAGATATACAGAGAAAGAAATATAGTATAAAAAGGAAAATTGCAATGATCTACAACTTCTGTTAGCATGTTGATACACCATCTAGGCATTTTTAATGTACATATATATTTGAAATAATTTCTAGCTAAAAACTTTACAAATCTTCACTATGAGATATCACTCAAATGTTTCTAAATATGAGTTATATTTCATATAAGCCAAATAATTGGTTAGACTTTTTCTGTTTTATTTGCACAAAATGCATTCATCACCTGGAAGACCATAAGCATAAAGCCTGAACAATTTTACAGAAGGCGACAGGGATACTCCCATAATTATATTGAGATACAATATTTTGCTTTGAACTAGCTTTTAAATGTATAAACTAGAATAGCCTCATTACCATTAATACAGTCCCTCACAGTCCATAATGGCTATTTACTGCATATGCTAAGTTATTTGATCTTCACAATAATCTTGGAAATAGACTAAGGCCAATGCTATTGTCAACTCTATCTGGAAGGGAGAGAAAGCAGGCAGAAGAGGCTCCCTGAAGGTAAGGGTTTAATACTTATAGCTGAGAAAATATTGAAATCTTGATCTTTGAGGACGTTAAATCTCATGAAGACACATATGAAATGATGAGAGACGATTTTAAGGCAGCATATTCAGACTCCACCCAAGTGGCAAGGGAATTCAAAGACAGAGAACTAAGTTGAACTAAATAGCATGATCAAGAGTAGGACTTGGATCAGTGTAAGGAAGAAATTGCATATGGGTTCAGGAGTGAAAGGACAGACTGAGGGTGGAAAGCCATTATTCCTAAACCCTAACACAATGATGAGAAAGTAGAAACCATGCCCTGGATGAAAGCATTCTTTAGGGAAAGATTAACTTTACTGACTTTTGTCTTTTCAGAAACCCAGGTCCCTCAAACATGACCAGTATCTGCCCATTGTAATCTTAAAACAGACCCCTGAAGATGATAAGACCTTGCAACCTGGCACCTGGGAAGGGGAAACCAGATACCCCCCCACCAGGGTCTGCAAATTCTCCCCAAGTGCTCAGTAAGGAAGTCACCGGAAAGTCACATTTACCTGATGGCAACACCTTCGGGAGAGAGGATTTAACTCGCGGGCTTGGGGGGCAGTGGGTATGGGGCCACTCATCTTAGAGTGCCAGCCCTCTTCCTGTCTGTGGGAAGTGACCTTTTCTTAAGTAAATATTTTTTAAGTAAATATTTTCTTTCTTCATCTCTTTGTGTTACAAATCTTTGTGCTACTGGCTCTGGTGGTGCAATGTCCCCTCTGGACCCTTCATCCCTCACAAGGAGCACAGAATTAGATGAATCCATGTGGCAGGAATGTGTAAGGGGGGGGAATAAATCAGCGGTAACCCTAATACTTTGTGTCTGGAGGAGAGGAAAATGGTGGTCTTTTCAGAGTGGTTGGGTATTGGAGGAAGCAGTTCTGGGGTAGTTGTATCACCAAAATGGCCAGGATTCAGGCAGCTGTGGAGGAAGTAGTGGGGGGCCTGTTCTGTGACTGGGGGTGGGGGTGCCTCAGGGAGGATGAAGGGTAGATATGCAGCCATCTGAGGCAATACAGGATACTCCTGTCACAAAGGAGAAAAATATCAACTCTGGTGGTTCACTTCTTTGAGTATTATTTTTATGAAAATGTGTTAAAGGATATATAAAAAGAATAAAAGGATCTGGGGAAAAGCTAGTTAGGCATAAGCTCTGGAAAACTTTTAAGTTGTAACTCTGAACCTGAACAAACTATGAGACATAAACAATTACTGGTTGTACAAACATGCCAAAGAACCTGCTGTTCTCGGTGATGCTTAAGGCAGACATTTCCCCTTCCCATTACTTCTCCTCATGAATGAAGACTAAAAGAGTAATAAGTTTTCCTTGTACAAATAAGTGTACTCGGGATGTGCACCTCTGGCCTGAGTTATTGAAATATTTCTGGATGAAGAACCACAAAAGAGAGAGAGAGAGAGAGACCATTATCTTCAGACTTAACCTACACAAATGTATTCTGACAAATCACCCAGGCATATGGTATAATGCCCATGAAACATTCCAAAGAGTCAGATGATTCCCTAAAAAGGCCTGTGTAGATGTGAGGCCAGGATCAGCATGAGATTTTCTACAGAAAAAGGCAAATATCTGAAGTATTATCTCTTCTGGAGAAACATTTCCTATTTGGAAAACAGTGGCAGTCCAGGGTAGGATCGCATCATTAACTTCACATCACGTCCAACTAAGAGACATTGTTTATCTTCTCCAATCTCCACCCACAGACTGTAAGGCACATTTTGTTAGAACTGGCAGGTATCTTGGAGCTCATCTGGCCCTGGGTAATACCCCAAGGTCCCTTCTGTCTCCATCTAGAGATGGCTCAACAGTATCCACAAACCTGGTAGGCTCATTTGCTGTAAAACCAATGAAGCAGATGATGCTCAACTGTTACTGTTTTTCAGCATTCATTTCAGATAATTGTAATTTGCCTGTTTGCCAAACACTAGGGATTTGCAAAGCAGAAGGGATTTCACCCTCACTACAAAAATTTCACATGAAAGTATTTCCTTAGAATGCAAAGATTTGCACTCAACTCATGACTCGAATCATTCAATGTTATGGTAGGATTTTTTTTTTTAAGAAAAGAAAAGAAAATACAGAGAGTGAAAATAATTTGTTGAAGCCTGCTTAAATTTATTGTAGATTTGTTTCTAAACAAAATTAATAAAGGATAGCTGGGTGGACATTTGCAGACTCTTTTATTGAGGTAAAATGCTTGTATTTGCTTAGAAAAAAATGCTTAACTCTGCTAAAAATAAATCTAATAGAATAAGCAGCTAGTGTTTTCAAATACCATTCCAGAATTTTCTGTCTCTGCTTTTAGAATCAACTGATTAAAAGTTAGAGCTAACCAAGGATGAAAAGAAATAGGAAGGAATCTGGAGAATTCTATCAGTTAAACAGGGAATCTAGTTAGAATCCAATAAATGTGTTATTCTTTGGGAAAAAGTTAAGGCAAGATAGATTATTAAAGGGATAATTTCTCAGTGGAAAGAACGCTCCAGAAGGAGGCAGAGGCTGAAGTTAAATCTTACTTCTGGCACCATCTTGTGATCCTAGAAAATAGGGAAAGAAATTAATATTACTGCACCCCTACTGGTTCCATACACTGTTTAATGTAATTGTCTTAATAAAATCATGAGGAAATGATCTCTCTATCTCTCAGCCACTCTCTCACTCTCTCTCTCTCTCTCTCTCTCTCTCTCTCTCACACACACACACACACACACACACACACACACTCTCTCTCTCTCTCTCTCTCCATATATATATTTTAGAGCAGAAATTCAGCTGCAGGGAGATTAAATAGCTTGTTCAGAGTCAAGAAGAGGGAAACAAAATTAAGATTCAAAGTCAAATAACCCCCTAGGGTCTTGGCTTCCTCACTGTGGAATGTGCAGGTTGAATGATGGCTCCCAGGCTAGGATCCCAGACTTCCAGAAAGCCACAACAACCTCACAGAAACCAAGCTCATCATGAGCTCACTTTTCTTTACTTGTGGCTGAAAGAACAACTCAGTGTTTCACCATATTTTAAGCTGATCAGAAACTCATGCTCATGGATACATATCTTTGATTAATTAAAAATTGCTAAGAAAACAAATATTTACTGGCCAGTTTATTTGTGGCCAAGACCTTTCAAAATATTGGTTCTCTAAGAAAACCATGGAATAGGTTCTTTTGTGATGAAAATTTGGTGTTCTTGGGACACATCATGAGCCAAGGATCTTCGCAGCTTCCCCAGTCCCATGGTTACATGACAGAAGTTCGACCCCTAGCCCACCCAGGTCTGCTGCCTCCCATCCGTTTGTACTAAATTTACCCACCGCCCAGGCTCAGCTTAAACTGCATCTCCTTCCTGAAACAGCATGCCTCTAACTACCTGGGATCTCTCCTTTATCAAGAGGGGGGTCTCTCCTTTATCTTACAGAATGTTTCTGTTTTAATTGCTAAACTTCAAGCAAATTAAAAATAGAGTCTGTTTCTTTTTCCCTCACATAGTACAAACTCAACAAATATTAAACTTAATGAGTGTTTTGGTTTTTCAGTTATGCTGTATAGAGCATAGGAGAAGAATCTTCCAACCGCTGCTAAAAGAAAAAGTACCTGTGTTTTGGCTGACGGTTTTCTCAGATTAAAAAAAAAAAAAATCAAGGCTTTGTACAAGGATTATAAAATGTTTATGAAGCCCTAAAGTGTTAGGAGGACATCTTATATCTTTGAGTAGTAGAACCTCTAGACTTAACTTTTTGTCATCTATTTTCTCATTACATGCTATAGTAAGATAATTTTTAAATAAAGTATAAAAGAAAAAAAATACTTATCAACTCACCACCGAGAGATATGTTTAACATTTGAAGACATTCCTCCAATATACTTGCTATACAAAAATATACTAAATATACTTTACTTTTAAAGTAAAACAAACAAAGCCACAAATATACCACCACCGCCAAAGTAGACTATAAGCTTCCCCACTTAAAATAGAACTTGACTAACTCCTAATATAATTAAATAATCTAAAACACAAATTATGACTGTATAGTATTTCATCATATGGATACCCATATTTAACTGAACCTCTAGGGGACAGTTAGGTGGTTTCAGAGATTCTGCTGCTTGGCTTTATTGCTATTGATATGTTACTCAGTGATTAATCAGCTCTTAGTTCACACTTCTAGCAATTTCCTGGGGATAAATTATAAGGTATGAAATTACTGGCTTAAAAGGAACTAACATTTCTAATGATATGGATAGATATTGTAAGTTTCTAGACTAGAAGACCATACCCATTTACCCCTCTCTAACAAGAAAGTTTAGGAGTGCTCAATTCATTGAATTCTTGCCAACACTGGATACATTTTCATTATAAGTTTCTTAATTTGTACTTTGTAATTATTAATAAGATTTAACATTTTCATATATCTATTGGCCAACAGTTTCTACTTTATGATTTTTAAAACATTTACCTCTTTAATTTATAAAAACTTTCAGTGTACAATATGAAGTAAAAACATTTCCCCCCAAATAAACTGTTCTAGTGCCTAACAGTTAGAGAAGCTATTTTTATATTCGAAATTGTCATATATATTAAAGTCTATTTCTCAGCTTAAAAAAAATGTATTTCTCAGTCAGAAGGATCACTGGAGTCCAGCAGCTCAACACTGAGGTGGCAGTGAGTGTGCCACTGCACTCAAGTCTGGGTGATAAGTGAAACTCCAACTCAAAAAAAAAAAAAAAAGTATTTCTCCTTATCCAAGTCTGATACATCAAAATTTACTTCCAAGATGCTTTAGTAAGTTATAGTACATATTCTTCTTCATTATTCTTTTATATCCAAAAATTCTTAGTTATTCTCATTCTTTATGCTTCTAGATTAATTTAGAAATCTTTGAAGAGAAATTCTGTCAGGCAAAAAACAGAAGTAATAGAGATTTTAATAGAATTTGCATCAAGCGTAAATTAATTTGGAGAGGAATGATAAATTTGCAAATTTTAGACATCATGTCCAGAGTTAAGATTGTCACTCCATTTGCTCAAATATTCTTTTAAATTCTTCTCTATTATTACGACCCTACTGGTTCCATACACTATTTAATGTAATTGTCTTAATAAAATCAGGAGGAAGTGATCTCTCTCTCTCTCTCTCTCTTTCTCTCTCTATATATAAATGTACATTTTTTGTAGCAGAAAATCAGCTGCAGGGAGATTAAATAGCTTGTTTAGAGTCAAGAAGAGGGAAACAAAATGAGGATTCGAAGTCAAATAACAATAAACAATTACTGGCAGCATATTCAGACTCTACCCAAGGGGCAAGGGAATTCAAAGACTGAGAACTAAGTTGAATTAAATAGCATGATCAAGAGTAGGATTTGGATCCATGTTTTGTAACATTCTTTAGGTAACTCTTGCAAATTTCTTGTTACACTTATTTCTGAATATTTGATTATCTGTCCCTTTTTAGACAGTAGGTAAGAATAATAGGAAGTATTATGAGAAACTAAACTGAAAGAACAACAACAACAAAAAACCTGGGATATAAAAGGGTTTGATTGGAGGAGTGGTATAGATATTTACTTTGTTTATACAGAAAAGTACACATTTTCTACAGAATCCATGCATACTCTATGCAAGAAGGTAATCTTTACACTTTTACTTATGGACTTTAACTTTTATTATTCACAATCCTGTAGACAGAAAATCCCAGGGTTCAGGAAAAATGTTTGCTATGTCAGAGCAAAGCATGTTGCTGCTGTTAATGTTGCTACTTGTGAACAAAATAGGAAGAGGCAAATATGGGCCTCCCTAAGAGGCAGGTTCAAGCTGTGTAGTATAGAGAAAGACAGGGGATTTAAAAACCAATGGCCCAGCCGGGCTCGGTGGCTCAGCCTGTAATCCCACGCCTTGGGAGGCTGAGGTGAGTGGATTGCCTGAGCCCGCGGGTTCGAGACCTGCCTGGGCAGCGAGACCTCATCTCTACAATAAATCAAAAATCAGCCGGGCGTGGTAGCGCACGCCTGCAGTTCCAGCTACTTGGAAGGCTGAGGCGGAAGGATGGCCGGAGCCCAGCAGGTCGAGGCTGCAGTGGCCGGGAGCAGCCACTGCACTCTAGTCTGGGCGACAGAGTGAGACTCCAACTCAAAAAACAAACAAACAAACAAACCAATGGCCCAGATAGGTGGATAGGCTTTTGTGATATATCCCTCTATTCCATGCACAACACAACATGTCATCTTTCTTCTAAGAGAACATATCAACATGTCAAAGTGTTGAAATGCAATATATATAAATATTCATTATAATGTAAAGACCTAATTCACGACATTAAAATTAGAACGGCTTTAAAACATGCTATCCTAGCCAGGCTTGGTGGCTCAGCCTGTAATCCCGCGCCTTTGGGAGGCTGAGGTGAGTGGATTGCCTGAGCCCGTGAGTTCGAGACTTGCCTGGGCAACTTGGCGAGACCTCATCTCTACAATAAATCAAAAAATTAGCCGGGCGTGGTAGCACGCACCTGTAGTTCCAGCTACTTGGAAGGCTGAGGCGGAAGGATCTCTGGAGCCCAGCGGGTCGAGGCTGCGGTGGCCGGGCGCGGCCACTGCACTCAGTCTGGGCGACAGAGTGAGACTCCAACTCAAAAAAATAAATAAACAAAATAAAATAAAATAAAACATGCAATCCTAGAGAGATCATGAGTCTTCGGTTTAGTATTTAATTAACATAAAATTTCCTTTTCAGCTGCCTGCTGAGCACTTCATTTCAGTGTGGTTACTTTGCATTTCTAACAGAGCACCATCAGTGGACGTTAGCTTGCTTCAGGAGAAGAGAAACAGGTATTAGAGGCTCTAAATTGAAGAGAAAATATAAAGTCAAGCAGTCGCTTAACATAAATTATTTATACAAACACCTAAAATTATTTTCAAATAAGGTACCAAAAATTTTTTTAAAATTACCTTTATATGTTTTACTCCACAGCTAACCACTCTGTTTGGCTGATATGGATCCCAGGAAATATCAAAAATCTGTTCAAAACATTAAAAAGCTGTCAAGTTGATCATTTATGTTTTTGCCTTCTTCTAGATACCATTCCAATTGTGAAGACTCTACCCTAACATTTAGGACACAAGATTACCTGCACAGAATGAAAATGGAAGATCTGGTTCTGGGAATGAGTTAGGAACTGCTAATACACACTTTATTACCGCATGTCTACTAACTTTAGACCCGAGTAGAAAAATAATTAACCACAACCATTGAGAACAAATGTGTCATATGTTTAAGTATGTCCATATTGGGCAAACAAATTGACAATTTAGAATAAATTTTTTTATTATATTTTCTATAGCTCTTCACAGTGCTAATAAAACACCTTGGAGATAGTTTTTCTATAAAAATTTTTAAAAATAATAAAATGCTTTACTTTAACTAGGAGCATGCTTAATAGGTAACTGCAATTCAGTGTGGCCAATGGTCTGTAGTCATAGAAGTTGATATTCCTAAACATAAAGAAGAGGCATTTATCTGACACTAACTGAAAATAAATAGTCCTTTAGACAATCATTTCAATATGACCCAAAATACTATTATATTTTCATTTATCCAAGGAACTGAAAACATATCTGCTTATACTAATTGCTACTCTTTTTTTTTTTTTTTTTTTTTTGAGTTGGAGTCTCATTCTGTCGCCCAGACTGGAGTGCAGTGGCCGCTCCTGGCCACCACAGCTTCGACCTGCTGGGCTCCAGCGATCCTTCCTCCTCAGCCTTCCAAGTAGCCAGAATTACAGGTATGCGCTACCACGCCCGGCTGATTTTTTTATTTATTGTAGAGATGAGGTCTCGCTGCCCAGGCAGGTCTCGAACCTGCGGGCTCAGGCAATCCACTCACTTCAGCCTCCCAAAGGTGCGGGATTACAGGCTGAGCCACCGAGCCCGGCTCTATTTGCTATTCTTTAAGAAGAGCCATCAGATAGTTTATGGGGTAGTTCTATTTCCATTTTGGAGACAAGAAAGAAAAGACTCTGTCAATCTTGAAAGTCAAATCATCCATAGTGATTGTTTAAAATGGTATTTCCAGGGCCCATCTGAGATACTCTAATCTAGTAGGTCTGAAATTGAGTCCAGATACCTGCATTTTTAAACAGGCTCTAGGAGATTCTGATATAGGTGGGTCCATGGACCACATTCTATGACATGCTGACAGAAAAGGAAGGACCAATCATCAGGACCAAAGTCTAGACCAAAGAAATAACCCAGTCCACTAACTTCTCATCACACAGAAAGGAGAAATTATGGACTACAGAAAGAGCACCAAAGAAAAAGTACTTTGTCGACCGGGCTTGGTGGCTCAGTCTGTAATCCCAGCACTTTGGGAGGCCGAGGCGAGTGGATTGCCTGAGTCTCCGGGTTTGAGACCAGCCCTGGCAACTTAGCAAGACCTCGTCTCTACAATAAATAAAAAATTAGCCGGGCACGGTAGTGCTTGCCTGTAGTTCCGGCTACTTGGAAGGCTAAGGCGGAAGGATCGCCGGAGCCCAGCAGGTTGATGCTGGGATGGCCATGAGCGTGCCACTGCACTCCAGCCTGGGTGATGGGGTGAGACCCCAACTCAAAAAAAGAAAAAGAAAAAGTACTTGGTCCAAGTATCCATTTTAGTTATTCAAACCTACTTAACTTCTTCTTTACAATGGATGATAATACTACCTCAAGTTTTGTTATGAGATCAA
Organism: Cephalopachus bancanus; assembly: GCA_027257055.1. NCBI lineage: Eukaryota > Metazoa > Chordata > Mammalia > Primates > Tarsiidae > Cephalopachus > Cephalopachus bancanus. The sequence goes on along the minus strand of JAPVLO010000025.1, from coordinate 779,107 downwards.
TTAAGGTATGTGAAATTATTAAGCAAGCTATAAAGCACTCATATAGACTAATAGATTATTTTAGCTACTAAAATAATCTTAACGATAATGTTAAATAAGCCATAAGTGGTCAATAATTCATATTGTCATCAGTAATTAAGATCAAAACTATGTATGATAGTTTATGGGGTCTGGGTCAGATTATGGGGTCTGGGGGAACAGTGTTTGAAAGTATTTCACTAAAACATCCTAGGCTTTTAAAATGAGACTTCTTACTAGAGTATCAATGCACTTTTTACCACCCACCTCTAACTGAAAAGTGGAACAAAACAATAGGGCACAGTTATCGAAATCATACAAGCAGGTCACATGGCACCCAGAGTTGTTAAATTTGTCTAAAGTTTTTCTTTTAACAGAGTTTAATTGAGCAAAGAACTATTTGCAAATCAGGTAGCCCTCAAAGTCAGAAGACGTTTAGAGAGCTCCCTCTGAACCCTGCACTACCCTGAACTGGGCAGACAGTATTTATAGACAGAAAAAGAAACAGCTTGACTGGTTATAGCTCTGAGTTTGCTTTATTTGGGCAGGGTCTGATTAGATAGCCTGTGATTGGCTGAATATTCAGCTATTTGTTACAAGAATATACTCTTAGGTTTTCAATTTGTTTACTTACCAAGTTAGGATGCAATTGGTTTTGTAGGAACTTTAATGGAGGCAGCCTCAAGTCAAATTTAGTTTAACGGCACTTGTATATAAAGCACTTTACATACAAACCAAGGTGATTACATTAGGCTATATTTCTAAGTAAGGAGATTTTACTGGTTGAGAGTGTTCATAACTTTAGATTTCTACTTTTTCCAAGTGTAATAGGCCCCAAACCCAAAATCTGACATACAGTATACTAGTTCAAGTCAGATTACATAAAAAGATTCAGAAATATAAGTAGCAATTGCAAAATAACTTAGAGAAAAAATTATATGTGAGTTTGTTCTCAGTAGGCCTAAGTATGGCATCACAACAGTGTGAACTGGGCCTTACGTCCACTTTTTGTGGTCAGTGGAAGTTTACAGATTGATTTAGTCCAATTCAACTTCCCTATATAATGGAATCACAGCATAAGCAGAAAAAGTAACATTCAAAAGTTAAGCCTCACAAATATTTTCAACCTAAAGATTTCATTAAATACTAAGTTAATACCAATTAAATTAGAATTCCTGAGCACAGAGAACCTAAACATCACAATGCTGCAAAGTCTCTATGGGATTCTATGTACATCCACAATTGGAACCACTGGACAAGAAGGGTGCCAGGCCTCTTCCAATCCTGAAGTTCTATCACTCTAGTCATGTCTGATCTTTCTGAACTTGATGCTGGAGGAGAATTTGCAACAACCGTGGGGTCCTCTTACAACTACAAGTCTCCATGGATGAATGTGCCATTCATATTTTTAAAATTTTTTAGGGTATGAAACTAACCAAGAGAAAATGAATTTAATGTTTAGTTAGGGGCTTATTTTACATGAATGCTTATATTGTGCAGATATACAAAACAAATAGGAATTCAAGGAGGATAGTCACGCAAAATTCATTTTTTCTTTTAAACTAGAAAATCAAGACAATAAAAAAGTCAAGTTACTTTTTTTATGTAAGACACAGGAGAAATAGATTTCTGATCAGGTATATGTATATGCCTGCTTTCTCTTCTATCTTGCCACCTATAACTACATGGAGTTATTTGTTATCATAATGATAAGTACACAATTTACATTTAATGTTCTCAAATATAACAAAGAATCAAAGTTGTCATATCATTCATACAAAATTAAGATTGGTACTCTTGTAATCATATTTTTTATTTTCTAACTACTTCCACTTCTTAATGAATATATCTGAACTATACCTATAATTTCAAATTCAATTCTATTTTAATTTTATAAAGAAGCAATGGCCGGGCTCGGTGGCTCAGCCTGTAATCCTAGCACTTTGGGAGGCCGAGGCGAGTGGATTGCCTGAGCCCGCGGGTTCGAGAGCCACCCAGGCAACTTGGCAAGACCTCGTCTCTACAGTAAATCAAAAACTAGCCGGGCTGTAGTGTGGTAGCGCGTGCCTGTAGTTCCACCTACTTGGAAGGCTGAGGCGGAAGGATCGCCTGAGCCCAGCAGGTTGAGGCTGCGGTGGCCGGGAGCATGCCACTGCACTCCAGTCTGGGTGACAGAGTGAGACTCCAACTCAAAAAAAAAAAGAAGCAAAATGCTAGCATGATAAATTTGTTTCACCTATGAAAAGCAATTCAAATAAAGTATTAGATCATAGAAGTAATCATGCTAACATGGTTATTTATCAGGAATTAACAAAATAAATAGGATGTTTATAAGTTGAATATGTAGGAAAAATCTATACATGGAAAATTTACTTTTAAAAATATCAAAAGTCTGAAAAGTATTATCACAATTCCCACATAGTTCTAAAATCTGCACAGCTTGATCCAACGAAGGCTTACCCGGTCAGAATGGCCGGTGGCTGAGGCCAGAAGTTTTCCCTTCCTCCAGTCCCAAATGCAGACTGTGTTTTTGGCATCCAATCCCACAGAGGCTAAACGCTAAGAATGAGAACAATAATTCAACATCTGAAAGTGATAGGAGGATTTCCTATCATTCATGCTTTGTTTAAAGAAATAGTTACTATTATCTACTATGGGTCAGGCATTGAATTACTTTATAACAAACCAATTTCTCCAATTCACCTTAAGCCCCAAACTAAGGATATCACATCAAGTGATGAAATTTCAAAAACCTGATTGCTGTAGGTCAGGTTTGTAACCTTTTTAAACATAGGAAACAATCATATAAAGAAGCAAAATGCCAGCATCAAAAATTTTTTCCAACTCTCATGAACTCTCTAATAAATCAATAAAAATAATAGGACCAGAACTTGAAGGCAGGGTTTTAAATTACTAGTTTAAATTTTGTAGTTTAAAATCTTATATGTAGCTGGGCATGGTGGTGCATGCCTGTAGTTCCAGTTATTTGGAAGGCTGAGACAGAAGTGTCACCTGGCACAGCAGGTTGAGGCTGCAGTGGCCAGGAGCGTGCCACTGCTCTCCAGCCTGGGTGACAGAGTGAGACTCCAACTAAAAATATATCTTAATATGTAGCCGGGCATGGTTTCTCAAGACTGTAATTCAGCATTTTGGGAGGCCGAGGTAAGGGGATTGCCTAAGCTCAGGGATTCAAGACCAGCCTGGGCAACTTGGTAAGACCATGTCTCTACAATAATAAAAAAAAAAAAATTAGCTGGGCTTGGTGACATAGGATTATAATTCCAGCTACTTGAAAGGCTGAAGTAGAAGGATCACCTGAGCCAGCAGGTTGAGGTTGCGGTGGTGGTGAGTGTGCCACTGCACTCTAGCCTGGAAACAGAATGAGACTTTGACTCAAAAAAAAAAAAAAAAAAAGTTGAATGTTTTAAAATGTGTTCTTAAGAAAGGGGGTCTTTGCTGTAATTTTTACTGAGGCTTCCAGCAATGGAAGCGATAAGACATGGTTATATTTTTATTTATAAGAAAATTCAAGTGGGTGAATTCCATTCAGCTTACTCTTTATTTTTTTAAAAAAGAAAAAATCATTTAACATAAACAAGGGCACTAAAGTAAAACCCACATTTCTTGTTTGAGAAGAAGCCAGAAGGAACCTATTTTGTCATCTGTAGTGACAGGCCCCACAGCTACTTGAAAAGCATTTCTACTGCCTTTTGCTGATTGTGAGGTGATAGGCCATTTGTCATTTTCTAAATATCATTCAATTCCAGGGAACTCTGTTTAGGGAATAAGGCAGACCTGAAGCAATAGGCATCAACAAGCCATGAAATCCATCATGGCACACAAATAGGAGGTTATTTTTCTCAACTGACAGTTAAGTACCATGCAGTCCACCCTCACCTTTCAAAAGGAACCTAAAGGGAAAATAGCTAGGATCCTAGCATAAATTAACATGAACAAAAAAATTAAAAGTTAAAGCTGAATTTCCCTTTGCTGCATTATATTTTCTTGTAACACTTCAGAACAAGATTTGATAAAGAACATTGAATGGGCCTGTAATCCCAGCACTTTGGGAGGCTGAAATGGGCAGATTACTTGAGTCCAGGAGTTCAAGACCAGCCTGGGCAACACAGTGAGACCTCATCGCTACAAAACATTTTTTAAAATGAAAATAAATTAGCCAGGCATGGTGGTACATGTCTGTAGTCCCAGCTACTTGGGATGCTAAAGTGCAAGGATCACCTGAGCACAGGAGGTCAAGGCTACTGTGAGCCGTGATCATTGTGATCATGCCACTGCCCTCCAGCCTAAGTAATAGAGTAAAACCCCGACTCAAAACAAACAAAAATTTCTTGAATAACAAAATCAGATAGATGATGTGCATATAAGTACCCTTGAACATGCATATTCTGATACACTGGTTCAATTTCATCAAGAAGCCAATATAACTATAAGCCTAAACAAACATTACTATCCCGCTATTTCCCTTTCGATACAGACATATATAAAATGAAAGGTATCCATTAAACTGACTAAACTGAATGAGATCCATAATAAAATGAGGGGAGTAAAATCAAGAATATACATCTAGGGGTCAACATACGTAGTGAATCTAGCTCCAGAAAGAAAAATGAACAATGACCAATGCTCTCTTAAAATAACAAAAGACACCGAGTACATGCAAATTGCTTTTAAAAAGTGACTCAAACTGTGTCAGCTCCTATAATCCACTGAATGTCTCCCACAAACTCTCAGTTCAATCAAGCCTCTGTTAATTTCACAGATCTTTCCATGGCACTGACTTAAAGAATTAACGCTGAAATTTGCCAAAAATTGGATAAAAGGAACGAACAGGCAGAAACATGCAGGGTGAAAGAGATAGAGAAAGGGTAGTGTAGGAACATGGGGAAGCGGGAGAACAGGCATAGCCTTAGCAAGGAGGTGAATGCAGTGTGCGCCAGGAAGAACCCCTCTGTGTTTCCACTTCCTTTTCTTGAACACTTTAACATATCTTTTCTGCCAAATGTTGCTGGGGGTTAAGGGTGGATTGGGAAGTATTCATGAAGACCCTTTGAAGTGTCTTTGAAGACTGAGTCACTTCAAGGGGTAAAAGGACAAGTAGGACACTTCAGGTGGAAAGGACAGCATGAGAAAGGGCAAGGAGGTGCCGAACTGCAAGGTCTGGTAGAGAAATCTTGCACACGTGTCCAATTCAACTACAAGGGGACAGTGGAGATAAGTCTGGAAAGGTTGGTTAGCCTAGAAGGCCCACCTACAAAATGGGGGCTTTATTCAATGAGTATCCTAAGCTTTTGTTGGTTTGAAACAATGCTTTGACACTGTTTTCAGCAAGAAATTGACTATGAGGAGACTAGTAACTAAGCCAGACACGGCACAGACTTGGCCCTTAAAGGATAGTGGCAGAGAGAATGGAAAGGAGAGAATGAATGTCAGAGTTGCTGTAAAGAAACATAAATGTGCAGAAATTGATGACTGATTGAATTAGAAGCAGGAAGAAGAAGATAGAAGTAACTTCAAGCTAAAGAGTCAAAGAAAATCTTCTCAGTGGATTATCAGGAGGTTATATCATTGATTGAAAGCAAGTGATACTATTGTAATGCTCAGGACTTGAGGTCTATGAATAAGGCATTGTTCAGCCCCTGTTCCAGATAGGAAGCTAACAATGGATGACAAAGTGGAACTGCTGGGCCATGGTGAACCTGATCAGCATGAGTTCATGACTTCTTTTAGGGAGGCTTCTTAACCAGAGGGTGAGAAAGGGGAAACAAAATAGGCCTATCCAGAACTGGGTGTTAGTGCCACAGCTTGGAAGAGGGTCAAACAGGAAAACAATTCTAAGAGGCTGCCAGGGAGCCAGTGGGGACTGACGGATTTTTTGAGTCTGTTGACTATTTGCATTTTAATGTTAGGTGAATTGTAAGGAATCATTAAAGAAAATAGAAATGAAAAAGATACACACCTGTCCATCTGAGTCAAAAGCCAGGCAGGCAATTCCATGTGTATGAACATCTTTTAGAATAGACACAGTCTGGACATTATAGGAATCCCATATGCATATGTATGGCTCCTTCCCGACTTGGCCAGTTGCAACAAGAGTTTTGTCTGGGTGTAAGGCAAGGCTGAAAGAGAAAAAGTCCTCTTTTCATATCTCCCGACTGAACAAAGTAAACATTGATCATCTTTTATCCAAATTTGTTTCTCATTTTAATCATCTGAAAATATGATCTCCAGAGAAAGTCTGAACTGTCCCCCAAGTAATTAATTACCTGATTGGTCTAAATTGAAAATGTTCAACTTTGGCAAAGAGGCTTAGCACTGTCTGACAATAATTGCATCTGGTCTTACCTCCTGGTTACCTTGAAAATAAGATGCTATTATAATTCTCCAATTAAAAATCATGTATATGGTTCTATAATTGCTTTATGTCATGATATTTACTTACTGATTTTCAAAATATTATTCAGCTTTCAAGCTAGCTTTTGACTTCAGTTTGAAACAAAAATACTGTTGCTAGGAGAAAGTTCTGTTCTCAGAATTAATTAAACCTGCTTCAGAGCTCTGGATACTATCCTTATTAGGACTGCAAGGCATGAAGGGGTCCCAGAGACAAGTGCTGTTTCTGTGTCTGTTGCCATAGATTATACTTTTATATGAAAATTTCTATTTTACAAAAATTACTGTGACACCAAGAGAACTAAAATTACTATAATTTGGTTTGTGTAGCAGTTTTTCCTCTGTAGCTCAATAAAAATAAAACCTTGTCAAAACCAACCAGTATTTCAAGGAGTCTACAGTAGTCAAGAGAGAAGTGGGATTTTTATTGTTCTTAAATAATAAATCACCTAATGTTTTAAATTCATTGTGTATAAAAGGCGTGTCTTTCTAAAAAAAAATAAGTGTTGGGAATTTTTAAAAACAAACAAAAAAGCCAGCATATCATCTACATGGAAGGCTAGTTCACTGTGAAAATAAACAGAAATCTAAGTGACCTCAAGGTAAAGAGTCAAAGAGAATCTCAGTAGATTTCTAGGAGGTGATGTCATCTTTTGAAAGCAAGCAGTACTACAGTCATGCTCAGGGCTTGTGATGTGTGAATAAGACTTGGTTCAGCTCTTATTCCAAATGACAAAGTAGATGACAAAGTGAAACTGCTGAACCACAGTGAAACTGATCAGCATGAAATAGAAATTTTCCCATTTCGAATTTCAGCATCTTGTTTACATAGTAAAATAGAAGGAGACTTTTTCTCTTTTCAATTTCCAGCATGGTATTAATAAGAGTATATGTTCTGGAATATACGCCCTTGGAATCAGACATCTGGATTTGCATGTTAGCTGCCCCTTTCTACTTCTAGTTTTTGGACAAATTACTTGCTCTCTTTTCCCTCAGTTTTTTCTAATATAAAATAGAGATAGCATGTAAAAATAGATGATATAACTTAGCACAGTCTCTGGCACAGAGTGAGTACTCAGTACAAGTCTCATCATCATCATTTGTGAACTGGCATTATATGGATACAACCAACATATGCATGTCTGTGTGAATATAGCATAGCTATATAAACAAAACTACATACTTTAAATGTGAGTTAGCCATCTAATAAGTGTTTGCTGGAAAATGTATCCTCAGGAATCTCTGTAAGCAAGTAATAGAAAAAGATAACTCCCATAAAAGGATAGCATTACTAGAGGCTTTAAAACTTCTTAGGTTTTAGAACATTTTAGCATGTAAATGAAAATCAACAAGGTATAACAGGACCCTTGCAATTTCAATTCTGTTGAGATATACCTGTTATTTGATAATATCTAAATATTCCAGAAAACTGCAAGATCTTGGTGTGCCATATTTGCTTCATTAAACTAAGTGGATGAAAGCAGTCTGATAACCCTATCTATGACAAACTGGTATATTTTAGTTCATTTACTTATTCAACAAACCTTTATGGACCTCTGATATGCCAGGGTATGGCACCATACACATGTAAACAGAAAATACACTGTCACCTTTCAAGGGATTCATTTTAAAAGGAAGAACAGCCATATAAACACATAATTATAATATATCAACATATACACACAGTGACATAGAAAGATAAAAGACGGAATGACCAGCTGCCCAGGACAAGATGAGTTCATATAAAATACAATGTCCACAGTTAAAGTCTTATAGAGAATGGCAGGAAATGAAATGGCTCAGGCAGGTCAGGTAGCCCTTGGAAACTCTTAGCTGAGCCAGGGAATTAGGGTACCACTGACAATTATTAGCAGAACATAACATGAATAGTTTAGGAAAGTAACCCCAGCAGGGGTGAGATGAAGTGGAAAGGACAGATCTTTGAGGGGTGGTAGCAGGAGAGGCCAGGAGGCCAGTTACGGACTAGAGATAGTGAGGTAAGACAGGGGTGGAGTGGCTGAGGAGGAGAAGTCAAGAGCTGGTTAAGGAAGGGAGAAAGAATGGGAGAGAGAACATTTTAGGATGTTTGAGACTAAGGAATAACTTATATATGTGAAAGCTGACAGAAGACTTTGCTTGGGAAACCAAGTTTATTACAGAGCTTGGCTACAGTGGAGTTTTAAACCTGTGAGCTTAATCTTGGGAAAAGATGGCCATAACTCTACTAATTTTTGTAGGGAAACCAAGGACATCCCTCAGGTTAGTACCACACCTGGAGTCCTAAAGACTATGAAGAAGAGGACTGACTAGACTGTATGCTGCATGAAGGCGGAGGCTGTCCCCATCACACTAAACAGTTCCTGGAGCATCATATGGCAAAGTAAGCATTTTTAAAATACTTGCTGAAGAGAGTATGAATGATGCCAACAGTCCTGGCTGTCTCTCCCTCTGCTATAGGAAACAGGTTCTACCCAAGGACTAGAAAATAAAGAGGAATAAGCATGTTTACCCTACATGGCCATAAAAAACTGTCAAGAGACATAAGTAAACTCTTTTGCTGTGATCACAGCTTCTATTTTAAAATGCATGAGATACTTGGTAGATTCCTGGGATTCTGAAGCATCCGGGATAAAAGAAATAAATCACTGTTACAGGCAGCTGTTCTTACTTTAATTTCATGATTCCCAACTTTTCTCAGCTTGTTCTTTGAATGAGGGGGGACATGGAATTAGCAGCTTTCAACAAATCTAAAGAGACCTTCAGAATAACGTATCAGTCTCAGTTACTCAATTACCCCAAAACACCCCATTTTAGGTTTGAAGTCATTTTACTCTGGCTATTATTGGTTTTTTAAAATTCATGTTAAAGCCGATACATTTGTTTAAAAGTTTACATTGCAACTGTGTTTTTCTTGCCAGTAAGTTTCTTTGTACACAGTTTCCAGCCCATAATACCCATTTCTCCAGGTCCCACCTTTGCCATTTGAGGACATTAACAAAGGGAGCTATTTGGGTTTGTTTTTTGTTTTTTTAATAAGCAAAGAGTCTCTGACCTCACTTCTCTGGCTTGATGCAACATAATTGCTTAGAGTGACTCATGATGTTGCTGTTTATCTATGTCCATGTCTAGAATAGCAAGAAAATAACAGAGAAAAGCCTTATTCACTTTACCATTTGTGACTTTTCCATTCCCTTCCCAGAAATGCCACTTCTTTCACCTGGGTGACAAAAATGATAGCATCCAGGTATCTTCCAGAGCACAGCCAAATGGCATTTACTTCTATTTTAAAGTTTGTCATATTATTTCAATAGCACCTTTTAAACCTCACAGGAGGAAGGAAAAAAACCCCTGTGTTTTAGTCACTGGATTTGCAATAGCATAATCTAAGATATCAGTAATGATGTCATTGCAGAAGCATTTATTTAATAAGCAGGTTTTAAGCTACTGTCAAGGTATCTATTCCCTTCCTTCCATATCTCTGCATTTAGGAATTCAAGGATTTCATGAAGTCATTTTGATCAGGATCTTCCTTTGTCTACTCCCAAAACATCTTTGGGTTTTGGTTGAGAAGTATTTCAAGTGACAGGTATATACATATATTCCTCATATAAAACCAAATCCATCCACCATTACACAAAATAATCGTTCCACCATGGGCTTCTCATCGTCTTCTTGACCACATCAGAGTTGTGATTCTTAGTATAACTGGAAGTATTGATACGAAAGCCTATCTGCCAGTTGAGGGTCCCTAAATTCAACTCTGCTTTTCTAGGAAAACTTGCATTTTTCAAATTTTGTAAATTGTAGCTGCAACAATAATGTCACAATATTAAAATTTTTTAAATTGACTCCCTTTCATTAAGGGCCACATGGAAGTCTCATTCCATACTTACATATAAAGGTTTGGGGTCATTCTGTTTATCCTTTGGTACTCAGTTTATTGCATTTATTGTATTTTCCATGTGGCAACAAAAAAGGGACCAAGCTTTGAAAGAACTGCTTTTCTCTGCGCATATATAAATCAAGTTCCATTGGGAAATCCCATCTTCTGTTACCATAGCAATAGAAAGCACTGCAGAGAAGGACTTTCAGCCTATCTGGGAGAAGAAATTGATTTGTTTCTCTAGCATGCCAGGAGGGCGAAAGCCTGTCTTCCTGATGTCAGATGAGATCAGGAAATTTGTAAATTATTGGAAAAGATGAGACTCAAAAGGGTCATAGAAAGAGGTAGCCCTCCCTATGAGGCTGAACAAAAACAAAACAAAACAAAAAACTATTCATTAATACTAATCATTCTTGATTCCTTGAGGCAAAAATTATATTTGAGTACTTGTTCCAAATGTGGGATTTAAGAAACGTTCATGATTCTAACTTTTCTTTTTTAAAGCCTCATTTTATTTTTGCCCAGGCTGCTTCAGTGATTCTCTCAGTAATAACTTTATATCTTAGTTTAGATTTTTTAAAAGGTATTTAACTATGTTATATTGTAACATATATAAGGTATTTAACTATGTTATATTGTATTATATATTAAAAAAAAAAAAAGGTCACACCAAGAAAGCCCTTCTTCTTTCCTTCCCTGAAGATAACCTTGAGAGAAGCTTTGCAATGTTGGAGGCATATGCATCAAGGTCATTAGGCTGAACTGTCTGAGAGCAAAGAGGGAGGCTGCTGCTTTGTGGGATGAAGAGGAAGTGAGCAAAACTCAGTAGATGTTTATCTGCGAGGCAGAAAAGGTGAAGGAAGCCTCGATTTGAACACAATGGCTTGGAACTAGGGGCACCTCAGATGGGAATGGCCGTGCTCCAGTCCTGACCCCCAGACATATGCTTGGCACTCAAGTACCACCACCAAAACCGTGATCTCATCTGACACCATGAAGAGAGTCCTACCTTCCAGGCAAGTGTGGGCAGCATGAATGGGAGAAACAGTAATGTAGACAGACCACCAGGATCCATTGCCATTTTCCTGGACTGTGTGAGACCCATGGTGTCCATATTGAGCATGGGTCCCTCAAAGTGGACTTCTCAACAAGCTTGATGAGTGGTGCATCTAATGAGAAGTAGTGTGATTTTAAAAAGAAATATAACACCTTGCATGGCTGAGTGTTGCCACACCTATATGCCATACTTACATTGGTATGGAACTATATACCAGCAATACCTTCATACCACATACAAGAGTGATTAAGTGTGGTTTGGTTTCCTGGGATCGCAGCACACAGTGGCATGGCTGGTGCCAGCTTGGACTGGCCACTAAGAACTGATTGTTAGGTTTCAGCAACTTTGTGAACCAATTGTTAAACTCAGTCGCTGTTAAAAAATAAGTTATATAAATTTATAATTACAGAAACTATATTAAAAGCAAAGGTAATAAATACTCAAAACTTATCAGTCGGTAATTATTTTACTATTCTCTATAGTCCTGAGGTTATATATTGCTACCCTATCTGTATGACAGTAATACTGTAGATGGTGTGTTACTGTACTCCTATTCCCAACTCTATTTTCAATGATCTCACTTAGATGGCTTGAAATCAGCCATGGTGGGAGTATTTACCACATGAAAATCAACAAGTGCTACCAATCAGGGCTTGATTTAATGTTTTGTTGGCTGTCTAGACTTAAGAAATAGGACAGCAGCCAGGTTCGGTGGCTCAGCCTGTAGTCCCAGCACTTTGGGAGGCCAAGGCGAGTGGATTGCCTGAGCCTGTGGGTTCAAGACCAGCCTGGACAACTTGGCCAGACCTCATCTCTACAATAAATCAAAAATTAGCCAAGAATGGTAGCGCGTGCCTATAGTTCCAGCTACTTGGGAGGCTGAGACAGAAGGATTGCTGGAGTCTAGCGGGTTGACACTGGGGTGGTCGTGAGTGTGTCACTGCACTCCAACCTGGGCGACGGAATGAGACTCCAACTCAAAAAAAAAAAAAATAGAAGGATAAAATCTTAATAATACACAATAAACCTAAAAGTGTGTGAGTCTATAGCTGTTACTTTGTGAATTGCACAAAATATTGAGAAAATATTCTTTTAGTAATCAAAAATTATTATCCAGTTCAGCAAAGTTATTCACATCACTGGCAAGTGATAAAGTTCCAGTATACATCCTTGTTTCACTTTTGTCTGATTAACATAAATAAAACTATCAATCAACATTTATATTGGAACTACACTCATAGGTCAATGATGTGAGAGATATTTTTCTGAACCAGATAGTAATCAAGAATTTATTCCTATCTAATTTTGTGAAATCATGGTTGAACCGCAACTATAGGTTAACCACATATACAAGAGCTCAGCAACAGTCAATGAAAACATTCTATCAGAATTTATTGGTATATGGAATTTATAATAAAGAGAATTTCCTTTGTAAATTATGTGCTATACATCATTTATATCAGTAAAGTTTCTAATAAACTTATGAACATGTATGCATATATTTTCTCTCCTGGCAAGCTTCTTGTTAAACAGTTACTGAAGCATGTCTCCTCTACTTAGCAACAAATAACAGTTTCTCATAAATTATATCTAGCAAATTGTTCAACTGCTCTGTGCCCCAATTTCTTAGCCACAAAATGGGAACAATAACAGTACCTACCTCAAAGAATGTAGGCTCTATTGTGAGGACTTAATAAATGCTAAAACATAGTGGGTACTACAGAGGTGAAACTGTTATCATTAATTGGCACATGATAGACACATGTGAAGCCTTTCCCTCATCTCTGGAAATTGACATTTTAAGTCAGTGAAACTCATGTACATAGAGAGGTATACTGAATTGTCCCTTATTTATTTATTTACTTACTTGCTTATTTACTTATTTATTTGTTGGTTCTCACTCTATTGCCCAAGCTGGAGCACAGAGGCATGATCACAATGATCACAGTTCACAGCAGCCTCAATCCTTTGCGCTTAGGTGAGCCTTTCACCTTGGCATCTCTAGTAGCTGGAACTACAGGTATGTGCCACCATGCTCATCTAATTTTTTTTTTTTTTTTTTTTTTGTAGAGACAAGTTTTCGCTATTTTGCCCAACCTGATCTCAAACTCTGGACTCAAACAATCCACTTGTCTTGGCCTTCTTAAGTACTGGAATTACAAGCATGAGATACTGTACCTGGCATCCTCAAATTTAAAAATAAGAAGATCCTAGGAGATTAAAGCTGGCAAAAACTACATAAAATGGATAAGATCAGTTAGCTGAAGATGTCACCCTAAGAAGAAAGCATCTAAAGCATGAAAAACAGGGTTTGGAAATTTAACCCAGTTATGATTGACAGACTCAACTACTAAAAAAAATAATAATAATAAAATCACATATCTGAGAGCACAATATTAATAAAAGTGAAAATTCTGCTTAATTCCTTTATAATAGAATTAAGACAGTATTATAGAATTGAATCCAGAAATAGATCCACACTTACATGGTCAACTGATTTCCAACAAAGGTGTTAAGGTTATTCAATGGGAAAAAGTTAGTTTTTCAACAAATAGTGCCAGAATAATTGAATATCTACATGGAAAAAAGTGAACTTCTTTATTTTATTTTATTATTTTTAATACATTTTTAATTTTAAAATTGTGGAGTACAGTTAAGGGTTAGGTATACAAATATTCATTGTGCAGGTACCCTTGTTGTTGAGGTATGCCTGTCCTTCCCCAGACTGATATTGACTATAGTTAATCCCACCTCCCTGCCCCTCCCTGCCCCTCCCCCCAGTAGTTTCCTGCCACTGTCAATCCTTTTCTTATAGCATTACGGTAGTTGTTCGAGGTCCACTTATGAGTGAGAACATGTGGTACTCAGATCTTTGTTTCTGTGAAAGATCACTCAGTATTATAAACTCTAATTCCATTCAGGTTGCTGCGAAATTCATGATTTTGTTCTTTTTTATGACTGCATAATATTCCATTGTGTATATGTACAACATTTATTTTAATCCAGTCCTCTTTTGATGGACAGCACAGTTTGTTCCATGATCTTGCTATTGTGAACATGCTGAGATAAACATAAATATACGTGTGCGGGTATCTTTTCATAGAATGATTTGAATTCTTCTGGGCGTAGTCCCAGTAGAGGGATTGCGGGGTCATGTGGAAGGTCGATTTTTTAGAACTTTTAGGAATTGCCACACTGATTTCCACAGAGGCTGTACTAGTTTACACTCCCACCAACAGTGTAGAAGTGTTCCCTTTTCGCTACATCCGCTTCAGCATCTGTTATTTTTCGAGTTATTGATGATGGTCATTCTGACTGGAGTTAGGTGGTATCTCAGTGTAGTTTTAACTTGCATCTCCTTGATGACTAGTGAGACTGAACATTTTTTCATGTATCTGTTGGATGCTTGTATGCCTTCTTTTGAAAAGTGTCTATTCATATCTTCTGCCCACTTTGTAATGGGGTTATTTTTTTCTTTTCAGCACGTTTGAGTTCCTTGTAGATCCTTGATGTTAGGCCTTTATCAGACATGGAGTTGGCAAATATTTTTTCTCAATCTGTGGGCTGTCTCCCTTCTCTCTTAATGGTTTCTTTGGCTTTACAGAAGCTTTTCAGTTTAATAAGGTCCCATTTGTCTATCTTATCTCTTAAGGCCCGTGCATTTCGGGTTTTGCTCAGGAATTGGATGCCAGTTCCAACTTCCATAAGGGTGTGTCCTGCGTTTTCTAAAGTTCTTATGGTTTAAGGTTTTACATTTAGGTTTATGATCCATTTAGAGTTAATTTTTGTGTATAGGAATAGATAGGGGTTCTGTTTGAATCTTCTGCAAGTGATCAGCCAGTTTTCCCAGCACCATTTACTGAATAGGTTCTCCTCTCCCCAGTGGTGGGTGGTGGAGGCTTTGTCGAAGATAAGTTGGTTGAGAAATTGAGGTTTTGCTTCTGGAATCTCAATTCTATTCCATTGGACTATATGCTTGTTCTTGTACCAATACCAGGCTGTTTTGGTTATTGTAGCTTTATAGTAAAGTTTAAAGTCTGGTAGTGTGATATCTCCTGCTTTGTTTTGTTTTTTTTTGCTGAGGATTGTTCTGGCTATTCTTGGTTTTTTGTGTTTCCATATGAATTCCTATATTGTTTTTTCTAGAACTGAGAAGAATGTTGTTGGTAATTTGAGGGGTATTGCATTAAATCTGTAGATTGCCTTAGGTAAGATGGACATCTTAACAATGTTGATTCTTCCAATCATGAGCATGGGATATTTTTCCACTTGTTTATGTTTTCTTTGATTTTTTGAGCAGTGTTTTATAGTTTTCATTGTAAAGGTCTTTCACATCTCTGGTTAGGAAGATGCCAAGGTATTTCATTTTTTGGGGGGGGGCTATTGTGAATGAGATTGTGCTTTTTATTTGGGTTTCTGTTTGTTTATTATTGGTGTAAAGAAATGTGATTATCTTTTGCACATTTATTTTATACCCTGAGACTTTGCCAAAGTCCTTTATCAGTGCAAGGAGGTTTTTGACAGATTCTCTTGGGTTTTCAAGGTATACAATCATATTGTCTGCAAAGAGAGATGATTTGACTTTCTCTTTTTCTATTTGGATACCCCTGATCGCCTTCTCTTTTCTGATTGCTCTAGCCAGGACTTCCAAAACTATTGAACAGGAGGGCTGAGAGTGAGCATCCCTGTCTTGTTCCAGTTTTCGGGGGAATGGTTCCAATTTTTGTCTGTTTAGGAGTATGCTGGCTATGGGTTTCTTGTAGATGGTTTTTGCTATTTTGAGGTATGTTCTACGTATGCCTAGATGTTTGAGGGTTTTTATCAAGAAGTGGTGCTGGATTTTATCAAAAGCTTTTTCTGAATCTAATGATATAATCATGTGGTTTTTGTTTTGACATCTGTTGATGTATTTAATTACATTTATGGTCTTACAAATGTTGAACCAGCCTTGCATCCCAGGGATGAAGCCTACTTGGTCATGATGGATGATTTTTGAGATGTGTTGTTGAATCCGGTTTGCTAGGATCTTGTTGAGAATTTTAGCATCTATGTTCATCAAAGATATTGGCCTATAGTTCTCTTTCTTTGTTGGGTCTTTACCTGGTTTGGGTATCAATGTGACGTTAGTTTCATAAAATGATTTGGGGAGAGTTCCATCTTTCTCTATACTTTCAGTAGGATTGGTATCAGTTCCTTCTTACATGTCTTGTAGAATTCTGCTGGAAAGCCATCTGGTCCAGGGCTTTTTTTTTGGAGGTAGTTTTCTTAAAACACAGTCAATTTCCTTGATTGTTATTGGTCTATTTAGGGTCTTGATTTTTTCTTGTTTCAACCTAGGCAGGTTGTGTGATGTCAGAAAGTCCCCCATTTCCCTAAGGTTTGTTTCCATACAAGTGTACATAGTAGTCTCTAATGATCTTTTGTATTTCTTCAGGGTCAGATGCGACTTCATCTTTTGTGTTTCTGATTGTGTTTGTTTGGGCTTTTTCTCTCTTTTTCTTGGTCAGTCTAGCTAAGGGACCATCGATCTTGTTTATCCTTTCAAAGAACCAACTTTTTGTTTCATTGATTTTTTTGTATTATCACAATATTAATAAAAGTGAAAGTTCTGCTTAATGCCTTTATAATAGAATTAAGACAGTATTATTATAGGAAAGACATATAGATTGATAGTATAGAATTGAATCCAGAAATAGATCCACACTTATACGGTCGACTGATTTCCAATAAAAGTGTTAAGGTTATTCAATGGGAAAAGACTAGTTTTTCAACAAATACTGCCAGAATAATTGAATATCTACATGGAAAAAAGTGAACTTCAACTCCTCCCTTTTACCATATACAAAAAATATCTCAAATGGACCTGAGATCTAAATGTTAAAATCTAAACTATACAATTGATAGAAAAAATATAAGAGAAAAATCTTTGTGACCTTTGAAAGATAATTGTTTCTTAGAGAACAAACAAGCATGAACCATAAGAGAAAAAAAAAAGATAAACTGGACTTCAGAATCAAAACTCCTAGTCTTTGATAGACACTCTTAGGAAAATGAAAGGCAAACCACAGACTGGAAGAATGAAAACTTGTTCCCAGAATATATACAGAATACTTACAATTCAATAATAAGAACACAATCTTTGATTTAAAATATGGCCAAAAGACTTGAACAGTGTCAAGGACAACTAAAATTAAAAAGACTGACAATACCAAGTGCTACTGAGGCAGGAGAGCAACTGGAATGCATGTACAATGCTAATGGAAATATAAAATGATACATTGCTTTGGAAAGTAGTTTGGCAGTTTCTTATAAAGTTAAAATACATTTACCATTATCATCTAGCAATTCTACTCTTAGGTATTTACCCAAGAAAAATAAAAGAAAATGTCTCAACAAAGACTTATAAACACATCTTCCCAGTAGCTTTATTTATAATAGCCAGAAACTGGAAATAACTCAAATAACAGGTGAATGTATACACAAATTACTGTATAGTCATGCAATGGAATTGTTCTCAGCCATAAAAAGCAATAAAACTACTGACATACACAGAATAGATGAATCTCAAAAATGTAATATTGAGTTAAAGAACTCTAGAACATTCACTGGAATACACAAGTCACTAATATCTTCATCACACAATGCTAGGAGCTAAGAAATACTGTCTCTAGTTGATGACTCCAAAAATAAAGGGTACGAAAATATAACAAAGTTTTATTTATTTTTGAGTTGGAGTCTCACTCCATCGCCCAGGCTGGACTGCAATGGCATGCTCATGGCTACCCCAGTGTCAACCTGCTGGGCTCAGGCAATCCTTCCACCTCAGCCTTCCAAGTGGCTGGAATTACAGGCGCATTGCTACCATGCTTGGCTAATTTTTAATTTATTATAGAGACGAGGGCTCGCCAAATTGCCCGGGCTGGTCTCAAACCTGCGGGCTCAGGCAATTCACTCACCTCGGCCTCCCAAAGTGCTGGGATTACAGGCTGAACCACCAAGCCCGATCAACAAAATTATTAAGATAAATGTTAAGGGAATAAAAAAAATAACCTTTAGGGAGGAGAAGGAATGAGAAACAAGAATAAGATACATTCTCATAAATCTTAAAAGGAAGTCAATCATGTCTACAGTGAATAAACCAAGAAATGGTCATTAATCATACTGTTTTGAGATATGGAAGTAACCACCAGAAAGAACAGCCATGAAAATTAGAAGTATTCCTTTGAAAAGTAGATTGTGAATGGGAAAGTGGGTCAGGGGCTGTTGTATATCATAATGTTTTCTGTAATGTGCTGTGTGTGTTTATATTGCTTTGATACAAATATAAAAATTAAATAACAGATGATCCTAGATAAATAAGAATTGGTTAACTTCTACACACAAAAGAAAGCATCTGGAGGTTTAGAAGTCTTCCACAGGCAGGAAGTAGGAAGGGATGTCTGGTAGTTGTATCAGATTTATCAACCTGCAGATGTTCTCATCAGTATAAATGCTACTGATAAAAAGAATATGATCAGCATGGTTAGTCTTACAGGACGTTCTCTGAAAAAGAAGAAACACTGCCTAAGACCATAACATGACAATTTACTAATGAGAAGTTTCACTAATGAGAGGGGTCTATGTGAAATCCAGCTTTCCGGAGCTATTCATTTTTTTTTTCCTCCCTCTTTAAACAAGGAGTATGACTCAAGCATTGAGGGTTATATCTGGCAGAAGTCCTGTTAATTTAGGATAATTAAATATGCCAGTCATGTGTTTCCGTAAGGTCTGATTAAATACTTTCGAGAAGTCATTAGTGAATCCATCTGGTCTAGTGGCTTTGCCAGATGGCAAAATGTTACTACCTCTATTTGTTCTGCTCCTGGAACATTCTACATCTATTGTAGGGTAGCATACAGCCATTTTCAGGTAAGTCTTAATTTGCTAGCTTCCATTATCAAGGAATTTGAAAGGGGAGGGCAAACCAAACAAACACGTTACACCACACCAACCGAGCCACAAGATTTCAAGGCTATATTAAATAGCCTATGATTCTACTGTTGCATTCAAAGTAGTTTCATCATTTTCGTTTCCTCAGAATGTTCCATCAGATGTTTCAGATGCTGCTCCGTGTGTGCACAGTCAGAATCACAGGGAGAGGCAGCCAGCTATATTTCACTCCCATAAGATAATACTCCAAGAAGAAAAGAATGCTGGGGGTATTTTCTCCCTGTGGGTGGTCACTTAAATGGAAAAATGGCCAGTTTTGATTTTTTTAAATTACAGAGTTGCATAGCCTTGTGAAAGTGCATTAAAATGACAATCTTAACACCGTTTTGCACTTTGATCATGGAGAGTTAACCTTTAACTTTCCAATTCCCTAGCCAGCTCAGTTCAAATGCAAGGCATTCTCCAAAGCATTAACACGGCCAAATTTAATATAATCACTTCATCAACTGGTGCCTAAGGTAAAAACCTAAAACCAAGAGATAATGGGGGCTTGGAGCTGCTGAAGGAGTGTCTGGGGTGGCTTGCGCAAGGTGTGAGGCAAGCATAAAGAAAAGAGCCCAACGTTTTATTCCTACCCTCAATTCCCAAGCCCTCAACTAAGTGACTCCTAAGGTTGAGCACTAGGTTAAGCTGAGGCCCCATTCTCTTCTAAAAAAGTTAAGTTTGACTATCTAACTGGCTTAATTGACTTTGATAACTTATGTTTACAAAACTGTTGCTTCCAAAGGCACTTCCTGACCAAAGGGGAGCCAATAGATACCACATATGGCACATAACTCCCACTTAGAGCTTTGCTTTGATTTTGCTTTGGGTTCACAGCACCTCTCATCTCCCCTTTGGTTTTATTTTGCCTCTTTTCTTTTTGTTCCCTCTTTCTCTCCCTTTCAGGGTTTTCTGTCTTTACACTGGGGTGAAGTATTTTTTTTTTTTCTTTTTTTTTTTTTTTGAGTTGGAGTCTCACTCTGTCGCCCAGACTGGAGTGCAGTGGCCGCTCCCGGCCACCGCAGCCTCGACCTGCTGGGCTCCGGTGATCCTTCCGCCTCAGCCTTCCAAGTAGCTGGAATTACAGGCATGCGCTACCACGCCCGGCTGATTTTTTGATTTATTGTAGAGATGAGGTCTCACTGCCCAGGCGGGTCTCGAACCCGCGGGCTCAGGCAATCCACTCACCTCAGCCTCCCAAAGGCGCGGGATTACAGGCTGAGCCACCGATGGGGTGAAGTATTTTATCCAGCACAACTACATTTTTGGAGAAAGAGGAGAGCAGAAGGTCTGTGTCACCTCGGGCTTGATTCCATCACCACTCTCAGTTCTGAGCAGTCTGGATTCAATCACTATAGAACTACCCCTGAACTTAGCGTAAACGACTAATTAAGACCTTTTTAAGATTCCATATGTGTACATGTTCTCACTGAGCAGAGAGATAGCTGAAGTTTTCATCTGCCAAATGGGGCAGAAGTGAACACTCAGCACGGGGTCTGAGACACAGTAAGCTCTCAAGTAGTAACTGTAAGTGAGAAGGTCCTTTATCAGAACAACTAACAATTATTTACTGCCAAATGAAAAAAAAATCAAAAAAAAAAATCAAAACCTTAAAAGTACCAGACAAGGATCAGGCATGGTGACTCACACCAATAATCCCAGTACTTTGGGAGGCCGAGGTGAGAGGATTGCTTGAGTCCATGGGTTCAAGACCAGCCTAGGCAACTTAGTGAGACCTCATCTCTACAATAAATCAAAAAATTAGCTGGGCATGGTGGCATGTGTCTGTAGTTCCACTTACTTAGAAGGCTGAGACGGAAGGACCACCTGAGCCCAGCAGGTCGAGGCTGTGGTGGCCATGAGTGTGCCACTGCACTCCAGTCTGGGCAACAGAGTGAGACTTCGACTCAAAAATAAATAAATACAGATAAGTTACTTATTATGACTTTTAGATGTGGAAAATCAAAACTGATTTTCCTTAGAGTGAATGGGAGCATCCATTCTAATTCTCCAGTACCAGAATTTTTAAGGAATCGTAACAAGACAGCAGGGATTTTAGTATGTTTTCCATTGATGACACCTGAAACAGCAGTGCCTACCATCTATTGGATGTTCTTATAAATACATGTTGAATGAATAGATAACTCATATAGCTTCAGAGATCTGAATAGAATAAGATGGATACGCACCCATCACACACAAAATTCCTGTAACAAACTGCAAACAAGAAAGATTATGAAAAATACCGTTTGTACTCGATATTAATAGTTCCCCCAAAATATTTCAAATCATCCAGAAGACCAAAATACAATTTTTTAGAAGTGCTATTTTGAGAAGTTATAGATAACATTGTAATTTATAGGGCCTTAACTAAATTAGGTACAAAGTAATAACCAGGTTTGAGATGTTGGTTTTGAAAAATTGCACATTAGATTGCATATTAGACTCTTTTCTTTTCTTTTCTTTTTTGAGTTAGAGTCTCACTCTGTCACCCAGGCTGGAGTACAGTGGCACTCCAGTCGACCTGCTGGGCTCTGGTCATCCTTCCGCCTCAGTCTTCCAAGTAGTCAGAACTACAGGCACGCACTACCATGCCCAGCTAATTTTTATTTATTGTAGAGATGAGGTCTTGCCAAGTTGCCCTGGTTGGTCTCGAACCCACGGGTTCAGGCAATCCACTTGCCTCAGTCTTCCAAAGTGCTGGGATTACAGGCTGAGCCACCGAGCCTAGCTGCATATTAGATTCCTTACAATAGTATGTTCAGGAAAGAAAACACTGAATGGAAATGAAGAAAGAGTCTTTGAAAGCCAAGAACACTGTAAAAAACAAGCCTAATTCAAGGTCACTGATTTTCCTTTGTATTTTATTCAACATAAGTGGTTTCATGAGGAAATAGACCTGTATCCACATTCTATTATTTCATACACACAAAAAAGGATAAGCATGCCGTCTCAGAGCTGGAGCATGGAGTGATGCCCTCTGCCATCCCTGGCATCATGCTGGGGAGTCAAGCATGAATAAACTCCCATTTTACAAGTGTCCCTCCAGAGACAGTAATTCATGCAAGCATCATTTAGGCCCAGGACGCCCTAGCCTACTTCATATTCTCAGACATGTCATAGGAAATGATTTTCAACCCTATGAGAAACTTTTAAAGAGCAGAAATGAATGACCAGCGCTAAGTAGATGCAAGGAAGCAGAGAACGTGAAGGGTAGCTCTCTTCTAGCTCTTAACCCCTATGGAAATGGGAGTCCTCCGTTTGCCAGCTCCTGTTCCAGAAGTTTCGTGTACGAGATCAAGTTTAATCCCCAATAAAGATCTAGCTGGGATGGAGCTGAGGATCCTTCACATCTACTATGCTGAGGTAACACTTTTACTTCCCTTCCCTTCCCCGCATTTGTTTCCATCCACTGAGGGTTAAAAAGCTGCTTGGGAACCCCCCAAAAACGCTATCCAGAATGGTGATTCATCTATCCATCCATTCAAACATCTGATGTACTGGGGGTTGGGGTGGGATGCAAGGAATGTAGCTTTGTGAGGGACAACTCACCCATAATTGCATTAACCATCGTGGAGGGTGCAGCTATGTCCCTGAGTCAGCCTCTAAGTTAATTCATGTTGGTTTAAGAAAAACGATGGGCCGGGGGCAGTGGCTCAGCCTGTAATTCTAGCAGTTTGGGAGGCTGAGGTGAGAGGACTGACTGAGCCCGGGGGTTCAAGACCAGCCTGGTGAAACTGGTGAGAACTCGTCTCTACAATAAATCAAAAAAACTAGCTGGACTTGGTGGCATGTGTCTGTAGTTTCAGCTACTTAGAAGGCGGAGACAGAAGGATCTCCTAAGCTCAGCAGGTCAAGGCAGTGGTGGCCGTGAGCGTGCCACAGCACTACAGCCAGGGCAACAAGAGTGAGACTCCAAATCAAAAAAATAAAAATAAAAGAAAGAAAGAAAAATAATGAAAACACCCATGTGGGAAGGGTTTCTGAAGATTGATTATTTCAGGACATGTTTAATGCTTAAAAAATAAATCATTATATGTAGCCCTTTGCACTCAGTTGTCCCCTCTGAAGGGACATTGTAAATCTAGCAAACCACTTGGATGTCCCCTCTGAGGAAACATCATGAATCTAACAAACCACTCTGATGTCCCCTCTCATGGAACATCATAAATCCAGCAAACCACTCTGGTTTCTCCTCTCAGGGGACATAAAGAGATGGCTGGTGATTATACAAGACAAACTATGCAAGCACAAATTTTTCAAAAGTGAATGTCTCCTTGAAGTTTTCTATTCAAATTGCATGAAAAAGCAAATAAAGAGATGGAATATATACTGTGATATACGTTAAAAACTGCCAGCTGGCATCATGTAGAAAGAGAATGTATGAAGTGCTTTCACAATGGTGTGGACACTTCTTTGTAACAGAAGACAGTGATAAAGATGGTTTATGTAAAAAAAGGCAGCTGCGGGTATGCACTTTGTATCATGTGGCATAACTTGAAAAGATAGATAAGCAAGTTACTATAGTTTAAAAGAAAGACTTTTGTACTTGAAGACAGATCGTCTGGAAGTACCAAGCGGCACAGATGGAATATATCTATCTGCACTAAGTTGGAAAATAAAAATTGGAAAATTAATATTCTTTTGATAAATTTCATTTTGTGATTTCATAATTTACAATTAGAATTTAATTCATTTATTTAGTTTGCAGAACAATGGTAAAATGAAAAGACAAAAGTGAGAGTTATAAGCAGCAGCAAAGATGAGTTAGATTTATACTTTTATACAGATAAGTTAGAAAAAAATAAACATTGAAACAAAAGAAAAAAATAATAGCTATAGTGATATCACCCAACCAAGAAGTAAACCAGTGAATGTAATAGAAAGCAATAGAGATGAAAGTGTTAATAGTTTCATGGAAGTAACATACCATCATACCAGCAACATACCATCAGGTGAAGAATGGGAAGATGGTACAGAAAATAGATGATCCTCCAGTGAGAATAAATTTTGTTGCACAACCTCAAACAACAGGACCACAAATGGCAAGTAATGTAAGAGAACTGATTGACTATTTTACTGTATACTTTACAAATAAATTAGTGGACAGTGTAATAAAAGAAACAGTTGTTATGCAGATTAAAAATAAGGAAAAAACAGCTATCACACAAATCTATTGGGCATAAGTGGCATGTCATTGATCAACTGGAATTTTTAGCTTTTATTGCAGTTATCCTAAATATGGGAATAATTCAAATATCAAATTTGCAAGAGTACTGTTCAACTGCTTTCAGTAGTATAATATTCTTTTCAGAAACATCCAGTAGAGAAAGGTTTATGCAAATCTTCTAGATGCTTCACTTGAAGACACCGGTGTCAAGTGATGGAATGAACAGAACTCATATTCAAAAGGCCAATAATTATTTGAAATACATAAATTCAAAATCTTCACACTATTTCATACCAGATTGGGCTATTTGTGTTGACAAATCTGTTGTTCATTTTAAAGGACAAGTATCATTTTTAACGTACAATTCAAATAAGCCTACCAAATGAGGTATATACATTTATGTACTAGCTGATTCAAAAACAGAGTATATTTTTTCCAATACTTCACTACTACGGCAGCATAACATCTGAAAACATCACTCAACCTGATCTGCCAGTAAGCACCTGAAGTCCATTACATTTATATAAAAAGTTGTTGGAAAAAGTTCCCAATGCAGCAGGATACCACACATTTACTGACAGTTATTACACTGGTATGGTCCTAGCAAAAGAGCTACTAAAGATGAAATGTCACCTTACTGGTACAAAGTCAACCAAAAGGGAATATCAGCACAAATCAAAATGTCAAAGTTTTTTTAAAATAATATAATGTATATTTTTTATTTTAAAGTCGTGGGCACAGTTAAGGGTTAGGTATACAAATATTCATTGTGCAGGTACCCTTGTTGATGAGGTATGCCCCCCTTTCCCCAGACAGATATTGACTACCGTTAATCCCACCTCCCTTCCCCTCCCTGTACCGCCCCCATGGTTTTCCACCACTGTCAATCCTTTTCTTATAGTATTATGATAGTTGTTCAAGGTCCATTATGAATGAGAACATGTGATGCTCAGATCTTTTTTAAAAAACAAAAAATAATCTTTTGTTTCTTATGTGGAAAGACAAAACAATTATTACAATTCTCAGCACTTGGAAACATGCAGGTATGAGATCTACCACAAAGACATTACATGGTGGAAATACTACATCAGTCAGAAAGCCTAAAATGATTCTAAATTATATTGCAAATATGAGTGGTGTGAATCAATATACTTCTACATATTGTTTTTTTTGCAAAATTCTTTAAAATGATGGGGGAAGCCGGGCTTAGCTCAGCCTGTAATCCCGCGCTTTGGGAGGCTGAGGTGAGTAGATTGCCTGAGCCCGCAAGTTTGAGACCCGCCTGGGCAACTTGGCGAGACCTCATCTCTACAATAAATCAAAAAATTAGCCGGGCGTGGTAGCACACACCTGTAGTTCCAGCTACTTGGAAGGCTGAGGTGGAAGGATCGCCGGAGCCCAGCAGGCAAGGCTGTGGTGGCCAGGAGCAGCCACTGCACTCCAGTCTGGGTGACAGAGTGAGACTCCAACTCAAAAAATAAATAAATAAATAAATAAATAAAATGGTGGGGGAACTTATTCTTCTAGGGACTAGAAATATTTGTTATTAACTCCTATATACTGTACTAAGCATCAAAAAAGTAAAGAAAAGAAAAAAATCTAGGTCCCATTTGAAATTTGTCAAGCTTCTGATCAATCAGTTGAGAAATGGTTCTCAGGAATCACAAGTGCATCTTTCCACATTGTCTTCAAACAATAGACTGGACAATAAATTACATATTACCAATGTAGGAGAAAGAATATGAGACTGCATTGTCTGCTTGAATAGAAAACACTAGGTGAAGACGTCAAACAAATTACTCTTGCACAACATGGATTAATGAACCTGCAATGCATGTCAATAACTGTTTTCACATGTTACCACACATTAGAAAAAATTAAGATAAAAAATTTTTGTCATAAATAAGTTCCTCAATGTCCAAAGTTTCATTATAAGCCAAATATCATTACAAAGATAATTGGCTTCAACACTATATTATTTAATATGAATATTAATATGATTAATATGTTAACATGATTCATTTTTCACTATTTTGTAAAAAAGTGCAGTCGAGTGGCTGGTAGGTGATCTGCAAGATGTCACTGAGGGCAAAGGGCTAAAATGGGTACTCCAAAAAAATCTCAAATGGGACCTAGATTTTTTTCTTTTCTTTACTTTTTTGATGCTTGGTACAGTATATAGGAGTTAATAACAAATATTTCTAGTCCCTAGAAGAATAATTTCCCCCACCATTTTATTTATTTATTTATTTATTTATTTATTTGGAGTCTCACTCTGTCACCCAGACTGGAGTGCAGTGGCTGCTCCTGGCCACCACAGCCTTGCCTGCTGGGCTCCGGCGATCCTTCCGCCTCAGCCTTCCAAGTAGCTGGAACTACAGGCGTGTGCTACCACGCCCGGCTAATTTTTTGACTTATTGTAGAGATGAGGTCTCACCAAAGTGTTGAAGTGTAGTCCTGAATTCAATTCTTATTTTGGTGGAATAGTGGGTGATATCTGTAAAACCTATATCCTGAGCTATTTAAATAGGTTTCATCCAATCCAACATTCCCAGAGCAAATGTAAAGAAAATAAAACATGGCGTGTTTACATGGCATGCCCAGAATTGCCCAGTTAGTGGTAGAACTCATGAAACCCAGATCTCTTGACCTCTACCCTGTTACTAGGCTAAAAGGAGCAACAAGTTCTCTGGAGAAAGGTACCATATAAGTTATCAGATTGTGAAGCTAGGGATCTGAACCAGTAACAACCATTATTATTGCTAATCCTCAGCATAACCTTGGAAGATAACTATTCTCATTTTACAGATGAGAAAACTTGAGGTTCAGAATACTAGGTAACTTGCCTAAACTCAGTTCATAGATACAAGTCATCCAGATACGACTAACATAAACTTACAAAGAATAAAGAGAAGTCTTACTTAGATCTTTTGCGGGTAAGATAAGCCAAAATCCTGATCACAAAAGGAAAGAAACAACAAACAAAGTGTACCAGCTAATTTACTAGGCAAGTTCACATTCACTGACCTTTTAAATAATTTCTACTAAGGGTTGGAGAGCTCTGTCTAGTTAGTAAGAAGTTGAGAGAAAATT
Source organism: Cephalopachus bancanus (assembly GCA_027257055.1). Classification (NCBI taxonomy): domain Eukaryota; kingdom Metazoa; phylum Chordata; class Mammalia; order Primates; family Tarsiidae; genus Cephalopachus; species Cephalopachus bancanus. Next base: position 751,504 of record JAPVLO010000025.1, on the reverse strand, counting down.
CAAACTGAGTTTTGCCTGATTCTGAAAACTTAGAGCTAATTTCCATTTTTTTTCCATCATATGAGGGGTTGGCCAACTTTCTGTAAAGGGTCAGGGAGTAAATATTTTACTTTCTCAAGGTCACATGCTCTCTGTTGCAACTACTCAATTCTGCTACGCTACTGTGAAAGTAGCCATAGACAGTATGTAAATGAATGAATATATGTGTTCTAGTCGAACTTCATTTAAGTATTAACATTTAAATTTTATACAATTTTCATGTGAAAATATTAATTTTAATTATTAATATTAATTCATTAAAAATGAATTTTAAAATGTAAAAGCATCCTGAGTTCATGGACTACACAAAAACAAGCAGTGTACCAGATTTGGCTTGTATGTTATAGTTTGCTGACCCCCAAGTTATTCCATCTGTTAGTATCTATTTATTGCCAACAGTTGTAAAGTCTTCCTAAAAATCCTGTTTGTTGGTCGGGCTTGGTGGCTCAGTCTATAATCCCAGCACATTGGGAGACTAGAGGATTGCCTGAGCTCAGGGGTTCAAGACCAGACAGGGCAACTTGGCAAGACCTCATCTCTATAATAAATCAAAAAATTAGCTGGGCGTGGTAGCGCATGCCTGTAGTTCCGGCTACTTGGAAGGCTGAGGTGGAAGGATCGCTGGAGCCCAGCGGATCAATGCTGGGGTGACTGTGAGTGTGCCACTGCACTCCAGCCTGGGCAACAGAGCGAGACTCCAACTCAAAAAAAAAAAAATCCTGTTTGTCAAAGGATTATTTTATTTCTTAGCACCAACAGCCATAATGTTGACATTGCTTCCAAGAGATAAAAACTTTATTGTAAGATAGTTCAAGCATAAATACAAATACACATACATACATGTGTATATTATGAAGCATAAAGATAAGTGAAATGAATGACCATGGGTTCATCTCACAGTTTAAGAAAGCAATGATACGCTTGCATGCACCTTCCCATCATATCCTCCTGCCTTCCCATCACAATGCCACTATCCTGAATTCTGTATTTAGTCTTTGTAATATAGAGTTTTATTATTCATGAATGCAGATTTGTGTTTGAATTTTATTTAAATGGTGTATTATTACATATATTCTTCTGAGATTTGCTTCCTTTCACTCAACAGTATATTGTGAAATCTCATCCATGGTTGGTGTAGCTGTACTAAACAGAAAGAAAGAAAAAATGCCTATCCACAGGAGAATGGGTAATGACACTGGTGTATTCATCCAATGGGATAATATACAGGACTGAATTTAAATGAAATAAAGACAATAGCTTTATAACCAAAACTAAATTGGATTTCAGATTTCTAATAAGGAATCTATTGATTTTAAAAAATAAATGCCAAGCAAGGCGCAATTGCTCATGCCTATAATCCCAGTACTTCGGCAGATTGCTTGAGCCCAGATGTTTAAGACCAGCCTGGGCAACATAGAAAGACCTTGTATCAACATCAACAAAAAAATTTTTTTTAATTAATCGGGCATGATGGTGCATACCTGTAGTCCCAGCTACTTGGGATGCTGAGATGGGAGGATTTTCTGAACCCAGGTGGATCGTGATTTTCATGAACAAGTCACTGCAATCTGACCTAGGTGACAGAGTGTGACCTCAACTCAAAAAAATAAAACAAAATAAGTAAAATGCCAAAATCCTTTGAATAAAAACATATCTTCTGGGGAGTTACCAATCACAAATTTGATTTATATACATAGGGGTCACTAATGAAAAAAGAAATAGACAAGCTATAAGCAAATTCCTGTGAAGAATGCAATTATAATGCTGGGGGCTGGGTTTGGCATTTTACTTATTTTGTTTTATATTTTTGAGTTGAGGTCTCACTCTGTCACCTAGGTCAGATTGCAGTACTTGTTCATGAAAATCATGATCCACCTGGGTTCAGGAAATTCTCCCATTTCAGCATCCCAAGTAGCAGGGACTGCAGGCATGCACCATCATGCCCAATTAATTTAAAAAAAATTTTGTGTTGTTGTTGATACAAGGTCTTTCTATGTTGCCCAGGCTGGGTTTGTAGAGGATTCACTCCTTGAAATCATTTCTTCTTCTAGAAAAATGAACCTGCAGAGCTATGCCATGGAGATCCATATTCAGCTGCTTGCAAGGTACATTAGTGAATCATAAACTTGACTGATGGAGAAAGTCAAATGATATAAACCTTTAATCTTTTCTTTTTCTTTTTGAGTTGGAGTCTCATTCTTGTAGCCCAGGCTGCTCACGTTCACCGCAGCCTTGACCTGCTGGCTTAGGTGATCCTTCTGCCTCAGCCTTCCAAGTAGCTGAAACTACAGACGTCTGCCACCACACTTGGCTAGTTTTTGTGAGTTATTGTAGAGACAAGGTCTCAGCAAGTTGCCGGGCTGGTCTTGAACCCCTGGGCTCAGGCAATCCTCTTACCTTGGTCTCCCAAAGTGCTGGGATTACAGGCTGAGCCACCAGGCCTGACCAATCTTCTTTTCAAGTCAGTAAAATGAATAGTTCTTTTAGTGCTATTGAAACTGTACATTTACTTAATTAGAATGACTCAGGTCCTGTGTCTATCTTTATCAAAAAATTATCTTCTATAAATTAATGTTAAAACAGATGTCTCACTAATAAATCTAGAAAAAAGTATTGCTATAATACTGCATTAATTCATACAAATGAGTTTAAAATTTACTGCAAATCACTGATGAATGAAAAATGTATTTAGAAATAAAAAGCAAAAGAATAAAACATGGGGCCGGGTGCAGTGGCTCGAGCCTATAATCCCAGCACTTGGGAGGCCGAGGTGAGAGGATTGCCTGAGCCCACGGGTTTGAGACCAGCCTGGACAACTTGGCAAGACCTCATCTCTACAATAAATCAAAAAATTAGCTGGGCAAGGTGGTGCATGCCTGTAAGTCCTGCTACTTGGAAGGCTGAGACAGAAGGATCTCCTGAGCCCAGCCAGCAGGTCAAGGCTGCGGTGGCTGTGAGCATGTCACTGCACTCCAGCCTGGGTGACAGAGTGAGATTCTGACTCAAAAAAAAAGAATAAAACATGGCATATATATCTTATTACTGTATGAAAAAAATACTAGAATAAAACTAAAGCTTCATGTGTCTTTCTTGAACTTGTTTACCACTATTAGAAAGCACAGTCAACTGTCACCAGTGACATGGCAAGCAAGGTGGCATGACTTTGTGGCAGAGTTCATGTATATCCACAGCTGCACCCTATAGCCCTTCCTCTCTTCCCTAAATTTCTTCCCCCCTAAGACTCTGAAGCAGGATATTTACTCCAACATGTAGTATGTAGTCTTTCTAAAATATACACTCTGGCGCTACACAAATCAATACTGTTCTCCAGAGTTCCAGAAAGATTCAAGTAAAATTATTTTGAGCACTTACTAGGTGCACAGAAGTAAAGCATGAATGTAGAGATAAAGTGAATTAGACACCAAGCCTGCCTTTAAGGTACTTGCAATCGAGGGATGAAGACTTGCATGTAAACCACAATGTAGGCCAAGGTAAGAGGATTGCCTGAGCCCACGTGTTCGAGACCAGCCTGGGCAACCTGGTGAGACCTCGTCTCTACAATAAATCAAAAATTAGCTGGGCATGGTGGTACATGCCTGTAGTTGCAGCTGCTTGGAAGTCTGAGGCAGAAGGATCACCTGAGCCCAGCAGGTCAAGGCTGCGATTGGCTGTGAGCGTGCCACAGTACTCCAGCGTGGGTGACAGAGTGAGACTCCAGCTCAAAAAAAACAAAACAAAAAACATTGTAGGATAGGCAAAATTATGCTGCAGTAACCAAGAATCTCATAATCTCAGTAGTTTATTCTTTCCTCATGCTACATGTCCATCACGTGTCAGCAGAGGGGCTTTCTCAGGAATCCAGGCTGATACAGCAGGCCCCATTCTGAATATGTCAGAGGAGAAAAAGAATGTGGTGAGGTGCACACTGGCTTTTAAAGCTTACAACACGTATTACACTACTCATATCTCATTGGCTAAAGCAAGTCATGTGGCCACACCAAACTCTAAGTGGGCAGGGAAGTGAAACTCTACCATGAGCCAGAAAGGAGAGAGCACTTAATGGCAACACAAAGCCAACAACTATAGTAAAAGGAAAAATAAGGAGATACTGAATAGTGTTATAGAGTAGAAGAATGAGTCAATCTGACCAGAGCATAGGAGTCCTCGAGAAGACCAGTGCCACTTAAGCTGAACCCAGAAGGCTTGTATTAGGTGAAGGATGTAGGATGAGAAGCCAATCTAGGCTGAGTAACAAGATAAGGTACTGAGACAGGCCACTGCAGGAGGCATCCAGGGTGTCCAGAAAATGGGAACCAGGAAGTACACAGAAAGTCCAGATGGACACAGGACAGAGAGGAACCTGAGAGGTAGACTGGAATCACACCATGCCAAACATAAATACTACACTAATCAATTTCAATTTGGAAAGGAGGAGACCACTGCAAATATGCTTTGTGCATTAATAACAATATTTAAGCAGCTTGATCATTTTTGAGTGATGTTATCTACATTAAATGCTCTCACATCAATTCTTACAAAGTACATTATAAATATCAGTAAATTGAGGCCTAGGTCACAACACAGGGAAGGAATGGGCTTGAATTCAAATTTCATATTATGCTCACTAAATCACATTACAAAGATATAACTCAAACAGCGTTTTATTAATCATTCAATAAATATTTCCTGAATGCCATTGTGGTCGGTGCTAAGGATATACTGATGTATAAGTCTGTAACTCTAAGTGAGTTAAAGTATCCTTGAGAGCAGACAAGCAAAAAGTACAATGTGCTTAGGGATGCATATATCAAAGTGTAAGCATAGAAGAGTAGAGAAGCAATGCTGAGAACTTTCAAGAAGCTATGGGAAGCTACTGAACCAAGGCAGTGTTAGAAGGAATGCAAAAGAGAGGATGGGTAGGGAAGCAAACCAAGGAGATTGGATCAGCCACTTGGCAGGCTAGTAGAAACAGTGGACAGGGAGGGGAACAGTTCTCAGGGTGGGTCTGGGAAGAAACCAGGAGGGGAAGCCAGTGGGGAGAGATTAACCATAGGCTCAGGAATCATGCCTCTTGTGTTCACAGTGCCTGACACATAGCGGGGTCTAATGAGTAACTGCTCAGTCGATGAAACCTTCCATCTCACTTAGAGTTTTAGGCAGCTTCAGATATCTATCAAGAGGTTGGAAACTGTAGTCTGGTGCTCTGGAGAGAGGGTAAAGCTCAAGACATGATTTGGAAGTTACAAGGTCAAGACCACGTCAGTGCCAAAGTCAAAGATGATGCCTTCATTCTCATCAACTTGCCTTCACCATTTCAGTACTTTCAGTGACCTCTGCATTCCTGTGTTTCCTTCTCTTTGTGATCATCCTTAAAATATCCTCTTAAGTTATTCATGCCACATACTCCCTTCCTGACTGTAGTATGCCCTCAGATACCATCCTTTCAATCCATGCCCTTTCTGTCCAAACTGAGGCATTCTTCTCTGAAGCATGTTCTTTCTCCTTAGCCAAGATGATATGTTGTGAAATGACAATGGTATATTTTATTCCTCCAATAATGAACACACATGAATTAATCCTTTCTTGCCAATTAGCTCAGGATTGTTATTATCTCAAATGTTTGTGTTTACTCAACTAGTGGATTTGACAAAACTAATATGTTAAGTGTTAATGCTTGAGAGAGTATTTTTTTTTTTGAGTCAGTCTCTCTCTGTCACTCAGGCTGGTGTGTGTGGCATGCTCACGGCTACTGTACCCTTGACCTGTTGGGCTCAGGTGATCCTTCTGCCTCAGTCTTCCAAATAATTGGAACTACAGGCACACACCACCATGCCTGGTTAATTTTTTGATTTACTGTAGAGATGAGGTCTCGCCAAGCTGCCCAGACTGGTGTGGAACCCATGGACTCAGGCAATCCTCTCACCTTGGCCTCCCAAAGTGCTGGGATTATAGGCATGAGCCACCACTCCTGGCTAAGAGAGTAGCTTTTAACAAAATTATATAATTTCTAAAAAAGGGAATTTATCATCCATTATAAATCCCTGAGATACAGTTCTACCTCATCTAAATATAATCAAACATCTAAATATAATCAAAGATTTAAAATTCTGATGTGTATGAAAAGATCATACAGAATCAGCATAAATAATTTTAAATATTTGACCTTATTTTAATGTCAAATTTTAAGGAAGACTGTCAAATTTCAAATTTTTTAAGTTGTTCAAGCAATTTGGAACAATCCTTTCTCAGGATGTGGCAAAGCATTGCCATTTCCTTGAAGTGAAGAAGGCTGTAGGCAAAAAGGCGTGGACCAGCCTAGGATTTTCACTGGGGTGAGGCAGGAGCTAGGCAGACACAGCTGCAGAGGCTTACTGTGGGGGATGCACAAACCAGCAGGGGAGAAGAAACCCAGGTTCCCTGGGAGCTTCCATCTGGCAAGTGAAGAGAGATGGATGAAGAAGAGCCAGGCATGATGCTCCAGATTCAAGGCAGGCAAGCAGGCAGGGCTGAAGAAGAATAACCAGTCCCCAGGTATCTGGTTAGGTATCAGAGGCCAAGGATACTGAGGAAAGGGATGAATAAGAGCATGACAAAGATCCAGTTCTCCAGTAATACAGAAGAGGCCTTAAGGAAGCTTAAAAATGGAATGCACAGTAGCATGGGAGTGGGGAAAAGAGCAAAGCACATAGGCAGAGTGTTTGGGAATTGAGAAAGGGACTAGATTTATCTCCACCAGAGTCACTCAGGAACTGAACCAAAACAAAGTCTGCAGGTAGAGGATGCAGTGGAGTTAAATATGGTCTTTGACATGGGTACTGCAGAGGCAGGGAGAAAAGAAGGATTGACACAAACTCACAGGATGATGGTTTCTAGATTACTGACTGAAGCTAAAGTTGACTTAATTTAGAATTGAACACAAGATATTCTTTTAAACCTAAATACTAATGTTAATGGCACAGAATAATCATTTCTTAGACTGAATCACGGAATTTTTGACATGTAAAGTCTAGTATTAGGCCATATTTCTTACTTGTGCATTTCTCCAAAAGTTGTAACCTTTAATGATTCCATTCACAAAAAAAGATAGTATACAAGTTCTATGCTGGGCTTGGTGGCTCAACCTATAATCCCGTGCCTTTGGGAGACTGAGGTGAATGGATTGCCTGAGCCCGTGGGTTCGAGACCCACCTGGGCAGGCAAGACCTCATCTCTACAATAAATCAAAAAAATTAGCTGGGAATGGTAGCATGTGTCTGTAGTTCCAGCTACTTGGAAGGCGGAGGCAGAAGGATTGCCCTGGCACCATGGTTCAGCGTGTAATTCCAGCACTTTGGGAGCCTGAGGTGAGAGAATTGCCTGAGACCGGGGGTTCAAGACCAGCCTGGGCAACTTGGTGACACCTTGTCTCTACAACAGAATCACAAAAAAAACTAGCCAGGCATGGTGGCATGTGTCTGTAGTTACAACTACTTGGAAGGCTGAGTTGGAAGGATTGCCTAAGCCCAGCAGGTTGAGGCTGCAGTAGCCATGAGCATGTCACTGCACTCCAGCCTGGGTGACAAACAGTGAGACTCCAACTCAGAAATAAATAAATTAATTAATTACTAATTTAAATAAGATGGAGGGAAGCCTACTTTTTCTTATCTAAGGAATGTCCAGGGATTAGATAATATCCCTTAAAGCATGTGTGGGCACATATATCAAAAAAAAATAAAAAGCTCTCCAAAGTCCTGAATTTCAGAACTACCTAAATGTTACATCATAGAAACAAAAGAATTGAAAGTATAGGAATGATTATCCTTAAAATTCCTTCTGCAAATTACACCTAAAACAAGTAGAAAGGAAGTAACAAAGGGCAAAAATCAGTGAAATTGAAAAACACAAAATTAACAGAGCCAAAACCTGATTCTTAGAAAAGATTAATAAAAATAATGAATCACCAGAAATACTAAAAGAGAAAGGACAGAAGTGATCAATATCAAGAATGAAAGAAGAGACATCACTACAAACCTACAGACATTAATAAGGATAAGGAAATGTTAAAAAAAAAAACAAACATTATGCCAATAAATTTGGCAACTTAAATGACACATATAAATTCTTTGAAAGACACAAATTACATAATTCATATACACACAGAGAGTATTGACAGTTCTACCTGTACAAAACTGAATAATCAAAAACTTTCAACAAAGAAAACTAAACCCATGTGGCTTTGTTAATGAATTGTAACAAGCATTGATCAATTCAAAACAATCCCAATACAAATTCCAACAGGCTATTTTATATAAGTGGACAAGCTGAATCAATCTTTTAAAAGAAACAAAGTTCTAAACTAACCAAGACAATCTGCATCCATAAGTTCTCCATCCACGAATTCAACCAACCTTGAATCATAAATATTAGAAAAAAACTGCATATGTACTAGACACATATAGACTTTTTTCCTTGCTGCTGTTCCCTAAACAATAAAGTACATTTACATAGCATTTACATTATATTAGGTATTATAAGTAATAAAGAGATAATTTAAAGTATACTTTGTTCATAGGTTATATATAAATATATCAAAGACTTGCATACCCACGAATTTTGGTATCCTCAGGTGTCATGGAACCAATCCCCCCAAGATACCAAGGGATGTCTGTAATGTCAATCTTAAGCTCTTCTGGAAGACACAGGAAGAATAAATGCCTCCTAACTCACTTGATGAGGTAAACACAACTGACACCAAAACTTGACCAAAAAAATTCAAGAAAATTATAAACAAATAGCCCTAATTAACATGGATGCGAAAATTCCCTAACTAAAATTAGCAAACCAGTCTAGAAATATTTAACTAAGTGGAGTTTATCTCCAAAATGCAAAGTTTACTTAGGTTAAAAAGTAAACCTTAATGTTAACAGAATAAAGCAGAAAAACCATATTATCACCAATAGATACAGAAAAAGGGTTTAACAAAATTTAACACCCATTCATGTCAAAAGCTCTCAAAAAATTATAAATAGAATGGAAATTCCCAAATCTGATTAAAGGTAGCTATGAAATACCTATAGCTAAAATATTTAATGCTGAAATACTGAGTGTATTCCCTCTGTGATGAAGAACAAGGCAGGGATATCAGTTTTATTTTTCTTCAGATTAGAGGTCTTAGCAGTGCAATAAAGTAAGAATAAAGAAATGAAAAGCATAAAGTTTGGGGGAAAATAAGTAAAACTGTCTCTATTCACAGATAATATTTTTGTTTATATAGAAAATACTAATTATTCTACAAAAAGATTAAAAATAAGTATAACGAGATGCAAAATACAAAATCATACAAAAATCAATTGTATTTTTATGTACTAGAAGAATCAATTGGAAAACAATTTTAATACCACCTATGACAGCATAAAAAAAAATAAAGTGAGGCGGGACAAGATGGCGACGGCATAGGTGAACTGGTGAGATTCTCTGAACGGACCAAGGCTGCATACTGCTGAATAGACAGACTGTAAAGCAGAGGGAAAAGTGAAAAAAACCCAGAAGCCCCTCATAAGGAAGAACAGGTCATTGCAGAAGAGAAATAAAAGCAACCCCACCTTCCCTCAAAAACAGAATTGAAGAGGGGGAGGGAAAGGGGGAGAGGGAGAAAAATCTACAGAAATGAAGAAAAACCAAAAGAAGAGTATGGGTCTCTCCCAGACGCCTGGGAGAGCAGACATTGAGAAAACTGACTTTGGAATGCAAACAATGAAAAGCCCCCAGAATGAAGGGTCTCAAAATGCAAATGTAGATATCAAAACAATAATGGAGAGATTAAAAAGAATTGAGGAGACACAAGAAGAAACTAGGAAGGAGCTGATATCTGAGATAACAGTAATAAAGAATACTGTGAATGAAATAAATAACAAATTGATAAGCATGGAAAGCAGAATTACCCAAGCAGAAGAATCTCAGAGCTTGAGGACCAAAATATAGAAATAACCCAAACTCTTAAAAACAAGAAAGTAAGCTCAAAAAGACAGAAAAAAACCTTCAAGAGATGAGTGACTACCTTAAGAGGGCCCAACCTAAGAATAATCGGTCCCTGAGGCAAAAAGAGAAACAGAGACCACATTGGAACAAACTTTCCATGAGATCATTCAAGAAAACTTCCCTTATCCAATCAGCGATGCAAAAAATTTAAACACAAGAGATTCAGAGAACCCCCACAAGACAACAAATGAGAAGACCAACTCCTAGACACATAATAATTCGCCTAAATAAAGTAGGCACAAAAGAAAAAATCCTAAAGGCAGCAAGAGAAAAAGGCCAGATTACCTACCATGGAAGACCAATCAGAATAGCAGCAGATTTATCTGCAGAAACCCTGCAGGCTAGGAGAGCTTGGAGCCCTATCTTCAAAGTCCTAAAAGATAAACAATTTCAACCAAGAATAACCTACCCGGCCAAGCTAAGCTTCATCAGTGAGGGAGAATTAAAATCTTTCCCAGATATCCAATCCCTAAGAACTTATGCTGCCACCAAACCATCTCTACATGAAACACTTAAGAAAGTACTAAACACAGAAGAAAAGGAAAAAAGAACAACATTCTTCACAACAGTACAGGGAAAAGAATAAAATATACACGAACCAACCCCAAAACCAAAAGAAAGACAAAAGAAAAAAGAAAAAAGAAAAAACCAAGTGGAAGAACAACAACTCAATAAGAACTCCATGATAGGGATGAACTCTCACATTTCAATAATTAGTTTGAACGTGAATGGACTAAACGCACCACTGAAAAGACATAGAATGACAAAATGGATAAAATATCACCAGGCAACAATATACTGCCTTCAAGAGATCCATCTCACTAGAAAGGACATACACAGACTCAAAGTAAGGGGAATGGGAAACAAATTTTCAGGCGAATGGAACACAAAAGAAAGGAGGAGTCGCGATCCTAATTTCAGACAAAATCCATTTAAGCTATCAAAAATTAAAAAAGATACAGAGGGCCACTACATAATGATAAAATGTTCATTCCATCAGCAAGAAATATCTATGCTAAACATATATGCACCCAACATAGGTGCGCCAACATTCATAAAGCAACTTCTAGGAAAACTAAAGAAAGACATTGATTCTAACACCATAATAACTGGGGACTTTAATATACCACTCACAACCTTAGACAGATCATCAGGACAAAAAATCAGCAAGGAGATCCGGAACCTCAATGAGACTCTGAACCAAATGGACTTAATTGATACCTACAGAACACTCTATCCAAAGACCACAGAATACACATTCTACTCATCACCACATAAAACATATTCTAAGATCGACCACATAATTGGACACAAATCAAGTATAAGCAAATTTAAAAGGACTGAAATTCTACCATGCACCTTCTCGGACCACAGTGGAATAAAAATAAACATTGACACCAACAAAGTCCCCCCCAAACCCACAAAGACATGGACACTAAACAGCATGATGCTAAACAACTCCTGGGTCAATGATGACATCAAAACAGAGATCAAAAGATACCTGGAAACAAATGAAAATGAAGAAACATCTTACCAAAATCTCTGGGATGCCTTAAAAGCTGTAATAAGAGGGGAATTTATATCCCTACAAACACACATGAGGAAAATGGAAGTAACAGAAATTAACAACCTAACAAGCCACCTGAAGAAGCTGGAAAAGCAAGACCACAAAAAAACCCCAAAATTTTAGCAGAAGAATCCAGATCACCAAAATAAAAGCCCAAATCCAGGACATAGAAGACAAAAAGATAATAGAAAAAAATCAATGAAACAAAAAGCTGGTTCTTCGAAAGAATAAACAAGATCGATGGTCCCCTAGCTAGACTGACCAAGAAAAAACGAGAAAAAAACAAAATAAGCACAGTCAGAAACACAAAAGATGAAGTCACATCTGACCCTGAAGAAATAAAAAAGATCATTAGAGACTACTACGTACACTTGTATGGAACAAACTTGAAAACCTTAAGGAAATGGAGGACTTTCTGACATCACACAACCTACCTAAGTTGGAACAAGAAGAGATTGAGCCCCTAGATAAACCAATAACAATCAAGGAAATCGACTACGTAATAAGAAAACTTCCTAAAAAAAAAGCCCTGGACCAGAAGGTTTTCCAGCAAAATTTTTACATGACATTTAAGGAGGAGCTGATCCCAAATTCTACTGAAGGTATTCCAGGGATTGAAAAAGATGGAACGCCCCCCAAATCATTTTACGAACCCAACATCACATTGATACCCAAGCCAGGTAAAGATCCAGCAAAGAAAGAGAACTACAGGCCAATATCTTTGATGAACACAGATGCTAAAATTCTCAACAAGATCCTAGCAAACCGGATTCAGCAATACATCTCAAAAATCATCCATCATGACCAAGTAGGCTTCATTCCTGGGATGCAAGGCTGGTTCAACATTCATAAAACCATAAATGTTATTAAATACATTAACAGATGTCAAAACAAAAACCACATGATTATATCATTAGATGCAGAAAAAGCTTTTGATAAAATCCAGCACCCTTCTTGAAAAAACCCTTGAACATCTAGGCATACAGGGAACATACCTCAAAATAGTAAAAGCCATCTACGAGAAACCACAGCAAGCATACTCCTAAATGGACAAAAATTAGAACCTTTTCCCCCTGAAAACTGGAACAAGACAAGGATGCCCACTCTCACCCCTCCTGTTCAACATAGTATTGGAAGTCCTGGTTTGAGCAATCAGAGAAGAGAAGGCAATCAGGGGTATCCAAATAGGAAAAGAGGAAGTCAAGTTATCTCTCTTTGCAGACGACATGATTGTATACCTTGAAAACCCAAGAGAATCTGTCAAAAACCTCCTTACACTGATAAAGACCTTTGGCAAAGTCTCAGGATACAAAATAAATGTACAAAAGACAATAGCATTTCTCTACACCAATAATAAACAAACAGAAACCCAAATAAAAAACACAATTCCATTCACAATAGCCACAAAAAAAATGAAATACCTTGGCATCTTCCTAACCAGAAAAGTGAAAGACCTTTACAAGGAAAACTACAAAACACTGCTCAAAGAAATCAAAGTTGACACAAACAAGTGGAAAAATACCCCATGCTCATGGATCGGAAGAATCAACATTGTGAAGATGTCCATCTTACCTAAGGCAATCTACAAATTCAATGCAATACCCATCAAATTACCAGCAACATTCTTCTCAGACCTAGCAAAAACAATGCAGGAATTCATATGGAAACACAAACGTCCAAGAAAAACCAGAACAATCCTCAGCAAAAAAAACAAAGCAGGTGGTATCACACTGCCAGACTTCAAACTTTACTATAAAGCTACAATCATCAAAACAGCTTGGTATTGGTATAGGAACAGGAATATAGATCAATGGAATAGAATTGAGATTCCAGAAGCAAAACCTCAATTTCTCAACCAACTCATCTTTGACAAAGCCCCACCACCTACCACTGGGGAGAGGAGAACCTATTCAGTAAATGGTGCTGGGAAAATTGGCTGACCACATGCAGAAGATTGAAACAGGACCCCTATCTATCCCCATGCACAAAGGTTAGTTTCAAATGGATCAGAGACCTAAATGTAAAACCTCAAACCATAAGAACCTTAGAAAATGAAGGAAAAACCTTCATGGAAATCGGAACTGGCATCCAATTCCTGAACAAAACCCAAAACCCACAGCTCATAAGAGAGAAAATAGACAAGTGGGACCTTATTAAACTGACAAGCTTCTGCAAAGCCAAAGAAACCATCAAGAGAGCAGGAGACAGCCTACAGACTTGGAAAAAGTATTTGCCAACTCCAGGTCCGACAAAGGCTTAACATCCTGGATCTACAAGGAACTCAAGCGTGCTGAAAAGAAAAAAACAAACAACCCCATTATAAAATGGGCAAAAGATATGAACAGACACTTCACAAAGGAAAACATCCGAGCAGCCAACAAACACATGAAGAAATGTTCAACCTCACTAATCACCAGGGAGATGCAAATCAAAACCACACTGAGATACCACCTAACCCCAGTCAGAATGGCAATTATCAACAACTCAAAAAATAACAGCTGCTGGAGAGGGTGTGGTGAAAAGGGAACACTTCTACACTGTTGGTGGGAGTGTAAACTAGTGCAACCTCTGTGGAAAGCAGTGTGGCAAATTTTTAAAAGCTCTAAATACCAACCTCCCATATGACCCCGCAATCCCCCTACTGGGAATATATCCTGAAGAACACAAATCACTCTATAAAAAAGATACCTGCACACGCATGTTTATTGCAGCATTGTTCACAATAGCAAGAACCTGGAAACAGCCATGCTGTCTGTCAAAAGAGGACTGGATTTAAAAATGTGGTACATATACACGATGGAATACTACGCAGCCATAAAAAAGAACAAAATCATGAATTTCGCAGCAACCTGGATGGAACTAGAGTCTATAATACTGAGTGACCTCTCACAGAAACAAAGATCCGAGTATCACATGTTCTCACTCATATAATGGACCTTAAACATCCAATGCAATACTATACGAAAATGACTGACCGTACTGGGAAACTATGGTGGGGGGAGGGAGATGGGATTAACAGTAGCAAATATCTGTCTGGGTACGGGGAAACATCCTATATCAACAGGGTGCCTGAATGAAACGCAATTGTATACCTAACCCTTAACTGTACCCCACAACTTCACAATAAAAAATAAAATAAAAAAATAAATAAAAAAATAAAGTATTGAATAAAATAAACAAAAGGTATGCAGTTCCTTTACACCAAAAATTATAAATATAGATATAAAATATTAGAGAGAAATTAAAGAATTAAATGAAGAGATACATCATGTTTATGAATTTGAAAACAATATTATTAAGATTTTAATCCTCCCAAAATTGGTCAATCTGTTGTAATCTTAATCAAAATTTCAGCAGGTTTTTTCATAGATATTGACAAACTGATTGATCCAAACATTTATAAGGAAGTGCAAGAGTCCTAGAATAGATAAAACAATCTTGGAGAAACAACAAACTTAGAAGACTCACATTATTGATTTCAAGATATGCTATAAGGCTGCAGTAATTAAGACAGTGTGGTATTGACTTAGGGATAAACAAATGTATCAATAAACTGAAGTCTAGAGAGGTCAAGTAACTTGCCCCAAATCACGTGGCTAATAAGTGGTGGAGATGGGATTTATATTCCAGCAGTCAGCTTCTAGAGTTTCTGTTTATAGCCACTATCCAAACTGCTTCTCCACAAAACAGTCTCACTAAAAATCAATCACTTCCCACAGACTTCTTCCTAATAAAACATCCTGAAAAATGAGGATGTTAGATAAAAATGAGGATTGAGGTAAGACCCTTCACCAGCAAAAAGATTACAACTTGCTGAAGCCTCAGATGATTGTTAGCATTTTTAGCAATAAAGAATTTAATTATGTGCATTTGTTAGGCATAATGATATTATACACTTAATAGACTACAATATAGTGTAAACATAGCTACAATATAGTGTAAACATATACACTGGAAAACCAGAAAATTCATGACCACTTTTACTGCAGTGGTCTGAAACCAAAACCTCAATATCTCCAAGATATACCTGTGTAGAAAAATCATGATGCCTTAATTTATTTGCTTAAGGTGCATGTGTGGATCTGTGTCTCAAGCAGATAAGACATGATTATTCACATTACTATAGGTAAGAAAGGGTTAGGTTAGAGAGAGTTCTCCATGCCAGATCATATTAATTTCTCTCTTCTTTGAGCCCCTAAGGTTGTTACTGTCTACACTAGCCCCTTGCTACTCAAAGCGTGGTCTTCAGACCAGCAGCATGCTCAGTAGGTATGGCTTATTGTAACTGAAGGACTTCAGGTCCCACCTCAGACCACCAAAACAAAAACCAAACCCTCACTCAATATTGGCTCTTCAAAAAGACATTATAAAAACACGAGTTTCACTTGAAGTGGGAATATGACTATTTCATTTTCTCTTTAAAAAATAGATTATCTGAAGAAATAGGTCATTTAGCTTCTTTATGCTCCTATTGTGTTATTTTGAGCATAATGAGTAAAGACTGAATAGAATAGGGAAATTCAGGAGGAAATAGTTTCTCTCGGTCATTTTTAGAAGCCATTAATCAGACTGATTCCTAAGGGGATTTCTTTTGGTTAAAATTAGATATAGATACAGAGAGACAGAGAGATGCCATGTACAGATATATGATATCCCAAGACGTTTATTTATATGCTAGATTAGTTTTATATCATACCTGCTTTTTCCTTCAGAATCTTTTGAAATCTTTGTCTCCTTAAACTTTTTTGTATGGAAAAGTATATGAAAGGAGGTACCTATAGAAACCTAGAAGAAACTTAGCTTATTCTTAGTTTAGTCTTTTTGCCTCTGCATAACCATTAGAAAGCATTTAGACATTTTACTGCAGGCCAAGTGGCAGATCTCCATCAGATGCAAGACCAGGACAGCCCAACTCATGATTTAGCATAATAATCTCTAGGAAACTTTCAGGTTCCTTGTCAAGCTGGAAAGTCAAAGCCATAAAAATGATAATAGGACCACCTTTGGTGAAGGAGTTTTGGGATTGCTAATGTCTAACAAAGTCTCTTACAGGAAAGCCCCCTTCCCTTGTCTCCACCCATCTAGCCCACCACCTGAGGGCATAAGATACTAATGTCAGGTGATCTCAAGAGCTAAGACTCCTGTGACTATAATCAACATCAAAGCCCCTGGACATTCCTTCAGGCCAAAACCCCCCTACCCAAAAGCCCTTAAAAATACCCACTTCCTGGTCCTTTGAGGCCACACTTACCTCTGATTGTTGGCCCCCTTTTCCAATCTGTGAAAAGTGAATAATAAACTTTACTCCTTTCTACTTTCTTATTTGGTTGTAATCTTGCATTATTCCTGAGCCCCAGCTGCAGTCCCGGCTCTGGCCCACCTTGCCTCAGTTGACCCTTTCAATATGTCTTTATTTGCATAATTTGATCTTGTACTCAATGTTTTTAATACATTTGGATAATGAAAGTATCTCATCTAGATTTTGGTGCTAACAGTTGAAGCCTACTGATAAGTATGTCCATGAAATAGAAATCATGTAAATTCCACAGAAGCAACTTCGTAAGCCAAATGAGGAAGCTAGACATTCCCTGCAGGCACACGCTCACTGCAGGGTGTGGCAGGATGCTTGGCCATGCTTTTAAATTGGTCCCCATTCTCCTGCTCTTTAGGATACTTGAAGTAAATGTGTTTGATAAGAATCACTCTCCATGCTTCTTTTGTACTTTCAAGAAGCTTACATTCTAGTTAAAGTAGTAAAACCAACCTAGAAAAACAGTTGACAAAATAATACTACATAGTAGAGAATGACACGGTAAACCCCTGAGATGAAGGACCAAATGCGAAAGGAGTTTAAAAATGAGTGGACTAGCCGGGCTCGGTGACTCAGCCTGTAATCCCGTGCCTTTGGGAGGCCGAGGTGAGTGAATTGCCTGAGCCCGCGGGTTCGAGACCCGCCTGGGCAATGAGACCTCATCCCTACAATAAATAAATTAAAAAAAAAAAAAACCAGCCGGGCGTGGTAGTGCGCGCCTGTAATTCCGGCTACTCGGAAGGCTGAGGCAGAAGGATCGCCGGAGCCCAGCAGGTCGAGGCTGCGGTGGCCGGGAACGGCCACTGCACTCCAGTCTGGGCGACAGAGCGAGACTTCAACTCAAAAAAAAAAAAAAAAAAAAAGATGAGTGGACCAGTGGGAGTTGGTGTGGTCAAAGAACAGTTAATATTAACTAATGATTCCTTCTTTACAGGATTAACAACCTGAAAATACTCAGTTGCTGTCACACAGCTGAGGGCCAGTCCTTGTACCAGAACCTACTGAAGTCACAAACCATCTCCAATGACCCTCCTTAACAAAACACAACTATATTACACTTGTCATATAAGAACACTTGGGTCTTTTTACTGTTAAAGTTAATCACTGAGCTCACTAAACATAAGTGGCCTGGACCTGACTCCACTTAGAGGAAAAGGGACATTATGCAGGGGCTGTCAGACACAAGAAGCTTTAACACAGGAAATATTAGGCAGACAGTATCCTTTACAGGCGGTCTCAGGACCAGTCCATTTACAGAATCCAGACATAGTGGGAGGGGCTTGAGTTAAGGGGAATTGAGGTGACCCTTCCTCTTTCTTTCCTCTTTCTCCACTCCAGCTGTTTCTGCCAAAGAAGAGTACTGAGGACTGATGCTTTAATGGTGAAACCACATGGTCAGCTAGTGGTCAAATTAAGACTCTTACTATGAATAGCTTGTATAATCTAGGATAGGACACTAAAGAACAGAGAAAAGTGATGGATAGGAATCCATGAATTAATATCTTTAATATCTTCCCATGTTAAGATGTCTCCTATCTAGCCCACCACCTGGGGCATGAGATGCTAATGTCAGGTGACCTCAAGAGCTTAGACTCATGTGTCTACAATCAACATCAAAGACCTGCAGCCCAGGACACTTCTTGGGGCCAAAATACCCCTACACAAAAGCCCTTAAATATACCCATTTTGTGGTTGTAACAGGCCTCAGTGGACATCCCAGCTCCCCCATTGCATGAGAAAGCAGCAGGGTATGCTAGCTAATCTTTCCTAGCCTCTCAATTTATCTGTGAAATATTGGTAAGATGAAATTTATATGAGATAATTATGGAATGTGCTTAGCACACACCTGGCAAAATGGAAAATGCACAGTGGATTGCCTGAGCCCACAGGTTTGAGACCAGCCCAGGCAACTTGGCGAGACCTCATCTCTACAATAAATCAAAAACTAGCCAGTCTTGGTAGTGCGCGCCTATAGTTCCAGTTACTCCAGCTACTTGGAGGCTGAGGCAGAAGGATCGCCAGAGCACAGCAGGTTGACACTGGGGTGGCCGTGAGTATGCCACTGTACCCCAGCCTGGGCGACAGAGTGAGACTGCAACTCAAAAAAAAAAAAAAAAAGCTAGATCTATAACTTCAAGATTTATTTATACATTAAGTGATTGTTTCCTTTTTATTACTCCTATATATATCATTTGACAACAAAAATAATAACTGCTTCCAATAATCTTTGTGTTCTAATAACATGTCTTTTTAGAAATCCTAAATTTCAAACTCCTTAAGTATAAGATCCTTATAAATAATGTATTATATGTCTATGTCTATATTTCTGTACCCAGCAGAGTATTTGGCATTTAAAAAAAATACTGCAAGTATTTAAAGTATTCTTTTTAGATACTTATTTTTTAACAGTAATTTTTTTCATTGAGATGCAATTTATATACAGGAAAGTTCATCCTTGTAGTATACAGTTCTGAGAGTTTTGAAACACCTGGGGTCATATAACCACTACCACTGTAATCCATATACACAATAGTTCTGTCACCCCCAAAATTCCCCTTTGCTCTTTGAATCTGGCATTTACAAGTGCAGCTGCTTTAAATATTTATGTACCAGTTTTTGTGTGAACATAGATATGTTTTGTTTTGTTTTGTTTTGAGTTGGAGTCTCACTCTGTTGCCCAGACTGGAGTGCAGTGGCCGCTCCCAGCCACCGCAGCCTCGACCTGCTGGGTTCCAGTGATCCTTCCGCCTCAGCCTTCCAAGTAGCTGGAACTACAGGCGCGCGCTACCTGGCTGATTTTTTGATTTATTGTAGAGATGAGGTCTCGTTGCCCAGGCGGGTCTCGAACCCGCGGGCTCAGGCAATCCACTCACCTCAGCCTCCCAAAGGCGCGAGATTACAGGCTGAGCCACCGAGCCCGACTCCATAGATATGTTTTTACTTCACTTGGGTAAATATCTAGAAGTGGGATTGCTGGCTCAGCAGATACTTATTCAAAGCCCCAAATCAAGAGTTAGCTTAGCTCTCAAGTTTTTATTAAGCATTTTGACAGTTATCCCCAAAGATCTGCATAATGACTTACTAAAAAGAGAAATTGGCACCAATACTGTAGGAGACTGCCTAAGGGCATTAATAAAGTAGGCTAGAATTGAAGGGACAGAAAATATCAAGACCCATTTTTCATTCTGCCCAACACAATAGGAATAAGAGGAAATAAAAGGGGACAAGGAAATATATGGTTTTAAGATTAATGTTTTCCCATTTCCCACTGTAATTTATATTCCTATTACTCCTTCTACAAATCACATTTCTGAACTTTTAAAAGACTGAAGAAAATGAGGATGACTTTGGGAGGTCTGGGTGCATTCTGATGGCTCCTTCTGTGGAAGCTTCTAAAGAAGAGTGTTCTGTAGTAAATGCTACAATAAGTCTCCAAAAGATCTGTTGGGATTTTCTGATTTAGACAAGACATATTACTCCTTCATAGAATCAGAGCTAAAAGGAAACTCAAATATAATCTCATCTCTCCCTCTCAGCTCACAGGTTTGAAGAAAATCAAAGCCAGAGAGGAGGAACGACTTGCCCAAGGGCAAATGCTACTTTGTGGTATAACCCAGGGCTAGACTTCACAAGGGGGAGACAAAAGGAAGGGTGGATGTTAGTGAATCTTCAGTCTAGTTCTCTTATACATCTTCTGTTCTCAATGGCTCTAGTATGCAGGCTAACATCAGAGTTATAATGTTTACTTTATCCAGGGACATGGGGAAAGAAGAACAAACAGGGGTACCTGTGTGGCTATGTTTGTTTAAGGTAAATATTGTATTGCAGTACCCCAGTCATTCTTCCTTCTAATTATAGAACACACGGATTGGAACTAGAAATGGGGACTGATCAACTTCAGAGTTTTCTTTGTTGAAAAACTAAATTAATGATAAATAATCTTGTATCAGAGACACAAAAGGGAGGGGTAATACTGCTACATTTCTTTTAATTTTGAAGGTACATAGATTTCAGTGAAAATTAGAACTCATTCTCATCTTGGCAAACTGCCATTGAAATCTCTAACTGGGCCGGGCCCAGTGGCTCATGCCTATGATCCCAGCACTTTGGAAGGCCGAGGTAAGAGGATTGCCTCAGCCCACGGGTTTGAGAATGGCTTGGGCAACTTGGTGAGACCTCATCTCTACAATAAATAAATGTTTAAAAATTAGCCAGGCATGGTGGTGTGAGCCTGTAGTTCCAGCTACTTGGAAGGCTGAGGTGGAAGGATCACCTGAGTCCAGCAGGTCGAGGCTGCAGTGGTCCATGAGCTTGCCACTGTACTCCAGCCTGGATGACAGAGTGAGACTCTAACTCAAAAAACAAACAAAAAAAGAAATCTCTAACTGGACAGAATGTGGTCACTTCCCTGATAAATTATCTTGAAAGGAGGTGAGAAAAAGACCCATTTGAATGAGCATAGCAATGGGACTATAACTAATCTGTTATATCCTGATCAGACACTGTTAAACCAAGATTTTAAATCTGAGAGACCACAAAGAGCCAGCTCCGATGCAAACACACGAGGGTCTTTATTCAGGCTCAAGTCTGGGCTCACATTTGAAGGCGATGCAGCGGCTTCAGGGACGAGAGCCCTGATCCAGTATAGCAAGCAGTTTTTATGCACAATTACAGAGGGAGGGGAAAGAACTTTAAACTTGTTTTTGCATGATTGGGTAATTTCTCCTAATGGGTACGGGGGCACTTGGGATTGGTAGGTTTATTTTGTGGTTTGCGCGGGCTCTAGCTTAGTTGCCTGTGATTGACGGGAAACAGCTAAATGGGCAGAGTGGAATGTCAGATAAGCTAGGTTTACACAGTCACTGCGTGTAAATTAACTTTGCAATGGGAGCTGGAGGTTTGAACCAACATAGAGCCCACCAGGCTAGCGCCTCAGAGTCTACTGCAATCTAAGCAAAGGAATGTCCGGAAGGGGCTTATCGCTTAACATTTACATCCCGTTGCAGAAGCAGAAGTCGTCAGCATGGCAATTGGGACGAACAGAGCTTAACAAGAGTTCTAAGTACATACACTGCTTAAAACATTGTACAACGTTACAATCACAGTCACTACCAGGCAAAGGAATATGCCTAGTCCTACAGGGTCTGAGGTAGGATTTAAAATACTAAGAATTTATAAAATATAGCGAACGTGAGGCAAGGATATATAAAATACAGTGAACGCTTTTTTTACAGTAAGTATAACTTTTTTGAGTCTCTTGGGTCCCTCAACACTTACTCACCACATCATCTGTGTTTCCTAGGCACAGCTCCAGGAGAAGCAGGAAATAAGGTTGAAACATCCCATTCTGAATTTATCTCTATAACTATTATATTTCTGTAACCTTTATTCAGAAGAAACACTAATGGTGACACGACAACTTAGGCTTGTGGCTGTTTGCTTCAAAGTTTAAAAATTAAATTACAAATGTTTATTACACATTAAGGGGTCCTGATACTGATACAGATGTGACTGATCAACTGTGGGAAAGCCTGGTGACAAGTATTAAAACATAAGCAATCTTTTGCTTCTAAGTTGACTAAAATTTATGTCCTTGGCTTCCAAATATTTATATCTGAATGTCATGATACAAGTTCAGAATTGGCTCTCCAGCCTTGAAATGGGCAGTGGCAAGGAAGAGTAGTGTAACACAGACTAAAGTATAAACTATGTAACTGTTGCTTATATTTCCCTCTCACTGGAAATTTATTCTATGATTCAGAGTACAACTCGCAGTTAGACTGCTTCCCCCTCCACAATGAATCTACAATTACCTAAAACAGTTTCTGAGCACAGTAAAAATTAACCTGATAAACTCAATAGTGTATCGACAAAAATAATACATACACACGTGGAAAAACAGTGGAAGAGAAAATTTTATAAAATGAATGAATTGTCATGGTACCCACAGCAAATTACCCAATTTGGCTTTCAGCTGGCTCATTAGAAATGACTGACCACTATTCAATCTTTCCTATTAAGATCACTAGTAATTTATGTGTGTGTGATGTTTTTGTTTGTTTGTTTGCTTTTTAGAAAGCAGGATTTATTGAGAGGACAGAAAAGCTCCCAGAGTGGGAGGGGACCCAAAGGGGTTGCCCCATGTGTTTTAAAATACAGGAATTAAGATTATCGGGGTGGGACTGGGTAGTTGAGGGAAACTGCTGGGGAGGGAGAAGCATACCTCATCAACAAGGGTACCTGCATAATCAACATTTGTACACCTAACCCTGAATTGTACCTTACATCTTTATAATAAAAAAAGATTATCTATGCAATATCTTGCAGAGACATTCTTTGAACAAATATTGATTGAACACTAACTATCCTTAGATCTCTCTTGTTAGACAGATGTATAGGTTACCTTTACATTTTCATCATTTAGAGATAATACAATGTGTATATAGTTTTTCAAAAATAAGATGGAATCCCACTACACACACATACACCATGAAGCTCATTCTAATTTATTTGTCCAACAGCCAGAGAAGTCAGGCAATACTTATAGATATTCTGTGCTCTAAAGCTTTTTTTGTATTATTGACTGAACATCTAAGGTAAAAGAAAGTGCTAGTAAGAAAAACAGCATGTATGTTGGAGTTAAACAAATCTGAGTTCAAATTCCTTCTATTCTACTTTTTAGTTACAGGACTATGTCTGGATCTTGGTTTCCTTATCTTTGGAATTAGAATATTAACTCCCTTCAGATTATTGTTACGATTAAATTAAATAAGGTAGAGCTTGCAGAGCACCCAAGACAGAATCTGGCACATGACAGCGGTAGAGAATATTCAGAGAAGGCAATGAATTCATGGCCAAGTTCTCAAAAACAAATGCCGCAAAAGCTAAGTTTGTTTGGGACCTTATCAAACTAAAAAGTTTTTGCACAGAAAAAAAAAATCAGGATGGTAAAGAAACGACCTATAAATGGGGGGAAATATTTGCAAGCTATGCATCTGACCAAGGCCTAACATCCAAAATCTACAAGGAACTCAAACAAATTGACAGGAAAAATAAAATAAAATAAAATAACCTCATTTAAAAATGGGCAAAAGACATGGGCAACTCTCAAAGGAAGACATTTAAACAGCCAACAAACATGAAAACATGTTCAGCCTCACTAATCAACAGAGAAATGCAAATTAAAACTACAATGTGATACTGTCTAATATCAGTAAGGATGGCTATCATTTAAAAAGTCAAAAAACAACAGGTGTTAGCAAGACCGTAGAAAAAAGGTAATGTTTCTACATTGTTGGTGGAAATGTAAGCTAGTTCACCCTTTGTGGAAAGCCATGTGGCATTTTCTCAGCGAACTAAATTGAGCTACCATATGACCAAGCAATCCCACTTCTGGGAATATATCCAGAGGAACATAAATCACTCTACGAAAAAGACACCTGTACACGTATGTTCATTGCAGCACTAGTCACAATAGCAAAAACATGGAACCAACCCAGGTGCCCATCAAACATGGATTGGATAAGGAAAATGTGGTACATATACATGATGGAATATTATGCAGCCAGAAAGAAGAACAAAATCATGTCCTTTGCAGCAATATGGATGCAGCTGCAAAGTGAACTACCACAGAAACAAAAGTGAACTATGATACTAAGGGAATTATCACAGAAACAAAAATATGAACACTAAGGGAATTATCACAGAAACAAAAATATGATCATAAGCAGACCCTGATCATCAGTCACATGAGCACAAAGGTGAGAACAACAGACACCAGACACTGCTAAAGGTGGGGGAGAGGGAAGAGGGATAAGGGGCTCACAACCACACACTGGGTACCAGATTCACTGCCAGAGGAGAGAAGGCTTGCTAGAAGCCCCAAACTCACCTGCACACAATTTACATATGTAGTAAATCCTTACATGTACCCCCAACTCTAAAAAAATTCAAAATTTAAAAAAAGAAAAGTCAATGCAAGTATTGAAGATACAATATCAGGTGGGCCAGTTACATCACATCCATGTCAACTTTGGAAGGCACATTATTTCAAAAGTCCACCATTAGCGCCTGCTAAACATGGATTTTTTTTTTTTTTTTTTTTTTTGGTTTAGGCAAGTATTTCCTACAAACCATTTGTTGGAATAAAACCACAGTACTGAAGTAAACAAGCAGAGAGAGAACATATGAATGAAAAAAGACAACAGATGAGGAATGTAAGAAAGAATAAAAAGAAAAAAGAAAAAGTAGGCCTGCCTAGTTTTTTTAAGAAACATAATAAGTAAGTGGCAAAGGGGGTGGGAGGATGAGGAAGGGAACAGAAAGTCAATGTTACTAACCATCAGATTTAGTATTAAGTCTATGGAACTCCAGCCAGTCAGAAAGGACTTTCATTTTCACTGGCTACATGAAAATGGAAATTGATAACGTATTTTAAAATGATAGTCATTAAAACTTTAGGAGTAATCATTTTCAACTTCTGAAATGAGATGTTCTAAAAAGTTTGGTCTTATTTATTTATTTATTTTTTGAGTTGGAGTCGCACTCTGTCGCCCAGGCTGGAGTGTAGTGGCATGCTCACAGCCACTGCAGCCTCAATCTACTGGGCTCAGGCGATTCTTCCACCTCAGCCTTCCAAGTAGCTGGAACCACAGGAATGCTAATTTTTTGGTTTATTGTAGAAATGAGGTCTCTCCAAATTGTCCAGGCTGGTTTCGAACCTGTGAGCTCAGGCAATTCTCTCACCTCAGCTCCCAAAGTGCTGGGATTATAGGCTTGAGCCACCACGCCCAGCCTTGGTCTTATCTTTTAAAAGCCAATTAATGTTCATCACCATTTCACAATAAAATAAGTGCAACAATAACGCCTTTTGAAATTTCCAATAATGTTACTGATATGCCATTCTATTAGACTGCAAATGAATAGAACCAACGAGAAAGAAAAAAAGAGTTATTTTGGTGCCAGCCATCTCATCCTCTCTATTGCCAACCTTGGGATATCTCAGATTTACTAAATTTCAAGGATGTTGTATTTTCCTCTGATTTGGTCTTAAGATCTCTCTCTGGAGAGTGGCTGTCAATTCTAGTTATAGGGGAGGTAGTCGTGAGTGTTTACAGAGTATCTTTCACGAGATACATCTTTGCCCTGGTGAACAGCCTAATCCTATGTGTGGACACATGACCATGTGTCCCTCTCACAGAAAACATGTTTCTACTGGCAGATGCCCTTGTGGTTTTTGTCTGACTTGGGTCCACTCCTGACCAGGAAAGTAGTTAGGGTCGGGTATGATGGTCAGGAGAGACACAGAGGAGGCAGCACATGCAACAACAGAAGCCTAGTATTAATTACAGATCCCAAAGAAGAGACAGCAGCACGACTCAACGCAACAGCGAGAATGGGGAGTCATCTGGGACACACACATTCAACAAGTGGATGAAGAGTGAGCAAGCGAGGGAGGACCTATGGGCCTGGTCCTTAATTAAGGTCCAGGGGTATCATCTCCTAGGCTTTTCTAAGGGCAATGGATTGGCTACTTTAAAGAAAACACGTATGAATAGAGAGAGTCTTATCTACTTGACTCTGGTGTTGACCATTAGGTCTCACCACAGTCAGCAGCTGTGGGGGGATATGAACCAAGCAGGCTGTAGTCCAAACCACCACCCAGTGAAGGGAAGTTTTCCCTAGGCCAAAGGAATCCTTGGAACCCTCTGAGCCTCCTCAGGCAGTATCTGCCATGCCTGGAGACCTAAGGGGGCTCACTTGGGGGCACTTATCTTTCAAGAAGAACCTAAGTCTTCTCATGTTCCAATATCCACCTGTCCTATTCTCTCCAGATCCATAATCAGAGACAGACTCTAACTGCACTGCGGACACATAAAAAGTCAAAAAAAAAAAGAGAGAGAAAAGGAGAGAAAAAGACTTACACAGCAAAAGAATGGCAATATTTTGTATGCTTACAAACTTGATTAAGTTTAGCAGGTTTCATTTAATCAGCATAACTTAGGGGATCTGTGTAGGAAAAGATTCTGAGGAAGAGAAGAACATTATTCTAACCTGGGCTTCAGAGACCAGCTGTCTAAACAGAGACTGGATTCAACAGGGAAGCTCAAGCAACCAGGAGTAATTCTAATTGTTTGCTCCACTTCTTAATTGAAATCTGGACTCAATGATATTTGTCAGAAACTCCCTAGTATAATGGAGAGGAGCACCCTCAAACATTTCAGAGTGATGAAATTTTGGCTCCCTCCTAGGAATCTGCTTAGCCATCCAAATTGTCACAGGATTATTCCTAGCCATACACTATACATCAGACACAATAACCGCATTCTCCTCTATAACACAGATCTGTCGAGACATTAACTATGGCTGAATTATCCAAATATAAATGCAAATGGAGCATTCATATTTTGTATTTGCCTATTCACACACGTAGGCTGGGGTTTATACTATGGGTTTTACACCTTCCTAGAAACATAAAACATTGGCATCATCCTATTATTTGCCATTATAGCAACAGCATTTATAGGCTACATACTCCCATGAGACCAAATATCCTTCCGAGTCTCCACCATTATTACTAATCTTCTTCAGCTATCCCTATGTGTTGTGGATTCAATCTTGTGTAAACTATTCACCTGTACTCCCCAACTATGACCCCTGAGAAGGTATGGCAGATTTCTCCTCACCACAACCCATGAAGTGGGTAGGCAGGAGGCACAGAAGCAGCACCCGAGCAGGGGAAGGGGGAACCCCCTGTGACTGGGCACTGTTCTTGGTGTTGTAGTCTTGGCCTCCTAGAAAACCAGTGAATGTCCCAATACCCTTTAATAAATTCCTTTGTGGCTTATACTACCGAGAGTGGATTGCTTGCAGTCAAGAATTCTGAGACCTCAGTCCAGGGCATTCTCTGCTGCCCTAGGGTGCTTAAGACAAGAGCAGCTTGGAAGGACTGGAACCAGAGACTTGAAGAGGGAGCCGTCCTTCTTGAAGACAGCACAGAGAGAAATTCGCCAGGGAAAAGAGATACAGGAAGAACCCAACATATGAACAAGTTCAGTTCCAAAAGCATGTTTCTAAGTCCAATTTGTTTTAAATCCAACAAAGTTAGCCTAGGTACCCAACTAAGACAATAGACTATATAGTACTGTTATGCATTTAACAGGCTATACTAACACCTGGTGGAGATACATAATACATTAAAAAAGCAGGTGTGTGATGTTAAAGTTTATAACTTGAAGGTTCATATGTAGGGTACTTAATTGTACTCAAGGAATAAGTAGAGAGGCCACAAGGTCCTTCCATCTCATCTCTGTTGCCATCTTTTGGACATCTGAAACTGATTATACTAGAGAAAGCAGAGGCACTCTACAATGGATGCTCTCAGCTAATTCCACCACAGCACTCTGGACAACCACTCCACCTTGTCTTGGCCATAACTATACCCTAAATTTAAAACAAAACAAGTCGGGCTCGGTGGCTCAGCCTGGAATCCCGCACCTTTGGGAGGCTGAGGTGAGTGGATTGCCTGAGCCCGCGGGTTCGAGACCCGCCTGGGCAGCGATACCTCATCTCTACAATAAATCAAAAAATCAGCCGGGTGTGGTAGCGCATGCCTGCAATTCCGGCTACTTGGAAGGCTGAGGCGGAAGGATTGCCGGAGTACAGCAGGTCAAGGCTGCGGTGGCCGGGAGCGGCCACTGCACTCCAGTCTGGGCGATGAAGTGAGACTCCAACTCAAAAAAAAAAAAACAGCTGACCTTGAACAACATGGGTGTGAACTGCAGTAATCCACTAACACAAAATTTTTTCAATAAATATCTAGGGAACATATTTTGGAGATTTGCAACTATTTGTAAAGACTCATAGACGAATCCTGTAGCCTAGACATATTGAAAAAAGTGAGAAAAAAGATCTTATGAACACATAAAATATATGTAGATACTGCATATATGCAAATATATGCAAATCTACAATAAAAAGTTAAAACTCATCAAAACTCGTGCACACTTACAGACTTTACATGATGCCATCATGCAGTACTGAATCAGAGCTGCATAAAATTAACTGTAGTACACACTGTACTACTGTAGTCATTTCGTAGCCTCTTCCTATTGCTATTGTGGTGAGCTCAAATGTTGTAAGTATCCACTTAAAATGCCATGTGATGCTAATCATCTCCTCATGAGCAGTTTGTCTCTCCCGTAAGTTGTGAATTGCAGTAAAAAGTGTCTCTCACATTTCTCTCATATCTCACGCTTAATGCAATACCATTAACCTTACATAACATCATGAGGCCCCCAGGAAGTGGCAGTGCTGATACTGGAAGTGCTCCCAAGAAGCAGAGAAAAGTCATGACATTACAAGAAAAAGCTGAATTGCTTGATATGTGCTGCAATTGCCCACCGTTTCAGGCAGAAGAGCTGTCTTGTGAACAGGTGATGTAATCTTATGGTATCAGTAAATTCATTACAGTACTATAAATGTATTTTCTATTACTTATGATTTTCTTTCTTTTTTTTTTTTTAGTTAGAGTCTCTCTCTCGCTCTCTCTCTTTTTTTTTTTTTTCCTTAAGTTGGAGTCTCACTCTGTCACCCAGCCTGGAGTGCAGTGGCATGCTCATGGCCGCTGCAGCCTCGACCTTCTGCGCTCAGGCAATCCTTCCACCTCAGCCTTCCAAGTAGCTGGAACTACAGACACACGCCAACACACCTGGCTAATTTTTTGATTTATTGTAGAGATGAGGTCTCGCCAAGTTGCCCAGGCTGTTCTCGAACCTGTGGGCTCAGGCAATCCGCTCACCTTGGCCTCCCAAAGTGCTGGAATTATAGGCATGAGCCCAGCTACTTATGATTTTCTTAATGACAATTTATCTTCTCTAGCTTACTTCATTGTAAGAATGCAGTATATGATACATACAGCATGCAAAATATGTGCTAACAGACTATCTATGTTAGCAGTAAGGTTTCTGGTCAACAGTAGGCTATTAGTATTCAAATTTGGAGGGGAGTCAAAAGTTCTACTTGGAATTTCACTGTAAGATGGGTCAATACCCCTAACCTCCATGTTGTTTAAGGCCCAACTGTATAACACTCAATGGTGGCAAAGTAGGCTTGCATATTTACTACTGGTGGGACAGTAAAATATCATAACACTTTCAGAAACATGTATGGCAATACGTAGCAAAAGCTAGCTTAGTACTTATACTCTTTTACCTAGTAATTCTACTCATAAGTATCTATCCAAATTCAACCAAAAAGAGATAGACACATGAGAGTCAGGGGTTTGCTACTTGATTTAAAAGTTTACAACTACATAAAGATCTAACAGTAAGGAAACAGTTAAATAAATTATGGAGCATGAGCATTATACACTAGTATGTAGATATCTAAAATAATTGTTGCAATGTGGACCCACTTAATATTAAAGAAAACAGAATATAAAATAACATGTATAGTCTTATTACAATGATATCATGATATATATCTATACAGATGAATACACGAAAAAAATACCATATTCAATTTTTGGGGTGGTGAAAATATGAATGATTTTCATCTCATTTTCAAAAATCTCAGCCTCCTCAAATCTGTTTTTAAAAAATCAAGCCTCAAACATTTTTCAGTGAACGTAATTGTCACAGTTGGTTCAAACAAGCCCCAATTCAGCATATACTGCAGTTAAGTATATGGACATTTATTTCTGCACAACACCATAACATTTGACTGAATTTTTAAAACTAGATTGAGAAAAGATGTATGTCTTTATTCCACCTCCTCATCTAGTTAGATAAACTCCCAAAATCAAATGTAATTTTTCTCCAGATGTGGAAAGGGCTTTTAAAAGTCATGTACAAATTGACTATAAAGTATCACAGAAAATGATTTTTGATGTTCTGAGTATTATTTAAAACATTAACTAAAGAAAATATTTAAGGCCGGGCTCGGTGGCTCAGGCTGTAATCCCAGTGCTTTGGGAGGCCAAGGTGAGTGGATTGCCTGAGCCCACGGGTTCGAGACCCGCCCGGGTCGCTTGGCCAGACCTCATCTCTACAATAAATCAAAAATTAGCCGGGCGTAGTAGCGTGCGCCTGTAGTTCCGCCTACTTGGAAGGCTGAGGCAGAAGGATCGCCGGAGCCCAGCAGTTCGAGGCTGCGGTGGCCGGGAGCGTGCCCCTGCACTCCAGTCAGGGCGACGGAGTAAGACTTCAATTAAAAAAAAAAAAGATTTAAAAGCATAAATTAAAAATCTAGACTTAAGCTGGTTTTTACTTGCAATATACTACAGTGTTTCATTGCATATATAACATTTGTAACAAGAAAAGAAATTTACATATACATCCATTGCCATGGAATATGAATAATTTATTGTTTTATGAGACGAGATTTCTTAGGCATTATAATAAAACATTGTCCATGTAGGATGTGATACAGTATGATGTGACTTTTATCAGTTATTATTTTCCAATTGACATTATATAGGCATACATACATACACATATTAAGTTCCCTACTTAGGACAGAGCTTGTGGACTCTGACAGGAATACATACAACTGTAATTTAGTGGACTTTTGCTATGAACTGTGCAGGACACTAAACTCTTCACAAAGATTATTTCTTTAATCATCCCATTGTTCTAAATCAGGTGCTAACCTTTTGTTCTCTTGACTAATAAGATAGCTGGGGCTCACCACAGGATACACAGTGGACAAGCAGTGGTCCAGGTCTGAAACCCAATATTTTCATTAGTGGAGGGTATAGCTTTTAGTCAAGGAGTAAGAGGTTTACAAAATGGAGATGGGAGCCGGGCTCGGTGGCTCAGCCTGTAATCCTGCGCCTTTGGGAGGCTGAGGTGAGTGGATTGCCTGAGCCTGCGGGTTCGAGACCCGCCTGGGCAGTGAGACCTCATGACTACAATAAATCAAAAAAATCAGCCGGGTGTGGTAGCACACGCCTGTAATTCCGGCTACTCGGAAGGCTGAGGCGGAAGGATCGCCGGAGCCCAGCAGGTGGAGGCTGCGGTGGCCGCTGCACTCCAGTCTGGGCGACAGAGTGAGACTCCAACTCAAAAAAAAAAAAAAAAAAAATGGAGATGGGGATGGGGATGAGGGATGAATGAAGGTAGGAATACTAAAGTGTCTTGGAGAAGAGTATGAGAAGATAGAACTTGAAAATAAAACAAAATTCAAGTTGATCTAGTAGAGCTATTTGTAACCCCTTATGATCTGATTAGACACATTCATGATACTTGTTACAGAGAAAGTTGAGAATCAGAAAAAGTATCCAGATGACCAAAGTAATGAACAGTTAATCAGTGTTTATGTCTTAGTAGAAGAAGAACAGGGTCTAAGAAATAAAAGGCAGGGCCTTGAACTGGATCAAGGGAAACAAAATAACCTCAATTTAGGAAAATCATCCCTAAGGACTCTTTCTAATATATCAAAATATGTCAATTACTCAAAATCTCATTTTTATCATGCATCCCAATACATAGTTTTAACCTTAGAAACACAAAATAATATTTCATAAGATTAAAATAACATTTTGTAAATATTGTTAAAGGTTTTGTCTACTATTAGGGCATCAAGGAATGGAACTAACATACAAATAAGATTAACAATGAAGGAAAATTTGACATTTGAAGTAAAATTTAATATAAGTACAGAAAGATACTTATGAGGTGGTAAATAAAGTATAGCTTAGTGAGAACACAGATTTATTTTAAATGTTTTATTGTTTTTTACCTAGTTTATCATATAGAATACAATTTTCTTGTCATATGAGATACCAACTTTTCTGTCACATGTACTGTAAGTAAAAGTAACAAAGATAACTCAATAGTAACCATTTCTTCAAATTAAAATTTTTTAAAAATTTATGCTATACTTCACTATAACACTTGTATGCTTCTTAGTATTCAATATAAACTTTAAAACATATTTAAGATTCCCTAACCTTAATGATGTTTCAGTACTGTCTAGATACAATATTTCAAATTTTTCAGACAGGGAAACTACCATAATCTGGGCATGTCATACTATAGTTTAAGCACCATGGTAATATTTTAATTCCTATATGAGCCAGTTATCTGAGAATGAAACTATTTCCCATTCTACAGTCATCAGCTACATCTTCTTA
Organism: Cephalopachus bancanus; assembly: GCA_027257055.1. Classification (NCBI taxonomy): domain Eukaryota; kingdom Metazoa; phylum Chordata; class Mammalia; order Primates; family Tarsiidae; genus Cephalopachus; species Cephalopachus bancanus. Next base: position 718,435 of record JAPVLO010000025.1, on the reverse strand, counting down.
CCTAAACCACTTTTTTCAAAATCACATGCCATTCGTTGGCCTCAGAAGGGTCTGGACAACAATGTGAATGAATGGCTGGCTCAGTGCAAATTTATCATCACTACCAGAAACCTCTCAAGTTTACCACTCAGTCTGCTGTGTGTCCTTGGGCAAGAGACTGACCCTTTCTATGCCTTGCATGGGGATAACAACAGGTATATACAGTTATGCTCTTGAATCATTCCATGATTAAGTGCTCAGAGTAGTACGGCATACCATACACTAGCATTACCTTTTAAAATTTTACATATAAACTCTTGATACCAGAGCTAATAATTTCTTTCCTTCCACCCAAAGAATTAGAAATAAGCATGGGATTTGAGCCTTCATATTAAGTAACTTGTCAAATGTTTACAAGCAAGAATGAGCCATCTATTATACTCATACAACAATTCCAGCATTCACAAAATCCAAATCATTATTCACATGAGGTACAAGCCATAATGCAGCTTATTCCCAAGCACCATCCTCTTATCATGTTTCTATGAAAACACCTTGTTCAGGTTATCTTTCCACATTTATAGCCAGGTTGCAAATATTCCACTGGAAAACTGTGTAGTACATTTGAAGCATTTCCCTAAAGAATTAAAATTATTATATCTCATCTTAGAAAATGACATAGTCACTATTTATTTTTTAACCTTGACTTCTCTTCCAGATGTCTAATATTATAGATACATTTACTTAATTGCTGGGGAAAATGAATAGAAAATACAGGAAGAATTAATAGTCCTTATTAACCACTCACTGCAGCACAGTCCTCCTTGAAAGAAAGCATATGAACAGCATATCTCTGCATTAGAGGGTCAGTTATTTTCCCGGACAGCCAACCATCTATCTGAACAAGTCCAATGCTACAAATATTACTTTTGCCAATGCATTCTAAATGCTGAGTGATATTAAATCACTCTGGTTTCTGAACTCTTAAACAATCCCAACTAGTAAATTGTTTAGACTTATATGAGATTACAAATGAAAATCATTTTACCATATCTAATTAATTACTCATTTCTAATTACATTTAAATAGATATTACACTAATTGGGTAAAAAGGCATTTCGTTGTTATTTGTAACCGTGAAAAACTGTAAGTAACTAAATGTCCCTCCGTTGGTTACACGCACGTATGTTAGCACCTTCATAGATAGATGTCTAGAAGGATTTACATACACCCAACTGTGAATAGCAGTGTTGACCTTTGGAAAGTAGAAATAGAACGTGGGAGAAAGAGAGTCATTCCATATATTTCTGTATTATTGAAGGTTTTACAACCATATTGTTCCACTTTTTAAATGTTTATAAAGATCCTTCCTTCCTTCCTTCTTTCCTTCCTTCTTTCCTTCCTTCCCTCCTTCCTTCGAAGCCTCCTTCCTTCCTTGCTCCCTCCTCTCTTTCTCTTCCCTTCCCTTCCCTTCCTTCTGTCCCTCCCTCCTTCCTCCCCTCCTCCCTTCCTCCCTCCTTCCTTCCCTTCATTCCTAAGGATATTCTAAAAGAACAAGTTAGTGCTATGTCAGATAGAGTTGAGAGAAATTCAAAAATCTTGAACTGTCTTCTCCAGTTCCGCCACTGACAAGTTCATGAAACTGTCACCAAAATGGCTTTCCCTGTCTGTTGGCTCTCTCATTCAAAATACCTTTTCAGATTTCATTAATATTTTACTTAAAGAAATTGGATTCTGAACTGTCATTTCTCAGGTAAAAGTACAAAGCATTAATTCATTTTTACTATCAAAATTATAAACAGTGTAAAGAAAGATCTTTTATATTTAATATATATATCAATTTTACTCTTTGTAACAATATAATTCTAATTATATTTTACTTTTTCTCTTCCACAATAAAAAGAAATAAGTGGAACTGGACTATGCGTGACTCTAGCATATTGCTCAGAGTGATCAAACAGCCATGATCATAATCATCATTTGGAAATGTAGCCAACTTTAAGAGGTCAGAATTATGGTTCAGTCCAATTTGGGAGGAGGGTAGAACTATATCATCATCCCAGACAGAAGAAAACCCTATTTTCTTCACCCTCTTCTCTTTCTCTCTTCCTCTCTCTCTTTCTATATTTAGCATAAACTTCAGAGTCTTCTTTAATCATAAATTTTGACTCATAATAAGCTTTACTGAACTCCTACAAAACCTTCACCTATCATCTTATGCTGATTTTATCTCTTTTTTGAGAATTAATTCTAGTGTTTCACATTCTGACATAACCCCAACAATCAAAACATTTAGGGGTTCACAGGTACACACAAGTGGGAAAGAACTCTTACCCAAACATGTCTAAATGACCCCAAGCAATTGGAGTGAAAACAGAAAGTCTAGTCAAGTCAATATTTTCACTCTTTGAATGTTTCGGTGATAAACACTTGGCTTATCTGTTGAGAAACATTTTTTCTTTGTCTATTTTTTCTCTACAAGCTTAGATTTGAAGATAGAACCACTGATATTTGTTCATATATATTTCTCAATAATTTTATTTAAATCTTTTTAGAAAACCTATTTTGATAGCACTAGAAGTCTGTTATAAAATTATATTATCAAATAATTCATATCTTCAGTTTTAGAACAGCTTCGTTACCAAAGAAAATATTGGTACCTTCAAGCAAACTTCATTAATAGAACATTTCATGCCAATTTGAAAAATGCAAGCATGAAAAGATCTCTATTTGCCACCGGGAATCACTGAGCTGAGGGCAGATAGTCACTAGGAGGTGACGAAAGGACTCTAGTACTTGACAAAACTCATGATGTTCATCTGTCTCACATGGCCAAATACAACATACAAAAGTTAAATGAGGCCAGGCTGGGTGGCTCAGCCTGTAATCCCGTGCTTTGGGAGGTCGAGGCCAGTGAATTGCCTGAGCCTGAGGGTTTGAGACCTCCCTGGGCAACTTGGCGAGACCTCATCTCTACAATAAATCAAAAAAATTAACTGGGCGTGGTAGCGCGCACCTATAGTTCCAGCTACTTGGAAGGCTGAGGCAGAAGGATCGCCTGAACCCAGCAGGTAAAGGCTGCGGTGGCCGTGAGTGTGCCACTGTACTCCAGTCTGGGTGAGACTCCAATTCAAAAATAAATAAATAAATAAAACCTTAAGATTTGTACCAAATGAAATATGTATCTTCAGGGCTTGGGGACTTTCCTCCTGTGAGTGTTGAGGTAAAAGAGAAACAGGTTAGAGTCTGTGGGTACTCACAGCTTCACAGGGTGAGGTGGGCTATACAGCTGCAACCAGGCATAAAGCTTCCTTACTGTGGCAATTGTGGTAGAATAAAAGGAGATCCCAATAAAATAGAGAATAAAACAACCATAATAACAACAAAGTAAAGATGTTTTCTTGAAATAGCAATAAAGTAGATGAAACTTTGGCAAGCTTGATTAAGATTGATGCAAAAACACAAATAAGTAATATAAGCAAATATATATACAATATTTTAGGTGCTTACAACATATCAATATATTTGAGAATATAGATAAAAGTTTTTCCAGAAAATAAAAGTATAGAAATTGACTCAAGAAAAATAAAATAATTAAATAGAGCAATAATCATAAAAATTATTAAGAAAAACTTCTACTCAACATGAAGGTACCAAGCCCATGCAGTCTTATAGGCAAATTCTACCAAATCTACATTAAAAGGATTCCCTGTGTTATTTAAACTATCCCAGAGCAAAGAAATAGATAAGATAGCATCCCAGCTCCTCCTGGTATAAACATGATCATGTTTATAGTTATCAAAACTTAGGACAGCAGAAAATGACAGAAAACCATTCTTATTTGCCAACTAAATACAATATATAATCGCAGACTGAATCTTAAGAATAGTATATTAGAAGAATTATATATCATGACCAAGCAAGGTTGCCATAGGAATGCAAGGATAGTTCAATATTAGAAACTCTATTTTAAGTATTTACTACCAAAATATAATCAAAGATATTGTACCTTCTGTTGAAATGGGCCCTGATTGTAGACTATATATTCCATGAAGGCAGGGTCCATGACTGTCATAGTTATCACTGTATTCCCAGAAACTAGCACAGTCACTCCTTCACTTGCAAACATTTTCTGAGTGCCTGCTCTTGATGTCAGGCACTCTTCTGAGGACAGCACTAAGCAAAAACAAAGTCCCTGCTTTCTCAGATCCTACAATCTGGTTTCACGATGAACAATAAACAAATACATACACAAATTTAGGTAGTAATAAGTGCTATGAGTAAAGTTAAAGTAGGGTGAAAGAGATACAGAGTGACAAGAGATGCCACTTTAAATAGAAAGGTCTTTTATGTGGTGACGGAGGCACAGATATTTGAATGAAGTGAGAGAGTAAACCAAGGTCAGATCTGGGGAGAAATATTTCAGGCACAGGGAAGGACAAGTGCAAAAGTTCTGAGTCAGATGCTTGCTTTGTTTGTCTGAGAAACAGCAAAGAAGCTAGTAAGGCTGGAGCAAAAATGACTGGGACAGAAATGAGGTCAGAGATGTGGCTGGGGGCCAGAGCCTGCAAGGCCTGGCAAGGAGTAAGGACTTTGAATTTCACTGTAAATACACTGGGCAGCTATTGGAGAGCTGAGAATATAGAAACTAATAAGACATTTAAAATTTTTAAAGGCTCATTCTGGATACCGTAATTAATAGACTGTGGGGGGCAAAAGTTGGAACAGGGACATCAGTAAGGAGACTACTGGAGAGGCATAGGTGAGAAATTCTGGCTCACACTGGGTGTGACAGGCCTGCCTGCTAAGTGTGTGCTCATTAAGTATTTGTTTAACAAATGAATTTTTTCACTTCTTGGTTTTATTTTCAGGAAATTTCTATGTGACACATTTGTTAACAGATAAGAAATATCAGTAATTAAGGATCTTACATATAGAATGCTTTTTCTACATCTCTACTTTGGTGAAAGCCAAAGACAAAAGCAATGTCAAACTCTTTTTTTTTTTGAGTCAGAGTCTCATTCTGTTGCCAGACTGGAGTGCAGTGGCATGCTCATGGCCACCACAGCCTTGACCTGCTGGGCTCAGGCGATTCTTCCACCTCAGCCTTCCAAGTAGCTGGGACTACAGGTGTGTGCCACCATGCCCGGCTAATTTTTTTATTTACTGTAGAGATGAGGTCTCACCACATTGCCCAGGCTGGTCTTGAACCCATGGGCTCAGGCAATCCTCTCACCTCGGCCTCCCAAAGTGCTGGGATTATACGTGTGAGCCACGACGCCCGGTCTCAGACTTTATTTTCTAATGCAAATCTTTAATAGAAGGATTGACTAAACACTAACCCACATGCAGAAAATAAAAATTTTGCAATACAACATTTCCTAAATTTGGTCATTAGACTAGGAATAGCCAACTCTTTGAAGTCCCACAAGGTTCTCTGGGAGAAGATCATCCTGCAAAAATAACTTTGGGAAATGCTAATACTACAGCTAAGATTGATTGAGTGCTTACCATAAGCTAGTCTTCTTGCAAAAGCCCTTTATGTTTTATTTTATTTGGTCCTCACAACCTCTCTATGATGTAGTGCAGTGGAGATGCTCTCTCTCCTATTCTCCCTGTGATGTATGCTAAGATGGCACCACCCAGAACTCTCTTCTGTGAAAGACATGTTGGCCCAGTTGCTGGTAGTGCTGTCGGCAGAAGACCTTCAGCAGTCAGTCTCTTCAAGGGTTACCTCAACTGCCAATAGCTGCCTTACCCATGGTGCCAGATTAGCCTTTACTTAGTGACTGACTAATGTAGGAGCATAAAGGCCTGGTCACTTAATGCCAGGGTAACCTGGGAGAGCCTGCTGAGGCTGTCATGGGCCCTGCATCGTAGCCTGACTTCTCCCTCCTTCTCCCTTCTATCATTACTGATCCAACAAGCATTCTCCAAGCTGAACTTTGTCTCAGAGTCTGCTCCCTGAGAAACTCAATCTATGACAGATAATCCTCTTCTTTCTTAGAAATAAAACATCCAAATATCAGCTGGGTCCACAAATACATGCCAAGAATATAGAATACATTTCTCAGCTTCCCTTGGAGTCAGCTGGGTGTGGCCATGCAACCACGTTCAGGCCAGCGGGATGAAAATGGAAGTCAGGTGTGCAATTTCCAGGAAGTATTCTTAGTGACGGAGAAATGTTCTTCTTTGTGTCCCCTTTCTCCTCTTGTTGCCTGAAATGCAGACATGAAGACTACAGTGGGAGCAGCCTACTTACTGGGGATAACAAAGGGACAAGAGAAAAGGATACTCTGTGCCAGTCATTGGTGGGAGCACTTTATACTTAATCCTGTGAAGTGGGTCTTACTGCCCCATTTTATTTATTTATTTATTTTTTAAATTTTTATTTTAAAGATATGGGGTACAATTCAGGGTTAGGTATACAAATGTTCATTACGCAGGTACCCTTGTTGATGAGGTGGGCCCCTCTCCCCGCAGCAGATTCCCACTACGGTCAATCCCGACCCCACCCACCCCTGGCAGTTTCCCACTACTGCCAATCCTTTTCTTACAGTATTACGATAATTGTTCAAGGTCTGCTTATAAGTGAGAACATGTGATACTCAGTTCTTTGTTTCTGTGATAGGTCACTCAGTATTATAGATTCCAAGTCTATCCAGGTTGCTGTGAAGTTCATAAGTTTTTCCTTCTTTATGGCTGTGTAATAGTCCATCGTGTATAAGTACCACATTTTTTTTTTATCCAGTCCTCTTTCAATGGGCAGCACGGTTAGTTCCATGTTTTTGCTATTGTGAACAATGCTGCAATAAAATATGTGTGTAGGTATCTTTTTCATAGAGTTATTTGAGTTCCTCCAGGAATATTCCCAGTAGGAGGATTGCAGGGTTATATGGAAGGTTGATTTTTAGATCTTTTAGGAACCGCCAAACTGTTTTCCACAAAGGCTGTATTAGTTTACACTTCCACCAACAGTGTAGAAGTGTTCTCTTTTCGCCGCATCCTCTCCATTATCTGTTGGTTTTTGAGTTATTGATGATGGCCATCTTGACTGGAGTTAAGTGGTATCTCAGTGTGGCTTTAATTTGCATTTCTTTGATGACTAGTGAGGCTGAGCATTTTTTCATGTATCTGTTGACTACTTGTATGTCTTCTTTTCAGAAGTGTCTATTTATATCTTTTGCCCACTTTGTAATGAGGTTGTTTGTTTTTTTTCTTTTCAGCATGTTTAAATTCCTTGTAGATCCTGGATGTTAGGCCTTTGTCAGACAAACAGTTGGCAAATATTTTCTCCCAGTCTGTGGGCTGTCTCCCTGCTCTCTTGATGGTTTCTATGACTTTGCAGAAGCTTTTCAGTTTGATGAGGTCCCACTTGTCTACTTATCTCTTATGGCATGGGTACTTGAAGTTTGATCAGGAATTGGTTACCAGTTCCAATTTCCATAAGGGTATCTCCTGTATTTTCTAAGAATCTTATAGTTTGAGCTTTTACATTTAGGTCTTTGATTCATTTAGAGTTGATTTTTGTATATGGTGATGGGTAGGGGTCTTGTTTCAATCTTCTGTATGTGGTCAGCCAGTTTTCCCAGAACTATTTACTGAATAGTTTCTCCTCTCCCTAGTGGTTTGTGCTGGAGGCTTTGTCAAAGATGAGTTGGTTGAGAAATTGAGGTTTTGTTCTGGAATCTCTATCCTGTTCCATTGATTTATATGCCTGTTCTTGTACCAATATCAGGCTGTTTTGATTATTGTAGCCTTATAACAAAATTTAAAGTCTGGGAGTGTAATACCTCCCACTTTGTTTTTGTTTTTGTTTGCTGTGAATTGTTTTGGCTATTCATGGTCGTTTATGTTGCCATATGAATTTCAGTATTGTTGTTTCAAGGTCTGAGAAGAATGCTGCTGGTAATTTAATGGGTATTGCATTAAATCTGTAGATTACCTTGGGTAGGATGGACATTTTAACAATGTTGATGCTTCCAATCCATGAGCATGGAATATTTTTCCATTTGTTTGTGCCATCTTTGATTTCTTTGAGCAATGTTCTGTAGTTTTCATCGTAAAGCTCTTTCACATCTCTGGTTAGAAAAATGCCAAGGTATTTCATTTTTTTGTGGCTATTGTGAATGGGATTGTGTTTTTATTTGGGTTTCTGTTTGTTATTTATTGGTGTATAGAAATGCAACTGTCTTTTGCACATTTATTTTATATCCTGAGACTTTGCCAAAGTCCTTTATCAGTGCAAGGAGGTTTTTTACAGATTGTCTTGGGTATTCGAGGTTTAGAATCATGTCATCTGCAAAGAGGGATAACTTGACTTCCTCTTTTCCTATTTGGATATCCCTGGTCTCCTCTTGTCTGATTGCTATAGCTAGGACTTCCAAAACTATGTTGAAAATGAGAGCTGAGAGTGGACAACCTTGTCTTGTTCTGGTTTCCAGGGGAAATGCTTCCAATTTCTGTCTGTTAAGCAGAATGCTGACTGTCGGTTTCTCGTAGATGGCTCTTACTATTTTGAGGTATGCTCTATCTATGCCTAGGTGTTCAAGGTTTGTTTTTTTTTTTTTTTTTTTTTTAGTTGGATCCTTACTTTGTCATCCAGGCTGGAATACAGTGGCACATTCACAGCCACCCCTTCATCGACCTGCTGGGCTTCGACAATCCTTCCACCTCAGCCTTCCAAATAGCTGGAACTACAGGTGTGTGCTACCATGCCTGGCTAATTTTTTGATTTATTGTAGAGACAAGGTCTTGCCGAGTTCCCCGGGTTGGTCTCAAACCCGCAGGCTCAGGCAATCCACTCACCTTGCTTTCCCAAAGTGCTGGGATTATAGGCTGAGCCACCAAGCCTGGCCGTTCAAGGTTTGTTTGTTTTTTTTTATCAAGAAGGGGTGCTGATCTTATCAAAAGCTTTTTACACATCTAAGGATATAATCATGTGGTTTTTGTTTTTACATCTTGATGTATTTAATTATGTTGATGGTCTTGTGCGTGTTAAACCAGTCCTGCATCCATCCCAAGGGTGAAGCCTACTTGATCGTGGTGGATGATTTTTGAGATGTGTGGTTGGATCTGGTTTGCTAGGATCTTGCTGAGAATTTTAGCATCTATGTTCATCAAGGATATTGGCATGTAGTCCTCTTTCTTTGTTGGATCTTTATCTGGTTTGGGTATCAATGTGATGTTAGCTTCATAAAATGACTTGGGGAGAGTTCCATCTTTCTCAATTGCCTGGAATACTTTCAATAGGATTGGTTTCAGTTCCTCCTTGTATGTTTCATAGAATTCTACTGGAAAGCCATCTGGTCCAGGGCTTTTTTTTGTAGGCAGTTTTCTTATGACATAGTCAATTTTCTAGATTGCTATTGGTCTATTTAGGGTCTCGATTTCTTCTTGTTTCAACCTGGGGATGTTGTGTGATGTCAGAAAGTCCTCCATTTCCTTCAGGTTTTCGAGTTTGTTTCCACACAAGTGTACATAGTAGTCTCTGATAATCTTTTGAGTTTCTTTGAAGTCAGTTGTTTACAAATGAAGAAACTAACTCAGAGTTCAGTATTGTGCCCAAAGTTCATCCAATGGTGAACGCAGAACCAGATTTTAGTTCAGATCTGACTCCAAAGTTTACATTCTTACACCACATGAACTGTCACTGGAAGAAAATTCAGTGATAATTTTGCATAAGATAAGTACAAATTATAATTATCCATCTCTTCTGAGCACGATGAAAGAGATATGGATGTTCAAACAAAGTATGCATACTTTAAGTTGGTTGCAAGAAAGAAGTCCCCAGCTGTAAATATTGTAGGAGATTAAAGAAGAGAGGACAGAGATATGATTCCTCCCATGGAGATCTGAGAGATTAGACCATGTAAATTCAAAGTAATTACCTAGTGATGCCTAGAGATACCAATGTCGCCAACTGATACACTCATACATCTCCCTTAGGCTTGAAATCCCTCTCTGAAGATGAACAATGTCGCTTTCTGTCTTGAGTGATGAGAGGTAGAAGAAAGCTCAGGCCTTCGGGCACGATTTGCTACTGGCCCAGGAGAGGAAGACTGGGCTCAGTTATGGATCTAAGATAAGCAATGTGACAGCCTGGCTTAGAATGCTGACAGAAGAGAGGTGGGCATACAAAAAGCACTTGGGAAAGGCAGTTCTGAAACTCGTCAAGTGTCTTGTCTTCCCAGCTTTGGGCTACATACTGAGCCTCATTGCTAAGTGGAGCCTTCTGATCTTCAAGGACTAAGGTCATTTAATTAAGTTCTAGCTCTTTCCAGGAGAAAATATTTCTCTTTGTGTACCCAAGGGCCTCCAGCATTGGCACCTAGGGAAGAGCCCCAGCTTAAGCTGGACAGTTAGCTCACCCAAGCCACCTTCATGCTGACCGCTCTTTTTTTTTTTTTTTTTTTGAGTTGGAGTCTCACTCTGTCGCCCAGGCCGGAATGTAGTGGCATACTCATGGCCACCACATGACCTGCTCAACCTGCTGGGCTCAGGCAATCCTTCCATCTCAACCTTCCAAGTAGCTGGAACTACAGGCATGCGCCACCACGTCCGGCTTATTTTTAATTTATTGTAGAGATGAGGTCTCACCAAGTTGCCCAGGATGGTCTCAAACCTGGAGGCAGCTCATCCATGATCATTGAGAGACTCACTACTTTCCTGAGCATCTAGATATTATCTTCCAAGGTTTAGCTTCTCTCTTATATGGGGACAGCAAATGAGGCCAATGTTGTCCTACTTGGACCTAATCAGCACCTGAGCTCTCAGATCATTGAACCAACAAAATACTGTAAAGTACCTGGTTCCAAGACCTGCCCAAATGTAACATCTGGTTAAATGAATCCAGAATAGTACACACAGACTCTGCCAATGCCTTCATCAACCAGAAGTCAGTGTGAGAAGCAGTATTGTGTGAAAGGTAGTGTTCTGTGGAGGAAACGTGGTCTCTGAAATAGAACAGATCTAGGTGTGAAGCCCTGCTCTGCCACTTCCCAGCTGTGTTACTATATGTAAGTGTCTTGACCTCTCCCATCTAATTCACACTGATAAAATTACCCACATTGCAGAGCTGCTGTTACGAGTAGTAATGGAGCCTATGTTAATGAAGGGGAGCATACATAGACATATAGCACATGGTAGGTATTCAATAAATTTTTGCCATTCTTGTGAACAAAAATGTAGCCTCAGTTTAGGGAGAATTTTATTTTAAAATGAAGCTATCAAATCTCTCTAACCACATAGTTAAAACTGAATTCATTCCATAATATTTAAGTTGATATGAAATGTTTTGTGATTTCCACACTCCTGAGTGATTGTCCTCTTCCTGGCGAAATCTGTGAAATTCTGGTGAAGTTCATATCTCTTATCACCTATTTCCTTCCAAGCAGATGGAATTAGTCACCTCTCCAACTCTCATGTCACCAAGTAAGTCACTTCAAACTTGGTTTTATGTGTAGCTCTTTCTCTCATTAGATTGGTAGCTCTTTCATGACAAGAATTATGAGCTACTCATCCTTAATCCTAATTGCCTAGCACAATGTCTGGTACAAAGCAGAAATTCCATAAATACTTGGTAAAGTTGCACCAATTTAATAAATGCTGTCACTTCCGTGGGTTTCATGAAAACTGTTCTCAGTTCCATAATCCTGATGGCAGCTGTGATCCTGGAGCATAAAGCATTTCAGAGACTATTTAGTGCCAGTACATTTCACTGGAGAAAATATCATTTTAATGAGAGACTGTCATTTTGGTTTGTATAGCCCACAGGGTCCTAGTTAACACTGAATGGGAAAGATCCCATTTTTTATTACAAATCTGAAATTAATTCAATTTTCAGCTTTGCTTGCCTAGTCAATTTAATTCTAATCTTCTTCTTGAAGATGTAGCACAAATGAAACTATCAGAGTAGAAAAATAGGCTACAGTTTTGCTGGCCAGTGTATAATCATTTTATGCCTCAAAAAAACTGTATCGACACTCAGTTCACAGATTATTGGACAACTGTGGGGAACAGCTGCAACCCCGACAACACACACACACACACACACACACACACACACACACACATACACACACACGTGATAGCTACCATTTATGAAGGCATTTTGTAGCAGAAATTCTGAAGTGGCATTAGCAAAATTCATTTTCATAGGAGGCACCCCACACTCAGAGTTTCCTGAATCTGTCTTCATTTATGCAATTAACAATAGAAATGCAGCTGATAAACAGTTGATGAAGACCATTTGAGATAGAAAATTTGATAATTTAAAGACTGGTTTTTGAACAACTGCTGACTGGATATAAGATATCTATAATAATATATCCACTCTTGTATGAATAAGGAATGGTTGCCTGGATATTGCAGGTGACGTGGTAACTCAGAGGATGAAAGAGAGTGAGCATGATGAGAAAGAAAGAATTGGAACAGAACGCCAAGGGACACTTAATCTAGCCAGTCCAGGTTTAAGGCTTTAGGGATGATCTGGTGAGGATATAGTGAGCCTAAACCGTAATTATAACTGCAAAGATGTGTAGCATGTCATTAAGATTAACTACTCAGTAAATTACATGAGGTGGATGACAGGACTTATCAGTCCTGATCCCTCACTGGGTTCAAGACTCATGCATCTAACTGTCCACTTGACGTCTTCATCTGGGATATAGCGGGCCTCTTAAACCAACTTGTCAAAACAGAGACTTTCATCTTCCCCTGTCCCCACTCCACATTAAATCTGCCCTTCTCCCAGTTTTTCCATCTCAGTCCATGGCACCACTGTTCACCAACATGAAGATGATAATTACAGCCAAAAAATTGAGACCGTGGGTAAGGAAGAAGCCTGGGGCTATTCAATACTGAGAGGTCAAGCAGAAAAGCATCCAGCAAAGGAAAACTAAGAAGGCAACACTGGAAAGGAGAAAGAACCTGGAAGACCATGGGGTCATAGGAAAAAGGGAAAGAACGTGTTCTGAGGAGGAAGGAATGATCAACAGTATCAAATAAGAACAGAGATGTGATTGTGTATATAAAGGTCATGAATGGCATTAACATAAACAGATTTGGTGGAGTGGTGGCAAAAGGTCAGCTGGAGGCAAAAGAGAATAGGTGAGAAGTCAAGAAGATAGGTACTAGACAATTATTTAAGAAACTAAACAGTCTGAGCTCGGTGCTAACAGGTTTCCCCAAGGATTACTGCACCTTCCCTATTAGAGAAACCAAAGGGCAAGAAAGCAATCAACCATCAGTTCATGTAGGGTTGTAGAATTCACAACCATGTCATTCAATAGAAATGGGGAACCAAGGAACAGAACAGGAAAGCAGTGGTCCCAACTGTGCTGGTGTCATCTCTTAGAGTAACCATATGTCCGGGCAGTCCCAGCTTACACTGTTGTCTTGGCGTAATTATTAAGAACTTTCAAAATATCTCAGTTTGGATGACAAATTATATCCTCATCCTACTTACAGGTCACCACCTCCTTACCTAACACTGGACAGACTCTAAATCACTCAGGCAAAGCCAAGATCGCTCTGTAAGTTAGAAAACTGCCCGAGACTGGTTCAGGGCAAGAAGCTAAAGCAAATATCTGAGTATATTGGTACACTATCAATTTATTTGGGAAACATTAAAGGGCATTGCCAAATCATTCCACAGAGTGCAAAATTATCTAGATTCAGCCAAGTAGGGAATCCAAAACTACAATAACATAGTGTAGCAGTTAATATTAAATCACAATATATAAAAAATAATGGTATATTTCGAAAAAGGCTTAGAAGGATCTATATCAAATTGCTTATAGTAGTATTCCAGGGTCTTGGGGAGGGGGAAACATGGAGAAATTGGTCAAAGGGTACAAAGTTTCAGCTATGCATGTTGAGTAAGTCCTAGGTTCTATTGTACGCATTGTGCCTGTAGTTAACAACGCTGTATGCCTACTTAAAAATCCCCTAAGGTCTTATGTTAAGTGTTCTTATCATCATTATCATCATCATAATTTTTTAAAAAGCGAGCAGGAGAACATTTTTGGAGGTGATGGGTATGTTTATGGCATGGATTGTAGTGATGGTTTAACAGGTTACACATATCTCCAAACTCATCAAGTTGTATACTTTAAATAGGTATACCTTTTTGTATATCAATCAGACTTCAATAAAGTACTTTAAGGCCAGGTGTGGTGGCTCATGCCTATAATCCCAGCACTATGGGAGGCTGAGGTGAGAGGATTGTCCGAGCCAGCAGGTTCAAGACCAGCCTAGGCAACTTGGTGAGACCTCATCTCTACAATAAATCAAAAATTAGCCGGGCATAGTGGCGCATGCCTGTAGTACCAGCTACTTGGAAGGCTGAGTTGGAAAGACCGCCTGAGCCCAGCAGGTCGAAGCTGCAGTGGCTGTGAGCATACCACTGCACTCCAGCCAAGGCGACAAAGTGAGACTCTAACTCAAAAATATAAATAAATAAATAAAGTACTTTAAAAGTCTGCTTATACTAGCTGCCCTTGGGGAGTGAGAGTCTGGGTGGATGGGGGTGAGGACTGTTTTTTGTTTGTTTGTTTTTAATGTATACTTTTCAGTTTTTCAACTTTTACAGTGAACACGTATTACTTTTGTAATATAATTGTTTTATTTCTAATTAAACATTTCTACCCATTTCTCAAAAATAAGAACACTTCATAGATCAGGTAAAAATAGTGCTAAAATCTATTTCTCTAGGGCAGGTCCTTTAGCACTCAATGTAGTTGGTTCTGACAAATAAATTGAAGTGAAACCAGATGTCCTCTGATACATCCCTATGGCAATATTCAAGCCTGGAATTATGGTGAAGTCTTCTGACATCACTACTAATTCATCAAAGCCTCCAGACAACCCACCAGGTGCACACTGCAGCCAGACTGGCTCATATAAATCCTTGCCAGTTTATTTTTGAAGTCTTGTCAAGTTCTGGTGTCTCAGTCAGCTCATCTGTACATTGTATTTTGATTTATTAAAATAAGTCATTTTCCAGCTTCTTAGATAGCCCCATGCGTAGCTGCCCAGCATTCAGCTTATAGCTGAAACCCATACAGTCAAAATCTTATGCAAAACCATCCTTATTCACATGTGGTGGCATTATAAACAGGAAGTATTTCTATTGGAACCTATAAATCATAGATTGAATTTTAAATTATTTGTGTGACTCTTATTTATATAGAAGTCAAATCCCATTTTTTTCATAAAAAATTTTTTTGAATAGAACCAATTACACACAAGTATATGTATATATTTAACCAGAAAGGTTTTAGAACATTAAGATGTAATTCTTTGGGGATTATGTGATCTATCTTTTTTTACAAATGAGAAAACACATTCAGAGGACACAGTGGCTTGTCCAAGATCACACAGAACATTAACAGCAGATCTTGGACTAGAACCTAGGCCTCTTGATTCTCAGCATCTGCACCATGTTGCTTGCTGCCAACCAAATAAATTCTCATGGATATTCCACAGGAAGATATTTATGCAAATTGACTATACAATGATAAAATAAAATCTACTTAATGTAAAAAAAAAGTGTCTGCAAGTGGTCTTGTCACTATGTTGCCTGCCACCCTGAAAACTTTACAAAAGAGCCAATTCAGAATTTCATTTCTCGCACTGGGAAGAAAAATGGCATGTCATCCTTGAGATACTATAATCTGTCACTAGGTTCCAGCAATAAGATGCCAAAACATTGCTAAATCAGTTTGATTCTCTGACAGTTGCTGAATCCTTTTAATTAAAAAATAAGTACATAAATGGTGTCCCCGAGATCAGCTAAGACGGAAACAAGATATTTTCATTGTTCTCAAAGACCAATGAATCATCAAAAAAATGTTTTTATTCTAATCAGTTTAGAACTATGATAAGAACTGAAACAGAATATCACCAATCAGGAAGTAATCTTGGAATATGATCCTGTCTACAATGTTACCTTTTTGAAAGGCCTACATTTGAACCAATTAAAAAAACTTACCTATACAACAATTTTACAATCTCTACAAAGCCTAAGAATCATTACCCAAAATGTGATCTTCTGCAGAAATTTGCAAGTGAAATTTTAAGTTAAATTAAAAGTATTTCTTCCAATATTTTCCCAGAAGTCAAAGCTACCACACTCATATATGTATTTTATATATATACATATATATATAACTAGAATTTAGTTATAAAAAATTATGTATTTATCCTTACATGTTTAAACCTCAATCATCTTCAGAGTATTCTCCATTGATGTAGTAAACCTATCAAGATGCTTTTTTCCACTGCTCAAAACAGTTTTTGAGTTGTCTCCCCATTCTCTTGATGGTTTCTTTGCTGTGCAAAAGCTTTTCAGTTTGATGAGGTCCCATTTGTCTATCTTATCTTTTATGGCATTCGCTTTTGGGGATTTGATCAACAATTGGTTGCCTACTCCAATGTGTATAAGAGTGTTTCCTATGTTTTCTTCTAGGATTCTTATAATTTGAGGTTTTATGTTTAGGTCTTTGATCCATTTAATCTGATAAATATATATCCTATCATACAGGATCTACAAGGAACTCAAACCAACTGAAAGGAAAAAAACCAAACAATCAAAAAGTAGGCAAAGGACATGAATAGACACTTCTCAAAAGAAGATAAACAAACAGCCAACAGATACATGAAAAAATGTTAGCTCTCACTAATTATCAGAGAAATGCAAATCAAAACCACATTAAGATACCACCTAACCCCAGTAAGGATGGCTCACATCAATAAATCAAAAAACTATAGATGCGGCAAAGGTGTGGAGAAAAGGGAACACTGTTGGTAGGAGTGCGAGCTAGTTCAACCTCTACGGAAAGCAGTGTGACAATTCCTTAAAAAACTAAAAATTAACCTTCTATATGATCCAGCAATCCCTCTCCTGGGAATATATCCGGAGGAACACAAATTGTTCTACAAAAAAGACACCTGCACACACTTGTTTATAGCCACACTTTTCAAAAGAGCAAACACATGGAACCATCAAAAGTGGACTGGATAAAGAAAATGTGGTACATATACACAATAGAGTATTATGCAGACATAAAGAAGGACAAAATCATGTAACTCGCAGCAAATTGGATGGAGTTAGAGACCATCATACTTAGTGATCTCTCACAGAAACAAAGACCTGAACACCAAATGTTCTCACTCATAAGTGGGACCTGAACATTAATCACATTAGCACAAGGGAGGGATTAGCAGTCACTGGGCACTGACAGGGAAGGGAGGGAGGGAGGGAGGGAGCCGTAGCATCATAAAGGGTACCTGGCTCTAAACCAGGGGAAGTAAGGGCCTGTTGGAGATCCAGACTTCACTTGCACACAGCCTACTTGTGTAACTAATCCTAATTTGTACCCCACATTCTATAGTAATAATAATTTTAAAAGACAGTTTTTGAACTCCTTGATTTTGATGGCTTTCAGTGCTTCTGTTGTTTTTTGTTTCAACTCTTCCACATTGGCAAAATGTTTCCCTTTGAGGAATTTTTTCATCCAAAGAAAGAAAAAAAAAGTAGTTTGGGGCAAGATCAGGTGAATAGGGAAGGTGGGGCATGGGGGTCAAGCTGTTTGGGGTCAAAACTACTGAACACTCAGCAAGGTTGTTCCTGTAAGTCACCAATTATGAAATGTGCAAATGTGTTGAAACAATCTCCAAAAAACAAACAAACAAAAAAATTCACTGAAGCAGAACGCAGCCTCTCACAACAATGCTAGCAGGGCACTGATGCCAAGTGGTTCCTAGAACACTTACTTAGTGGGAGAAAACTGTATTACAAGGGACCCATCCTTGTAATTCTGTTTTTTTTTAGTCCCTCTCGTATATGTATACATATACATATATGTCCATGTGTGTGTATTTCCTCTCTTCACATTATCTAATTACGCTCAGGTGCCAGGAGGCTATTCAGTAAATATATGTTCCACAGAACTGAATTGAAATAAATACACTAGAAATAAAATAATTCCTATGCGAAATACCTTTAGCCTGAAGATTTAAAGTATAGTTTGGCAGCCAACAAACATGAAAAAATGTTCAACATCACTAATCATCAGAGAAATGCAAATCAAAACTACAGTGAGATACCATCTCACACCAGTCAGGATGGCTATTGCTAAAAAGTTAAAAAAAAAAAAAAAACCCAAGGGGAAAAAAAAAACAGGTGTTGGTTGTGGAGAAAAGGGAATACTGTACACTGGTGGTGGGAATGTAAGTTAGTTCAACCTCTATAGAAAGCAGTGTGGCATTTTTTCAAAGAACTAAAAATAGAGCTACCATTCAACCCAGCAATCCCACTTCTAGGAACATACCCAAAGGAACACAAATCATTCTATCAAAAAGACGTCTGCACATGTGTGTTTATTGCAGCACTATTCACAATAGCAAAAACATGGAACCAATCCAGATGTCCATCGAAAGTAGGCTTAGACAAAGAAAATGTGATACGTATACACAATGGAATATTATTCGACCATAAAGAAGAACAAAATCATGTCCTTTGCAGCAGTTGGAGATCGTCATTTTAAGTAAATTATCACAGAAACAAAAAACTGAATAACATATGTCTCTTATAAGTAGGCACAAAACATTGGGCACAACAGACCCTGGGCACTGCTTAGTGGAGGGAGGGAGAAGGGGATAAGGGATTCAAAATCACCCATGGAGTATCAAGCTTACTACTAGGGGAGGGCTCATGGGAAGCCCAAACTTTGCCTTCACAAAATATACCTATGTAACAAATCTTTACATGTACCCCATGATTCTAAAATTTAAAAAAGAGTATAGTTTGAGTGTTTTTAAAATAAAATAAAGTATGCTATCCAGTCTTAAGTTAAAAATACTTACATGTTATTTATTTTTATCTAGTAGACTCTACATCATCACCATAGAATAAAACTGCAACCTCTCTGTGTTGATCCACATGAACCTAGATTTTTCTCTAGCTGTAGACTATTCTTCATTGATATAGCATCCTAAACAGATTAAGGGTTGTCAAACTGTGCTCTTCATACTGAGTTAAATTGTATTTATAATACTGAGTTAAATTGTATTTATGCTGTATCAGTTAATGTTTTGTCATAACAACAGCATCAAAAGAGTATTCAAGATCCTGCAAAGAAATAGCAATAGCAAACAGATGCTCTACAAAATCCTACTTTGACTGCCTCATTCAAGGGGAATAGTTGTGGCAAAAAATACTCTATTACTAGATATAATTTTTTTTCCCTAAAATTATGTGAAGGCAGGCTATTCTGCTAGTGATAGAATATACTTAGTGCTACTTTTAGCCAAAATTGCAAATAAAGGATAGTAGATTATTCTACTATCATAAAAATCATTGATTATAAAATTATTTATTTGTGAGAAATAAATACATATTATTTACTGCATAAACAGAATAAGGCATGTACTGATCGAGAGAACTAGGAGAGAATTCTGAAACTAAACAAAGGATATACATATTCAAAATAAAAAGCATAATCTAATTTGGCAATCATCATAGTAATAATTTATTAGGGCATGAATCATCAGTTGATGCAAAAACTCCTGGGTGAAAGTTTGACAAGAAACAGATATTTACATAGTCTTAAAGTATCTTTCCACAAGATACATACTTAACTACAAGTGAAAATATAGTAGCTTAATGGTAGAGAAATCTGGTAGATGCCACCTAAACCAAGTGACTAAAGTTAATATTACAAATAACAGGATAAATTAATATCAAGAGCCTCCTGATATTATGTACTGAGAAGAATACATAATTACTATGATATTTCAGTCAAAACTGTTAATCAAATTATGAGGAAACACTGGACTAACCCAAATTGAGAAACATTCTCTAAAATAACAGACCTGAAAGTCTTCAAAATTATCAAGATCATGAAAGACTGAAGAAATGTACTAGATCAAAAGAGACTAAGGGACTTGATAAATAAACCTAACATGTGATCTGGGATTTTCTTTTGCTCTAAAGGACATTATTGGGACAATTGCCAAAATAGTAATCAGATCTGTACATCTGTATTGTTTAAATGTTAATACATTGAGTTTGAGAACTGTACTACGGTTATGCAAAAAGAATGTCCTTGTTTTTAGTAACTATAGACATATTTGGGGGGGAGTCATCAGGTCTGTAACTTATTCTCAAATAGCTCAAGAAAAAAGTATTTATATACATATACATGTGAATGGATAGATGGATGGATAGATAGATAGATAGAAAGGATAGATGGATGATAGAAAGAAAAAGAGAGGGAGAAGGAAGGGATGAGAGGAGAAAGTAGAAAGAAGGGGAGAGAGCAAGAGAAAATATTAAAGCAAATGTGGCAAAATATTAACATTTAGGAAATCTGGGTGTAGGGTTTATTGATATTCATTGTACTAGTCTGGTAATTTTCCAGTAAGTCTGAAATTACTTCAAAATAAAATAGAAAGCAGACTTAGATAGATAAGAAATGGTTAAAGTATTTATGAAGAAAAGAGGATAAAACAATCAGAGAACAGTTCAAAAGAGGAGATAAAATTATAGGTATGCGTAATTAATGCAGAATAATTTTGAGTCACTGTTTAGGCAGATTTAAAATAATGGGCCATAAAAACAACAGAAGGGCATCTCATCTGATCCTGCACTTACCCCCTCCTTGCCCCTTCCCTTATCTCTTCCCCATCTCCCCCACCCAAACCCCAGAAGAAAAAGAGAGTGTGATTTTATCTGTGCACCTTTTTATGAGCACTTTTCTGTCCCAAAGAGACTATGGGACAGAAAAGTGCTAGAGACTGTTATTCTAGAGACTATGCTGGAAATGCAGCTACTTCCTCGGGGTATTACAGTAGGAAAAAAAATAGTAAAGGTCATGCCTACGACCCTGATTCTCTTGATTACAAGTGTGTTAACTATGTTGTCCTGAAAGCAGAACTGACCTGAGACAAGGACTTGGATATGGTTGGTTTCTTTGGGATTCCATTCCAGGAAGCTGGAGTAAGGGAGCAGAGAAAGAGAGGCAAGGAAGGGAGAAAAGCCACTATAGGGCTGCTAGGATAGTTAGCACTGTGAGCACTGGTGTGATAAGCAAACAAATAAAAGTAACATAAAATAAAATTTAAAAGGGCCCAGGTGTGGTGGTTCACGCCAATAATCCCAGCACTTTGGGAGGCCAAGGTGGGTGAATTGCTTGAGCCCAGGAGCTCAAGACCAGCCTGTGCAACATAGCAAGACCTCATCTCTACAAAAAATTTAAAAATTAGCCAGGCATGGTGACACACACCTATAGTCCCAGCTAACCAGGAGGTGGAGGCAGAAGGATCACCTGAGTCTAGGAGGTTGAGGATGCTGTGAGCCATGATTGTTATGATCATGCCACTGCACTCTAGCCTGGGTAACAGAGATCCCCACTCAAAATAAAATAAAATAAAATAATAAAATAAAAATGACAAACAATTTTTATCTAAAAAATAAGATCTATCAGTATTTCTGTTCTTGCAAATACCCTTATAAGTAATTTCTAAAGATTCTTTATGTATGTGTTAAATTACACACAAGAATTTAGAACTGAATATAATATTTACTGCTTCTAAAACTTCTGTGATCACTTGGATTTAAAATGCAGGTAGTTTTTCACTCAAAGCAAGATATCCTGAAAATATGTTATTACAAGAAAGTAGAAAACAGAGAAAAATATTCTAATGAAGGCAAGAGAGAGAGAGAAAAAATTAGAAACAAACACTGAAAGCAAAAACATTAGCTAACCATTCATATATGTGACTTAACCATTTCCCACTGATCAAATGTCAACAATCCCAGGTGAAAAAACAAAATCACTAAAAGCATTAATGGAAGCACTCACGGATAAATTTTAGCATAAGCAGTTCCATAAATAGAAGAGGTCAAATAGGAGAATTTGGCATCTCCTACACTCATAAACCAAATAGTAACGAAGCTGGAAAAGCTTACCTTTGCCTTTTGCTTACCCGCTTCCCCAAACTGGGTTTGATTCTGCCCTGAGCAAAATATTATTTAACTAGTCACTGCACTGACAAGATAGGTGATGTTTTTAAAAATCAAGCTCACCTTTCAACACATCTTGTATTTACCTTCATAAATACAGGAGGTCACAGTTTTTTATTATTATTTTTTTTTTTTTTTGAGTTGGAGTTTCACTCTTTGTCGCCCAGACTAGAGTGCAGTGGCACGCTCACAGCCACTGCAGCCTCAACCTGCTGGGCTCAGGCGATCCTTCCACCTCAGTCTTCCAAGTAACTGGAACTACAGACACACGCCACCACACCTAGCTAATTTTTGTAATTTATTGGAGAGATGAGGTCTCACCAAATTGCCCAAGCTGGTCTTGAACCCCCAGGCTCAGACAATCTTCTCCCCTCAGCCTCCCAAAGTGCTGGGATTATAGGCTGAGCCACCGCACCCAGTTGGAGGTCATAATTTAATTTTGTCTTTCTCAAAGTTAAAGCAGAGGATTTCATGTTAGCCACTGAATTACTAAGCATGAAGGTAAGCAATGCAAGTACGCCTGCGCAAGCACCAAGAGATGGACAAGTGCAAGTGAAGGTTAATGCACCTCAAATTCCTTATGCCCCAAGAGTTTATAAGAAACAGGGATCACAAATGTATTTATGATTACTTTGAGGGGGATCAAATGTTGAGTTAATTATCAGCTCAACTTTTCTCCTCTTGGTTTAATCTTGTTAATTCCATATTGACTTTAAATGACTCTCATTTGAATTTTCTGATTTCATAACTTGTGACTATTAATAGTCCCACTCTCTACTTTGTGCCAATTTGTTTTGTATTAGGAAATTATATGGACTTGATCTTATTTTATAGGCAGGCAGACATAGAGCATACATGGTTGCTTTCTACAACCTTTCTAAAATGGAATAATGAAAATAATTAGACAGCTTGCAGTTTGAATTATGACCTTGGGCAGGTCACTTAACTCATTTTTGCCAACCTAAGCAAAATAAAATGCTGACTAGAAGGCAAGAAAACAAGAAGGTCAAAGGGAGAGAAAACCAGAGGCCTAAGAATGCCCCATCTCTCAAATTCTACCCCTCCTGGGTCATAGAGCCACAAGGAAGTTTTGCGAGGCCTCCAGAACTGGGGATCTTGAACCTCACTTCCCAGACTAAGCCTGGAGGAGAAGGGGTCCTAAAAACAGCACCTGAGCCAATATGTCCTCTAGTGTCATGCAAGAAAAGCACCACCGTCTTTCCAAGCGCCACCCACTCCCAGGCCTGCTGACGCTTTTTCCAATGAAATGAATGTTTTACCCAATCTGTATTTTAAACATTTTGAGCTACATTCACTCTTTTAGGCTCCCGATAGAAGAAAGACCATTTTCACTCTACATGTTTTCTATGACTTGGAGAACAGACACCAATATCCCCTACCCACCCATCCCTCCAAAAATAACATAGATGCATCTAGCCATATACTCTATTTGATTTTAAATTATCAATATTCTTTAAAAGTAGATTTCAAACTTAAAAGATAATAAAATAAGCTCATAATCTTTTCTGAGTATATCTTCTTCTATTTTGTATAGCCTTGAGTTTTGGAATTATGTTAATATTCTATGAACATTCAAAAATGCAATTAAATCAACATGGATGGAGGGAAGGGCAACCAAACTGAATGCAAACCAAAATAAGTGAACCCAACTATATTTAAGGTGAATAACATAAACAGCTAGATTTTTTTAAAAAGCTTATCCAAGTACCTTCTGAACATAGAACTTTGACTATTTACTCTCAGTATAAAGAAAAATAAAAGAATTACAAATAAATCTTGAACTCTTCTTAATAGGTTTGTTTTTCATAGTCAAAGATGTAGCAATCCTGAAACTATTTTAAGTGCATTGAAGGATTTATCAAATGAATATATGTATTGCTATTTTTTTGTGAGTCAAGTTTCTCACTATGGAAGAAAAGAATTAAAATAAGAAATGGGAAATGACCAGGAAGAATTCGGGGTGGGAAGCTATGTTGGAATTGGGGGTACCAGTATAAACTCATGATTTTTAAATATAGCTCCATCTTTTCAGTTGTATCTATGAGAGTTTGTAGTTATATGTATTCCCTAGCTCTGTCTGCTGAAAAGGTCAAGCAATAACAATCTAGTAAGGAAATGATCACAGATCAGTTTTAAATACTAGTCCCACTAAAAGAACCAGGGCTTGTTGGAGAAATGATTGATTCCGGTGCTGGGTAAGGGGAAGTACAAGATGGACCTGGAACAGCTAATTGTGCCAAAATGAAATAAAATGCTTTAAAAATTATAAGGGCATGTCAAAAGGACACAGAAAGTAGATTAAAGAGGCTCCTACTGGCCCTGGGGATAATTTGAGCATCAAAATAAATAAAGGCAGGAAACAGTTTATGATGGAGAATGCCAATTAATAAATATGAAGGGAATGATAGAGTTTTTAAAAGTCATAAATTCATACATGTATTAGCCATGGATACTAAATCTGGGGGTAGAAGAAGCTTGCTGAGGAATAAGATATTTCTACAATCTTAAAGCATTTCCCCATATGTCGCTCATTAATTATAAAAGAAAGAATAGTAACTATACAATGGAGAACATGGAGAACATTTAATGACCAATTTAACATGATCAATTTAACATCACCAATCATGTATCTTTAGATGTGATGCTCTGAGGAGGGCACAGTATCATTTCTGAGGTACTCCAACCAAACACACATACCCTGAATCTAATCATGAGGAAATAGCAGATAAACCCAACTTGAAGGACATTCTGTAAAAGAACTGGCCTGAATTCTTCACAAATTCAATGCCCTGAAAGATAAAGAGAGGCTTAGGCACTTTTCCAGGTTAAAAGAGACTGAAGAGTTATGACAATGAAATACAACATATGATCTGGACAGGATCTTATACTGGGGGAAAAAATGCCCTAAAGGCAATTATTGAGACAACTGACTAAATTAGAATATATACTAGATAATAGTATCATGTCAATATTAAATCTCCTGAATTTAATAGCTGTACTGTGGTTATATAAGAGAATATTCTTGCTCTTAAAATTACATGTTTTAGTATTAAGAGTAAATGGAAATAATGTATGCAACCTACTTTCAAATGATTCAAAAAAAAAGCAACGCTAATGTGTATCTATAAAGAGGAAGAATAGCATGGCAAATATGTCAAAATACTAAAAAATGAATGAAATCTGTAGACTATTGTTGCATTTTTCTGTAAGTCTTAAATTATTCCAAAGTAAGTTGAAAGAGACTTTATATGTTGAACATAAAGTATTGGGACCTGCAACTAATTTTTTTAGCCATTTTGAATATTTCTAAGTTATAACTCAGACAAATTAAAGTCAAGCTATCCTCCACAGAGTTTTTCATTTATGTTAATGAAAGAAGCACTTTCAACCAAATTATAATATGTTTCCAAAATGTCTACTTTTATGTTTTGTGATTTTTTTTTAATGACAAAACAAATGTTTGATACTTTAAGTAATTACATTCATATATTAAAGCATACTTTAGACAAAACTAGTAAACTGCTATTAATCCCTGGTATTTCTCCCAAGGTTAATGTAAACAGGCATCTTCATTATGTGTTTTTCAATTAAGCATTTATAGAAAAAGAAAATAAAGCATATTGTTTACTATTACATTTTCCAATTCACAAACCTATGCAAAATTCAAGTTTATGACATTGAACATGTCCCTTCCATAAGCTGGGAAAAATATTTAAAACCATATTCTCATATGAAATAACCATATAAAAGACAATTTCTCAACCAAGATGAGACTCATTATCATTCGGCTGCACAACCACTAAGAATAAAGTCGGAATTAAAATCATAAAGCAGAAAAGCTGAAATCTAGTTTCTAAAATGCCTTGGGATTAACTTCACTAGCATAAACCTCAAAGACACTGATTATCAAACTCAGCACTTCCCAGATTAATAAAAGCATCATTGGTCACCATTCATCATGCTAAGCCTCATCTTTTTATATTCAGGAGGTTTACATTACCCAGACACAGAGAGTAACCTCCCTTCTTTCCATCTGCCCTAGATTCTTTTTCTAGTTAAAAAAAAAAAAAAAAAAGCCGGGCTCGGTGGCTCAGCCTGTAATCCCGCACCTTTGGGAGGCTGAGGTGAGCGAATTGCCTGAGCCCGCGGGTTCGAGACCCGCCTGGGCAGCGAGACCTCCTTTCTACAATAAATCAAAAAACCAGCCGGGCATGGTAGCGCATGCCTGTAATTCCGGCTACTCGGAAGGCTGAGGCGGAAGGATCGCCGGAGCCCAGCAGGTCGAGGCTGCGGTGGCCGGGAGCGGCCACTGCACTCCAGTCTGGGCGACAGAATGAGACTCCAACTCAAAAAAAAAAAAAAAAAAAATGCTCCCTTAATTTCAAAGCCATGGATCTCATATGCACCTCTACCACATTTGAACTCTTTCAAATGCCATGACAAGAGCAGCAGTCATCTGTCAAGGTTTGCTTATGCAGGGACACTCACAAACTTACTTCTTCATATAAGAAAGGAAACCCAAATAGAATCACATTTGGCAAAAAGAATTAAATTTGATAGTGTCATATACTGGCAAGATGGTGGGGAAACAGGTACTCTTCAAGTCTACTGCCTCTTAGTGGTGCAATTCTGTAGAATATATTAAAACTAAAACTGAGCATGTCTATGATCAAACAAGTCCACTATAGATACCTCCCTAGAAGGATAATCCCCACATGTACAGATATTCACTGAAACACTGAAAAGCAAACAGACCAAAGAGCCTAAAGGTCTATCCACAGAAGAATTTGTTAAAAAGAAGTAACACATGCACAAATAAATACTTCATGTGTACTTGGGTAAATATATGAGTTTAAAGATCAGAAAAATATACATCAAACTCATAGGTGTGGTTAATCTCTAAGGAGTATGGAGGGAGACCAGGAAATAAAATGAAAGCTTTATCTGAGAAGATCTAAAGTTTACAAGGAAATTTATTCATGAATTACTTAAATAATTAAAAATTAATTTTCAAAGGTTAAAAAATAAAAAATGGATCAAGCTAAACATTAGGTAAATATAAGACACATCAATTTGACTATAAAATGGTAGAAACTGAGAAATACTATGAATTATGTTAAATTTGAATTACTAGCATTTTTCATATATCAGAGCAATGGCCTAGAATCAATTTGACTCTTGATCCTGCTGTATATAATGAATTCTACTGATAAATAGAGGGAATTAACTATCTTATTTCCTCATCTATACCTGAGCATTTTTTTTAAAAGCTAGGAAGGAAGGAATTTTCCCCAAGTATTACACGACTTCAATCTTGGTTCATGTATAAGATTTGAGGGATGGGGAAAGGAATGGTGGCAGAAAATGTAAAATAAAACAAAGCAAGGATGGAGGGTGGGGAGAGACATTCTAACACCTTGAGGACATCAGACTCTAGAGAGTGGGAAACTTCAACTCCTTTTCAGTAGAGAATATGGAAATGACTGCCAGAATCTAATAAAATTCATATAGGACATGTAGACAGTTAGCAAAATGAAGGAATTTATTTCTATTTAGTAATTTCCACCAAGAGAACATGGATACACTAATCTTCATCTTGCTCTGAATCTAATTAGTGAAATTTAAGGTACTGTTCTCTCATATATGTATATGTAAAAAACATAGCACTAGGAATACACAAGAGGTTAGCTATATTGGCAAATTTTATATCTTTTATACATAGTGAGAGGTTTATTATTCCATTTATTTATTTATTTATCTTTTTTTTTTTTTTTTTTGAGTTGGAGTCTCACTCCGTTGCCCAGGCTGGAGTGCAGTGGCACTCTCGGTCTCCCCGGTGTTGATCTACTGGGCTCAGGCAATCCTTCCACCTCAGCCTTCCCATTAGCTGTAACTACAGGTGTGTGTCACCACGCCTGGCTAATTTTTGAATTTTATTGTAGAGACGAGGTCTCGCCAAGTTGCCCATGCTGGTTTTGAACCCCCAGGCTCAGGCAATCCACTCGCCTCAGCCTCCCAAAGTGCTGGGATTGCAGGCTGAGCCACTGAGCCCAGCCTATTCCATTTATTTCATACATTAGTTGGGAAGCTCTCTTGCTGGTTACTCTAGAAGTTACAACATATACCCTTGACTTGTAAAAGCTTAATGTTAATCCACGCCTTTACCTTCTTCCCAGAAAGAATTTAAAACACTTCAAGTCTATTTGGCTCCTTTTAACTTAAATACTATTGTTATACAAGTTTTAAAATTGTACATATTTTTAAATTTAATAAGATATTATTACTATTATTTAATATAGTCAGTGTTTATTTATCAACGTATTTACCACTAGTCTTTCCTACATCTTTAACTTTCGTCTGTCTAAAGAACACCCTTTAGAATTTCTTTTATTTTAGGTCTGTTGCTAGCAGATCCTCTCACTTTTTTTTCATCTGAAAATGATTTTAGTCCCCCTTCTCTCTACCATTGCTCCTGTAGAGAAGTCAGCTATCAGTCAAACTGTTCCCCTATAAAGGTAATCTACCTTCTATCTCTGGCAGTTTTTCTGATTTTCTCTTCATCTTTGATTATCTGCAATTTCACTATTATGTGTCTAGGTGTGAATTTCTTTTTATTAATCCTAACTGAAATTCTTTGGACTTCTTAAGTATGAGGGTTGATATCGTCTATCAGTTCTGGACATTTTTCAGACATTATCTCTTCAAGTGTTGCTTCTACCTCATTCTCTCTTCCTTTTCTTCCGAAGGGGTATGCCAAATGAATATATGCTAGTCATTTCTGTTGATTTTTTTGGCTTTTTTTTTTTTCCAAGTCTACTCATATGCCTAGTCACTTCAGATCATAGCTGGGCACTGTATTTGAAAATTATTTGCAGAAATAACTTGGAGTTTAGATGCTCTTTTTCTCCACAAAAAAAATGTTCTTTTTTTCTGCAAGGTTCCTAAGCTCCTAGAAGGCCTATCAACTCAAGTTCCACACTTAAGTTTCCTTTGGTGTGATGGCTAATTTTATGTGTCAACTTGAGTGGGCCATGGGATACCCAGACAACTAGTTAAACATTATTTCTGAGTGTAAGATGTTTCTTCATTTTCATTTGTTTCCAGATATCTTTTAATCTCTGTTTTGATTTCATCATTGACCCAGGAGTTGTTTAGCATCATGCTATTTAGTGTCCATGTCTTTGTGGGTTTAGGGGGAACCTTATTGGTGTTGATGTTTATTTTTATTCCACTGTGGTTCAAGTAGGTGCATGACAAAATTTCAATCTTTTGAAATTTGTTTATGCTTGATTTATGGCCAAATATGTGGCCAATCTTAGAGTACATTCCATGCGGTGATGAATAGGATGTACATTCTGTGGTCATTGGGTGGAGTATTCTGTAGGTATCAATTAAGTCGATTTGGTCAAGAGTCACATTGAGGTTCCAGATCTCGTTGCTGATTTTTTGTCCTGATGATCTGTCTAGGGTTGTGAGTGGGGTATTAAAGTCTCCAGCTATGATAGTGTTAGAGTCAATATCTTTTTTGAGTTTTCCTAGAAGCTGCTTTATGAAAGTTGGTGCTCCTATGTTGGGTGCATATATGTTTAGGATAGATATTTCTTTTTTTTTTTTTTTGAGTTGGAGTCTCACTCTGTTGCCCAGATTGGAGTGCAGTGGCCGCTCCCGGCCACTGCAGCTTCGACCTGCTGGGCTCCGGTGATCCTTCCACCTCAGCCTTCCAAGTAGCTGGAATTACAGGCATGCGCTACCACGCCCGGCTGATTTTTTGATTTATTGTGGAGATGAGGTCTCGCTGCCCAGGCGGGTCTCGAACCCGCGGGCTCAGGCAATCCACTCACCTCAGCCTCCCAAAGGCGCAGGATTACAGGCTGAGCCACCGAGCCTGGCTAGGATAGATATTTCTTATTGATGGAATGAACCTTTTATCATTATGTAGTGGTCTTCTGTATCTTTTTAAATTTTTGATAGCTTAAATGTTATTTTGTCTGAAATTAGGTTCGCAACTCCTGCTTTCTTTTGTGTTCCGTTCACCTGAAAATTTGTTTCCCATCCTCTTACTTTGAGTCTATGAGTGTCCTTTCTAGTGAGATGGGTCTCTTGAAGGCAATATATTATTGCCTGGCGATATTTGTATCTGAGGATGCTTCTAGATGAGATTAGCATTTGAATTTGTAGATTGAATAAAACAGATGGCACTCTCCAACGTGGGTGCACATCATCCAATCCATTGAGAATCTGACTGCAACAAAAAGGTGAAGGAAAGTTGGCTTGACTCTGCCTGACTTCCTGGGCTAGAACAGTGATCTTCTCCTGCCCTCAGAGCTCCTGGGTCTCAGACCTTCAAACCTAGCCTGGAACTTACACCATCAGCTCTCAGGTTCTCATAACTACATCACTGACTTTTCTGGGTCTCCAGCTTTCAGGAGGCTTCTCAGCCTCCATAATTGAGTCAATAATACTTTATAAAAACTCTCCTCCCAGATAGATAGGTATAGGTATTGGTACAGATATAGATATACAAATATAGATACAGCTCTATTAATTTTTTATGCCTTTTAGATTTTTTTTTTTTTTGAGTTGGAGTCTCACTCTGTCGCCCAGACTGGAGTGCAGTGGCCAGTGGCCGCTTCCGGCCACTGCAGCCTTGACCTGCTGGGCTCCAGCAATCCTTCCGCCTCAGCCTTCCAAGTAGCCGAAATTACAGGCATGCGCTACCATGCCTGGCTGATTTTTTGATTTATTGTAGAGATGAGGTCTTGCTGTCCAGGCAGGTCTCGAACCCGCGGGCTCAGGCAATCCACTCACCTCAGCCTCCCAAAAGCGCGGGATTACAGGCTGAGCCACCGAGCCCGGCTTGCTTTTTAGATTTTTAAAAACACTGTATCCAGCTTTTGTAGTTGTCTTCATTGGGAAAACCAGTACAAAATTCCTAGGCAGTACTGGAAACTTAAGAGTAAGTTTACTTAAAAACAGCAAAAGCATTATAGCAGTAGTTATCACCTCAGCACAGCCTAACTCTTGGATATGGTTTAAATGTATCCCCTTTTGAACAGACTCTGAATGCTCTTTCCTGAGCATTCACACATTAGCTTGATGATGATGCATCGATGTAAAATCAACTTTTCTTTAGATTTAAATGAGTTAGTACATGTAAACTATTTCAAAGTGTGACTTGCACTCAGTAAGCATTCAATGAGTATTAGCAAATACTGTGATTGCTATTGCTAAAATAAGTGAATCTTTTTAGTATTTCCCCACAATCTTAAAATAGCTACCATCACTACTCTTCATTCTAGTATTAGTATAGAAATACTCCAGAAAACTGAAGTCACTCATTCATTTAGCTATTAAAAAAAATTTTTTTAGATAGTATTCCTAAACTCAAGGTTTTTTTCTTTTTAATTGAGGGGTACAATTCAGGGTTAGGTATACAAATATTCATTGTGCAGGTACTCTTGTTGATGAGGTGTGCCCCCCTCCCCAGGCAGATCTCAACTACTGTCAATCCCACCTCCCCGCCCCTCCTCTCCCCACCCCCCTGCAGTTTCCTGCTACTGTCAATCCTTTTATTATAGTATTTTGGTAGTTGTCCAAGGTCCACTTATGAGTGAGAACATTAAACTCAAGTTTTAAGGATGGATGCATAGTATATCAGTCAAAGCCACTGTAAGCTGTGGGCAAAATTATCAGATATGCATATTATTATTATTTATCAAACATAAACCTGTTATTTCTTACTACCTGAAAAGAGGGCATGATAGGTATAGCAACAGATTGTTACATAGCTGTTTTATAGTCACAAATTTCACAAATGAAAAATGGAACTGAAAACACCCATTTAATGGAAGCTGCTTCACCATGTACAAGAGTGAGCCACACAGGAAGACGGTGCCATATGCTGAGTGCCAAGTATTCCATTCCAATTTTTTGTTTTCAGATGTGTGATCCATTTATGTATCATAAGCAGAAATGATGCTAACAAGAGGGAAGTCTATAGCTCTAAAAGGCAACTTATGAACCATCAATGTCTCCATTTTCTGTTTGCAAAGCATTTCTGCATTGACCTCCACTGCTTGATGAAGGAGTGTCACCTAACGTGTAGCAAAACCAGGACAAAAAACAATGCTCTCAGACCAGTCTGCAATCCATCCCTCAAAGCTTCTTAGAGCAAAATGCATCTTCATGTTTAGAAAATATTTACTAGCCGGGCTCGGTGGCTCAGCCTGTAATCCCGCGCTTTGGGAGGCTGAGGTGAGTGGATTGCCTGAGCCTGAGGGTTCGAGACCCACCTGGGCAACTTGGCGAGACCTCATCTCTACAGTAAATAAAAAAAAATCAGCCAGGCATGGTAGTGCATGCCTGTAATTCCAGCTACTTGGAAAGCTGAGGTGGAAGGATCGCCAGAGCCCAGCAGGTCGAGGCTGTGGTGCCCAGGAGCGGCCACTGCACTCCAGTCTGGGCGACAGAGTGAGACTCCAGCTCAAAAAAAAAAAAAAAAAAAAGAAAAGAAAATATTTACTGATACCTGGTTTGGGTCAGGTACTTTGGCAGGCTGTAGGTTTTAGCCGTGAACAAGATGACAGGATCCTACCCTCCCTAAATTAGTCTAATCACACAGAAGAGAGAGACAAATAAATAGGTAACAACACTACAGAGTAATAAGTACCCACAGGGTACTGGGGAAGAATACCAAGAATGGAGGATTAGGAAAAGTGTCCCAGAGAAAACTGTTTTTAAACAGAGGTCTGAGAGATGAGTAAGAGATAGCCAAGCAAAGATGAGAAAATGGAACATTCCAGAAACCACATGTATAGAGGCCCAAAATAAGAGAAACAATAAGGGCACATTCTGGCCACTCAGAAGCAAGGTAAAACCTACTCTGTAGGGATGGTTTCATAATTAGGACATGTAGTACTCCTACCAAAAACAATATTACACAGGACACAGGAAAATGAACCACCATAAGGAAGAATCAAGAGACACAACAAGTAAGAGAATTAGCACCCTTTCTTCCCTCTCCCTCACCTCTCCTCTCCAATCTTGGAAATAATAGAATAATTTGAAAGATTTTAGACATATTTAAAACCAATAAAAAGATGAAGGTATAGATACCATGTGGCAAGAATAATACAGAGGAGAACAGAACAAAGAGAAGTGAAAATAAAATAGAACATAGAAATGAAAAATATGGTCACTGGCATTCAAAACCTAACACAAGACTCTCAGTTTTAAAGCATTTATTTAGGCTTCCTGCCAAAACTAAACTAAAAAGATAGTGAGTTATTTTAAAAGACACAAGCCCACAAAGACAAAGAGAACAAGAAGAAAGGAGAAAGTATGGAAAGAAATCTTGGGGGGTGGGGAAAGGAGCTGGAAAGCAAATGAGTAAGTGGTGACTGATTTTAGAGCCTTGAGAAATCTAAGCCTACCAGAAAGAGGGTGGGAGGAGGAAGGGGGATGCCAGAAAGAAGCAGCCAGCTCACAACCAGAAACTGGGAAGGCTCAGGGCTTGAAGGTGCCAGAGATCCTGAGGGCAGGAGAGGAGGCTGATGGTGAAAGTAGAACTAGTTGAGAGTTTGCATAAAGAGTAGTCAGTCCACCAGATTTCTTCCTCCCACTCCAGCAGAGTTCTGGAGGTCTACCCTCTGGGGAGGTCAACCGGCTGAGAAGAGGGCTGAGGTCCATATAGGGGGCTAAGTGAGATGATTCCTTCTAAATAAGAAAAGCTCTGCCTACTTGGCTACCGAAAATGGCAGCCAGGATTAAAGCACACCTCAGTAGGCAAGAGATTGAAGGGTTTCTTTCTGGGAAACTGACCAACACAGGAGATAACTCTCAGTTCTGACATTGTAGCATTCTCCATTACAAAAGTTGGCACACCACCTTAACATCCTAGGTGAAGCCACTCAACAAACCCTGGCGCCTCATAGAGAGTTTCCATCAATTTTTCAGGGTCTTGCTCTTAAACACAAACAAAGGCCTGACTTGGTGGCTCATACCTATATTCCCAGCACTTTGGGAGGCCAAGGCAGGAGAATCCCTTGGCCCCTGGAGTTTGAGACTAGTCTGGGCAATATAGCAAGGCTCTGTGTCTACAAAAAAAATTTTTTTTAGTAGGAGTCTCACTCTGTTTCCCATGCTGGAGTCCAGTTACATGCTCACGGCCACTGTAGCCTCGACCTACACTGGGCTCAGGCGATCCTTCCACCTCGGCCTTCTAAGTAGCTGGAACTACAGGCAAGTGCCACTGCACCTGGCTGAGTTTTTGATTTATTGTAGAGATGAGGTCTTGCCAAGTTGCCCAGGCTGATCTTGAACTTGTGGGCTCAGGCAATCTTTCGCCTTGGCCTCCCAAAGTGCTGGGATTACAGGTGTGAGCCACAGCGCCCAGCCTACAAATAATTTTTTTTTTTTTGAGTTGGAGTCTCACTCTGTCGCCCAGACTGGAGTGCAGTGGCCGCTTCCGGCCACCGCGCCTCGACCTGCTGTGCTCCGGTGATCCTTCCGTCTCAGCCTTCCAAGTAGCCGGAATTACAGGCATGCGCTACCACGCCTGGCTGATTTTTTGATTTATTGTAGAGATGAGGTCTCGCTGCCCAGGCGGGTCTCGAACCCGCGGGCTCAGGCAATCCACTCACCTCAGCCTCCCAAAGGCGCGGGATTACAGGCTGAGCCACCGAGCCCGGCTCAAATAATTTTTAAATATTAGTCAGGTGTGGTGGCATGTGCCTGTAGTCCCAGTTACTTGGGGGTTGAGGTGGGAAAATCGCTTGAGGCCAGGTCAAGGCTGTGGTAAGCCAGGATTATGCCACTACCCTCCAGCCTAGGTGGCAGAGTGAGACCCTGTCTCAAAAAAGAGAAAGAGAGAGAGTGCTCTAAAGGCTGTCCAATATTTGATGAAAGGCTTGAACCTAAAAGTTAAAGATCAATACATATATATAGGGGAAAAAAGAATGCTGAGGTAACAGAGACAATGAAGGAGATAGAAGGTAAGAAAACATAATTAATATCCTCAGAAAAATAAACAAAATATTGCAATGTATTGAAACAAAACAAGAAACTATAAAAAGAAATACTCAATAAATTTTAGAAGCTTTCCAAATATAAACTATGATAATAAAAATTAAAATTCAATAGATTTTGAAGATAAAATAGAAAAAAACTACTAGAAAATAGAAAACAATGGTATGGAAAATAAGATTACAATTACAGACACAGAAAGTCCTGAAACTACTAAAAAAAAAACCTTTGCTATAAAACCTCAAACTATAAGACTCTTGAGCCAGGCACAGTGGCTCACACCTATAATCCCAGCACTTTGGGAGGCTGAGGCAAGAGGATTGCCTGAGCCCATGGCTTTGAGACCAGGCTGAGCAACATGGTGAGACCTCGTCTCCACAATAAATTTTTTAAAAATTAGCTGGGTGTGGTGGTGCACCCCTGTGGTTCCAGCTACTTGGAAGGCTGATCCTTCCAGATCACCTGAGCTCAGCAAGTTGAGCCTGCCATAGCCATGAGCATGCCACTGCATTCCAGCCTGGGTGACAGAATGAGACTCACTCAAAAAAAAAAAAAAAGAATCTTAGAAAACACAGGAGACACCTTTGTGAAAATTGGAATAGGCAACCAATTCCTGACCAAAACCTCAGATGCCCATGCCATAAGAGATAAGACAAACAAGTGGGACCTCATCAAACTGAAAATTTTTTACAAAGCAAAAGAAACCATCAAGAGATTGGGGAGACAGCCCACGGAATGGGAAAAAATATTTGCCAACTGTGTATCTGACAAAGGCCTAACATCTAGGATCTATAAAAACTCAAACATGCCAAAAGGAAAAAAACAAACAGCCCCATTTAAAAAATGGACAAAAGACATGAAGAGACACTTCTCAAAAAAAGATATACAAGCAGCCAACAGCACATGAAAAAATACTCAGCCTCACTAGTCATCAGAGAAATGCAAATCAAAACCACATTGAGATACCATCTAACTCCAGTAAGAATGGCCATTATTAATAAAGCAAAAAACAACAGATGCTGGCGAGGATGTGGAGAAAAGGGAATGCCTCTACACCGCTGGTGGGAGTGCAAACTAGTTCAACCTCTGTGGAAAACAGTGTGGTGATTTCTAAAACAACTAGAAATTGACTTTCCATACAACAATCTCCCTTCTGAGAACATACCCAGAGAAACTTGAATCATTCTACAAAAAGATACCTGCATACACATGTTTATTGTACCACTATTCACAATAGCAAAAACATGGAACCCACTGTGCTGACCGTCAAAACTGGACTGGATAAAAAAATGTGGCACATATACATGATAGAATATTATGCAGTCATAAAGGACAAAATTATGGACTTCGCAGCCACTTGGGTGGATTTGGAGTCTATCATACTTAGTGATCTGTGACAGAAAGATCTGAGTAGCACATGTACTCACTCATAAGTGGACCCTGAACACCTATCATAATATTACAAAAAAAGGGATTGGCAGTAGTGGGACACTGGGAATGGGGGCACATAACATCAATAATTGTGCATGATCCCCTTCTAGGTAAAGTGAGATCCAATGGGAGGCTCAAAACTTCACCTGTACCTAAACC
Source organism: Cephalopachus bancanus (assembly GCA_027257055.1). Lineage (NCBI taxonomy): Eukaryota > Metazoa > Chordata > Mammalia > Primates > Tarsiidae > Cephalopachus > Cephalopachus bancanus. Next base: position 681,792 of record JAPVLO010000025.1, on the reverse strand, counting down.
ACTTAAGTACCCAAACCTGACTTGCACTCTTCAATTTTAAAATATTAAAATTAAAAAAAAAACTTTGAAAAAGAAAGAGCAGAGACAATAGACAGGACGACATTATCACAGGAACAATGTAAGAAAAAGATCTGGAACTGAGACTCATAGGCTTATAAATTGAAAGATCCCCAAAAAAGGCTAAGACAATGGATGAAAAAAGACCCAAACAAAAGCACATTATTGTTAAACTTTAACTGCAGGAATTAAAAGTTCCTTAGAAAGAAAACCTCAGATAAAACAGCAGCAAAAATAAATTAGTAATCCCGCTTTTCAAAAAAACAATCTCAAATTCAGAAAAGTTTTTTTGTAGAAAAATGCTCATGAGAACATCATTTATGAAAAGTAAGATAAAGGAAACTTCCTACATGTCCAAATACAAGGGAAATGGTTAAGAAAACTACTGTATACAACAATATGAAATCGGGACCAAAACCCAACCTTGTGTAAACAGCTCACGGACATAAAAATATAAGCATATTAAAAGAAACAGAATGGAAATCCACTAAAATGTTAACAGAGAGAGATGTCCACTCCATCTTTGACAAAGCAGAATTTAGTACATGAACCTTTCTATTGAGAACTATTATAAAAGCTAGAGAAAATTAAAGAAAGCAAAGTCAATTGAAGGCACTGAAGAACAAACCAAAGCAGGCAGAATTTGATGGTCAAGATCCTAAGAGAGAACAATGTAATGGACACTGAAGTAAGTCCTATGGTTCATCTACTTTTCTACCTTGAGGTCACGACAAATTTGCAATGCAGAGCACAGAGGCAAAGCAGAAATAGCCGCCTGTCATTTGTGACACTCTCACGGTACTGAGGAAACACAACTTGAGAATTCAGGGCTTCCAAAGCCTTGAAAGAAGGGCCAAGATCCAGAGAAATACCTTCTGCATACAAAATCCCATTGAGGCACTGGCTGATTCTTAACCAGTATATATATGATATGAGAAAGTTTCTTAGATAAGCAAAAAACAGCTGCTAAGAGGTTAAAACTGGAGCAGAGATCCCACAGTCTCACAATTATGGAGAGACAAAAGTTGAACTTCAGTGCCTATTAAAGAGGAGAGGCATGGGGAATGCCAGGTTTTCTGCTGAGTTCTGGAAAGAGCTGTGCCCCTAGGAGTAGAAGAAAACTGCAAACACATCAGCCAGAAATCTAGCCCCAAATCATATCAGTTGTTGGTGATCTGTCCCATACTATGAATGCCTACCAGAAGAAAATTAAATCTCCTTTGGAGAAAGATAACATCATATCCTTAAACATTTTTATGAATAATGTCAAGTATTTCTTCAAAAAAAATGACCAGGCACATACTGGTAAATATAAGTAGACAAATTAGTGCAATAGAATAGAAAGTCTAGAAATAGATCCACGTATATAGGAAAATTTAGTATTGATAAAGTGGTATCTCAAATCACTGGGGCAAAAAAGAACATCTTATTTTTATTTTATTTTATTTTATTTTAGCTTATCTTATCTTACTTTGAGTCAGAGCCTCACCCTGTTGCCCAGGCTGAAGTGCAGTGACACACTCACAGCCACTACAGCCTCGAACTGCTGGGCTCAGGTGATCCTTCCATCTCAGCCTTTCAAGTAGCTAGAACTACAGGCAAGTGCTACTGCACCCAGTGCACCCAGCTAAGCTTTTTATTTATTGTAGAGATGAGGTCTCACCAAGTTGCCCAGGCTGGTCTCGAATTCGTGAGCTCAGGCAATTCTCTCACCTAGGCCTCCCAAAGTGATGAGATTATAGGTGTGAGCCACTGTGCCCGGCCAAAAAAGGACTTTTTCTTTTTTTGAGTTGGAGTCTCACTCTGTCGCCCAAACTGGAGTGCAGTGGCAGCTCCCGGCCACCGCAACTTCGACCTGCTGGGCTCCGGCGATCCTTCCGCCTCAGCCTTCCAAGTAGCCGGAAGTACAGGCGCGCGCTACCAGGCCCGGCTGATTTTTTGATTTATGGTAGAGATGAGGTCTCGCTGCCCAGGCAGGTCTCGAACCCGCAGGCTCAGGCAATCCACTCACCTCAGCCTCCCAAAGGCGCGGGATTACAGGCTGAGCCACCGAGCCCGGCAAAAGGACTTCTTAATAAGTAGTTTGGATACAATGGGATAACCAGTTTAAAAATTTAAAAATTGGATCTATTCCTCACAGAATACAAAATTTTAAACTCTAAATGGATCAGAGATCTAAAAGTAAAAAGTGAAATCATACATATAGACGAATTCCTTTATAGCCTAGATATGTGTAAAAGATTTCTAACTATGACTTAAAATGTAGATGTGTAGATATAGTTGGTGTATAAAATGTTGCATGGCAAAAAATACCATAGGCAAAGTGAAGAGACAAATGATAAACTAGAAAAAAAGATTTGTCTAGCATATATTCCAGATAAAGGGCTAATATCATTAATATATAAAGAACTCTTTAAAAATCAAAGAAAAAAGGGCTAAAAACCTAATCTTAAAGTTGTGGGAAGGCCGGGCATGGTAGCTCATGCCTGTAATACCAGCACTTTGGGAGCCAAGAGGGGAGGATTGCTTGAGTTCAGGAGTCTGAGACTAGTCTGGGCAACATAGTGAGATCTCATTTCTACGGAAAATTAAAAATTAAAAAAAAATTTTAAATAACTGTGGGAAATAAAAGACTAGAAAAATCACAAAAAAGACAAATAAAATGTCTTCTAAATATGAAAAGATATTCAACTTCATTGATAAAAAGAGAAATGCAAAATAAAACCATACTGAGGTATCATTTCCCACCTATCAGACTGGCAAAAATTCAATTCTGTTAGCAAAGGTATGGGAAAGCAACCATTCTCATACATTGCTGGAGAGAATACAAAATGGTACAATCCACTTGGAGGAGAATTTGGCAACATCTAACAAAAAGATATATCCATTTATGCTCTAACCCAGAAACCCCACTCCTAGAGATCTACCTGAAGATATACCTAAGAATCCACCTTTAAAAAAATTCCTCCAAGCCGGGCTCGGTGGCTCAGCCTGTAATCCCGCGCCTTTGGGAGGCTGAGGTGAGTGGATTGCCTGAGCCCGCGGGTTCGAGACCCGCCTGTGCAGCGAGACCTCATCTCTACAATAAATCAAAAAATCAGCCGGGCGTGGTGGCGCATGCCTGTAATTCCGGCTACTCGGAAGGCTGAGGTGGAAGGATCGCCGGAGCCCGGCAGGTCGAGGCTGCGGTGGCCTGCAGCGGCCACTGCACTCCAGTCTGGGCGACAGAGTGAGACTCCCAACTCAAAAAAAAAAAAAAAAAAAAAAAAAAATTCCTCCAGAAGGCTGGGCTCAGTGGCTCAGCCTGTAATCCCAGCACTTTGGGAGGCCAAGGTGAGTGGATTGCCTGAGCCCACGGGTTCGAGACCAGCCCGGGCAACTTGGCAAGGCCTCATCTCTACAATAAAATAAAAAAATAGGCGGGTGTGATAGCGAGTGTCTGTAGTTCCAGCTATTTGGAAGGCTGAGACAGAAGGATCACTGGAGTCCAACAGGTTGATGCTGGGGTGGCTGTGAGTTTGCCACTGCACTCTAGCCTGGATGACAGTGTGAGACTCCAACTCAAAAAAAAAAAAAATTTCCTCCAGAATGCAAAAATAAATATGCCTAAGATTATCTATTATAGCATTATTTATAACTACAAAATATTGGAAAAACCCTAAATACCTTTACATACAATATTGATTAAATAAATTGTGTTCCTCTACATGATGCAAAGTTATAAAAAAGAATTAAAGGAATCCCTATGAAATGATATGAAGTGATTTCCCAGATATATTGCTAAGTGAATAAAGCAAAGTAAAAACATACATATAGTATGCTACTTTTGTAAGAAGAAATAAACAAGAACCCATTCACATACTTTCATGATAAAAAAATTGGCAGGAATTAAGAATAGAAGGAAACATCCTTAATCTGATAAAGGGTTTCTACATAAACCTACAGCAAATGTCACATTTAATTAGAAATATTGAAAGTTTTTCCCAAGATTGAGAAGAAAAAATGCCTGGTATTGGTACTTTTATTCAACATTATGCTGGTGGTACTAACCAGTGCACTAAGGCATGATAAATAAATATAAGTTGTTAAGGACTAAAAAAGAATAAAGAAAACCATCGTTATCTGTGGTCTACGTGACTGTGTTTATAGAAAATACAAGACTCTATAGATAAACTCTTACAGTTAATAAGTGAATTTTAAGCAAGGTTGTTGAATTCAAAGTTAATGTACAAAATCAATTATATTTCTATATACCAGCAAAAACAATTAGAAAATAAAAATTAAAACTATGCCATTTACAATAGCATCAATGCTCATCAAATACTTAGGAACAAAAAGCAAAAGATAGACAAGACTTTCCCAGAAAATTGCAAACCATTGCTGAGAGAACTAAATAAATAGAAGGATATATCACTTTCACAGATTGAAAGACTCAATACTGTAAAGATGTCAGTTATCTCCAAACTGATTTATACAACCAATATTATCTCAGTCAAAATCTCAGCAAGTTTTTAACAGAAATGACAAGTTAATTCTAAAAATAAAATGGAAATGCAAAAGACCTAGACTACTCAAGACAATTCTGAAGAAATATGACTAAGTTGGAGACACTATGCTACCAGAGTTCAAGCTATAGTAACTAAAACAGTATATTGGTGCAAGAATACCAATGGGTCAGAATAGAGGTCAGAAACAGTCACATATAGTTACCGAATTTTTTCTTAAACCCACTAGCACATTTTTTTAATGGTCTTTTCAGTAATGCATCTGGGTTAACTATATATTTGTATTAAAATGAATTGCTAATCATGACCACTATCTCATAAATCAGTTCCTATGGATCACAGACCTAAATTTGAAAGGTAAAATGATAAAATTTCTGGAACTGTGGTGTTCATCAGGGCAATCACTAGCTACATGTGACTAACTACATTTGATATTAAAGTAATTAGAATTTAATAAAATTTAAAACTTTTGAAATGTGGCTAGTAGGCTACCACTGAACAGTACAATACAGACATCTATATGTTCTAACATTTCAGAAAGGTCTACTGGACAGTGCTACTCCAGAAGATGACACAGAACAATATCTCCATGACCTTGAAGTAGGCAAATATCTCATCAACGGACACAGAAAGCACTAACCATAAAGTAAAAAGGGTGCTAAAGATTGATACATTAGACTTCCTTAAATTAAGAATTTCTGATCATCAAAAGGCACTATTTAAGAATACAAATGTGCCAGGAGCGGTGGTTGAAGCCTGTAATCCCAGCATTTTGGGAGGTAGAGGCAAGAGAACTGCCTGAGCTCAGGGATTTGAGACCAGCCTGAGCAACATGGCGGGACCTCATCTCTACAATAAATAAAAAAAAATTAGCTGGGCATGGTGGCACATGCCTGGTTCCAGCTACTTGGAAGGTTGAGGTGGAAGGATCACCTGAGCCCAGAAGGACGACGCTGTGGTGACTGTGAGCATGCCATTGCACTCCAACCTGGGAGACAGAGTGAGATTCTGACTCAAAAAAAAGAATACAAAGCCGGGCTCGGTGGCTCAGCCTATAATCCCACGCCTTGGGAGGCTGAGGTGAGTGAATTGCCTGAGCCCGCGTGTTCGAGACCCACCTGGGCAACTTGGCGAGACCTCATCTCTACAATAAATCGAAAAAATTAGCCGGGCACAGTAGCGCGTGCCTGTAGTTCCAGCTACTTGGAAGGCTGAGGCAGAAGGATCACCGGAGACCAGCAGGCCAAGGCTGTGGTGGCCGGGAGCAGCTACTGCACTCCAGTCTGGGTGACAGAGTGAGACTCCAACTCAAAAAAAAAAAAAAAAGAATACAAATGCAAGCTACAGAATAGGAGAAGATATTTGTAATATAGATTTGACAAAGGACTCACATCCAG